>CM052805.1:12543954-12674967 GCA_028533885.1 Nasua narica | reverse complement strand
GCATGGAACGTTTTTCCATTTCTTTGTGTCTTCCTCAATTTCTTTCATGAGCACTTTGTAGTTTTCTGAGTACAGATTCTTTGCCTCTTTCGTTAGGTTTATTCCTAGGTATCTTATGGTTTTGGGTGCAATTGTAAATGGAATCAACTCCTTAATTTCTCTTTCTTCTGTTTTGCTGTTCGTGTATAAGAATGCAACTGATTTCTGTGCATTAATTTTATACCGTGAGACTTGATTGAATTCCTGTATGAGTTCTAGCAGTCTTGGAGTGGAGTCTTTTGGGTTTTCCACATAAAGTATCGTATCATCTGCAAAGAGTGAGAGTTTGACTTCTTCTTTGCCAATTTGGATGCCTTGAGTTGTTATTTTAGAACTACATGCATTTATGTTTAATTTTTTTTTAAAGATTTTATTTATTTATTTGACCGAGAGAAAGAGGGAGAGATCACAAGTAGGCAAAAAGACAGGCAGAGAGAGGGGAAAGCAGGCTCCCTGCTGAGCAGAGAGCCTGATGCGGGGCTTGATCCCAGAACTGTGATATCACGACCTGAGCCGAAAACAGAGGCCCCAACCCACTGAACCACCCAGGCGCCCCCTCATTTATGTTTAATTTTATCCATGGAGTATTTTTACTAAGGTAGATCAGGAGAGGTGAGCAAAGCACGAACTTAGGCATTTTCTGTGGTGCTGGTGATATTCTGTATCTTGAAAGGGGCTTGGGTTGCACAGCTGGGTTCCTTTGTCAAAACCCATTGAACATTTTACCTAAAATCTGTGCAAATTACTGTATGTAATTTCACCTATAAACAATTATTGAACTCTAGGGAATGAATCTTGCTGAAATATTTAGGAGGAAGTAAACCAGTAACTGCAACTTTCTTTGAAATGCATCAAACCTCGAGATGGATCAACAGGGGTGCCTGGGTGGCTTGGTGGGTTAAGCCTCTGCCTTCGGCTCAGGTCATGATCTCAGGGTCCTGGAATCGAGCCCTGCATTGGGCTCTCTGCTCAGCAGGGAGCCTGCTTCCCCCTCTCTCTCTGCCTGCCTCTCTGCCTACTTGTGATCTCTCCCTCTCTGTCAACTAAATAAATAAAATTTTTTAAAAAAATTTAAAAAATTAAAAAAAAGGATCAACAGATGGAAACAGATTCATGATAAAGCAGGTACAGTAAAATATTAACAGTAGGGCCTATGTGATCACTGCAAAATTCTTTAGACTTCCCGATACGTTTGAAAATTTTTATACTAAATTTTGGTGATAAAAAGCATGAGCAAAACACTGATTATCTTTTTGGGGAGAAGGGGATACATAGGTTCCCTGAACAAGGCAGTAGGAGGGCTGAGCGAAGGAGTGAGCCTGGAGTACCATTTTCAGAATGGTTTCTGCAGTGCTCTGGGTTTCTTTCCCTTCTTCTTTAAATTTATTCATTTATTATCTTTGGTAATCTCTACGTCCAATGCGAAGCTTGAACTCAGGATCCTGAGATCCAGAGTCACATGTTCTACCAAGTGAGCCAGCCAGGCTCATTTCCTTCTTGATTAAAGAGTTGCAACATTGATGCCACATTAATGGGTTACATTTGTAATCACAGCTGTGATCCCAGATTGTCTCAATCCATAAAGTGAACTGCAGGTACTTTATTCATTTTTTGAGAGAGAGAGAGAGAGAGCGCCTGTGCAAGCAGGGGGAGGGGCAGAAGGAGGCCTTAGGAGAGAATCCTGAGCAGGCTCCATGCCCAGAAGTCCATGCCTAAACTCCAGAGCTAAACTCTCACCACCCTGAGATCAAGACCTGAGCCAAAACCAAGAGTCAGACGCTTAACCAACTGAGCCACCCAGGCATCCTGGGTTTTAGGTATTTTAGAGAGCCCTATCATATTTCTAATATTTAAAATCTTTTCTCTTTTAGAATTTGGGGACATATACCACTCATTTACCCACTCATTCTTTTTATTTATTTATTTATTTGACAGAGAGAGAGCACAAGTAGGCAAAGAGGCAGGCAGAAAGAGGGGAGGAAGCAGGCTCCCTGCTGAGCAGAGAGCCCGATGCGGGGCTCGATCCCAGGACCCTGAGATCATGACCTGAACCGAAGGCAGAGGCCTCAACCCACTGAGCCACCCAGGCGCCCCTACCCACTCATTCTTTCCTTCTTTTCTTCCTCCTGTTTTTTCATGAATTCCTTTAATCACTCATCCAACATAGAATGTCTCACCATTATAATTAATATCAAATAAGTGAAATGTGCAGTGATGCTTTTCATTTTAATTATCACATGTTAAAATCTACAGTCTATGTGGTATCATTTTAAATTCTAATTTAAGATTTTTTTTTTAGGATTTTACTTTTAAGTAATCTCTATACCCAATATGGGGCCCAAACTCACAACTCCGAGATCAAGAGTTGCACGCTCTACCAACTGAGCCAGCCAGGTGCCTCTAAAATAAGATTTACTCATGCTTCTTTATCAATAGTACATCTGGAAAAGCTTGCCAGATTTAGCAAATAAAAATGCAAAACATCCAGGCTGAGTTTGAGTTTCAGATGAATGGGTAAATAAATTTTTTTAGTAGAAATATATCTCATGCAACATTTGGGACATACTTACTCTAAGAAAAGTTGTTTCTCTGAAATTCAAATTTAACGGGGCTTCTTGTATTTTATGTGGCTAGCCTCACATAGACTCACTTCACACATATTACCTGGAAGGCATGAACACTGATTTTTAAAAATCTTTTTATTTTGGAATATTTCATATGTACACAAAAGTTGCGAAGGTAGTACAGAGAGTTCTAGTATACCCTTCACCTAGTTCCCTGATGTTAATCTTTAACAGAATCATGGTGCGTTCATCAAAACTGAAAAACTCACTAGGGTACACTAGTATTCACTGACTTCCAGATTTTATTTGGATTTTACCAAGTTTGCCACGGATGTCCCATTTCTGTTCCAGGACCCAATCCAGCATACCGCATTGCAATTAACATCTCTGATTTTCTTCTAACATTTCCTCTATTGGGAGATGAGGCTGGTGTGTTTGCCTTTGCTTATAAAAGGGTAATCTCCTGAGATTTTGTAAATGATTATTTCAAGTGTTAGTAGTCTAACAAAATGTTTGTGGGAGACCCACAGCAAAAAAGAACAAATTCTGAGGCACTGATTATTACTGAACAAGTTTTGTGTTTGTTACCATCTGGGCCTGCTGATAGGAGAGCATTGCATGCGTACATGTCGTTTTGCATGCGTGCATAACACTATTTCAAGTGTTAGTAGTCTAACAAAATGTTTGTGGGAGACCCACAGCAAAAAAGAACAAATTCTGAGGCACTGATTACTACCGAACAAGTTTTGTGTTTGTTACCATCTGGGCCTGCTGATAGGAGAGCATTGCATGCCTACATGTCTTTTTGCACCTGAGCCGAAATGATAGTAGCATTATGTATTGATCAATTACTATGTGCCAGGTACATGACTCCAAGGTGGAGAGAGATCATCCATTTTTATCTACTTGCCTAACTCCCATCATAGGTTGGCACACACACACACACAAAAAAAAAAAAAAAAAAAGGAAAGAAAAAAGGTGCACCATCAGGCTTGTAGGGTTTATAGGCTGAATAATGTATGAATAAATCAAATGAATGATCATCTTACTTTTCGCCTGGCTTTGGGAAGCACACACTCTGAGTCATATTTAATTCCCGCACTCTGAGGCTGAATCCTTTAAAAGATCCTAATTAGATTCTTGGAAGAAATAATACCCATCAGACAAACAAATGACAGGAGTTTGCCTGCGGAGGTAAACTCCAGGCTGGGAAAATATAATAAGAGGGCCTATCCCTCTGGAGACTAAACAGATAGGAGGAAGAAAGGTCATGCCGATTCAGAGTGGGCGTCATGCCCATAATAGTGTCCTTCAAGGATCAGCACCCTCTTCACTGTTAGTCTGAGGAGGAGGAAGGAATCCTTTCATGTGATTCTAAGTGCATACTTTGTTTTTGACAAATGAAACTCGAGAGAGGTCTGGATTGTTGACAAGTGTTCTACATTCTAAAAGGCCATATTATGGGCAATATGGGAACTTTCGGAGCTATCTCTATTCTGCACTCTGGTGAAACAACAGCAAGGCTTCCTGGGAAGGCAAAAGACATATTTGCATTCTTGCCTATTTATCATTCTCCTGTGTGAACACACATGGTTTGTCACAGTATCACAGGCTCTCACAAGGGACTTCGGAATCATTCTAGAGCCACCAGCTCAATTTGCAGATGAGGAAATTGGAGAGCATACAGGTTAAATTCAGCACAGTTTAATATCTGTGGCTGGGCAGGCTGTGCACTGCACAACTTTGAGGGTGCTGTTAATGCAGGCTTCACATGACTAGCACCCGCTGGGGTTGTGCCGTTGGCTCATCCTCTAAGCCTTTATTGTGAAGAAAAAAATGATCTCTTGTTGCTTTGAATGAAAAACGTGTATAAATTTCAAGTACCTTTCAACAGATTATTTAAAGAAGATTAGCATGGCTTTGCAAAGTATGAGCCTCACATTTTTGAAACATCTCATATTTTTGTGTTCTTTCTGGAAGTCGGTATTCCGCTAAGAGTTCAGACTCAGGAATCAAGGAAGAAATGTGATTTGATCATTAATTAGCTGTGACCTTAGGCAAATCATTTCTGCTGCTCTAGTAGTGGGCTCTTCCTTTGTAATATGAATGGAATATTATCACTGGGTTGGACGAAGTTACTTACAATTTGCCCGTCCCCCCCTACTTATTATCTCCCCAACTTCTTTATATACTGTGAATTTGTTCCAGGTAGGAGTGAACTTGGACTATGGCTCATGGTCGCTAGGCCAATCAATTGGGCAATCCCATTGCCTGTTTTCCCAGACTCCTTTGCACCTAGGGGTAGCCATGTGATTGTGTTCTGGCCAGTGGGAGTGTTGCTTCCATTTCTAGGATAGCTGGTTATTCTTGAGTCCCGGTCATTCTTTCATAGAATTCAGAGTTCTTGAGGGCTGTGGGCATCCAGCTGGAAAGAGGATCTGCCTAAGCTCTGAATCAGAAATCACAGACCTATTTTCTCCTTGCAGGGGTGCCACTGGTCTCATTGTATGGTGGGCTAGCCACTTCCCCTTTGGGGTACTCAGTTTTCTCATGTAAAGTAGAGGTGGAGGGGGTTGGGTGGTGCCTGAGACGTTATTTGTTCATTCATTTACATAGGCAAAGAAGACTCTTGAGACCTCATCCCTAAATATCCACTGCCCATCACCCTTTTAGCTCCTGTCCAAGGGGGAGGTGCTAGCGGGCTCCTTCAGAGTCCAGGACATTCTCCGGCCATGCCTCACTAGTGGGAGCGGTTACTATGTCGCCACCGGTGAGGTTTTGCTCTCCCTCCTCTCCCACTTCCCGAGGATGGGCAGGGCTCCCATCAGTGCCTGATGAACTCTTGTGCTTTCCCACTGGGAAACTGGTGACCATTTGATTGTGTTTTGTATTAAGTTTGGTAAGACCTCAAGATTTATATTCATGGATTGGAGGTAGGGAGTTAGGAAGCCTGTTTTCATCCAGTGTTGAAACTAAGTGTTCTGATCTAATTTTTTAACTTTTTTTTTAAGATTCTATTTATTTATTTGACAGAGAGAGAGAGAGAGATCACAAGTAGGCAGAGAGGCAGGCAGAGAGAGGGGGAAGCAGGCTCCCCGCTGAACAGAGAGCCCTATGCGATGTGGGGCTTGATCCCAGGACCCTGAGATCATGACCTGAGCCGAAAGCAGAGGCTTTAACCCACTGAACCATCCAGGTGCCCCTGATCTTTTTTTTTTTTTTTTAAAAAAGATTTTTAATTTTATTTTATTTATTTATTAGAGAGAGAGACTGAGAATGAGAGGAGAGAAAGTCAGAGGGAGAAGCAGACCTCCCACAGAGCCGGGAGTCCGATATGGGACTCGATCCTGGGACTCCGGGATCATGACCCGAGCCGAAGGCAGTCACTCAACCAACTGAGCCACCCAGGCGCCCAGCCCCTGATCTTTTTAAAGGAACTTCTACATTGGTGATTAATAGGTTCAAGTTCAACTCTTAATAAAGAAATCTGTTGATTTCAGTCTATATACAGTTCCTTGTATATGGCTCCCTAAGGAAATTTGAGAGCTGGGTGGAGTAGGAGAAGGGCGATAAGGAGATTGACAGTGCTGAGTTTCAGGCATTCCTGGATCACCCGTTTCAGTGCAGCAAAAAGATGAGCAAAATCCCAATCAAAGCCAATTCCTGCTAAACTTTTAACAACTATTTCTGAGATAGTTCTGTGCCTTGTCACAGCCAGTTCTGTGCCATGTCACAGCCAGCTCTGATGTTCTAAAATTCGCCTACGTTGGTCAAGACCAACACTGAATTCCAAGTTCCCATCCTCCCGATGGCTTGTGGTTTCCTTTCTTGAGACCTGAACACCAGTGGTGGCTCCAAGGGCACAGCATTGGGGAATTTTAGTCTTCCTTATCCTTCAATTTCCATCAGTGCATTCCTTAATATGGGCAACTGACATTGGCTTAAAAAAAAAACAGACTTTATTTATTTGAAAGACAGCATGGAGGGGGGGCAGAGGGAGATGGAGAGGGATAAGCAGACTCCCTACTGAGCAGGGAACCCAACAACATGATTCGAGGCTCAATCCCAGGACCCTGAGATCACGTCCTGAGCTGAAATCAGATGCTTAATTGACTCAGCCACCGAGGCACCCCAACATTGCCTTGTTTGATGTAGTATTTAAACATCTTCATCTTCAAGGCCTCCTTCCTTCCAGAGACCCAAGCCCTTCCTCGTATAAAAATTCTGGGGCTACCTCTGCTGAGGAGCCCCTAAAGATTTACACTATCTAAGATAGTGGAAAGAGTCCCACTTGGAAAGAATACTTTCTTGAAAAGCAAACATCCGAATGGCAGAGTGAGCCCTGGCCTGGCTTCCAACAACTTTTGGGCATTAGCTCAATAACTGGTGCCATTTATCTTGGGCTCCAGGAACTCCAGGACGTGGCCAAACCTTGCACTTCTAAAGTGGAACAGGCAATTGTGGAAAACACAGACGAATGTTTTTAAATTGGCCTTGTGCAGCGTATTCTTGCTCTTTTCCCCAGGCAGGATTTAAAGCAATTTTGAAGAAAAGATTTTATCTATTTACTTGAGAGAAAGAGCAGGGGAGGAGGGTAGAGGGAGAGACAGACTCCCTGCTGAGCAGGAAGTCCGATTCGGGACTCAGTCCCAGGACCCTGGGATCATGACTCAAGCCAAAAGCAGACATGCTTAACCGACTCAGCCACCCAGGCACCCCTTAAAGCAAATTTTAAAAAATTAAAAACAAAAACAAGGACACTCCAATGGGTAGGTTAAGAAGAACTTGATTCAACAGCTGTTTCCGGCAGCTTTCTAGAGCAGGCGCTCAGGGAAGAGGTAAAAATGTGCAGTCCGTGCCCTCAAGGGGCAGGTGGCCTTGGGGTGAAACGGACACATAACAAGCAACTAAAAAATGGGCTAGCCTCTGCCAGTGCCTGTCAGAGTTTAATATGCCCACAAACCACCCGAGGGCTTCTTCAAGTGCAGATTCTGAGCAGCTTTGAGACACAGCCTGAGATCTGTGTTTCTCACAAGCTCCAGATGCTGCTTCTGCTGCAGCTTCAGCATTTTAATTGGCAAGGGAAGGGATCAGGCATTGAAAGCATGGACTCTGGAGCCTGATTTCCCTGGGTTCAAATCCTGGGTTCAAATCACTTACTAGTTGAGTGAATTTGGAGAAGCTTCTTTGCTTCTCTGAACCTCTGTTTTTTTGTCTGTACAATGACAATAATCATTCCTACCTTATGGTGTTGGATCTCAGCATCAAATGGTAGAATTCAGGTTAAGCACTCAGCCCAGAGTAAATGCCAAGCAAACGCTACTTGTCATTGTGATAGGCTATTAAGAGCTATTTTAGAATTCTGAAGTTAGTGCTATGGGCATTCAAGGAAGGCTTCATGGAGGTGGTGTCATTTGAATTGAATCAGGCAGAATGGGAGGACGTATTGGGAGACAGAAGGAGCAGATGTCTTGACAACTGGCAGCATGCTGGGCGAAATTGTTCTCGTGTCAGACTTGTTATGATGTGGGGTTGGCACAGACTCAACTCTGCCTGCTCCTTCTGCTTCTTATCCTGCTGTCATCCTTGCTGGCCATGTGTAGGGATCTGCATGGAGCTGCTCTATCCAATATGTTCATCACTAGCCGCACATGGCTAGTCAACACTTGGATTGTGCCTAGTACAGCCTGTTGAGATGACAGCATGTTGGATATAACGGGTTAAAGAAAACGTGGAAAGTATGTAAGGAAAATAGTTTGTAAAATACGGTATATTGTTAAAGTTAATTTCACTGTTTCTTTTCACCTTTTCAAACACATGGCTAGTAGAAAATCTGAAATTAAATCGGTGGCTTACATTATATTTCTATAGTGGGCCCCTGTTGGGAGCCATGAGTCAGGTTCCCTTGCCGAGGCTAGGGCAGAGAAGTAGGGAGTTCAGACCCGAGGACCTGTGCCGGGGTCTTCTGGTGGCTGGAGCACCCAGGGGAGCAGGCGCTGACTGGAATGAGGGCGGGGCTAGAGGAGAGTAAAGAGATCAATCACCATCTCAGCTGTGTATCAGTTAGCTACTGCTGCATAATAAACCACCCCCCAAAATGCAGTGCCCTGAAACAATCATGCTTTGTGGCTGTGAGTCATCTGGGACGTTTACTGGTTTAGACGGGACTGGGTAGATTTTGACTGTGTCTCTTCGTGGGCCTTAAATCTAATTGGTCTTAGCAATCAATATACTTTAAAAGCTCCCAGGTGGTTCTAAAGCAGCCGGGATGGAGAACTGTTGATTCAGACCCTAAAGTGGTGGTTCTCAAATTTAAGCGTGCATCAGAACCCCCTGGGGAGCTTATCAGAATAGAAATTATTGGGCCTCATCTCCCAGACTTTCCGATTCAGAAGGTTTGGGTTAGGCCTTAAGAGTTTGGTGTTTTGTTTTGTTTTGTTTTACAAGTTCCTGGGTGATGCCAGTTCTGGTCTGGGGACCACACTTTGGAAACTACTGAGCAGGAAGCAAACTGTTATGGGGTAATAGGGAGTAGGGATTCCTGCCAGACAGGATGGGGAAGTCGAACCTCCATCTGGGCTGGGAGGAGGAGGGGAGAGAGAGAGAGAGAGGAAGTGAGGTAAGGAGTTAGATTTAAAAGTCCTC
Organism: Nasua narica; assembly: GCA_028533885.1. Classification (NCBI taxonomy): domain Eukaryota; kingdom Metazoa; phylum Chordata; class Mammalia; order Carnivora; family Procyonidae; genus Nasua; species Nasua narica. The sequence continues at coordinate 12,665,719 of CM052805.1, read as the reverse complement.
ATTCTTACTTGCTGGAGGAAGTAGCAAAGGACAGTGAGTTGTAGCAATCCCCAGCACAGAACGCGAGTGAGTCGGAGGTAGTGTTCAGTTTAGCATAACACAGCCTAGAGAGATTGCAGATCTCTTAGAGAAACCTGCTTTGGCACATCAGCACATCAGAGTGGCATGGGAATGGTAGGTTAATTAAGACTGAGGGAAGATGGGGGTGAGGGTGGCCTTGAGGGCAGCCTCCAGAGTCCTGAGTGTTGGGGAAAAAATCCCTCGGGCTCTACAACAATCCCCCCACTTCCCAGGGGGCACAAAGGTTACTGTGGATCATTACAAGTCTGTGCTTGGGAAGAAGCAAAAGCAACCACAGGGACCTGAGCAGGACCCATTGCATGGGGAATGGGTTCCAGCAGGAGATCCAGGAACCAAGGAAGTCCAGACCTGCCACTCCTCAGCGAAAAGCAGCAAGAACAGAAGCCCACAGGCAAAGCAGGGCCAGGACTAAGGTCTGTCGAGGGAGGTACGTAGGGCACAAAATTTCACGGTCGGGCAAATGCAGTGTGAGTGCTCACCCCAGGCTCAGTCCCCCCTCAAAGACAAGAGGGATGAAACCCCCCTACACTGAGGTCCCACAGACTTCACACTCTTCCCACTCTGCTGTGGGGATTCTGACACGGTCCCTGCACCCATCATGGAAAAGGCTCAGGGCTGGGGACCCCTCTTGAGCTGATGGAGAGTTCTACTCACTCCGATTCTTGGAAACAGACTCTTTGGAATCAGAAGAAACTGGGTGAACGGGTGAACTACATAAACAGGTAAAGTTTCCTGAACCAGAAAGGGAGTGTCAGATCCAGATAGAAGAATGGAAGGAAACAAAGAAACTTGCTCGTTTTGCACAAGTATATCATAGTGTCAAGTTGGCTATGGGGTATTTCATGGTTGGCATACATGGCATCAAAAGTTCTTAACAAATGAAGGTTTGTCTGAGACAAGAAAGGGTCTGAGCCTCGTAAGAACTTGTCTGGGTGGGAGGCTCAGAGGCGTTATGGAGATCCGGTTAAGATTGATGAGACCAGGCAATGGCTGGGTAGACTGCTCTCTCCCTGAGAAACTGGTTGAACCTACAGAGGAGGGCAGGTCTAGAATTGAGCAGACCGGCCCCACCCAGTAATTACACCGTTACTCACTCTGCAGCCTTTACTTTGGAGAGGGAGGGGGCCTTATGGGCAGGGAGGGACACTCTCTGGGTCATGCCAGATCCAGGGAAAAGCCTAGACTGTACAGCTGAACTTACCCCCTGCAAGGGGGGCACACGTTTGGGTGTCTGAGACTCTCGTGAGTCACCTGATCCCCTTCTTAGGGAAGTTCGTGGCTTTGGTGGTCATTGGGGCAAAATGTGGTCCCCCGGAGAGTGAAGTCAGCCCAGCCACAAAGAGAATCCACTGCTAACCTGGGCGTGACAGACAATAGATGCTTCCTTCCAACGCCTGACCTCTCTTCTTAAATTCAGCTCTCCCTGTATTATCCTTCCTCTTCTCTAGGTTTCCCTGTGCTGTGTACATCACCTCTGCAAGATGGGAGGAGGTCAGGTTAGGGAAGGCCTTGCCTGCCAGGGAGGGAGTTGATATTTATCCTATAGGCTTGGGGGGCTGGTATGGGGACCACAGAAGGCTTCTGAGCTGGGTACTGGCCTAGTGTTTCCCATACCCTCACCCCAGACAATGCCTGGCTTGTAGAAACGCACTCAAAACACTTGGTAGAATAAATGATCTATTTAGTGTTTTAGGAAGAACTGGGTGAGTTTCCACTATTTTAGCCTCTTCCTCCACTGCCCTAAAGCAATCTCCAAACCGCCCTTCCTCTGTAGGATGCTTTGCATTTGTTTCTACTGATCGGGCATTTGATTTTTTTCAGGAAGATTGGCAGCTCAGGCTTCACAGATCTTATCTCTGAACCCACAAATACCTAGAACAATGGGTCATCTAGTAGGGTTTGACATTGGTCCTCACCCAAAGCACTGTGGCTGGTCTTTGATTTTTTTTTTTTTTTTCATGATAACCTTTGAAGTTGATCAGGTTTAATGGAACTAGAGCACTGTAAAAGGCATGACTATCCTAAGATAATAATGCCTTCATTCACCTACGTTCAGTCTCCAGGATTCTGTGGGTCAGAAATGGAATGATCAGGCCTTGTCTGGGGTAACAGAAAGAGCTCACTGTCAGATGTCAGGGAGATTCCAGCTGTGCCCCTTGGTGGTGGTCTGGGATGATTTACTGAATATCTCTTGGTCTCAGTTTTTTTTTTTTTTCCTTGAAAACGGGGTACTGCCTTTGTGTCTGGCTCAGAGTTGTGAGGATGGTAAGGAAGACATGTATTCAAGTATTTTTTTTTAAGGATTTTTATTTATTTATTTGACATGAAGAGAGAGAGATCACAAGTAGGCAGAGAGGCAGGCAGAGAGAGAGGGGGAAGCAGGCTCCCGAGCCGAAGGCAGAGGCCTTAACCCACTGAGCCACCCAGGCGCCCCGACATGTATTCAAGTATTGAGGGCAGTGCTTGGTCACATAGTAAGGGCTCAATAAACAGAATGGTTACTGAATACCATCCCACAGCGAAAGCCCTAGTTATTGGGATTCTGTTCAGAAAGCTGAACCCTGAGTCAGGCTTCCTGTTCAATGGGGGTCTGCTTCTCCCTCTCCCTCTGTGCACTCGCTCTCTGTCTCTCAAATAAATAAATAAAATCTTTTTTTTTTTTAAAGATTTATTTATTTATTTATTAGAGACAGAGACTGAGAATGAGAGGGGAGAAGGTCAGAGGGAGAAGCAGACTTCCCGCAGAGCCGGGAGTCCGATATGGGACTCGATCCCGGGACTCCAGGATCATGACCTGAGCCAAAGGCAGTTGCTTAACCAACTGAGCCACCCAGGCGCCCAAATAAATAAAATCTTAAAAAAGAAAAAGATCAATGAATATACCCATTGGTGTCCCAGTTAATACAAATGAAGGTTATAAACAAATGAAGGTTATTTCTGCCCTGAGTAAGACCCAAAAAGGTTCATAACATTCTGACGTTTTAAAGTGGTTTTCTGGGGGACACCTGCATGGTTCAGTCGGTTAACATCTGCCTTTGGTTCAGATCATGATCCCAGGAGCCTGAGATCGAGTCCTGCATTGGGTTCCTTTGCCAAGCAGGGAGCCCGATGCGGGGCTGGTGGGGCTTGTTTCCGGGACCCTGGGATCATGACCTGGGCCAAAGGCAGACACTAAACTGACTGAGCCACTTAGGCGCCCATCATTGATCTTTCATAGAAACATATATCTACAAATAATGATAAAAATTTTTTTAAAACTAAAAAAAAAAAGAAAGAAACATCTAAAAAGTTGAGGAAACATAATTCTCAAAGTAAATTTGAGAGGAGGGCCTTTGGACATAGAACAACAATAACAACACCAAAAAACCTTGTGGCAAGAGATTTCATTTTATTTTCTTTTTAAAAACTGCTTTGTTGATACGTAATTTACATGCTGTACAATTCACCCATTTTGAGTGTACAATTCAAAAATTTCTAGTAATGCACAGAGTCAGGCTGCCATCACCACAAAACAGTTCCAGAACATTTCTGTCACCCCCCCCCCTCCAAACTCTCTTGTGCCTATCTGCATCCATTCCACATTCCCACCACTATTCTCTTTTCTGTCTCCGATTTTGTCCTTTCTGGACATCTCCTGTGAATGGAGTCGTATCCTATGTGGTCTTGCTTCTCTCGCTTGTTTCACTTAGTCCAATGTTTTCAAGGTTACCCGCCTTGCAGCAGGTACTGATCGTTCATTTTTCTTTATTGCTGTAAAGTATTCCATCGTATGTCTCTGCCGCGTTTTGTTTATGCATTTATCCATTGTTTCCACTTTGGGGCAATTATGAAAAACATTGCTGTGAAGAATCACGTACAAGTTTCCATGCAGAGCAATGGCTCTTAAGACTACAGAGAAACGGGCTCTTTCTTAGAAGAGTACATAGGTCTTTGTGAACCTTCCTTTAAATAATGGGTAACGTGTTCAAACTCATCTGCCACCCTGAAAAAGGCAAAATTGTTATAGGGGCTGTGGCTGTCAGAAGGTTTTGGTCCTTCTACAGATTTCCTTGTGTCTCTAACAAGGTGGGATCAGACCCAGGCGGAGCCCGTTAGTTTCTCCCTGGATTGATAGACATATGGATGTCTGGAGAAATCTCTTTTCTCACTGGGCTACCTGCGCTGAGAAGACGTAAAGGCGGTGCCCACGAGTGCCCCTCATCCTCTACATAGAAGGATACTGTTGGCAAAATCCATTCATCCATTCAGCAATAATGTCGAATGCCTTCTGTATGCAAGGCACCGCTCTAGGTATTAGGGATACAGGTCGGGGAGAAACAGACCAAAAAACTATAAAAAACCCTGAGCTCATAGAGCTCGCTTCTTGTTGGGGAGACAGACCACTAAAAAGAGGGAAAATATAAGCTACAGCACATGGTGATAGGTTTTATGGAGAAAATTTAGCAGGGAAGACGAACAGGGAGTTCCTGGGAGAGGGGGGAGGTTGCTATTTTGAAGAGGAAGGTTGGCAAAATCAGACTGAAAAGGTGACATATAAGCAAAACCTAAAGGAGCTTGTATTATCCAAAGCTATCTAATGAATTGTCACAGACTTAGCTGCTTAAAATAACTCATATTTATTATCTCACAGTTACTATGGGTCAGGAGTCTGGGCACAGCCTACCTGGAGCCTCTGTTTCGGGTCTCTCTCAAGTCTTTAATCAAGGGGTCTCCTGGGTGGGGGTCTCACCCAAAGATTCAACCAGAGAAGGATCCACCTTCGAGCCCACATGATTGTCAGAATTTTAGCTCCTCTAGGGCTACTGGACTGGGGTCTCAGTTTCTAGTAGGGCACCCTCATCTCCTTGCCATGTGGGTCTCTCTAACGTGGGAGCTTGGGTCACGGCTACGAAGGCAGAAATTACTGCCTTACATAACCTTATCAAAGCAGTGACATCTTGTCCCCTGTGGTAGGTTCTGCCCATACTCACTGGGAGGAGATGAAGTGAGGGGGTCCATACCAGGAGACAGAATCGTGATGGGCCATCTTGTGTGCTGCCTATCATTTAGGTGAAAGAGTGAGCCATGGGGGAGCTCAGAGGGAGGAGTGTAAGAGTCAAAAGAAACAAGTGCACAAGCCCTGGGGAGGGAGCTTGTCTGGAGTGTTCAAGAAACAGTGAGGAGGCCGCTGTGGAGTGGACCGTGGAAGGGGTAGGGAGGGGAGTAGAAATGGGGACTGCAGAGGACGAAATGGGGGCCGGGTTATGTGGGACCCTTTTGACTTTTCCCTTAAGTGAGTTGAGTCACTGGAGCATTTTCAGCAGAGGAATGACATGAGCTGGCATTTGTTATAGATCCCCGATCCTCTTACGGTGATCCGTGGCTCACCCTTGAAGCTTGTTAGCAAGGGCGCAATCTCAGGACCCACCCCAGACCTTGCAAATCAGAGACTGCATTATTTAGCAATGTCCCCAGGCTAACGGAATGCACAGGAAAGTGGAAACCTCAGGGGTTCTCACCCTGTAGCCAGCATCAGAATTACCCGGAGTGTTTACTGAAACACAGCTTGTGGCACCCCCTTCCCACCCCCCAGAAGTTTCTGATTCAGTAGGGGCAGGGTGAGGACTGAGATTCCGCATTTCTAGCAAGGTCCCAGAGACGCTGCTGGGCGGGGACCAGGCTTTGAGAACCACTGGCTTACAGTGTGCCTGGTGCCAGGGTGCATGGATGAGGAAGACAAAAGCCTTCCCTTGAAGTTGTGCAGAGTGTCAGACCCTGCTTCTGGGTGGGGGAAGATGACACATCAGACCCAAAGCTCCTTCCTTGTCACAAGTCCTAGGAAAGTAGATTTTATGTGCTGCCCCTTAAAACCATGTCATCGCCGTGTCCCTGATGCCTACCCTGGCTCTCTGTCCTATTTGTGCAGCTAAATCCCGTCTCTGTGTCTCCTAGCTATGGCAGAGAGAGGGAACAGGTGGTCACCAGTTCCCTGCTAATAGCTCTTCAGATGTTTGCAGCCCATTATTAAATCGCCCTCAGATTGTCCTTCTTGAAGACTCCGTAATTAGCTACCCTTCTCTGAATCATGGGGCACGGAGGCTTTGGTTGACTGTAGCTACCAGCCTCAGACAGGGGCATTGGTGGTAGAGAGTCTTGAACCAGCGTGGGGGGTTCAGAAGCTAGACAGGGGACTCCTTCCTCGCAGCAAGATCCTTAGAAGGGATGCCAGCAGACAGCAGGCAAGATGACACATCTGGTACGATGCAGAGGTCAATGGGAGGTGATGTGTCCCTGGCAAGCCAAACATCTTCAGGGTTTATGGGCACCATCAGGTGCACCCCTGCCCCAGTGCTATCTCCCATCCCGACTCATTCCTGCCAATGGATCAGCCCCAGGGGTGAGGGTCCTCCTAAGAATCAAGTGAGCGAACATTGCCAAGATGATAGCCTAGCCTGCCAAGGTCAAGGTCAGATGTTGGACCACCTGGATCAGCCATCACCTGGGAGGCTTGTTAGGAGATGCAGAGCTCCAGACCCCAGCCCTACATTTACTGCATCAGGCTCTCTGGAGGAGAAGTCTGAGAATGGGGATTTTTGTTAAAACCCCCCGCTTCTATGCACACTCAAGTTTTAGAATGCCTGTGCCAGTGTGTGATACGGCGCTCTCTTCCCAGTGTCGGGTAAATAAAGCACCTAGTACAGTTATTAGTAATTAAAGCAAGTTCATGGACTATGTTTCCTTTTTGAAAATGAAAAATAGTCCTAGCTAGCATTTCTTGAGGAACTCCTCAGTGGCAGGCACTGTGCCAAGGGTTAACAGAGATTCACCTCCGTGAAACAATGGCTGCTGGCATCCCGTTCAATGAAGAGGAAACTGAGGCACAGGGAGATCTGTCTGAAGTCACATAGCTGCTAAGTGGCAGGCAGCATGATTTAGACCCAGGCCTGGCTGATCCTAGAGGCCAGGATTTTAACCTCTACCTCGTCCTTCCTCCTCCCTAACACAACATTTCCTTAAAACTATAAACTAGAATAAGAGGCACATGGCCTCAGATTAAATGTCATGGGAGAAAGAAACAGGGAACCACTAATTGTGAACATACGCGGGTGTTTCACGTGCATTTTTCTCATTTGCTTGACTTCACCCCAGCCCTCAGAGGGAAGTATTATACCCATTCTCCTGATGAGGAAAACCGAGGCTCCCGGGAATGAAGCGGCCTGCCTAAGGCCACACAGCTATTTGGGTAGGCCAGGCTTGACTGGAGTCCAGATGTCTTGCTATCATCAAATCCCGTTGCCCTTGGTGAAGACCGACAAGAAGGGGGTCTGGCTCCTATGTGGGGTTACTCAGTCGGGTCCTGCCCTGGGGATCATACTTAACAGGTGGCTGTTCTGCCTCTTACCAGACCAGCTACTTAATTAGCCCAGAGCCTTCTCACTTTCCCCAGAGTTCAGAAACACTGCCCAGGGTTATGGGCACAGCTAAAACGGGATCGGAATGGCATGTTCAGGAGGCGGTGTAATTAAAACTGACTTAGGACACAAGTGCTGTCAGCCTGTTTGGCAGGAATAGAAAGTCACCTAACCAGAATGTGTGTTGCCCATATGGTTGCCAGAGACTGCTCTTTGCTGTTTTGGTGCTTTTGAATTATAATGGATATCCTGAGGTCTGTGGTTTGCCCTGCCGCTCCTAACTACCTTCTTAAGAAGCCTGAAGAGAAAACCATTATTATGTGTCTGCCCTCTGGGCTTGGAGGGGAGAAGGTGAGGGGCTGTGGACTGGGGCGACAGGGTGACTCAGTCATGGAGTGTCTGCCTTTGGCTCAGGTCATGATCCCAGGGTCCTGAGATCGAATTCTGCATCAGGCTCCCTGCTCAAAGGGAAGCTTGCTCGTCCCTCTCCCACTCCCCCTGCTTATATTCCCAAGAGATGACTTAAGCCTCATCTCTTGATCAACTCAGAGCACGATTCTGCTTTAGGAGGGTCTGAAGTCCGGAACCAACTCATCTGCCCATTGGACATCTCCACACACACTCCCAACCCCACGGTTCCATAGCCACGCCCCATGTGGGCGTGTCGTTGTGTCTTCCAGAATATCTTTCCTAGAGAACCCTATGCTCTCCCTCTCTGAGCGGTCTGTATGGGATGGTGGCTTGTGGTCTCTGCTCAGGGGGTGGGAGTCGACTCAAGCGGGGTGCTGCCTTCTCTGGACACGGTGCTTGGTCCAGAAGTATAGGCACTTAATTCAAGCAGGACCAATTAGAGTTTTTTCCTTAAGATTTCATAAAGTCTCTCTTGCTTTTAGAGCATAAACTAATACACCAGAAATTTAAGTCTGCTGCTGGGCATGTTTCTGCCATGTGAAGCAAACCTCCTCCAGGAGAAAAAAATTCCAGTGTTCAGAGAAATGCTGTGAAGAGGTGACATCTGGAGAGGGTGAGGCCTTGTGACTTCTTTTGCATCTCTAAATCCAGCCTTGGTCTTCCCGGTTCATGACTCCTTAAGTTCTGTTTTGCTCAAGCTGGATGGGATGGAATTTCTTTGAGGAAACCTACGTAAAACTTATCTGAGATTCAATTTATCTAGATATAGAACTCCAACTCTTCCCCCAGCAAACCTGCCTTCCTCCAGCCTCCCCTGCCTTCCACAACCTCATCACCGCTCATTTAGTTACAGGCACTGATTCACGGCTGTGACCAAAGCTCAGGCCCAAATCGCCTCATACCTGGATTGTTGCAACATCCTCCCTGCCTCCAGGCTTGTCTACTCCGTGTCCACAGACAGACAGACAGACACACCCCTGCCAAAATCCTTCCGGGCCAGACCCTTCCTGCTCTTCTGTGGAGTAACTTTCCAGTCTGCAGGGCATCTGGCCTCTCCTACCTGTTGAACCTCACCTGGCGCCATCCTCCCCTCCTTCCAGCCAGAGAATTACTTGGCGGTTCCCACTCTCACACCTGAGCTAATGCACATGTTACTTGCAGGGGTTCCTAATCCTTTGTGTGCCATGGACCCCCCTCCACTAGTCTTCTGAAGCCTGAAGCCTGTAGACCCCATGTCAGAATAATGTCTTCACACCATAGAGTAGAATACATAGGATTATCATGAAATGATAATTGTATTAATATACACTTATCAAAATATCAAAACCAATTTAAATATGGTAATATATGTGCTTCTTCATTAATGCATGAAATAGACGTAGTAGTTGTGATTTTTCAGGTAGTAAGGAGTGTAAATAAAATTTCAAGTTATTCGCCACAACTGTAATGTGATGTGAATGCACCTGATTTCTACTGACTTCCTATTTCTCTTCTCTATTTCTCTTTCTACTGGGGACAAACCCAGGTAGATGTTAGTACTGTTGTGGTTTGTTGCCTGCATCCATAGTGAGAGGCGATAGTGGATTTCACGTAGAGGTTAGTGACAACGGAGAAGTAACTCTTTTCCTTCCTAAGTTTAGGAGCCCCGCAGAATTCTAAAGTAGGGGCGTCTCCTGAGATCTGGGCTGGTGCCAGCTGCTCTGTCGGAACAGGCACAGTCTTGCGCTGAGCCCACGTTACACCTCAAAGCAAAGCAGGACTACAGGTCCCTGAGAAGAGCAGGGAGAGACTCACAGAGCTGGGGATTCTGAAAGCCAGTCTTGGAGGGACGTCTGACAAATGACATAGGAGGCAAGAGACAGAGCTCGGAGGAGCTGGACTTTCAGAATTAAGCACATCTGCATTTTTGTCCTGTCCCTGTCACTCTTCACTTGTTTACCTAGGTTGACTCACTTTCTCTCTCAGAACTTCACCTTCCTCATCAGGAAAATGGGACGATGATAGTGTCCACCTTGCAGGGCTCTGGTGAGAATTGCAAAGGAGTGCATGTGAAGTGATCAGCTCTCAACCATGATAATGACTCAAGAGTTGGCAGCATCCATATTAGCTGTTGTTACCATCGTTTACGAATTCAATAAGCATTTATTAAGTACCTATTGTGTGCCAGGTGCTTTACATATGGAGAAGTATTTGATAACCCCAGAGGTAGTTTCCATTATGCCCATTTAAAATAACCTTCATGGGAAGAGGGGTGCATGGTTTTCTGACAGTTTAAGTTCTTAGGGATTAAGGTATCAAATTAACCTTAAGGATTTCCTCCCCCTTCTCCCAATACCCAGTAGTGTGAGGCAGTGTGGTTCGGTGGCTAGGGGACAGATTCGGTGTAGTCTGTCTAGTTTGAATCCCAGCCCCTCAATGACAAGTACCCCCTGGGCAAGTTACTTCACAGGTTTATGCCTCCTCTTTTCTCATCTAGAGACTGGGATAGTAATAGTGCCCACCTCATGGCTATCAGGGAATTGAAAATTGAATTTGTGTAAAAGGCTTAGAGCGAGTCTGGCCCACAGTCTCAAGAAGTTTAGCTCTTCTTCCTGGAAACACCTGGCAACCTCTTGCACCTCTCTCAAATTCCCCCCCAAAGCTCCCATCCCAGTAGTCACCCCTCCTCTGTGAAGCCCTCTCCCCACCAAGTACCTCTCCATCAGTGGTGAAAAAACATTATGAATAATTACAATTAAGTAGTTAGGAGGGCACACCCCTGGCTTCAAACGCTAGTGGCAGGAACCACCATGCTTCTGTGGTGGTTGTGTGGGGGGGTTGTCTACCTCACTGCACCTCAGTCTCATCTGTGAACTGGGGAGGACTGCAGCGCCTCCCTCAAATAATTGGGAGGAGTCCACAGCAAGAAGAAAAACATTTTTTGAGCGCCCACTCTGGTCAGGCAATGTGCTAGACACATAGTGAGCAAGGCAGAGGACGATGAAATGATATCATGCTTGTTAAGTGCTTGTGAGCACAGTGCCTCCCGGATGATAAGTGCTCAGCATGTGTTGCAGGCCACGTGCTAGGAGGGACAGACTAAAAAACGTGTACTTGTTAGATTTTCACGCAAAATACATACACAGACGCACATTACGCGTTTTGTTACATCTATGTTCACTTCCTCATTTATCCCCACAAAACAATCCTGGCGAAAAGGCAGGGCAGAGATTTTATGCCATTTTTAGTGATGAAGACAGACGGAGGCGCTGGGGAGTTAAAAGGTTGATAAACTGATGACTGACCACGGGAGACGGCGGGGCATTTTAAAAAGAGAACCAGCGGAGGGCAATGTTCCACTTCAAATCCCCTCAGTAGCGGAGTGGGTCACAGTTCTGAGGCTGTGGGGGGGGTGAGAATCGGTTCGGAGTAAGACTCCAGGCCCAGAGCACCCCAGCCACGCGGGCGGCGGGACAGGGTGGACACGCCCGGGGGCGTACGCTTGCTGGCACGGAGCTTTGAGCGGGCAGAGGCGCGCACGTAGCGGGCTCGACGCTGGGTGGCGCTGCTGGGCCGCCCCGCTCTAGACCTGTTGAGCCCAGGGCGCAACTAGGGCAGGTTTAGGGTAAAAGGGGCGCCCCGCTCTCTTCGCGCGCCCCTGCGGCCCTGGCCACAGCACATACCCCGGGGCACCTTAGACCCCCGCTGAATTTAAGGCTGCCTTTCATTTGGCCTCTGCGTTCCTCGCCGTAACAGTTCTAGGCGCGTCGGGTGGGGCAGGAATAAAGTTTTTCCAAACCGGACTGGGAGAGGGCTGGATGGGGAGGACCCTCCCCGCTCCAGACTCCACGGCGGGCAGGACTGTATCCCCTCGGCTTCAAGGCCGTCCCGGGGGCTCTGCTCTCGGTAGGTGCCAGCCCCGGTGCGGACCGGATGGGCTGACCCGCGCACCGCCCCCTCCCACCCTCTTCCCCATCCCCTCCCCCGCCTCTGGCGCGCACGGGCCCCGCGTCTCCAGCCCCGCCTGCGCCGGGGTCGCGGCAGTCCCCGCGGGCGCCCCGTGCTCCCTCTTCAGGCGCCCCGGCCTCCTTCCAGCCAGGGCAACGCCTCGGGGGGAGCGCCGGACAGCGAGAGTGGCGGAGGCGGGGGCTCTGGGCGCCCCAGCTCTCCCAACCTGGGAGGCGGCCCCGACTCCGGGAGCCGGCACGCAGGGAAAGGCAAGGACGGGGCGGCCGGCGGGGGGGCGGGCGCCGCTCATCAGCCACGCCAGTCACGTCTGGGGCCACCCGGCTGCCTTTTTCCTCCTTTCCCCCTTTGCTTTCTCCCCGCTCCCCTGTCGGCGAGGGCAAAGTAGCCGTGGCGGCGCCATGCCCGGGCCGGAGTGAGTGCGCGAGGGCGAAAATGGCGTACATCCAGGTAGGGCTGAGGCTGGGGGGCAAGGTCCGCGGTGCGGGTGGGGGGTGCCGCGCCCCCTCCGGCAGTGAGCGCGCGGAAGGGAGGGCACACGGCGGGGCTCCCACAAACTTGCCTCGAGAAAAAGGGTACCCGAGGGCACGCAACCTGTGTAGTGGCGGGGGTGCTACCCAGGATAGGGGGGCTGGGGACCCCCACACCCCGGGATGAAGGGCCCCAGCAGACTCTGCACGTGCGCCCTCGTCTCCTGGGGAGGGAGTGGGGGTGGGGCGGACTTTTCTGCCCCCATCCACTCCCCTTGCACCCCACCCCAGGGGAGGGGCCGCAGGGAGGGCGGCCCGGGACGCGCCAGCCGCCCGGCCCGCCAGCTGCCGTTGCCGTGGTGACGGCTCTGGCTAATTGGCCGGCGGAGCGAGCCTGAGGCAGCTGTTCCGGCCAGGAGGGACAAGGACGTCGTCTCTCCTAGGCACTGGGTGCTGAGGGTTGGGGGACATACTATAGGCATGCTGTTGGTGGGGGCGGGAGCAACCGATCATTTTCGGCCATTGCATTGAGGTCTGGCAGTTGTGGACCCCCATCACCTTGAGGAAACTATCACAAGATTTCTTGGGCCGAAATAATTTCCGGACATCCTTGGGGGGGCGGTGGAGGAGGCTGCTTGACAAGAGACCTTTCCCTTCAATACAAGGCAGGGAAGTGGCTACAGCTCAGCGCCAAGGTCATGCAGTCAGACCCGTTGAGCTGCTTGTTTTCTGGGGTTGGCTTCTCTGCCCAGCGGAGAAGCCTACAGGTTCCCACCTTCAGGGTGCATCTGGGCTCGCTTCTCTTACCCTCAGTGACAGCTGGGAGGGCTGCTGGTTTCCTAGTTTCCCCTGGCTCACATCTTGTTCTCAGACTTTTCACGTGGCAGGAACTCTGTGCTCTGTCACCCGTCTTGGTCTCTCCATCCCACCATCTAAGCTGGTAGCTTAGATTTGCTCCTTTGGCTTCTATGGAATCTCTAGGTTCTCTTTTCAAGTTCAGTGAAGGTCATATATATGGTACCCTTACTGCATGCTGAATGTTGTGGGGCTATTCAGTAGTCACTCAACAAACACTTGAGTGACCACCTACTGTATGTGAGCGCTGGGGATACAACTGTGAAAACAGCACAGTCTCTGCCCCTCAGAATGCACAGTCCAGTGAGAAATACACAGCATTAGAATGTGCTTCTGTGGTTTTTAATAACCACCTTCAGGACAGAGATTAGTAACTTGCCCAAGGTCACACAGCTGCTCAGGGGTCATGGCGGGATCTAAAAGGGAGATGGTGGGGATCAGTGGGGGATTTGTTAAGCAGCTCAAATGAGACTGGCTTGGTGAAACTGACTTTCCTACTACCACAAGGTATGAAACTTTTTCTATAAAGGTCCAGATAGTAAATTTTTTCTTGGAGCACTACATGGTCTGTGTCACAAATATTCAACTCTGACTATGGCATCAAATGGCCATAGACATTAGTAAATGCCTGGGCGTGGCTGTGTTCCAATAAAACTCTTTGCGGCTGCTGAAAATTGAATTTCTTATACTGTGTGCTGGTCAAGAAGTATTCATTTTCTTTTGATTTTTTTTCCCAACCATTCTAAAATGTACAAAAACCATCCTTAACTGGAGGACCGTACAAAAGGAGGTTGTGGGCTGGATTTAGCCTTGCAAGTCATAGCTTGCCAACCCCTATTCTAGAATATCTGGATTCTCCTTCTTCCTATTTCTTGCTTGCTTGAATCAGTGATCCTCCATCTGGTCGAATACATGAACCCAGTGGACCCAATGTAAAGAAAGACTTAGCATGCTGGAAACATACAAACATCTTCCCTCCCTTCTTCCTCTTCTTTAGTTTCTCTTTGCTCCTGGACCTTCATCTTGTACCAGGAGTTTGAGAAAGCTGGATGATTGGGCCCTTTGGTGGCCTCGTGTCTACTCACATGATTTTATAAATGGTGTCTTTTGATCACCACACACCCAGGAAATGCTTTCCTCTTTGAAAAGAATAGGCATGGACTGTTGTCCAAGGAAAAAGCAGCCCTTTATCTTTGCACTTTATTGTAAGCATTTTCAAGTACTTTCTCATGTAAGTGCATGAGGGCGTAGCTTTTTGCAGCTTTTCCACTGTTGTATGGGCCAGGACAGGCTCTGATGCCTGATAGGTTCCAGCTGGTCTTGACAGAACCCCCTTGTTCTCATAGAGCCACGGAAAGAGTGCAGATACTTTGTAGCTGGGCAGCACATGCAAGCATTTTCATAGAGTTCTAGCTTAGCCCTTCCACTAAAGAAAAGTAGTAACTGAGGTTCAGAGTGGCCCCCTGACTTACCCAAGTCACATGATTGGCTGGTGGTGAAGCCACATCACTATCATTTATCCACTCAGCTCTGCGTGGCCCCCAAGCATCTTCAGGTCTCTCTCTGTGTGTGGCCTGAGTTTTGCTTTTGGATTTTTGCTTTTGGATCAAGAGTTTTTGATTAGTGCCTGAGGCTTTCTTTCCTAAGCTGCAGCCATTCCCTTATCACTTCAAGGATTTTGAATTTTTCATGAGCTGTGTACCACTTGTACTATATTTACTTAATACTTTTTCCTATAAAGGGACTCCCTTTTTTTTAAACTTGAAATTATATGATTTCTATAATAGAAATTTCTATTATAGAAATCATATAATTTCTATAGAATACTGTAATAGAAAACCAGGATCACTTGATATAAACAGAAGGCACCTGGAAAAATAAACACAGTGATAATAATGCCACATATTAGTTATGTCCAAGACTCCAAGCTGAGGTCTGCTTTCTGTTTAAAAAGGAAGAGGGGCTGGGGTTAGGCGGTGGATGTACAAGGGTCAGAAACATGTTAACATGCAATGATACCAACCTGAGACCTCACCTTCCTTGCGAGAGAACTGAAAAAGAGGGTAACTTTCTTCGTCTTGATTCAAAGTTCTGAGTTTGAGTTCATCTTTGGGATTTATCCCAGGTTGGGTTTCAGAACTCCTAATCTATCTGGTTTACTTGGCCCCTTCATTCCTAAGCCCCTACAACTCTTCCCTGGCAGAGGGGGAGGGAGTCTAAGCCCTGGGAACCCGGGAGAAGTCCTAGTGGGAGGTGGGGCTGAAAAGCGAGGTAGCCCCGCCCCCCGCCCCCTCCCAGGACCGGATTATGGCTTCCTTTTCTGCTCCCTGTGTTTGTGGGTGGTCATATGAAACTCCCCACCATCACCATTGGAGCAGAATTTTAAGGTAGGGCCCCTGGGAGGGTGGGGGAAGCCAAGTCACATCCACTGTGTGTCTGCCTGCGTGCTCGCTAATCATGTCCTTCTGGGTTGGCTTCATGGCTATTTCTGTATAGGAAGGTTTGCTCTTCTGAAGTGTGGCTGCGTTGGATAGCATGACTATCTATCCACCCGCTCTGATTCATAACAGCATACGGTGCAAATCAAATCGAAATGCTCAAGTTTCCCATTTATTCGGTGCTGGTTAGCCAGGAGGCTATCAGCAGCCCCGTAGATAGCAGCACCTTGCTAGGGAGTCAGCTCCCTTCCCAGGATGGTAAGTGGAAAGATTGGAAAGATGCAGGCTTTTTTTTTTTTTTTCTTTCTTTCTTTTTTCTTTTCTGAGTTGCTGGAATATTGCTAAACTGGTCTTGTCTCTCTTTTTGTAATCCTCTCGCCCCCGACGCCCCTTGGCTTCTTCGTGGATCTCTAAAAGGGCAGTTGGAACCTTTGAACGAGGTGGGTTCATTCGATGATTCCTTTGGTCTGGTTTCTGATCAAGAGGTGCTTGCCTTTCGCTTTGGAGTCTTATGTGGGGCCGTGAGGCTGTCCAATATTAAACAATGACTGGATGCTTAGAGCGACAGTGGTTTTACTGCCTTTCTGTGGAAGGGAGGGAGATCTCGAGGAAGAGGAGACACTCGTGTAGACAGGCTAGATCGCTCCCCCCACCTCCTCCTTACTCCGTTTGGTTACCTCTGTTTACTTTCATGTCACTGAGATGATTTTTTTTAATCTTTTTTGCTTTGCTTTCAAGAAGGCAGAGTAATATTCATTGTGTCTCGAGAACATATTGTATAAGCCCTCACGATGTTGTCTAAACCACCCCACCTGTCAAGAAAGACATTCACGTAAACTACCCGGGAAAATACCTGCAAATGTTTTGCTCGCTATTAACGGCTCGTCGAGTTGGTGTTTGCCATCTTGGTACCTGCAGTTGGTAAATAGAAACAGAAAACATTTTGTTCTAAGTGTTCAGCTGCAGAGACAGGCCTCCTGAATGTCCTTATTTCCCAGCAGGGATCGGCCGCTTGTAATTTTCGGGTGTTTTTTCCTTTTCCTCCTCTCCTCCCTCCCCCCCTTCCCCCCACTCCCCTCTCCACTGCCCACCTCCCCCGATGGCCTCAGGGTTTTCTTTCTAGAATCTCCGATCTGCTACTGTGCAGATGGACTTGCAGGCACTGCTGTCAGAGGTGCTATGAGTCCAGCTGTTGCCAGTCGAGTGAGGATGAAGTTGAAATTCTGGGACCTTTCCCTGCCCAGACTCCTCCCTGGCTGTAAGTAAAAACTGCTCTGAACTTCCTTGGAAGCGATCTCAAGATCTTTGCTCTGCTCCGTTGGTGCGAGGGGGGTGCGGGCAGGAGGGCTCGGGGCGTGCAAGAGGGGACATGCCAAGCGAGCGTCCATGGACCTCTGTGCTGCTGTCGGGGACCTGCCGTGTGTATGCGCCTCTCATTTTGTCCGTCAAGCTGGCGGCCGGGCGCTAGCTTAGTCGGTTTCCCCTCAGTTCCTCTGAGACACCCAACGGCGCAGCGCTAAGCCTGTGTGCGCTTTTAATCAACGTTGAGTGTCATTCCACGTGGAAGAGGAGAGATCTGGGAGCACCTGCATTCCTCAAGGGATGTCCACATTCTGAGGACTGCCCTCCACGTCAGAATGACCCATGGTCCTAGCCCCCGCCGACCCATTGCCTGGCACAGAGTCGATGCTTAGTCGATACCAACTGCTGCCTGGTTGGTAGACCGAATGGACAAACAGGTGCCTTTTTGCTGCTCTGAACGAGAACTTCAGGCACAGGGAAGCAGAAAAGCACCGCCAGGCTCCATCCTGTCCTCCAACGCTGTTTATGTTCTCTCTGGCATCTTTCATTTTATTTCCAATTCGTGCTCCTCCCGCGCCTGCACACAACGTCTCCATCTGCCAGTCGCTCAGATATTTTGGGAACATAGTTTTGAAGCTTCTCAGCCACGTGTCTGGTCCACCTCTCGGTGGCTAAGGGAGGAATGTGGCCAGAGAGCTGGGTTGAGTCTGGAAGGCCAGCGTGGCGTCCAGCTCCTCCTGAGAGAGAGAGCCGGCGGGCCCTGAGAGGGCAAGAGGCAGTGCGAGGGCCCACAGCCAGAGCCACGGTGGGAACCCGGTGCTGTTCCAGCTCAGTCTTTGAGCCGAGGTTCTGGAAGTCCATGACATCCCCTCTTTCCCTCCAAGCTGGGGGTCAGGTCTCAGTCCTCTCACTTGCCCTTCTTAGAAGCAGGCATCAAATATTTCCGTAGCAAAATGGCTGTATTTCAGACTCTGTCTTCAAATCCTGTGTCTCCTACTTTTTTCTAGTTCTGTGACCTTGGGCAAGTTGTTAGATCTCTGTGCCTTGATTTCCCATCTGTAAAATGGGGATGATAAAAACAATAGGTTTTATGTCATATGCTGGTTGTGGTGACTGCCTGAATTAGTACACAGAAAAGCATTTACGAATGCTCGACACCTGCTTGGCAAGCATAAATGTGAGTGGTTCGTCTTAAAACACTGTTTGGTCTTGGATTCCTCGTCTGTAAAGTGAGAACGGTAATAGAACATGTTTTATAGGGTTGTGATTCAGAGTAATGAGATGTGCACACAACATGCTTCACAGAGTAGTAAGTTTTTGTTTCTGAATTTGTAGGTATAGATGGAGAGTCTTTAAACTGGTGTAAAGACAGTGTTAAGTAATGCTTTCTTTAGTCACGGGGTGTAGCCTGAATCCTGCAGGTACGCACGGAGCTGAGATGTTTGGTGAATGATTGAGAGAGCGTTCCCACTGTCTAGTGCCTTGTGTGGCTGAGGCTGGCTCAGCCCATCTGGTATCTTGAAAGCCCTGCTCAGAAGAATGCCAACTCAGTGAGGGCAAGATTTTTATCTGTGTGGCTCACTCCAAAAAATGCTTATTGACCAACTGATGAACCTACAGGCAGAAATTGAATCCTAAAAGTGCTAGTCATCCGGTTGAAAACTTAATCTCCGTTTCTTTGGTAACTACGTCTCGGGTATGCTTTGTGGGCCAGGCACTGTGGGATGCAGAGACTCGATAAAGTCCAATTACTGTGCTCAGGAGATTTTAAATCTAGTATAGGAGAGAAGGCAGGTATGTAGGTCCAGCTGCCCCCAAGAGTTGTGCATTCACACCCCACACATCTTTATGACAGTTCTGCATAGAGTCTCATTATAGAAAAAAATCCAGGGACGGTGGCTTCAGGCATAGCTGGATCCAGGGGTCAAATGTTTTCATGGCCATGCATTTGTGCCCTCTTCCCTCCCCCACTGCCCGTTTCTTCTATATTGCCCTCATTCTTTTTTGAGGGGTGGGGAGGGGCAGAGGGAGAGAGAATCTTAGGCAGGCTCCATTCCCAGTTTAGAGCCCTACGCAAGGCTCAGTCTCATAACCCCGAGATCATGACCTAAGCTGAAATCAAGAGTTGGACACTTAACCGAGCCACCCAAGCACCCCCATATTGGCTTCATTCTTAAGCTTGCTCACTTCTTTGCTTCATTTTCAACAGCAACAAACAAACCAGGCAGGGCTCTCATCGCTCTGATTTGGGTCGTGTGCCAGTCACTTGAGCCTATCACTTGCGCTTGGAGTAAGCGGTGCTAGATCATGCCTGGATTGTCCGACCACCCTGGAACCAGGAAAAGGACCATTCCCACCCGACACACATGAACCACGCTGGTAGATAAGGGCTCGGCAAACTTCCTAGAAAGGGCTTAGTCTGTCCCAGCCACTCCTGGAGATAGTGTGAAAGCAGGGATAGGCCCTGCATTACTGAATGGGCGTGGCTGTGTTCCAGCCTTACTTCAAAGTCAGGCAGCAGATTGGGCCCGTAGTTTGCCGATCTTTTTAATAGACAGTTTGGATGCTGTAACCAGAGAGGAGGGAATGGACCCAGGGTGGGCAAACTCCATTGCACCTAGGAAAAGTTGGGGGAATCATGGAAAATGAGCCTGTAAGCTCAGGTCCTGTAGGGTCTTGAATGCCAGATCAAGGAATTTGAATTTGAATTGGCCTCCGAACCAGTGGAGAATCCTGATGGACCCTGAAAATCAGTCAGGTACCTGTGTGCTGCAGATGCCCAGAGGTTGAGTGTCACAGATGCATGGCCTAGGTTCGAGCACTGGGCTGGAGGACGGTTGCACTTTCCCCTGGCTGCTGACCCATTGTGCAAGTGGGGGACTCATTCTGGAGGCAAGGTGTGGGGACCCTCTGGGAAGACACTTACTTTGGTCTTGCCGCAGGAAGAGAAGAGGGTTGGAACCTTCCCGGCAGGGCTGACACACCGCACAACTCTGGAAGGCCCCATTCACCTGGTGGTCGTTATGAATGACGCCACTTAGAGCTTTGCAGCCTAGAGCCTGAACAATGGTACATGACTTTCCTTGCTTCTCAGGATGAATATCTTGAGTCCTGGGTAGCACCTTAGTATACATTTTTGGCACTCAACATAATGCAGAGTGTTAAGAGAAATCTGTAAAGGGGAGGCGGGTTAAATCATTCAAAAAGTGAATTTGCAGCTTGTGCTTTTCCCCAGATTTATTTACCAAGTGGGCAGTTGCATGTTATCAAACAGGCAAGGAGTGGAAATGTCAAGTGTACAGGCTTTGTGGTGCTGTTCCTACTGTGACATTTGAGCCACGAACCACAGGACATACGTCTCCATGGGGCGGCCCGTGGCAGATGAGCTAGTCCTTTGTGGAGGGATTCTGGGGGACACAGAACACCATTAATTGTCACAGATGCTCCTGTCATTTGGGTCCCCCAGCTTTCCTTGGCTGGGCCGGGCTGGTGAAGGTCAGGAAAACTGTGTACAGTCTGACTGGCTGCTTTTGGAGCGATGCCAGAAAGACCCTCATTGAAGAGTGGACTAAAGTCAGGTCATTTCTTTGTCCATCAAGCGTGCATCCAGGACCTACCGTGTACGTCACTCTGACAGGCCTCATAAGGGATGCCCAGCTCAGTAGGTGGGGGCATGCTGTTCAGAGTCTGGTATTGCTGGACTTCACTGGGAGTGTAACAGTGGTGCAAAATAATTATGCATCCCATCCCCCACCCCACCAGGCTTCCATTCCACGCCCTGCCCCCGCCAATCTATAAAGGGGGTGAAACTTGTTAATAACGAGTAAACTCTGGATTGTTTTAAGGATTAATGAGATGGTTCAGACAGAGCATTTAGCACAGTGCCTGACACATGTTGGTGCCTAGCACTTGTACCTTTGATCAAGAGAAGTAAAGAGCGCCCCATTAAGGAGCGTACTGTGCTGTGCGGGAGGGGGGCACTCAGATCATTTTGAGATAAGTTACATCAGAGTAGAATCATGAGAAGAGGGAACTCATTCATTCATTCACTGAGAAGTAAAGGTGGAAGGCCCCCTGTGTGCCAGACGCCGCGCCGGGGCAAGGTCGGCCGTGGTGAGCGAGAGACGCTGAGCCAGGATTTAGTGTTAGACACAAAAGATAAGCCACAACTGAAGATGAGTTATGTGCATTGTTGAAGAGGGGGAGAAGGGCTGGTGGGGTGGGAGGAGGCAATGGAGACAGAGTGGGGCCTCTTTGGGGAGGTGCTGTTGTAGCTGAGACCTGCCTGACTTGGGATGAGAAGGAACCAGACAAGAGATGGAGACAGGAAGAGCATTTCAGGCAGAGGGAAGGGTATGGCTCAGCTAAGTGTGCTGAGGGAAGGGCTGGGAAGTCCGGGTTGCAGAGGAGCAGGGGTGGCTCCGACATTGAGAGGACTCATCCAAAGCTTCAGGGGTGACAGCCCTTCAGCTGAGCCTTGAAGACTGAGTGAGACTTCATAGGTGGAGGTGGCCCTCCAGTAAACAGGCACGCGGGTAGGGGTGCCTGAGGTGGTTCTACCGTCTTTGGAAGATGCTGTAGCCTTCATTTAAGGGAGAGAAGAATGAATGGCACAATATGGCTGCATTTCTGTGCCTTCCCCTACTCCCCCTCCCCTCATTTCATCTGCTACGTGCACCTGTTACAGAGCAGGAGCGGGAGGCAAGCAAGGACGGGGCATTGCCCCCCACCCCCCCACCCCCATAACATGCCCGGTCTTGTCCTGGCTGTGACCCTTATATTACTTTGGAAGAACATCAGATCCATCTCATTTCATGCACAGGATGTTTCTAAAGACCTCCTAGAATTGGAAACTTGCATTTTTCAAGACTAGCTTCTGCACAGGCTTAAATGTCAAGCCCAGGATTGGGGGGGGGGGTCTGGGAAGGTATCCGTCTACAGCCACAGTAGCTTAGGGGCGTGTCAACAGCAGAGTCAGTCTCCCGGCCACTCCACCACCATTTTACCCTCCTCTCCTCTCCCCTCCCCGTGGCATCCTTACCCAGTGTTTTGGGGATTGGGGGATCTTAAAGATTGTAATAATGGCAGCGAAAATGTATTGAGCACATACTTATACGTACCAAGAACTATTCTAAGCATTTTATATATGCTAACTTATTCAGTGTTGAGAGCAACCATCTAAAGTGGGTACTATTATTGTTCCCATTTGACAGGTGGGTAGATGGAGGCACAGAGAGAGGAAGGGCCTTGCCCAAGGTCACCCAGCCAGGGTTCAGACCAAGAGGTTGTGCTCTTAATTAATGCCCTGTATCTCCTCATCCCCAACCCAGTGCTTTTTCTTTTTGCATTTTTTATCCTCCTCGGGAGCACATTGAATCACGGCTGCTGCTCATTTTTAGCTGTTTCTTCACATCGAACTATTGCTCTTAAGTCGTTGATTCTCAGGACCATTTTTTAGCTTTAGCCCTGTCACTCAAAGAACTCTTGAGTTGACACTGTTATAGGATACTTTTTTTAAAAAAATTTACTTATTTATTTATTTATTTTTAAAGATTTTATTTATTTATTTGAAAGAGAGAGACACAGTGAGAGAGGGAACACAAGCATGGGGAATGGGAGAGGGAGAAGCAGGCTTCCTGCCAAGCAAGGAGCCCGATTCGGGGCTGGATCCCAGGACCTTGGGATCATGACCTGAGTCAAAGGCAGGTGCTTAACGATTGAGCCACCCAGGCGCCCCTATAGGATACTCTTAGAAGATGTTAAAGTATAGACACAGGATTGAAAAAACAGACTATTCCCACCAAAAGCCACTTGCAGAAGTTCAGACAAGTATAAACAACCCGGGGGTTTCTTCCAGACTGGAGATGGAGAGGTCTGGGCTTGACTTAGCCAGAGTGGCGCCCCCATGTGGCAATAGCCTGAATAAGTACATACCCCTCCCCACCATCCTCGCTAGAAATTGTGCACATTCTTGACAGATTAGATTGTTCTAAATCGGAAAGTATTTATTCATATCATCTCACATTTTGTGCAAAAAGTAAGATATTATTGAGAGTTTAGGACTGCCACGCTCATTCAAGTTTGTGTTACAGCAAGTTGTATAAACTGGATCTGAGAGCTGTTTGAATGTGGGGCTGTCCTTCCAGGGACGGAGATGCCAGTCCCTGGAGATTTTTTTTGACACCCATTGAGACCTCTTCCCTTCCTATAGGATGGCCAGCCGGAGCAGTGACAAGGACGGGGATTCCGTCCACACAGCCAGTGAAGTCCCTCTGACCCCACGGACCAATTCCCCAGATCGAAGATGCTCGTCCTCAGACACATCTAAGTCTACATACAGCCTGACCCGGAGGATTTCAAGTAAGCATCTTTGCTGTGACTGCCTAGGGATCGTAGCTCACGCAATCCTGTGCTGTTCCACCTCTGTGCGGGTCTGCGGATTAAAATCCCATTAGCCAGGTCCCCAGGACCAAAGAAGAGAGCTAGCTTTTCCCAGACCCTCGTCAGCATCCCCAAGGAAAAATAGGAGGGAAGATGTTGTCTCTGCATAGGGGGCACAGTGGGATGGCAGCCAGGAGACAAGATGATGGAGAGAGAATGGCAATGTGACAAGAATGTGTTGCACCTGATGTCTGCTGAGTTCAGCCGGAAGCAGTTATTTTGATCAATTTTTCTTTTTACTGATCACAGGTTTCATTGAATTGGCTCGGTTGATTGACATGATCTGCATATATCATTTCAGACTCCAACAAAAGTCGCAAATTCGAGTAACCGTAGGAGCCGGGTGGGTCGTGTCAGTGAAAGACTTGCAGAGGGATGGACAGAGATGAGAATTATTCTAATGCAGTGACAAGTGGCAACCAACTCAGCCTCAGTTGCCAGGGTGGGGTGGGGACTGTGGCCCTTTGGGGAAGCTACTGTCTGACTAAAAGGGGCAGCTAGGATTTATTCTTACTATGGGAGCGAGACTGTAGGCTCTGTAGTGCCTGCCCTTTCTAAGGAGAAACTGGCAATCTGGGTTTTTATATGAAACTTCTTTAGCTTTAAACCAGCCACACGTCACTCATGAGCATTTAAATGGGGCTAAGCCCAGTGGAAACACGCTGTATGTGTTACATACCCAAGATTTTTTTTTTGTTAAAGTTTTTAATTACTTACTCATGAGAGACAGAGAGAGGCAGAGGCAGAGGGAGAAGCAGGCTTTCCGCTGAGCAGGGAGCCCGATGCGGTGCTCGATCCCAGGACCCTGGGATCATGACCTGAGCTGAAGGCAGAGGCTTAACCAACTGAGCCACCCAGGTGCCCCTTTACCCACGATTTTGAAGCCAGGAAACACAAGAGAATTTAAACTGTCTCACTAAAATGTTTTCATTTTGATTAGACGTTGAGCATATTAACATCAATTTCACCCGTTCCTTTGCCCTCTTAAAAAATGGGAAGATTTTTTGTTACCTGGGTCATTTGTATTTCTGACCCCTATGATATTTCTCTTGAATAGCACCCATCTAGATGATTCCTAGGTCTCCCGCCCAGCTCTGTACACAGATGATTTCCATTTAGCACAGAGTTATCAGAGTACCAACTGTGCACCAGACCAAAGTCTCATGATTTTAGCAGACAAGACAGGTATTGGGGTGCTTAATACGAATGTTGTGAAAGAACGAATGCTACGTGACCGTGCTTTATGTGAGTGATCTAGCGGTCAGGCTTATGGGGGCAGAGAGGAAAGTGTAGTTACCAGATTCTGCAGGGACAGGGACCTGAGGAGGCGTTGGTTTCTCTTAGGCAAAATAAATAAGTTCTGGAGATCTACTGGACGGCACGGTGCCTACAGTTAACAATATTGTATACTTAACATTTTACTAAGAGACTTGATCTTATTATTTTTTTTTTTTGAGACTTGATCTTATGTTAAAGGTCCTTATCCCCAGTAAAATGGAATAAATAAGGCAGGAGAACACTTTGGGAGGTGATGGTAGGTATGTCCATAGCACAGAGTGTGGCGATGGTTTCACGGGTGCATACTTCCCTCCAAGCTCATATGCACCACATTTTTGTATGTCACTTGTTCCACATTTAAATAGTTAAAAAAAAAATTCCATAAGCCCATTGCTAGAATCAAGGGGTGAGCAAAGATTCGAATGATGGACTTGGGAACCACGAACTCTGCTGGTTGAGTGGGGGAGGGGAGAGGCACCCCATGAGTGGGAAAGTCCAAACGTAGCTATCATTTAGTAAACTCTTATCATGAGCACATTCTGTGCCCAGCCTTTTCCATGCATTGGTTCCGTGAATCACCATACTCTGAAGCCGGTGCTATGATTGACTCCATTTTACAGATGGAGAAAACTGAGTTGCAGGAACTCTGGCTCCAGAGCCCACTCTCTGAAAGTGAAGGCAGTATAGGGTCACAGTTAGCCTCAAGACTTGGGGGCCAGACAAGCTGGGCTTGACTCTTGGTTATGCCTCTTACTGCCTGTGTCACTTCTGGAGAGTTATTTTGAGTTTCTGTTTCCTCATCTGTTAAGTAGGGATCGCTGTTACCTAATACCTTGTGGAGATCCGATGACTTGATACGTCAGCGCGTTGAGAACAGTGGCTGGTTGTGATGGGGAAGGTCATGCCGCCATGTTGCCTCTCAGAGAGTCAATAAGAGGATCTCAAGGTGTGGAGAGCAGATAGCGAAGAGCCTTAGGAAACAGAATGAACAATGTGAGAATCTAGGAAATGTTGCCAGTCTCGTGAAGCGGCCTGGGTTCGGTCCCACATGTGGCAGTGTTAATTGTTATTTCTGGTGGCTCTTTAGGTCTTGAATCCAGACGGCCCAGCTCCCCGCTCATCGATATTAAACCCATCGAGTTTGGAGTGCTCAGCGCGAAAAAGGAGCCCATCCAGCCCTCGGTGCTCAGACGGACCTATACCCCGGACGACTATTTCAGAAAGTTCGAGCCCCAGCTGTACTCCCTCGACTCCAACAGCGACGATGTGGACTTCCTGACTGATGAGGAGATCTTGTCCAAGTACCAGCTGGGCATGCTGCATTTCAGCACCCAGTACGACCTGCTGCACAACCACCTGACCGTGCGGGTGATCGAGGCCAGGGACCTGCCGCCGCCCATCTCCCATGACGGCTCGCGCCAGGACATGGCGCACTCAAACCCCTACGTCAAGATCTGTCTCCT
This sequence comes from Nasua narica, assembly GCA_028533885.1. Taxonomy (NCBI): domain Eukaryota; kingdom Metazoa; phylum Chordata; class Mammalia; order Carnivora; family Procyonidae; genus Nasua; species Nasua narica. Next base: position 12,639,644 of record CM052805.1, on the reverse strand, counting down.
GCCGGACCAGAAGAACTCAAAGCAGACGGGGGTCAAACGCAAGACGCAGAAACCTGTGTTTGAGGAGCGTTACACCTTCGAGATCCCCTTCCTAGAAGCGCAGAGGAGGACCCTGCTGCTGACCGTGGTGGATTTTGATAAGTTCTCCCGCCACTGTGTCATTGGGAAGGTGTCCGTGCCCCTGTGCGAGGTTGACCTGGTGAAAGGCGGGCACTGGTGGAAGGCGCTGGTCCCCAGTTCTCAGGTAAGGGGCTGGTTGGTGGTGTCTCCTGCCTGGAGCTTTTTTTTTTAAAACTGATTTTCATTTCGTTCTTTAAATCGCCTTTGCATTTTAAAAACTTTTAATTTTGAAATAATTTTTGACTTATAAGCAGTTGCCATGCAGAGTTCTTGTCGTCCGGCAGCAGCCCCAGTGACAAATCTTACACAATCAGAGTATGTTAGCAATGCCAGCAAAGTGATGTTGGCAACAAGGCTCCGGACCTTATTGAATTTTCACGGAGTTTTACGCGCCCAACTGTGTATGTGTGTGTGTGTGCATGCGTGTGTGCGTGTGTTTACATAGTTCTGTGAAATTTTATCACAGGTATAGATTCACGTAACCACCACCACCCTGGGAGCTTTTGGTCGTCGATGGCAGGTTATTTAATAAGGAGAATGATGGTCTGGGATATGAAGCTATCAGTCATTTTGACTTTCAGAAATTGATTTGGGAAAAATAAAATGAGGGCTGAAGAACAGGATGATATATGGATGTTTTTCAGGCAAATTGAGAGATTGGCTTCTTTCCCCCTCCCAGCCCACAGACAGGCAGTTGGCTGCTGGGGAAGCCACCCACGGGCCAGGCTCTGTCCCCAGTGGGCTGGGAGCGTCCCTACCTTGGGCGTCCTGTGGACTGGAGGATGACAGTGCGCTCTGCGTGGGCGGAAGGAGGAGGTGGGAGCCCAAGGAAAGGAAAAGACCCAGCCGGTTGGAGGCCAGTGTTGTCCATTCACACCGAGGGGGACAGTCACATAGGCAGGGTTGTTTTAGGTCCGACACACCAAGGTGCTTTTCAGAGCCGGACTCTCCTGGTGAGGATTTGATGAGCCAGCATCACTCCCGAGGACAGGTTTTAAACGTGGGACTGGAGGGGTTGCTCTACTGTGTGTGTGTGTGTTTCCATTCAAAGATAGATTTATCCTAAGAGTCTTTCCACCTGGGGGGATGGAGCTGGGGTATTTATACACCAGTTCTATCAGCCACTGAATGAGGGCTGTGGCGGGATGGAGACGCTCCTTCCCTGGCACTTCTGGCCCATTACACTGGTGGATAAAGAGACCTTTGACATCCACAGATGCAAAAAACAAGGGCGAGAGCTGGCAGCCGTGTTTGGGCTCACGTATGCTGGGTTGATCAGAACCGGGAGGGGGTGGGCCAGGTGTTAGCAGTGTTTGCTCTAATCCCATGTCCTCCTTCCCGTCACATGACCAGCACATAGTGGATGTTTCCCATGTGGCCTCCCCACTGAGTTTTCAGCCATCAAGAAACTTGAGAGAGGGAGACCCATGGGACCACATCGACTCTGTGTGGCCAAGCTTGGTTGTGCACATTCATGCAGAAGACCCTGGACGTCCAGAAAATCTGGACATGCACACACCTTGCCTTGGCTGCAGTGTGAGGTTTGGGTGGAAGTGTTACAATCTCAGCCGAGCTGTCCTGGCCCATCTTCCCTAGTGTGATTCTCCCGAAATCCGAGGCCAAGGCAGGGCCCTGGGTGTAGGTGGTTTATTTAGGAGGTGATCCCAGGATGCAGGAGTGAAGGGTGAGGAGAACACAGGGAAGGAGGGAATGTCCATGGTGGATCTTCGGGCCATTCTGGCCCTTTGGCCGCCGGTCAGGTGTGATCCCACAGCCTCAGGGAAGGGCTGCGACAGGAAGCGGCTGTCTCCCGAGCTGATACCATGCCCCAGCAGGACTTTGGGACCATCTGTAGCTGGCACCAGAGGTGGCGTCTGCCCCATCCCTCTGCTGACCCGGTGACTCCTACGCCAGGCCAGGGCCCCTTTCCCGTCATCCTACAGACCGTACATTCTATAGTCTGTCACCCCTGCTAGTGTGCAAACCCCACGAGGACAGACTTTTATCTCTTCTGTCCACTTCTCCATGTCCTGCCCCTAGAACAGTGCCTGGCATGTGGCAGGTAGCGCACGGTAATATGTGTTGAATGAATGAAGGATGGAGGGAAGGAAGGTTTCCCTGAAGTGAATTTCTTTCTCCTACTTGCCACCCTCCCATCTCACTCCAAGAAAGGCTCATGGAAACTGGCTGAGGGAATAGTGGACCCCCCTTTCCCTTCGCAGGCTGGCTCTAGAATTTATAATCTGTGAGTAGAAAGGTCAGTTGTCTGGGGTTTGGGTTCCCTGGAAGCAGAGTTTGAGATAAGGATTTGGGTGTGGAATCGTTTGTAGGGCTCCTGTGATAAAACATCACAAATCAGAGGCTTATGACTATAGAAATTCGTTGTCTCACAGCCTGGATGTTAGAAGTCCAAGATCAAGGCCATGATCCCTCTGTAACCTATAGGGGAGCATCCTTCCTCGCCGCTTTCTGGCTTCTGGTGGCTGCCGGCCATCCCTGGTGTCCCTGGACTTATAGCTGCATCACTCGAGTCTCTTGCCTGTGCCGTCACATGACCTTGTCTGCGTGCGCCTCTGTCTTAGAAGGACACCAGTCCTATGGGATGAGGGGCCCACCCTACTCCATTATGTTCCTATTTTAAATAATCCCATCTGCACCAACCGTATTTCCGAGTAAGGTCACATTCTGAAGTGTTGGGAGTGAGAATGATAACCTGTGGTTTGGGGGGTATCATTGAACCCACAGCAGGACCCAAGACGATGCCCTGCAAAGGAGGGAGGGAGGGAAGCAGTCTAGGGAAGAGCCATGGCTCAGGGAGGGTGTGGTCTTAGCCTCCCCTGATCCATGGTGTGGAGGGGGCTGTGGATCTCCGGGCAGCATTGCAGGGTCCTTCCTCCTTCAGACTGGGAGCCAGCCATTGGTATTCTGTCAGTCAGTGACTGGGACTGGACGGGGAAGTCTGGTTTCAGTGGGGTGGCCGTGGGCCTACCTGCAGTTTCTGTGCTGCAGAGCGGTGGTTCTTAGCCAGGGGCTGTCTTGCTCTCAGGATGGTTGACAGGAAGCATTGTGGGTTTGGTGGGTAGAGAGGGGGATGCCTCTGTAGTGCACGGGACAGCCCCCACCACAAAGAATGTTCTAGACCAAAGCGTCCGTAGTGCCAGAGGGAGAAAGCCTGCGGTGGGAGAAGGGGAGATGGAGGTTCAAGACAGCAGCAGGACCTGCCATGCAGGAGGAGGAGGGTAGGACTGGTCCCTGAAGGCTGGGGAGTGTTTTTCCCAGAAAAACAGTTGCTGGGAAGCAGGGAGAGCCAGGGGCAGAGGGTGTCAGGAGCAGACATCCAGGTAACTGCGTTTTCATCCCCAAATTGTAGAAAAGGAGATACTGGTTCTGAACAAAAATCCATACCGTGCAAAGTAGTCCTGCCTCGGAGACAGAAGACAAAATCCTCACATGGTGCCCTGAGGCCATTAGATGTCAATGCTGGTTTTCCTGGCAGGCCCGCTACTGCCTTCACCCGAGGACTGAATGGGAGGGGAAGATGCAGCCCTGTCTGGGGGTGAAAACAGAGCTCGGCAGTTTCTTGTTTTCAGCCTGCCTCGCTGGTGTGGGATCAGTGTGGCTCTTAGGACTGCGTGCTGCATTTCTGTGCCTTGGAGAACCCAGGGGAGCGGTGGGCGGGTGGGGCCGGCATGTAGGCATCTTCTGGCTCACGATGGAACGTCCCAGCTGTTTTGTGACTTTGAACATTGCATCTTTGATCTTGGCCTTCAGGACTCTAGCAGCTAAAGGAGCTACTGTCAGTTTTTTGGTCTCGATAAGGTTTGGCTGGGAGATAATGAAAACGGGGACAGAGAAATAGAAAGCAGATGGGGTGATTGAACAAGTTACTCTCGCTGCTGAGAGAAATTCTGCTCATCCAAGTGGACGGCAGTGAATCGACACTGTGTCCATTGCATATGAAATCTTTGTAGGCTCTACTTTTTTTTTTTTAAGATTTTTTTTATTTATTTGACAGAGAGCACAAGCGAGCGGGTGGGAGAGGCAGAGGGAAAAGGAAAAGTAGGCTTCCCACTGAACAAGGAGCTTGAGGCGGGGCTGGATCCCATGACCTTGGGATCATGACCTTGGCCGAAGGTCGACGTTTAACTGACTGAGCCACCCATGTATCCCCTAGGCTCTACTCTTTCTTAAAAAAAAAAAAATTAGTAATTATGACAAAACACACATAACAAAATTTACCAGCTTATCCATTTAAAAAAAATTTTTTGTACTTAAATTCTAGCTAGTTAACATACAGTGCAAGAGCCTAGCCATTTTTAAGTGCACATTTCAGTGGTATTAAGTCTATTTGCAGCATTATACAACAGTCACTGCCATCTGTCTCCAGAACTCTTTGCACAGTGCAAAATGGAAACTTTCTACCCATTAAACGATAGCTTCCCATCACCTGTTGCCCCCAGCGCCTGGCAGTAACTATTCCTCGTGTTTCTCGGAATCTGACTACTCTACTCTAGGTGCTTCATATATGTGGAGTCATACGGCATTTGTCTTTTTGTGTTGTAATGTCCTCAGAGTTCTGGGAACATTGGACATGCTATGTCGTAGCATGTGTCCAAACGACCTTCCCTTTGAAGGTTGAGTAATACCCCATTATATATGTATACCGCATTTTGTTTGCTCATTCATTCATCCGTCAGTGGACACTTCCACCTTTTGCTTCTTGTGAGGAACTTTATGATACTATAGTAGATCAGTATCATAGTAATTACATCAGTAATTACAATATATATTATGACGTATTATTATGTAACAAACAAGATAGTTATTTACTAGATGTAAATGTGTTATATGATAATATTGTGAATAATATTGGGATGAACACGGGTGTATACATATTTCTACAATCCTTTTTTGAGCCAGAAACCTATCCAGGATAAAGGCAGTTTGTTTTCTCTTGAGATCCCTGTGGCTTTAGGAAGGATGGGCAAGGTGGTGGAGAGAGTAGATGCCCCATAGACATAGCAGAACCTCCCAGAACATTAGGAAGGAGCAGAGTTCTTGTACCAGTTTGTGGCTGGAATCACATAACCTGTGGGTATTGGTTTGCCTGTGCCAAGCTGAGACCTAGTACCTACAACTTTGATTCCTTTACTGTGCGTCTGCACGGCTGTGAGCTCTTCTCAGGAGAAAGGACTTTTTGGAAGTGAAAGTCCCTCGCACTGGGGGAGAATGATAATGATTTTGACCCAGTAAATCTACCGTAAAAATAGCGTACCTATATAAATTATTCAGTTATGCATTCCGTGAGTGTTTGTCAGGTGCTTTTCATGTTCTAGGGACTGGGACTTGTGATACAGCCATTGGTTAGTGTCTGCGGTGCTCTAAATGATGTACATGGCCCAAGTAGTTTATCCTAACAAGGGTCCATTTTATAAACGCGGGAACTGCAGAGGGAAGTAATTTGTTTGTGCTGCTGGAACTGAGGCTGTTTGACGTAAAAAATGGTGTGCCATAACCACGACATTATACTGGTTCTCTACCGCAAGCCGAACAAAGTCCCTGCCCTTGTGGAGTTTACATTCCAGTGGAGGGAGACGTGTAGCGAGTAAAGGAGTTAACAAATAATACCGTGTTTCACTATCGATGCCAAGAGAGTAAGCAAAGTAGAAGAGGGATGGCTGGGTGGTGAGGATGGGGAAGCTATTTTAAATGGGCAAGGAGAGGACATTTAAGTAGAGAGCTAGATGGAGTGAGGGCATGAGCCTGGAGGATGTCTGGAGGAAGAGCATTCCAAACAGTGACTTTAGGAAGTGCAAAGGCCCTGAGGCAGGAGCTGGTCTGGCATCTTGGTGACTGGAGTAGAGTGAGGGGGAGAGCATGAGGGGAGATGAGGTTGAATTGGTATAAAAGGGTCACTTCACATCAGTCTTAAAGGTATAGGTAAAGACTTGAATTCTATTCCTAAGTATGATGGCTAGCCCTGGAGAGTTTTGAGAAGGAGAGGTGACCCCTCAGGCTACCCTGGAGAGAAATCGTTGGGGGACAACATACTTACATCCAAAATATATAAAGAACACCAATGACCCAAAAATTAAAAAAAAAAAAAAAAAAAAAAAGTCCCACGGGTGCCTGGGTGGCTCAGTCAGTTAGGCATCTGATTCTTGATTTTGGCTCAGGTCATTTCCCTCTGCCCCTCCCCGCTGCTTGCACTCTCTCCCCTTAAAAAAAAATCCCAATTTTGAAATGGGCAACAGTTTTGAACAGACAGGCCATGAAAGAAGATACATACAGATGGTCTCTAAGCACATGGAGAGGTGCTTGACATCGTTAGCCAATCAGAGAACTGAAGATTGAAACCACAGTGAAATACCACTACACACCCTCCTCCTGGAATGTCTAAAAGTTAAAAAGACCGACAACACCAAATGTTGATGAGGACATGGAGCAACCGGAACTCTCAGACAGCGGGGTGGGGGGGTTGGGGGGGGAATAATGTGATATAATGTGGTAGTAGTTCTTGGTGAAACTAAACATTTATCTACCCTCATAATCTGGCACTGCCACTCCTAGGTATTTGCCTAAGAGAGATCACAATGTTATGTCGACCCCCCAAAAAATCACACTCCGGGATTCACAGCAGCTTCACCTGTCATAGGCCCCAGGTGTCCCCCCCACTGGAAGCAGCCAGGTGTCCCATCAGCAGGATGAAGGATAACAAGCTATGGCATATTCCTGCAATGGACCATTATTCAGAAATAAGGAGGAACAAAGTGCCATGATGCACACGATAGCACGGGGGAATGTCACTAACATTATGCCAAGTAGAACATTTTTCTGAGCAGTCATTGTGCTAAGCAGAAGCCAGACCTAAGAGAACACATACCGATGGCTGCATTTGTATCAAGTTTGAGAACCAGCCAAACTAATCTATGGTGACAAAATCAGAACAGTGGCTGTGAGAAGGGGACCATAGGGGAGGGGTTTGAGTGGAAGGGAGCAGGAGGGTCATTTCTGGACGAATACTGATGTTCTGCATCTTGATAGGCCTTTGATACACAGGTGTGTGCATTTGTCAAACTCATCAGGAACATGTAAGGTTCGTGCATCTTGTTGGGTGTAAATGCTATTTGTGGGGGGTGGGGGGGAGCGGAGAAAAAGTGCCATAACATGGATTGAGCTCCGGCTACTGACATGCCTGCTGAAGTTTCAGGGCGAAGTATACCAATGTCTGTAGCTTATTTTAAAATGCCTTTCAAAAAAGATCATTAGAGGGGCGCCTGGGTGACTCAGTCGGTTAAGTGTCCGACTCTTGATTTTGGCTCAGGTCATGATCTCAGGATCAGGAGATTTGAGCCCCCACATCTGGCTCCATGCTCAGTGCAGAGTCTGGTTGAGATTCTCTCTCCCCCTTTGTCCCTCCCCCCCTCAAATAAGTAAATGAATCTTAAGAAAAAAAATCATTAGATGCACTGTAAGGGAAGTATAGCGTGGTTTTAAAATATTAATGTGGAATTATTAATATTAATAGCTGCGTTGCAGAAGCTACGTGATGTGTATAAAGGAGATCTTTCAGCTTTTCTAGATCTGACAGTATTTATAATAAAAATGTTGGAGTGCAAATAGAGAAGAAAACAGAGGCACCGGTTAGGAATGATTTGCTGCGGTTATATAGGCAGGAGGCGATGTCCTGGACCTGGTGTGATGTGCAGGTGCACGAGGGGCCAGGTAGAGAGATGGTTAGGAGGCACAGGACCAGCCCTTAGACTATCATCCCCGGCTTCGGGAGCACTATAAACAAGACTGACTGACAGAGTGGGGATTCTGCTATCATGCTGGCTGTTCTCTACTTTTCATGAGGTGCAGAGGCTCCCAGACTTCTGTCTCTCTGATTCCAAGGTCCTGAGTCCTGGATGAATCACACTTGAGCGAAGGTGCGGGGAGATTCTGGTGCAGGTGGACTGGGGTCATCCTGAGCGACTCTGGGCGGCCAGAGGGAAGTGGGAACGGTTAGCTGTCCAAGCCGGACATAACAGCTCGGAAGCATGGCTCTGCCACTCGCTGGCCGGCTCTTGCGGTGCTTGAATGAGCTGAGTGGCCAACATTGGCTTCCATCAAGATTATGTCTGATGGAGCCATTTGGGAAGGAGTAGACTCAGGTTGGAATGCTCTTAAAAGTTCTTGGGCGATAATTCTGTGTCGTGTAAGGGTCTAGTATCCTTTATTACAAAGGCAGATTTTCCACTGAGGAGAAATGTTTGACTTGCATTCAGAAGAAGAAAATGTGTTGCGTCAGAAGTGACATTTGCACATGGGAATGCTGGATATTTATGTTTCTGAAAATTGCTTTCACCTGAGATTTGCTCTGACTGAAGGAAAGCCTTTTCAGTCTTTGATGCCTAGCATTCAGGGTCCTGTGGCTTAGGAAGTGAAGCCTGTGTATATTGCCTTTGCCAAGTAAGATTGTGTGATTCACGTTTAGCAGTAAATATGTTCTGGGTCCTCACACGTACTAGACCCTGGGCGGCGTGCAACACTTAAATTACCCCACCAGATGGATGGTAATGACACTTGCATTTCATAGATGGGGGGACCCTGAGGCTCAGAGAGATGAAGGTGCTTACCCGTGGTTGCACAGCTGCAGTGGGGACTTGAACCGGAGCCTGACTCTAAGCCCACACCCGTAAATAATCTATTTAGGAGAAAGCCCCGGCCAACGACTTTGTAAATTGATCCACCCTCTGTAACTCAAGTGGGATAAGACTGCATTTCTCAAAAGGATAACTGCATTTTTATGTGAATATGTACCTTGCTTCCTTCTACCTTTGGAGTTCTCTCCTTAGAAGGAATTCGTGTTTGCTTGGATTCTGTCATTGAGGAGAGCCTTCAGAGTCCAAGGGGCATGCGCGTGGCTTTCCTCAGCAGTACCAAACTGACTGGATTTTTAAAAATGTCCATAGAGCAGTCTAATTTGGGAACCAAGATAAGCGTCAGTGTGGGATTGCTGTTTTTTTTTTTTTTTTATTGAGGAATAGAAAAAAAATTGCATGACCCTGAGGTAAAGAGATTTACTTTTTTTTTTTTAAGATTTTTAAGATTTTTTTAAAGATTTTATTTATTTTACAGAAAGAGAAATCACAAGTAGGCAGAGAGGCAGGCAGAGAGAGAGGGGGAAGCAGGCTCCCTGCCGAGCAGAAAACCGACGTGGGCACCGGGGTCGTGATCCGCCTGGGCACTCATTGTAGAGGTGATGGGGCCCAAGCGTTTACTCACCAGCTGCCTGCAGGTGGAGGCTGAGGGCTGCTTCCAGAAACCCTTAATTCCCTGGGCTCCTCCAGCCTGTTTCGTGGACATGGAGAGGGAGGACTCTGGTGGCCAGAGAGATTCCTCAAGATCGGGAGTGGTGGGGCTGGTAGTAGGGAGCTCGGTGGTCTCTGGCAGTGATGTGGTCAGGCCCGGGGGCTGGGGGGCACCTTCTGTGTCCCCACACTCACTGTTGCCACCTCGAGGCCTCCGAGTGCAGGATCTTCCGTGCTCTCCCTTCCGTCTACTTGCCACGTCTCTCCATTCCTCCTCTCGTCTGGTCAGCACGCGGAAAAGCAGACGGGTAAGACCCCTGGTTAAACAGATGCCCGTAGAGAAGAAGGTGCCGGTCTCCCCTTCCTGTCGGGGCGTCTCATCTTTGCAGGTGACTCTCTTGGCAGCCATCTCTCTCGGCTTTGGGGTGGATAGGCAGGGACAGTCCCCAGCTTTCCCCACTCAGCCAGTGTCTCCTCTTCTGCTAGTGGGAATGGGGAATGGAAATGGTTTGGAATACCGCGGGACCCAGCCTCTGCCTCTTAGAAATCCCAGAGGGAAGTGCTGGGCCCCACCGATTACCGGCTCCTTAGTGCCTGTCCCTTGTCCCTAGCTTTGGGCCCAGGCGGCCAGTTCTGGGTCCAGCAGGGGATATCCCCCTCCATATTCTGTGGATGTACAGCTGAAGTCCTGGCCGAACTCTCCATAACATCAGCTTCTGCTTCTCTTTACTCTTGGTGCTTCTGGTGTGGAGAAGGAACTCGTTAGATGTTTTTTGAATTGAATAAATATTGCTGTGTGAAGAAGGTTATCTTTAGAGTTAGACAGACCTGGTGAAGGTCCCAGCTTCACCTTTTACCAGCTGTGTAAAATTTGAATGTGAATTTGAGCCCAACTCCTTACCTGTCTGTTAGTAATAATAATGTGGATTTGAGCCCAACTCCTCACCTGTCCATTAGGAATAATAATGCAAAGCTGACAGCATGGGAAGTTGGGGCAGTGATGTGAGGGTAACAATAGAGAGGGCTGACTCTGGCCTAGTACTCAACTGTGTCGGGCGGGGTGCTAAGCACTTCTGTTGTGTTATCGATTGTTAACATCCCATTTTATAGATGGGGAAACTGAGGCATGCATTAAGTAACATGCCCAAGGCCACAGAACTGGGATTTGCACGCCAGCTGTCCAGCTGTTTGCCTTTCTGCTCTACTATGTTACACCTTGATAAACCAAGATCAGGCAGACAAAGCCCCTGGCATACAATATACACCAAGTAAGTACTGACTGGGAGCTCCCGTGCTGGGAAGGAGAAGGGAGGAAGCCGCAATGAGGAAGGAGACGTTGGGAAGCAAGTAAGATAGAGGCCGTGAGGAATGGGCCAGGGAATCTGATTTGTGTTTCAGTAGATGCTACTTTGACCTTACCAGGTCCCAGGCAGAGAGAGATAGAAAGAATTTAGGACATTTTTTTAGATGGAAAAACTGGTGATGATTTGAGGCACCCAGAGTTCTGTGTTGATTGGGCCCGGTACCTGGAAACTGCCAGAAGTGACACACGCCGCCAGCCTCTCCTGACTGTGTATTATATTTTGAGATCGCTCACCGCCTAGTACTCTAACCGGCGAGGCAAATGTCAGTTTTTTAATGAGCATTCCTCTTTCGCTTACCCTGAGCTGCTTGACTCATTCAGTAGGATGCTGGCCTCTGTGTGTGTTAAAAGGGTTCCCAGCCCAGGTTCTGGTGAGCAGCCGTGTTTTGGCAACACTGTGTAGCCGGTGCCGGGCCCAGGCCAGAGCCTTAGAAGGCAGCACTAACTAGAAGTTTCTTTTCATGTGGTCCTTCCTGTTTTCCTTCTCTCGAAATAGAAGAGGAGTTTACATGTCAGACCTCAACTAGAGCTTTTGGTTCCTAGTTATAATGTCAACTAGAAGGGGAACTAGAGATGGTTTGATCCAAGCCTGTTTTCGAGAAGAGAAGACTGCAGCACAGAGCAGTTGAGCGACTTGTCCAGGGTTACACAGCTTTCAGCGATAGCTTTCAGAGACAGGCCAAGTTGCCTGGCTTCTAGGCGGGAGGTTTTACCTCCATGCCACACTGTTTTACCTCACATGGGAAGGGATCTGTGGTGCCTGAGAGCCCAGGAATATACAGACCTCGGTTCAAGTCCTGGCTTTCACACCTTCTAGAGGTGTGGGCCCCAGAGAGTTACCCTGTCATCTCTAAGCCTCGGTTTCTTTGTCTATAAAATGAGGGTTATGTAGCATGCTGGAGATAGCTTGCCCTGGCTCACAGAGCTAATTGTAAATTTTCAAGCATTTCACAAGCCGATCGACTTCACACTGAAGTCAGCCATTGTGCATGAAACGGACACATGCTATCAATCAGAGCCCTTTCCCCTCCTGGAGGGTTTCGTATTTAGCCGCACGTCACTGATCATAGTGGTACTTACCTCAGGCTGTTTTTGTGGGCTACCGGAGGGCTAGTTCGCTCGGGGCTGAAAGCGCAGTGCCTTGACATATGTATACAGTGGTGCCATATGAAGAGGATGGCCCCGCAGTCCCACAGTCCCCAGGCCAGCACGAGCCCGGCCACTTCCTTGGTGCGACCTTGGACGGTTACTCTCTGTTGCTGATAATGACAATTGCTGACTCTTCCTGAGTGTGTCCTGCTGACCAGCCATTATTTCCGTGTACATCTGAGAATCGCCCAGGGACTATCGTTACCCCACTTTGCATTTTAAACACCTGAGGCCCAGGGGTGCCAGGCTGGCTCAGTCGGTAGAGCGTGCGATGCTTGATCTCAGGGTCGTGTGTTCAAGCCCCACTTTGGGGGGAGAGGTTACGTTAAAAAAAGAAAATCTTAAAGAAGTTTAAACTAAATTAAATTAAATTAAAACCCGGAGGTGCAGAAAGTCTGAGGAGCTCCCCTAAGGCTATGCAGTTAGTGAATGAGGGAGTCTACCTTCAAAGTCTGGCATCTGCTCCCGGCCTCCGCCCTGTCTCACTGAGGCTCAGCTTTCCTTCGTGGAAAACAGCAGGACAAGCAGATTCGAGCCCAAGAGTTGTGGTGAGGGTGGTGTCTGCTGATGCCTGCGGTGTTCACACGGGCCAGGCACAGTGCGAGTCCGCGCTTAGGGCGCGCTGACTGCTGGAAGGCCCCGAGGAAATGTTGCTGTCCATCATTTCCATTTCCATTTCCATCATTTCCTAAAATCTTCTTAGCCAAGGAACCCGGGCTCCATGTGACCAAGGAGATTAAAGCAACACTGGCCAGCAAGTAATTCATGAACCCCAGCTGGGGTTGAGCGGCCGAGGGTTGGGTGGCCCAGGCGTGTGGCGGTCAGCTTCAGAGGGAATCTTGGGGCTCTGCTCAGAGAAGGAGAGGTGGACGGTCTCCGGGGGCTTGTTGCCATGGACCAAGCCTACATGGCAGGTTCTGGGGCCACAGACAAGCGTGAGGTCCACCCCTTCCTTCAAGACTCTCCGTATAACAAATGGTGAGCGTTTGTCAGTGCTTGCGAAGCATTTTCTGTACATGACGCCGTTGAATCATGCAAGCCTGTGAGGTACAGTGATCAGCCCCATGTTCCACATGAGAAAACCGAGGTCCCAGTCAGGGAATGACTTGCTCAGATGTTCGAGGGGTAAATGGTGAAGCCGAGGCTTGAACTGAGGTGACTCTGGATCTCAGGACGTCCTCCTTCCCTGGAGTGGCCTTTGAGAAGCAGTCATGGCCATCAATTACTAGGATACAAGGTGAAAATGAGTGGGTCTCTAGGGGAAGGGTCTTCATTTCAAACAGCAGCAGAACTGAGTCTGGCCAGCTTAAGGGAAAGGATAAATAAAATGATAATGGATTCACATACTAAATGCTGGGCGCTGAGCTCTTCCCACTCTTCAACCCATTTAATTCTTTCATCAACTCTGCCTGATAGGTGTTCTTACTATCCCATTGCTCAGATAAGAACACAAAGGCCGGGGAGTTGGGGAACTTGCTCACACAGTAAATGGTGGAGCTGGGATTCGTACCAGGCTCTCTGGGGGGGAAAGAGGGTGGTCCTGAAGGGTGGTGGAGTAGTTCATAGAAGCAAAGGAAGAATTGAACCTCGAGGTACCAGGGCAGCTCTGGGACCTTCTGGAGCAGAGCTCCATGGACTTCTCTGGTGGGGTCAAATGGCCAGGCTTAGCCCCACCCAAACCACAGCCAAATGATACCAGAGTAAGTGGGGGAGGACGACACTGAATAGACCGAAACAACGTATACTACTTGTGGGGCTCCCCAAAACCTGAAACTGAGAGAAAGTGCAGGGTTTTAAAAAAACATTTATTTGCGAGAGCGAGAGAGGGCGCGAATGTGGGGGAGGAGCACAGGGAGAGGGAGAAGCATTCCTCCCACTGAGCAGGGAGCCTAATGTGGGACTTGATCCCAGGACCCTGGGATGATGACCTGAGCCAAAGGCAGACACTTAACCCGACTGAGCCACCCAGGCACCCCGCTGTTTTCCTTTCTTATGTCGGCTGCCCTCAGAAGCCCTGTTATTAAAAAAAACACCTTACTTTCGGGGCATCTGCCCTACAACTTCGCTCAGTTCTGACATTCCCTGCCTGGAGTTAGCTCAGATCCCGCAGGGAAAGGGCTCCGTCTCACCCACCGCCCCCATTTCGGGTGCCAATTACAAGTCCCAGGGTGAATCCATACTTCCAACGGACCCAGCTGTAAGTCAGGGGATCTCCTGACCTCTGCCTCAGGTTCCGTAATTTGCTAGAATTGTCTACAAAACTCAGGGAGCCACTTTATTGCTTATTTTAAAGGCTATAACTCAGGAGCAGCCAAATGGTAAGCAAAGCATAAGGCAAGGTATTGGGGGAGGGGCACAGAGCTTCCATTCCCTCTCGGGTTCCATCACCCTCCTAGCACCTTGATGTGTTCACTAACTCAGAAGCTCTCTAAACACTGTTATTTAGGAGGTTTTTTTTTAATGGAAGCTTCGTTATGTAGGCACAACTGATTAAATCATTGGCCATTGGTGATTGAACTCAGCTTCTACTCTCTCCCTTCCCCAGAGGATGGGGTTTGGGGCCGAGAGAGTTCCAAACCTCTGAGGTACCTTTGTCTTTCCAGCAACCAGCCTTCCTCCTGAAGCTATCTGGGGACCCCCAGCCCTTAGTCATCTCATTAGCATCCAAAGGACACTCTTATCTCTCCCAGAAATTCCAGAGGTTTTAGGAGCTATGTGCCAGAAACTGGGGACGAAAACCAAGTACATATTTCTTCTTGTGTCACACGGTGACTCTGCCGCCTGCTCGCTGTGATGTCTAGCCCACACGTTGGCCGTCCTCCGTCTCAGGTTACTCCTAGGTACAGTGGGGATAATGAGAGTCCCTCTCCAGGGGCAGGTTAAATGGGAAAATAAAGGAAAGCACTCAGAAACCCGTGCCTGGCACAAAACCACCCAGAAACACTGGATAATGTAAGAAGAAAAGGTTAAATTCTCTAGGAGTTGAATTCTGGGGAAAACTTCACTTAAGGGCAAAAGAAATGGAATGAGAACAATGAAGACCAAGAATTGGAAGCTAGGAGGTAAGAGGGAAGCTAGGAGGAAGCACAGTCATGCCAGCGGACAGAAATTTCAAGAAGAGCTCTTCTCCACTATTGAATTTCATGGGAGTGTCTGTTATGTCCCCTGTTTTCCCCAAGAGGATAGGTAATGAGGCCCAGAGGGGTTCAGCAGAAAGTCCAAGGCCACATAGTGAGTATGTGCTAGAGTTGACATTGGAATGTAGGTCTGTGACCTCAGTCCTTTGCCTGATCTGCCACTGTGTTAGTTTCCTGGGGCTGCTGTCACAAGTTGCCACAAATCGGGAGGTGTACCACGACAGGAATTTAGTCTCTGACGGTTGTAGAGTCTCGAAGTCCAACATCAAGGTGTTGGCAGGAGTTGGTTCCTTTCTAGAGGCACCGAGGGAGATCCCGTTCCATGCCCTTCTCCTGACTTCTGCTGGTGTGGCAGTCCCTGGCACTCCTCGGCTTCTAGACATATCACCTGGCTCTCTGCTTCCATCGTCACACCGTGTTCTTCTCCATCTGGGTCTGTCTTCTTCTAATGACACCAGGGCCCACCCGAAGCCAGTATGGTCTCAGTCATGACCAGATCCCCATGTCCCAGTAAGGTCATATTCACAGGTGTCAGGGGTTAGGGTTTCAACCTTTTGATGGAAACAATCTAATGTGTAACAACTACCTTACCCCCAAATGCGAGGGCAGAAAAGAGGGGTGCGCGAGAACATAGAGCGTGCGGTCCCTCCCCGCAGAAATTACAGTACACAAAAAGTCCAGTAGCCTCATAGAAGAGTTTGTTACGAGAGGTACCAGTGAAGCGGGTAAGTGCATTGTCAGTGGAAGAGGGAGTCAGAAGGAGAGATGGCTTCAAACAGCAGAGGAGCAACAAGGTACAGCCAGAGAGATCCTTCTAAAACATTAGGTCTAATTAGGTGACTCCCTGCCTATAAAGCCTTCTATGGCTCCCTGTTTCTCAGGTGAGTCCATACTCCTTACCTGGCAGCAAAGCAGGAGCTAACCAGTCTTCTGCCCCAGCCTCAGGTCTGCACCCACCCTGACCCCGGGCCCCCTTAACCCCGCCACCTGTCCATATTGGCCATTTTGGTTATTGTGTGTGCCTATTCCTTGGCCCTCTGACCCCTGTCCCTACTTCTGCAGGGGGTGTCTTAGGAAGGTCAGTTCCCATAGCGCTCTGTTAGTCTTCAGAGCACACACCACAGTGCTAATGAAATCATCTCGTATTAATTAGTCATGCGTGGTAATTAATTAAATAATGCTAACTCTCAGGAACTGCATTACAGGGACCTTAACTGTCGGGCTCACTGCTGTGTCCTTTGTGTCTGGCACCATCAGTATAATCACTGAGCACCCACTGTGTGCCAGCCCTGTGCCCTCCATGTGGTGGATACTCTCTAAATAACTACTGATGAGACGGTTGGGCTGGACCTGAGGCTGGGTAGGTGCTGGTGACACCCAGAGAAGCAGAGAGGGACATGCTACGCAGAAATGGAACGAGTAGATGGAAGAAGGGCCTGGGGACGGGGCTGTGCTGGCTCAAAAGCTCTCCCTTAGCTGGTAGAACTTCTCCCAGCCCTTATCAGTAAGTGCCCTGGCCCATCCTGGCCGCTGCTCCTTCTACTTGAGGGGTACTCTCCCTAACGCCATTTGTATCCACTGTTACCCTTTGTTACAGACCCTGAGTAGCTGCAGACAAGGCTTCCTGCTGTCCTTTCTGGTTTGGGTTGATCCTCTTGCATGTTCTGGACCAGTCTCTGTTAGAACAAACACCTCGGCTCTTAAGATGTTCACTGGGAACTCAGTTTACTATAGAGTCAGTATCTCACTCTTGAGGTGCTTGAGTGGATCTGAAGCACGTTGACTGAATTTAGATGGCTGTTGAGAGCTAGACAGAAACTCTTCCTACCTTTCGATTGAACTTCTCTCCTGTCTTTTCTGGAAGGTTTAGCTTCATTCGCAGGATATAAACAAATGTTTCTCTGCATTGGCATTCATCAGGAGTCTGTTCTATACAGAGTAATGTAAAATCACTATCCTTGATCATTATCTCATGGGGCAGAGAGACAGGAGGAAAGATGGTTACTACCTCAAAAGTGAAAACGGAGCCTTACCTCACACCGTACACCAAAACCAAGTCCAGATGGTCCAGGGACTATTGACTTGAAAGGCCAAACCTTTAGAAGGAAAAGAAGGAGACCATCTTTACAACCTGAGTGTAGCAAAGCATTTCTAAAAAAGTCATAAAGTGCAAACCATGGAAGAAGACGATGGGTGCATTCTACCACATTAAAATTTCTGCACTCTTCTCATCAGAAAATATTGTTAAAAAAAATTTAAAAGTCAAGCCACAAACTGGGAAGGTATATTTGCTCTACACACGTATTAGTTTGCTAGGGCTGTTGTAACAAACTGCTACAAACTGAATCGAGTGGCTTCAACAACAGAAATGTACCGTCTCACAATTTGGAGGCTAGTGGTTCAAAATCCAGATGTAAGCAGGGCCGTGATCCCTCTGAAGGTTCTAGGAAGGATCTATTGCAGTCCTCTCTCCCCGTTTCTGATAGTTCCACGGCTTTCGGAAACATAACTTCATTCTTCGCATAGCTCTCCCTCTAATATGTACGTCTGTGTCCAAATTTCTTTCGTTTATAAAGATACTGTTCATACTGGATTAGAGGCCTCTCCTACTCCATACGACTTCATCTTAAGTAATTCCATCTGTAAGGATACTATTTCCAAATAAAGTCACATTCTGAGATCCTGGGGGTTGGGACTTAAACATGAATATTTGGGGGAAGGGGACACAACTCAACCCATAACAACATATAACCGATGGGTAATTTAATATCCATAATATTTAAAGGCCTTTTTGTGACGTAGTAAGAGAAAAACAAGCACACAATAGAAATATGGGCACGAAGAAATTTACAGGGTTTTCATGAAAGAGAAAGTATAAAGAGCTGATAAACATGAAAACATCCAGGGAAGTACAAACTAAATCCAGAATAAGATATCCAGGGGACAGGAATAATTAGGAAGCCTTACAGTAAGAGATACAGTCCTGTCTGGAACGTGTACTGTCAGGCACACCGTTGGCAAAGAGCGGGGCATCGAACTCACCCAAAAAGAACGTCAACGTTTCTGTGCAAAAGAGGAAATGCAGTTAAATTGTTATTCGACTATTCATTCATTTGAAGAAATACAAACAAAAAAATATTTTAGCAGCCCCACTGATCCCATGCCTGGGTGTCAAAATGTTAGTATTCAGTCCCGGTGGCTTTGTGGGGGAGACTTCTTTCCTATCCTGCTGGTCGCCATGAAGTTAAGTTCAGCCCTTTTGGCTGGTCTCACCGTTCATACTGAGCAACAGAAAAATATCTGGGTATTTTTGACATATCTTGATCTATTCTTTGACCCAATAATACCTCCAATGGGTTGTATTAGAAGGATGTAATCTGGGGCACATGGGTGGCTCAGTCAGTTAAGCATCTGCCTTTGGCTTGGGTCATGATCCTGGAGTCCTGGGATCAAGTCCCACACTGGGCTCCTTGCTCTGCGGGGAGCCTGCTTCTCCCTCTGTCTGCCACTCCCCCTGCTTGTGCTCTCTCTCATGCTCTCTCTCAAATAAGTAAATAAAAATCTTTAAAAAAGGATGTAATCTAAAGAAGAAGAATGCCAGAGTGCCCAATTTTAGATCATTAAAAATAGCCTAAGTACCTAGCAATAGGAAAATGGTTAAAATAAATTACAGTATTTCAGCCAAATGGAATATTCTGTGTAGGCATTAAAAATGAAGGTAATGGGGATTAGTTTCAGACACCCACTAATGGGGTGCCTGGCTGGCTCAGGGGGTAGAGCATGTGACTTTTGATCTCGGGGTCATGAGTTCAAGCCCCATGTTGTGCATAGAACTTAAGAATGAATGAATGATGCGGCACCTGGGTGGCTCAATCTGCCTTCGGCTCAGGTCGTAATCCCAGGGTCCTGGGATCAAGCCCTGCATCGGGCTCCCTGCTTAGTGGGAAGCCTACTTCTCCCTCTCCCACTCCCCCTGCTTGTGTTCCCTCTCGCTGTATGTGTGTCTGTCTCTCAAATAAATAAGATCTTAAAAAAAAAATGAATGAGCCAATGAACAAGACACTTACGATGTCTAGATGATAACATGAGAAATGAGCATGTCTGTTTATTTAAGTTTGGGGGGTGGTTCAGAATTTGCCTATGTCGTCAATGCAGTAACACAAATAATATTTTTATGTATTGACAGGGACTGCAAAAGAATTCCAAAGGTGAAAGGGTGGGGGCAACAGAGACTAGAAGGCGTGACGCAGTATAGCTGGGATGATCGTTGGAGTTTTGCTTTTTAAAAAATCCATTCTGGGGCGCCTGGGCGGCTCAGTGGGTTAAAGCCTCTGCGTTCAGTTTAGATCGTGATCTCAGGGTCCTGGGATCGAGCCCCACATCAAGCTCTCTGCTCAGCGGGGAGTTTACTTCCCCCTCTCTCTCTGCCTGCCTCTCTGCCTACTTGTGATCTCTCTCTCACTGTCAAATATTTATATCAAAATTTATATATTTTGATAAATATATATCAAAATTGATATATCAATATATAGTTGATATATATAATATATATAATGATATAGTGGCAAAATTTATATATTTATATCAAATATTTATCTGTCAAATAAATAAATAAAATCTTTAAAAAAAATCCATTCCTATTTTAATGTTGTTCATGCAATAAGTGAAAAGACAAAAGATTTCTCGCAACTTGTGAGAACAAAGGGGGGAAGCACAGAGCAGCCTTGTTTGGGCCTCGTGGAAAGTGGCATGCACACATCTGGGACCCTCTGCTAAGTGCACCCTTTTGAGCACTTCAGAGGACGTCTATCAGGAGAGCCAGGCCGTTGTTTTCCCCAGAAAGTGTCCTTTGTCCGAGATGGCTTTCTTTGATTTCCTTTTTATTGATTAAAACTTAGCGGTTTTCAAAGGCTGCGGGGGGCGGGGGGAGAGAGGATTTTTATCTGGGTAGTGAGCACAGTGGCATTTGTACCAGCCGGCTGCTGGGGGCTTGTAGGATGGCTTTTGGATTCATTTGAGTAATTTACAGATGGTCTATTTTGGTTCTCCCAAGCCCACCCCACATGATTCAACCAAATTAAGCGCATCAGGCTCTTCAAAAAAGAAACCGGGCCTGTTTATTTGTGACGTTGCATTAAAATGGGAAAAGGGAGAAATGGCACCTGTCACCCAGTTTTTTCTCCCAACATAGCTTCAGTTCTCTTGAGGTTGCATAGGGCAGGCAGCAGACCCAGAGGGATCCCTCTCCGACAGTGATGTGGTGGTAGCGACCCTCCACGTAGGGGCTGCGTAGCTTGTTCTTTTTATTTTTTTATATTAACAAATGTATTATTTGCCCCTGGGGTACAGGTCTGTGAATCATCAGGCTTACACATTTCACAGCACTTACCATAGCATATACCTTCCCCAGTGTTCATCACCCAGCCACCCTATCCCTAGCCCCCTACCCCCCAGTAACTCTCAGTTTGTCTCGTGAGATTAAGAGTCTCTTATGGTTTGTCTCCTTCCTGATCCCATCTTGTTTGATTTTTTCCCTCCCTACCCCCCATGGCCCCCACCCTGCCTCTCAAATTCCTCATATCAGAGAGATCATATAATTGTCCTTCTCTGATTGACTTATTTCGCTTAGCATAATACTCTCTAGTTCCATGCACGTCATTGCAAATGGCAAGATTGTGTGGGTTTTGATGGCCGCGTAGTATTCCATTGTGTGTGTGTGTGTGTATACCATATCTTCTTTATCTGTTCATCTGTTGATGGACATCTAGGTTCTTTCCATAGTTTGGCTATTATGGACATTGCTGCTATAAACATTCAGGTGCACATGCCCCTTTGAATCTGTCTTTAGGGTAAATACCCAGTAGTGTGATTGCTGGGTTGTAGAATAGCTCTATTTTCAACTTCTTGAGGAACCTCCATACTGTTTTCTAGAGTGGCTGCACCAGCTTGCATTCCCACTAACAGTGTAGGAGGGTTCCCTTTTCTCCGCATCCTCGCCAACATCTGTTGTTTCTTGACTAGTTAATTTTAGCCATTCTGACTGGCATGAGGTAGTATCTTACTGTGGTTTTGATTTGTTTCCCTGATGCTGAGTGATGTTGAACACTTTTTCATGTGTCTGTTGGCCATTTGGATATCTTCTTTGGAGAAATGTCTATTCATGTCTTCTGCCCATTTCGTGATTGGATTACTTGTTCTTTGGGTGTTGAGTTGGGTAAGTTCTTTATAGATTTTGGATACTAGCCCTTTATCTGATATGTCATTTGCAAATATCTTCTCCCATTCTGTCAGTTGTCTTTTGGTTTTGTTGACTGTTTCCTGTGCTATGCAAAAGCTTTTGATCTTGATTAAGTCCCAATAGTTTATCTTTGCCCTTGCTTCCCTTGCTTTTGGTGATATTTCTAGGAAGAAGTTCCTGCAGCTGAGGTCGAAGAGGTTGCTGCCTGTGTTCTCCTCAAGGATTTTGATGGATTCCTGTCTCACATTGAGGTCTTTCATACATTTTGAGTCCATTTTAGTGTGTGGTGTAAGGAAATGGTCCAGTTTCATTCTTCTGCATCTGACTGTCCAATTATCCCAACACCATTTGTTGAAGAGACTGTCTTTTTACCATTGGACATTCTTTCTTGCTTTGTCGAAGATTAGTGGATCATAGAGTTGAGGGTCCATTTCTGGGATCTCTATTCTGGTCTACTGATGTATGTGTCTGTTTTTGTGCCAGTACCATACTGTCTTGATAATTACAAGTTTGTAATAGAGCTTAAAGTGTGGAACTGTGATGCTGCCAACTTTGGTTTTCTTTTTCAACATTCCTCTGGCTATTTGGGGTCTTTCCTGGTTCCATATAAATTTGAGAATTATTTGTTCCATTTCTTTGAAAAAAGTGGATGGTATTTTGATAGGGATTGCATTCAATATGTAGATTGCTTTAGGTAGCATAGACAATTTCACAATATTTGTTCTTCCAATCCATGAGCATGGAACGTTTTTCCATTTCTTTGTGTCTTCCTCGATTTCTTTCATGAGTACTTTATAGTTTCCTGAGTACAGATTCTTTGCCTCTTTGGTTTGGTTTATTCCTAGGTATCTTATGGTTTTGGGTGCAATTAAAAATGGGATCGACTCCTTAATTTCTCTTTCTTCTGTCTTGCTGTTGGTATCTAGAAATGCAACTGATTTCTGTGCATTGATTTTATATCCTGACACTTAACTGGATTCCTGTATGAGTGCTAGCAGTTTGGGAGTGAATTCTTTTGGGTTTTCCACCTAAAGTATCATATCATCTTCAAAGGGTGAGAGTTTGACTTCTTTGCCGATTTGGATGCCTTTTATTTCTTTTTGCTGTCTGATTGCTGAGGCTAGGACTTCTAGTACTGTGTTGAATAGCAGTGGTGATAGTGGACAGCCCTGCTGTGTTCCTGATCTCAAGGGAAAAGCTCTCAGTTTTTCCCCATTGAGAATGATATTTGCTGTGGGTTTTTCATAGATAGCTTTGATGATATTGAGGTATGTATCTTGATCCCTACACTTTGAAGAGTTTTGATCAAGAAAGGATGCTGTACTTTGTCAAATGCTTTTTCAGCATCTATTGAGAGTATCATATGGTTCTTGTTCTTTTTATTAATGTATCACATTGATTGATTTGCAGATGTTGAACCAATCTTGCAGCCCAAGAATAAATCCCGCTTGCTCGTGGTGAATAATCCTTTTAATATACTGTTGGATCCTATTGGCTAGTATTTTGGTGATAATGTTTACATCCATGTTCATCAAGGATATTGGTATGTAATTGTCCTTTTTGATGGGGTCTTTGTCTGGTTTTGGTATCAAGGTGATGCTGGCCTTATAAAATGAGTGTGGAAGTTTTCCTTCCATTTCTATTTTTTGGAACAGTTTCAGGAGAATAGGTGTTAATTCTTTAAATGTTTGGTAGAATTCCCCCAGGAAGCCATCTGGCCCTGGTCTCTTGTTTTTTGGGAGATTTTTGATGACTGCTTTGATCTCCTTACTAGTTATGGGTCTGTTCAGGTTTTCTTTTTCTTCCTGGTTCAGTTTTGGTAGTTTATATGTCTTTAGGAATGCATCCATTCCTTCCAGATTGTCAAATTTTCTGTTTATAGTTGCTCATAATATGTTCTTATAATTGTTTGTATTTCTTTGGTGGTGATTGTGATCTCTCCTCTTTCATTCATGATTTTATTAATTTGGGTCCTTTCCCTTTTCTTTTTGATAAGTTTGGCCAGGAATTTATCAGTCTTATTAATTCTTTCAAAGAACCACCTCCTAGTTTTGTTGATCTAGTCTACTATTCTTTTGGTTTCTGTTTCATTGATTTCTGCTCTTTATTATTTCTCTTCTCTTGGTTTAGGTTTTCTTTGCTGTTCTTTCTCCAGCTCCTTTAGGTGTAGGGTTAGGTTGTGTACATGAGACCTTTCTTGTTTCTTGAGAAAGGCTTGTATTGCTATATACTTTCCTCTCAGAACCGCCTTTGCTGTGTCCCAAAGATTTTGAACAGTTGTGTTTTCATTTTCATTTGTTTCCATGAATTTTTAAATTCTTCTTTAATTTCCTGGTTGACCCATTCATTCTTTAGTAGGATGCTCTTTAGTCTCCATGTATTTGAGTTCTTTCCAACTTTCCTCTTGTGGTTGAGTTCTAGTTTCAAAGCATTATGGTCTGAAAATATGCAGGGAATGATCCCAGTGTTTTGGTACTGGTTTTCACCTGATTTGTGACCCAGGATGTAATCTATTCTGGAGAAAGTTACATGTGCACTAGAGAAGAATGTGTATTCTGTTGTTTTGGGATGGAATGTTCTAAGTATATTTGTGATGTCCATCTGGTCCAGTGTGTCACTTAAAGTCTTTATTTCCTTGTTGATCTTTTGCTTAGATGATTTGTCTATGTCAGTATATGTGTGTGTGTGTGTGTGTGTGTGTGTGTTAAAGTCCCCTACTATTACTGTGTTGTTGTTGATGTGTTTCTTTGATGTTGTTATTAATTGGCTGCTCCCATGTTAGGGGCATAGATATTTAAAATTGTTAGATCTTCTTGTTGGACAGACCCTTTAAGTATGATATAGTGTCCTTCCTCATCTCTTAAACTCTAATTTATCTGATATGAGGATTGTCACCCCAGCTTTCTTTTCATGACCATTAGCATGGTAAATTGTTTTCCACTCCCTCACTTTAAATCTGGATGTGTCTTTGGGCGGGAATTTAGCCCATTAACCTTCAGGATAACTGTTGAAAGATAGGAATTTAGTGTCATTGTATGGCCTGTAAGGTGACTGTTGCTGTATATTGTCTCTGTTTCTTTCTGGTCTGTTACTTTTAGGCTCTCTCTTTGCTTAGAGGACCCCTTTCAATATTTCCTGTAGGACTGGTTTGGTGTTTGCAAATTCTTTTAGTTTTTGTTTGTCCTGGAAGCTTTTTATCTCTCTATTTTCAATGACAGCCTAGCTGGATATAGTATTCTTGGCTGCATATTTTTCTCGTTTAGTGCTCTGAATATATCATGGCAGTCCTTTCTGGCCTGCCAGGTCTCTGTGAGTAGGTCTGCTGCCGTTATAATATTTCTACCTTTGGAAACAGACCTCTTGTCCCAAGCTGTTTTCAGGATTTTCTCTTTTTGTCACAGAGACTTATAAGTTTTACTATTAGATGACAGGGTGTGGACCTATTTTTATTGATTTTGAGGGATGTTCTCTGTGCCTCCTGGATTTTGATGCTTATTCTCTTCACCAAATTGGGAAAATTCTCTGGTATAATTTGCTCCAATATACCTTCTGCCCTCCTCTCTCTTCTTCTTCTGTGATCCCAGTTATGCTAATACTGTTTCATCTTACGGTATCACTTATCTCTTGAATTCTCCCATCATGGTCCAGTAGTTGTTTGTCTCTCTTTTGCTTAGCTTCTTTATTCTCTATCATTTGGTCTTCTCTATCACTAATTCTCCGTTCTGCCTTATTTGTCCTAGCAGTAAGAGCCTCCATTTTTGATTGCTCCTCATTAATAGCTTTTTGAATTTCAACTTGGTTAGATTTTAGTTCTTTTATTTCTCCAGAAAGGGATTTATTTCTCCAGAATAGGATTCTCTATTATCTTCCATGCTTTTTTTTGAGCCCAGCTAACACCTTGATAATTGTCATTCTCAACTCTAGTTCTGACATATTACTAATGTCTGTATTGATTAGGTCCCTAGCCATCGGTACTGCTCTTGTTCTTTTTTTTGTGGTGAGTTTTTCCGCCTTGTCATTTTATCCAGATAAGAATAGATGAATGGGAGAACAAAATAAGAAAAAGGTAGCAACGACCATAGAAAAATACACTAACCAAATCAGAAGGGACCTGAAACCAGGGGGAGAAGAAAGAGAAGAAGAAAAATGTATATATTAAACTGGTAAATAGAACAGAGCCACACACTTGATTTTGGGTGTATTTTGGTCTGTTAGAAGAAACTAACTCCCAAAATTTTAAAGAAAGAAAAATATATATATACAAAAATAAGGGTAAACATGATGAAAGGATGGAATATCACTGTAAAGATGAACATTAAAAAAGATTCCTAAAAAAAGAATTGATAAGAAGTTGGTTGAAAAAGAAAAGAAAAAAAAAGAGGAAAGAATGTGGTCAGGCTGGAGACTAGAACAAAGCCATGCACTAGATTTAGGGATTTAGGGTATATTTTAATCTATTAGAAGAAAATGTATTCCAAAATTTTAAAGGAAAAAAAAAACTGTAGTATACAAAAAATAAGGTTAAATACAATGAAGGGATAAAATATGACTATTACAGTGAAAATTTAAAAAGATTTTTTAAATGTATTGATAAGATAAAATAATTAAAAATGTTGAAGTAGAAAAGAGGAAAAAATTTTAAAATAGAATAAGAAAAAAATAAAATTAAAAAAATTTAACTGTGAAAGACTAAAAGATCATGGGAAAAAAGCCATGAAATCTATGCGTTGCTTTCCTCTAGCTTCTGGAGTTCTGCAGTTCTCCTTGATTAGTAAACTTGGTCTTTTCCGCATGTTCTTGCTCATCTTCTGCAGGAGGGGCCTGTTGCAGTGATTCTCAACTGTCTTCTTTGCCCGAGGCAGAATTACACCGCCCTTGCCAGAGGCCAGGCTAAGTAATCTACTCAGTTTTGCTCTCGGGAGGTTTTGTTCCCTGAACATTTTCTGTTCCGCTTTGGAGGACGGGAATGAAAATGGCAGCCTCCCAGTCTCCGGCTTGGAGGAGCTGAGAGCTCGAAGCTCCTCTCCTCAGTGTGCTCTTGTAGAAAAGCAGTCAATTCCTCCCATCTCTCTGGTCTCTGGCCACATTCCTGCTCACCCGGCCTGTGACCGAGTGTTTATCTCTGGTGTGCGCCCCGTTTGGAGTCTCCAAACCCAGCAGATTCCTGTAGCATGCTCCTGCACCACTCCTCCCAGAGGAGGAAGGTGAGTCTCCCCAGATCTGCCACTTGTTGGGTCCCTGCTTGAAGAGCAGGGGCCCAACTGTGCCTTGGATCATGGTTTAAGGTAACCCCCATCTGAGAGCCCACTGCTCGGCTCTGTCTGTGCAGCCGGCTTCCCCGCTTCGATACCTGGGAGTTCTGCCACACTGAGACACCCCCGGTCTTTTTGTGACCTCACGGGTCCTGAGACCACACTGTCCCAGCAAGGGCTCCACCCCCGCTTAGCCTCTAGAGTGACATTCCTCAGTGGAGCAGACTTCTAAAAGTTCCAATTTTGTGCTCTGCTGCTCTCTCACTTGCCGGGAGCTGGCTCCTCCCCTGCGGTCTATCTTCCCAAATGTTGCCTCATACTCACGTCACACATCCTACCTTCGGGAAAGTGATCAATTTTCTGTTCCTAGATTTGCTGCTTTTCTTCTCTTCTCTCTCCTGTTGAGTTTGTAGCTGTTCAGAATGGTTTGATAACTATCCAGCTGAACTCCTGGGACCCGATGATATTTAGGTCTCCTACTCCTCCACTATCTTGCTCCTCCCTGCCTAGCCTGTTCTCACGGTCATCTGGATTGAATTTTGCTCCACATGCTGTGAATGTGATGGTGGAGAGTTGGATACTGTCCTTGTCTTCATGGAGGGCAGGAAAACATCACATAAGGACAAAATGCCTTGAAAGAAATAAAATGGGCCATGAAAACAAGCATTTGAAAGTGAGGGAGAAAGGAAACTATTTTTCGTGCGAGAGTCTGGGAAAGCAGAGAAAAGGAGGTGAAGTTTGAGGGGACATTCCCAGGCTGAGGGAGTAACAGGTGCAAGCCCCCACTGCAGGAATGGTCTTGTGTTTTCAAGGAATAGAAAGGAGGCAGATGGGGCTGGTGGATGAGGTCTTAGATAGAGGCTGGGGTCTGATTATTTGGATCCTGGTAGATCAGTGGTTCTCAGTTGGGGGATTTTGCCTTCACGTATATTTGGCAATGTATAGAGACATTTCGGGTGGTCACAGATGTGGGTGGGACACTACTGGCATCCAGTGGGTAGAGACCAGGGATGCCATTAAACATCCTATGGTGCACAGGACCACGCCCACAACATAGAATGTTCTAGCCAACCCCAAGTAGTGCTGAGGATAATAAATAAATCTTGCTGTAGATGAGGCTAAGGACTTTTTTTTTTTTAAGTTTATTTAAGTCATCTCTACACCCAACGTGGGGCTTGAACTCTCAGCCTTGACATTAAGAGTCTCTCTCATACTCTTCTGACTGAGCCAGCCAGACCTCTAGATGAGGGTAAAGACATTGACTTTCATTCTAAGAGTGGTGGATAGAGGATATTACATAGGGAAGTGAGAGAATGTCCTGATTCAGTTTTCTTTTATAGACCTATAGTGTTGGACCAAATTATTCTCACTGTGACATGCCAACCTTATCTAACTAAATTTGGTCGGGAGAAGGGAGACCTCATGGAGTTGGAGACTGTCCCAGAATAAGCAGTCCATTCTTCCTGGGGTGGCTGAGCCCACTCCCTGGGAGGGGTTTTGCATCGGGTTCTTGGGCTTCTGCTTGCAGCAAAAAAGAACAGCCCAAGGAGGAAGCAGAAGGATGGAATTGTAGCTTGATCTTTAGCTTAGAGCTGTGCTCTGTCCTCTTTTAGTCTATAGACGATCCAAGACAAGCTCATCTGAGCTAGTGAATGGACTTGGCCTCATATCTATTGGAGAAAAATTCAGTCTTTAGTTGCTATTAACATTTGTTCAGGCTAGAATCTTGGATAAGAAAAGAATCTTGTTAAGATTTTTCAGCCTCAGTACTATTGATATTTTGGGCCAAATCAATCTGTAAAGAGAGGGTGAGGAGGTCCTGTACTTTGTAGGATTTTTAACAGCATCTCTGGCCTCCACTCACTGGATGTCAGTAGCAACCCTCACCCCGCTTGTGACAACAAAAAAATGTCTCCCGACATAGTCAAATGTCCTTAGAGGTATGTGGGAGGGCAAAATTGCCCCCGGGTTGATGTAAGTTTAAGGACCCAGTACTTAATGGGGTCCACAAAGATCACCATAAATTTCATGAATCTTTTGGGGGAGGAAGGGCAGATTGGGGAGCTTCTGAACTAGATGGTCCTACTTTTTCTGTTCCTATAATCTAAGTTCCTTACCATCTGGCTGCTGGTCAGCTTTTAAATTTAGTATTGGATATTTCTAGGGAAGAAGGACAAAGAAGATGCTGTCTTTAGGAACCCTCCAGGAACATTTTTGCCCTCCGATTATTTAGAGCTGCAGTTTTTTTGTTTTTGTTTTTGTTTTTGTTTTTTATTTGACAGAGAGAGAGATCACAAGTAGGCAGAGAGAGAGGGGGAAGCAGACTCCCCGCTGAGCAGAGAGCCCAATGCAGGGCTTGATCCCAGGACCCTGAGACCATGACCTGAACTGAAGGCAGAGGCTTTAACCCACTGAGCCACCCAGGTGCCCCTAGAGCTGCAGTTTTTGATGTCTGAGTGGATGTAGTTCAAATGTGTCACACATTCTGGGACAAAGGCCCTGAGTTTAGTGAGAACCCTCCCCTTTTTCCTGGCCTGGGTAAAGATATGATCTTGAGATTCTAAGCCCTGAAAATTACGGAGCCTCCCATCATAAGTCATTCAAGATAACTGTAATGGTTTAATTTCTCCATAGTGATGACTTCACTGTTTCTTCTGAACATTAGATATTTAATTCTTGCCAGAAAAATATATTTCTCTTATTTTATTTGAAATGGAGGTTGGGGGCATCAAGAGCACACACCTTTCTGCCTAAGGGATATAGGGATATAGTTAACATATGACATTATGTAAGTATAAGATGTACAATGTCATGATTTCATACACATATATATTTTGAAGTGATTACCATGATATGGTTAGTTAACACATCCTACTTACCTTTAAAGACTTAAAGCCCTCCTCCAGGAAGCCTTCCCTGAGCATGCCCCTCCCCAGCATGGGTTATGCTTCAGTATGTCTTACAGTAGGTCAGGTTTATGTGACTGATTAATACTGAGGACACATAATTTGCTTTAATTGAGGTGAAATTCACATCACATCAGTCTAACCATTTTAAAATGTACAGTTCAGAGACATTTAGTACATTTAGTACATTCTCAATGTAACCATCCCCTGTCCAGAATATTTTTATCACTCCGAAGGAGACCCTGTGCCTACTAAGCAATCACTCCCCATGTCTGCCCCCCACGCCCCAGCCCGCTCCTACCAGATCCTAGCAACCACCCATCTGCTTTCTGTCTTTAGAGATTGCCCTGGATATTCTCTGGATAGTGTTCTGGATATCTCAGAAACGGAATCATACCATATATGATTTTGTGTCTGACTTCTTTCACCTACTCTAATGTTAACAAGGTTTAGCTACACAATACCATAGCACGTATAAGTACATCATTTCTTTTTGTAACATTCCATCGTAAGGATATGCAACATTGTGTTCGTCCATTCACCACTTGGGGGATATTTGGCCCATTTCCACCTTCCTGCTGTTGACAACAGTGCAACTGTGAACATTCATGAACATTCATGTCACCACGGCTGACGTGGTGGCCTCCACGTGTTTTTCTGTTCTCTTGGGGGAATAGAAATACCACGGAGAGGAATTGCTGGGTCATATGGTGACTCTAGTTTTAACCTTTTGAGGAACAGCCATCAGACCACGGAGCACAGTGGCCACGCCATTTTCTGTCCCTACCAACTGGGCACAGGCTTCCGGTTTCTCCACGCCTGCATCAAACACCTGTTATTTTCTCTTTGTTGTTGGTGGTGGTGTTTTTATAGCCAACCTATTGAGTGTGAGGCCACTGGAATTTTTATTTTTTATTTTTCTAACATCTTCCCTGCTCCCCACCAAGAGAATTGAGTGGTTGATGGCATTGTGCCTTCATTACCAACAATAAGGTATAAGGGTTAAAGCCAGCTGTGCTTGCCTCCTGTCCTTACTCAGAATGTAATCTCGAGCTGTCCTTGGCTTCTCTGAGTCTGAATTCTTTCATCTGTAAAGTGAGGGCCTCTAGAGCTGTTAAGGGGAAGAAATGAGATTCATTTCTAGGGCAATTTTGCAATAAAAGTTTGCCATAATTATTATGATCATGGTGTCCTGGTGCCTAGGACTGAGTCACTGTAGAATAAATGTTTGTTAGATAAAGCAGCGAACCCTTGGACATTGCTCAGTTAGCCCTCTTTTTTATTTCTACCAACTGTTCCCTGAGGAACAGACGACTGTCTTGCAACTTGATCCCTCCCAAAGCCAGGCAGAGGAAAAGAATGGCTGGATCACGGGGCGCCTGGGTGACTCAATGGGTTGGAGCCTCTGCCTTTGGTTCAGGTCATGATCTCAGGGTCCTGGGATCGAGCCCCGCATCGGGCTCTCTGCTCGGCGGGGAGCCTGCTTCCCCCTCTCTCTGTCTACTTGTGATCTCTCTCTCTCTCTGTCAAATAAATAAATAAAATCTTAAAAAAAAAGAATGGCTGGATCAATGGGACTCTTTCCCTTGATAGGCTTGTGTTGGGGTTGGGGTGGGGCCGAGAGAGCAGCCACTTGTATCCTACAAAGGGAAGGAGGAAGAAAAGAGCTTTCCCTTTTTTTGAGATGAAAAAACAATCTTCTTAGAGGAAAATTGGGGATGACACCAGACAGCTGTCTTGTTGAAGGTTGGTCAGTGGCCCCCTGGGGAGGAAAAGAGTGGCTCTCTCCACACTGGAAAGGGCCTGAGGGCCCCCTTAGGGGATGAGAGCCAGTAGCTGGCCTCACTCCTTTTTTACCATCTCCTGTAAGTCTGGGGCTGGGCACACTCCCATAGGTGAGTCCCTGGGCAGCTGTCTGTAGCTCCCATGGACCTTTCCAGAATCCACATTTTAATATACTCCAGCCACGCTGGCCTTCACTGTGTTCCTGGATTTCTCCTTCTTCCCACCTCCATACTCATATGCCCCCTCCCCACCTCACTTCTTTCAGGCTTTCCATAAACCTTACCTCAGGGAGGCCTTGCCTGACCACCACGGCTGACGTGGCGGCCCCCACGTGTGCCTTACTGGTCACTGTTGTGTTACCCTAAGTTTTTGTGCTTCCTTTTTTAATATTGTTTTTTTTTAAATATGCTTTAAATGTTTAAAATGTTTTTAAATGGAATATTTCTAACATAAAATAATAACCCCCCAGTACCCATCTCCCAGATTTGTCAGATCCTCCCCCCTTTTAATCAACTTTATTAAGGTATAATTTGCTTATAATACATTCATCCATTTTAAATGGTTGATTTTGGCAAATGCACCCATGTCACTGCCACCATAATCAAGATACAGAATATTTCCCTCACCCTAGAAAGACCCCTCATCTCCCGTCCCCTGCTGGCTTTTTCTCCCTAGGATTCAACATTATTTGAAATCACCTCATTTGTGTCTCTTTCAGTCTGTTTACTCTTTCTCCCCCATCAGAGTGTATGTTCCGTGAAGGCAGGGGCTCTTTGCTCCTTAGTCCTTGCACTTTGTGACCCACAGCCACTCTGTCAAGGTCATGATCCTGTATTTATTATTCTTGTGCGCACATTGTGACACACAGTGAGGTACGTCAGTGGGGTAAGTTCCCGGAAATGGAAATACTGAGTCACGGATATTGACTTTTTTTGCTATTGTAAAAGAGATATCAATCCCCCTTTTTCTCTTCTATCCCTTGTCTCTCAATCAGCGCTGTGGTCATTTGGGCTGGATCATCCTTTGTTTCGGGGGTCAGGGCCAGGGGGGCTGTCTTGTGCATTGCAGGATGCTGAACCGTGTCCCTGGCCTCTACCCACTAGATCCCAGTGGCATCCCCCCCTCAGTACTGATAATCTGAAATGTCTTTAGACATGGGGGGGGGTGGCAAAATTGTCCCCATTTGAGAACCACTGGTCTATGTCTGTAGGCTAATTTCCTGCCATACTGTTCTGTTCCTTGGTTGGGTCCATCTCTACATGAACTACCCTTGATGACACTAGATTGGCCAAGTCTATTTTTCACCAGGTCAGCAGACTGAATGACAAGTTAAGATACTTACCTGTAAAGCTATATCATGAGATGAGCCACAGGTTAGTTGTAGAAGCGGAAAAGGCTTTGCTCTAAGTCCACAAGGATATGAAGGAGCCAGCAGAATTCTCAGTGTTTCTTGTCTGCAGGGTCAGGCCCTGAGGATAGGACATCTTCCAGGCCTTCAAGAACAAGGGGGAAACCCTTAGGAACTGTGCATAGGGGCTCTGAATTTCCTCGATTACTCAGAACACTGAGTTCACCATTTCTGTCTTGAAATACCTGAGAGCTCATATGTAAAGCAGTGAAGGAGAGATGGGGACCTAATGAAATGAAGGAGGCAGGTCCCATTTTAGGGGGACGCTGTGCTGTGGCTAGATGTTGCCAGATGGGAACGTGGGCCCAGCCTTGCCAGACCTTCTCATTTTTCAAGAAAGGGAATCCAGATTTTTTTTAAAGTGTGAGATATCTTGATTCTTGAATTTTATAATAATTATCAAGTAATTATGTTTAAGCTTGATGTGGGCCAAATAAAACACATCTATGGACTGACAGGTTGCAACCTTCTTGTTTGGGGATTAGCTCACTCAGTACAGAAATCTTTTGGTTTGATTGGGGATCTAGTCAGCCCATGTTTATTGAGTATCTACTGTGTGGCAAGCTATGTTCTAGAGCTGCCAGTTGGCATAAGTTTGCTGGAATAGCTGATAACGAAAGGGATGGATAGAGATGATGGATGGATGGGTGGATGAATGGATGAAGGAAGGATGAAGGATGGATGGATGATGGATAGATGGATGGAGGAAGAAAGGATGAATGGATGGAGGATGGATGGATGGTGGATGGGTGGATGGATAAAGGAAAGATGAGGTATGGATAGATGGTGAATAGATGGAGGATGGATGGATGAATGGTAGATGGATGGATGGATAAAGGAAGAATGAAGGATAGATGGATGATGGATGGATGGAGAAGAAAGGATGAATGAATGGAGGATGGTAGGTGGATGGATGGATGGATAAAGGAAGGATGAGGGAGGGATGGATGGTGGATAGATGGATGGAGGAAGAAAGGATGAATGGATGGTGGATGGATGGAGGATAGATGGATGGATGATGGATGGGTGGATGAAGATTGAATAGCTGGTCGATGGTTAGATAGGTACATAGATCAATCTGATCTTTTAGAGATATATACTAAAATAATATGGAAAGATAATATGTCGGGAATTATTTCGGAATGATATGGGGAGTTGAATGAGGGTATAGGTAAATCAAGATTGGGTGTGAGGTGATAGTTATTGAGTCTGAGTGAGTTTCCTTGTACTTTTTTGCTTTCTTTTGAATAGTATTGGAAATTTCCCATGCTAAAAATATTTGTTTTCATGTCCTTGTCATTTAGAGAGATACATTCTGAAGGATATACAGGTAAAATGACATCATGTCTGGGACATGGTTTAAAATATTCAACTAAAATTTTTTGCAAGTCAGTGTGTAGATATGCTGTGGTCTAAATATTTGTGTCTCCCCAAAGTTCACATGTCGGAATCCTAATGTCTAATGTGATGGTGTTGCAAGTTAGGGCCTTTGGGAGGTGATTAGGTCATTAAGGTGGAGCCTCAATGAGTGGGGTTAGTGTCTTACATACAAGGCCCCACAACACTCCCTAGTCCCTTCCACCAAGTGAGGACACAACGAGAAGTCTGTGACCCAGAAGACAGCCCTCACCTAACCATGCTGGCACCCTAATCTGGGACTCCCAGCTTCCAGAACTATGAGAAAGAAATTTCTGTTGTTTATAAGCCACCCAGTCTATGGTATTTTTGTTATATGAACCAAGATAAGTACAGACTAAGACATGATGAAGTAGCCTTTAACAAAAGAAGTATTCTCATAATTGTTACCACTGGGTGGTGGGTATATGGAGATTTGTTACACTGGCCTGTGTAATTTGTATATGGTTGCAAGTTTTTACAGTAACTTTTTAAAATTTTTTAAATTTTTTTTTTTAGTTTTTTTTTTTTTTTTTTTTTTAATGAGACAGGGGGCACCTGGGTGCCTCAGTCATTAAGCATCTGCCTCCAGCTCTGGTCATGGTCCCGGTGTCCTGGGATCAAGCCCCATATCGGGCTCCCTGTTCGGCAAGGAGCCTGCTTCTCCCTCTCCAGCTCCCCTCTGCTTGTGTTACCTCTCTCACTATCTCTCTGTCATAAATAAATAAAATCTTAAAAAAATAATAATAAAAATGAGACAGAGAAATGGGGACCTTGTGTTTTCTAGGTACTTTTGGAAGTGTGGAAGGAATCATGCCCTGGTGAATTTGCCACCAGAGTGGTAGTGTTGCTATCCAGGGAATGGGTATTTTTTAATAAGGGGTGTCACAGGCTGAGTTTTGGCGCAGCGAGACGAGAAGCATGGGCTCTCTTGTGGACTGCAGGTTGAGAACAGATTTCTCAGCCACAGAGTTGCCCTGCAGGGTAGTCTGACTCCCACTTCTCCTCCTCCCAGTTTATCCTGCTGGGAGGCAGATGAGCATAGTGGTCAGATTATCCGGAATCAGCCTCTCTGGGTCCGAATGCAAGGGCTACCACTTTCTGGCTGTGTGACCTGGGATGTGTTATTTCACTGTTCTGATCTTCCGTTTCATCTATTAAATAAGAGTAGTACTAACATCTTACAGCTTCATTATGAAGATTGAACTGGTTATTACATATAAAGTGCTGAGCACAGAACTGGACGTGTAACATTTATGTGTTACCATTATTGATGCTTTGTTGTATGTTGCTGCTGCTGTTAAGCATTCTAAGAGCAGAAAGAACTTTTATTTTTTAAAAGATTTTATTTATCCATTTGAGAGAGAGAGAGAGAGAGCATGAGCAGGCGGAGGGGCAGAGGGAGAGGGAGAGAATCTGGAGCGGACTCCTCACTGACCGCAGAGCCCGATGTGGGGCTCGATCTCACGACCCGGTGATCATGACCTGAGCCAAAACCAAGAGTTGTGCACTAACCGATTGAGCCACCCACGTGCCCCAAGAACTTTCTGATGGAATAACTGGGGGCAGAGGCTAAAAGAAGTCAAAGAAAGAGGTACCCATTGTC
This sequence comes from Nasua narica, assembly GCA_028533885.1. Taxonomy (NCBI): domain Eukaryota; kingdom Metazoa; phylum Chordata; class Mammalia; order Carnivora; family Procyonidae; genus Nasua; species Nasua narica. The sequence goes on along the minus strand of CM052805.1, from coordinate 12,603,989 downwards.
AACTGACCCGCCCACGGAAGCCCATTTGTGACCTGCTGGAATCACTTTCCTGCATGATGGGTACAAAAAGGAATACAAGAAAAGAGCAACTTCCTGACCATTTCTTTTCTCTGCAGAACGAAGTAGAGCTGGGGGAGCTGCTTTTGTCACTGAATTACCTCCCAAGTGCTGGGAGACTGAATGTGGATGTCATTCGAGCCAAGCAACTTCTTCAGACAGATGTGAGCCAAGGTTCAGGTACAGTGCGGCCCCCTTCTTCCCCCATTTCCTTAATGAGGCATCTATGTTTGTTTGACCCAGGGCCAAATGTTTTTTTCTGCATTCCGGATACTATTCATAAGACCCTGCAAGGATAAACAAAGAGCGTTTAGAACTAGGATGTTAAATCAAGAGAGAAAATAAATGATCAGATGTCTCTTAGGATGAGGCAGGTAAATGATGGTATCTTAGTAACCCCATTCCAATGGGAGATTTGACTGAGACCACGTGTGATAAGTACTGAACTCTAGATCCTTTGTGCACACGCAGCCCCCAGGGAAGGGACCCGCCTTTCCAGCTACTGTGCCTGCAATGGAGCTGTCAGGCTCCAGGTGGCGCCAGTGTGCACCGACTACACAGTCCCATTTGCCAGAGCTGTGGGCAGGCCCTGAGGTGTTCTCCACCGCCCCCCCAGCTCATTTCAAGTGTACCTCGAATCTTTATAAATCCTGGCTCTGAAAAGACTGTTGTATTTAAAGTGTCTACTTTATAGCAGACCAATTCAAAGATGACTTTTCATGAAATGGAACAGATTACATTCCATCTGTATGGAGCTTCTCCCATGACAGCAAAGGATATTATCTTGAAAGTAGCCAGGATCTCTGGGACCGCTTCAGCTCCTCAGAGAAACCACTGTCTCCTCTAAGTACAGCAGCTGAAATAAATTACTTTTGCTATAAAGTGACAGCTGCCTTTAGAAGACAACTTGCATTCTCAGAAACCACATTATAAAAAGGGGCCAACGGAGGGTATGGTGTTAAGACTGGAGAGTTGCCGACTCACCAAAAGGTTCTGGAATCAAAACTGCCTGGAACCAAGTCCTCATTCTACTGCAGCCTTGGGGAAGATACTTGACCTCCCTAAGCCTCAATTTCTCCATCTGAAAAACTGAGATAACAACCGTATCCATCTCATTGGGTTGTTTAAACAAACATTAAATCAGATAGTGTACATGAATCTCTTTGTAAACTGTAAAGCGATCTAAGAATGATAGTTATTAATCTGCCGTCTCTATACTCCCGTGTATGGAGCTTTGGGCTCACTGACATGATAATGGATTTCTTGGGGCAGAAAAGCAGGGCAGGCTCTGGGTCTGGATTTTCTTCCACTAGTCTGATTTTAAGTGGACCATTTCCTATCTTGAGTCTTCAGTTTCTTCATCTGTAAAATGAACACAATGCCTGACACAGGGGAGGAGCTTAATCAATCTTGGATGACTGGAGGAAGAGAGATAGGGATGAGTAGATAAGCAGCAGGGTGGGAAAAAGGAGGGATGGATAACGGGTGGTTGGATGGAAAAATGGATGAATGAAAGGAGGGCTGGATACCTGCACTGATGGATGGAAAGATGGGTAGATTGATGGGAAAAAGAGAAGAAAGAATGGGTAGGTGATTGGGTTATCAGATAGATGGGAGGTTGGGTGGTTGAATTGAGTTTCATGAGCTCCAGCATTCTATAATTCTGTGTCCAATTCTCAGACCCTTTTGTGAAAATCCAGCTGGTACATGGGCTCAAGCTTGTGAAAACAAAGAAGACATCCTTCTTAAGAGGCACAATTGATCCTTTCTACAATGAATCCTTCAGCTTCAAAGTTCCCCAAGAAGAACTTGAAAATGCCAGCTTAGTGTTTACAGGTAGGTAGTGGTTCAGACCCTGATGAACTCTAGGTGAGACATATTCTACTTACTGTTCTAGATATAGAAGGTGTCTAGAGAGGGTAATGTCTGGTACTCAGCTACCTGGGTGTGAATCCACTTACCATTTGTGAAGCTGGGCAAGATTCATAGAATCATAAAGCATAATTATTACAAATGTTAACCTTGGAGCCAGATTTCCTGGCACTTCTACATAATTGCCGATACCTTGGGCGAGTTGCTTGGCCCCTCTGAGTCTCAATTTCTTCATCTATAAAATGTAGTAGGTACTACGTAATCATAGTACCTGCTTCATAGGTGTGTACGATTCAGAGAGATTATAAAATGAAGTAAAATCTAGTCTAAAACAATAAGTGCTCACTCTGTTAGTTTCGAAGCTATTTGATTCAAGTAGCTTATACTCTTATAGGGAAACGTGAGAAATATGTTACCTAACTTGGAGAGGAGGATTTTAAAAGGCTTCCCAGAGGACACAGTGTTTTAAGTAGAGGCTTCATATGCTGCTCTGGTTGAATTTAACTATTGTTTTCAGGATGTCTTAGTTATCTACTGCTGCAGAACAAACATAGTGACTTAAAGCAACATTTATCAAGCTTACAGTTCCTGTGGGTCAAGAACTCTGACTTAGCTTTGCTGTGGTGCTTCTGGCTGAGGTTCTCTGACAAGGCTGCAATCAGGGTATTGGCTAGGCTGTAGGCTTATCTTAAGGCTTATCTGAGGGAGGAGCTGTCCTCAAGTACTCGTGTAGTAAGTGATTGCTAGGATTCAGTTCCTCTCAATGGTGGTACATTGGATTGGAGGCTTCTGTTCCTTCCTGGATGTTGGCCTGTGACCTTCCTCTGTTTCTCACCACATGGGCTTCTCCATAGGGCAACTCACAACATGGCAGATGGTTTCCATCAGAGTGGGCAGGTGAGCAAGATGTGGAAGCCAGAGCCTTATTGTAACCTAATCTTAGAAATGACATCCTCTTACTTTTGCCGTATTCTGTTCCTTAGAAGCAACCCACTGGGTCCAGCTCACATTCCAGGGGAGGGGGGTTAGAGGAGGGCGTGAATACTGGGAGTTTGGGATCATCGGGAGCCATTTTAGAAGCTGGCTTCACCGCGTCAAGTTAATAGACGTAATGGTTATTATTTCCTGTGTCCTGTTCCCAGCAGGGCTTCCCTTACTTTATTGCTAATACACGTCGTAATTCACCCAGTCAGGTCAGCGTCATCCTCATCGGCTTGCAGGGCTGGGGACGGAGGCCTAAAACCTAAGCAGTCCACCCAGTCTCTGACTGGTAGAATCAAGACTGAAGTTCTGGTCTTCCTCACTCCAAAGATGAAGGGGTCTGCATTTCCCCAAACATCCAGGGAGTGCTGGCGTTGGGGACCTGAGCTCATACTGAGGAGTTATGCTCCAGAGTAATCGGAAGCCTAGTCTGTTTAGAGCTAGTCTAAAATCCTTAGCTGCAGATGTCCCAAGAAAGAAGGCCATGGCTAAAAAAAATCCTTGCATGCAAGGCTTCCTCTGCACGGGCTTACTGCTTCTCATCACCAAGATTGCAAATGCTCCATGCTCCAAGACTCCTCCAAGGCAGGTTGGTTCTGGGTTTTCTTAGGGCCTGTCACCCAGAGAGTCTGCATCCAATCAGGGCCCGCCTGCCCTAAGCAGGTATGACAGTCCTATCTGTTGCAGCCTGGGATGGTCCACGGGTCCCACTGTCCCCAAGGTTTTAGGTCAAGCCGTAGACTGTCATTCCACTGAATCTTTAAATGGTATGGATTAGGCAGCGGGAACTCTGCTGATCCAAGATAAGATCCAGGCGTGGAGTATCAATTCCCAAGTCCCTCCTGAGAATAAAGGACTCAAGGTTGCACATTTATATCAGGAGGGATTCCCTCCTGATATATCAGGTCCCCTATGTGACCCCAGGGGGACACTGAGTGCCTGGAAGGAAAGCCCTGACACTTTTATATTTTACTTTAGATTTTAGGACAAAAGTAGCACGTGCTGGTCACAGTGAGTGTTACAAGCAAAGGAGGAGCTTGGACAGAGAATCAGAAGAGCGGAGGGATTAAATGCATGGGCTATGGAGCCAGGGCCTGGGTCTGGGCTTTGTGGCCTTGAGCAAAATCTGTATGCTTAGACTTTCTCATCTGTAAAATGGGTATAACCACTCAAGGACCTCTTGAAGGATTGTTATGTGGCTCAGAGGAGAACAAGACATAATCAGTGCTGAGCACCGTGCGTCGTGCAAGGGAAGCGCTCAGTAACCGTGAACTATTCTTAAAAGGCAGCATGACTTTCTTCCTCATTCCCCTTCCAGTCCCTTCTCCCCCAGGTCACCGCCTTTAATGTCCTGATATGCCTCATTTCACACTTTTTTTCCTCGTTCACAAAACATCGTCTGCATATAGAAGATTCAGCTCTTTTAGGAAGCTACTCATTCATTCTGGAAGTGGGGATGAAGCCCTTTCTCCAGGCCAGACACTGTTTCTGGGTGCTAGGAATATGGCAGGGAACAAAACGGACAGCCCCCACTATTGGGGAGCTTTGCGGACTGTTCTATGGACATCACCCTAAAAAGTGGCTTTTGTTTCATTCACAAGTGAACGTGTCCTGTCCCTTCAGGTCATTGCAAATGTGGATGAACCTAGCTCTTTATTTTTAATGATTACATTACACATGGTGGGGGGGGGCAGGGGAGGGTGGGGGGGTGAGAGGTGTGTGACGGAGCCTGAGATGATGTGACGAGCACTATGGGGCACCCTTCCCAGAAAAACACCCCCAAGGATAGAAAATTTTGCCTTCCGTTCAGAGGTTTTTTTTTTTTTTAACCCCTTGAATCCCCTATGTGAACCCCATTAGGCAAAGGCCTAGAACTGGAGCAGCACCCCTGCGCCCCCCCATACATCTCTCATTCAACCCACCGCACTTCCGGTGGCCGTCATGAGCTGCTCATGAGCTACCCATCAGACAAGGCCCGTGCTGTCCATTTGTGGAACACCTGCTTCTCCTGTTTAAATGTTGGGGTTCTTTGCCCCTAGCTTGGGGGCGCCTCTCATCAGGTTAAAGCCCATTGAAAATATTCTCTCTAGAGAAGGATCTCAGGTCTTCCTGCCTTCTTGAGTAAGGAATGCTCAATTTGGGCTGCCCTTCAGAATCAGCTGGAGCTTTCAGGTGCTACCAGGAGCGCCTCGGCGGCTCAGCCTTTTAAGCGTCTGCCTTCGGTTCAGGTCATGATCTACGGATCCTGGATTCGAGCCCTGCGTTGGGCTCCCTGCTCTGTGGGGACCCTGCTCCTTCCCTTTTTTAAAGATTTTATTTATTTATTTATTTATTTATTTGACAGAGAGATCACAAGTAGGCAGAGAGAGGGGGAAGCAGGATCCCTGCTGGGTAGAGAGCCCAATGTGCGGCTCGATCCCAGGACCCTGAGATCATGACCTGAGCCGAAGGCAGAGGCTTTAACCCACTGAGCCACCCAGGCGCCCCCACCCCAGATATTTCTGTGCTGAGCCAGGGTTTGGAACCATAGCTGTGAGTGCAATTCGCAGTGGGATGGCATCTTACCTAAAGGGCACTGACCATGGTGATAAAAGAAATCTGGGTTTAGCTGGGATCTGTGCGGGCAAAGCTACCGTTGTGCTGAATTGGAATCTGTGATGTTCTAACTTGCTTTATGTATCAGCTAGGAGGAAAGAGCTATCACCTCCAGGCTAAGGATCTGAAACCTGGCCTATTAGCTTGTTTCCAAACACTTCGTAACAAAAGTAAGGTTGAGCTGCACTTAGAGCATTTGCCTAGAATCCTGGTAAAAGCCCATAATCAGCCTGCAGGCGGGGCTGGCTGAGCCATTCTGTTTCTGTGTGGGATGAGGGTTTTTCTGCAATTTTTAGTCAGGTGATTTCTGCAGCTGAAGTTTAAAAAAAGGGGGAAAATTGCTTTTCAGCTCGTGAGAGAATGACATGCGGCCTAGAGGCCTTCCGGGAATGTAAAGTAGAATTGGCCACTGAGGTTAGTGTGTTATTCTTGGAAGTAGGGGAAGGAAAGAAAGAAGGGGGAAAAAAAAGAAATACAGCTTGATGAGGCCTTTTCAAAAAAATTAAAAATAGAGTCACTCTGTGATCTAGCAATTCCCCTTCTGGGAATATCCCCAAAAGAACGGAAAGCGGGAATCCAACAGACATTCGCGTACCCGGGCTCCTAGCAGTGTTATTCTTGGTAGCAAAAACAGCCCAGGTGTCCATCGCTAGGTCGATAAATGGATACATAAAATGGGATCTGTCCACTCAGGGCACAGTTACTCAGCCTTCAAAGGAGGGACGTGGTCACATGCTACAATACGGAGGAACCTTGGAGACATTCTGTTAAGGGACATAGGCCAGATATGAAAGGGCAACTACTATAGAATTCTACTTATACGAGGTCCTCCAGTGGACAGACTGATAGAGACAGGAAGGAGAGTATTGGCAGGGGGCGTAGTGTTCAGCTTCTTGGGGCGGGAGCTGCTCAAGTGTCAGTCTCCATGGATTGAATTTTTTTGAGCACCTACTATGTGTTATATATTCAACGGAGAACCAGACATTCATGACTCATTTTTTTTTTTTTTTTTTTAGATTTTATTTATTTATTTAGTAGAGAGCAAGACAGCGAGAGAGGCAATGGGAGAGGGGGAAGCAGGCTTCCTGCTGAGCAGGGAGCCTAATGTGGGGCTCGATCCCAGGACCCTGGGATCATGACCTGAGCGAAGGCAGAGACTCAAGGACTAAGCCACCCAGGCGCCCCCTCATGGCGTTTCATTCTAGCGGGGGGACTGACGGACATCAGTCCAAGGCCGCAGCAATCACGACTAATTGTGAATTGGTCTAAGGGTTATGGAGGAGAAAGGCAGGGTGTGTTGCCAGTGCCCGCCCTGTCTGGGGAGTGAGCTGGTGATACTCAAGCTGGATGCAGTAGGGAGCGAGGCGAGAGCAGGCAGGCCTCCAGCCCAGAAGGGAAACTGAGGTCTGGGGGAGAGATTGAGGCCAACCTCGTCCTTCAGCCTGGGAGTTGATAGGTTGACAGGCGTCAGCAGGGACGCCCCATGCTCAAAGCAGCTGCTACGAGAATTCCCCTGGGCAGGGGCTCAGAAGTGGGGGTCCACTAATGATAACCAGTGTCCAGGCAGCTGCGGGACATGCAAGAAGAGAAGCCAAGGCAATGACTCCTCTAGCTCTTTTGCCGACCTTAGCGTGTCTGGCTAGGACCAGAGCGTGTGGTGTCTCCATCCTTCATGTCTCCTAGGGATTTGTTAAAAATGCAGGTTCTGATTCAGTCAGCCTGGGCTGCGGCTTGGGATTCTGCCTTTCACCAGCACCCAGGTGATGCTAACGCTGTGGGTCTACAGACCACACTTTGGGGGGGACGAATACGCAGAAGACCCTGGAAGTGCGGCTGGGTGAGCGCCAGTCATTCATGCGTTAGAAGGAATCAGACTCCCTGCATCTCGACTGGACTCCTAATCCCATCTGTCATTAGTGTTATGTTGGGACTGTAGAAAATCCTGATGGCCAGGCCCCAGGCCAGAGCGACGGAATGGGCTGGGGCATCTGTATTTGGGGCGAGGGGTGTGTTTTTCACAGCTCCCCAGTGGGCCCTCTCGCCCGGGGTTGGCAGCATCTGCCCACACTGTTCTGCCTCCTCCCCGCCTCTCTGTCTGCTTGAAGGCCTCCCAGGCCCCTCGCTGAGACTGAGTTCCAAGGCACCTGTTCTGCTTCCATAATTGCTTGGCTTTCTGCAGCTCCAGCATCTAATTGGTTAATTGAATCTGCTGGTGAGCTGAGGTGGGTGGGGAGGTGGGGCAGAGGAGGAGAGGGGAGGTAGGGAGCAAGAGGGTTGGATGGGCCCCAGAGGACACGCTGTGAAAGCATTGGGGTTTGGGAAGCAGGACTGGAGAAGCTGAGGGTTTCCAGCAGAGGAGAGAGGAGGAAGCCAGTTGGAAAGGGGCATAGCCCTTCTGCGAGAGCCAGAAGCTCTGTGGAGATGAAGGTGCTGTGGCTTTGTTCTGGGGCACAAATGTTCCCCAACATCTGGCCTCAGCCCCCTCTGCCCCACCTCCTCCCTGCAGCCTCCACACAGTCTCTGTCTTCTCTCCCCACCCGACTCCTTGGGCACCGGGCCCAGCCCTGCCTACGAGAGAAATGGTTGCAGGGCCACTCGGAGTTCCAGTGGGAGAGAGATGCAGTTTCTGGTTCAAATGTCATCTCTGCTGCTCAGCAGGTGTCTGTGACCTTGGGCAAATGACATCCCTGTTATGTAGCTCAGTTTCCTCATCTTCCAATTTCAGTACCTCATACAGAGAGCTTTAGACAGTGCCTTGTCCATAGTTAGTGCTCAGTAAATACAAACGTGGTGCTGACGGTGCTGAGGGTGGTGACAACGATGACGATGATGAGGCCGGGGTTGTTGTTGGACCTTGTCATAGAAGAGCGGACCTTGGAATTACACAGACTCGGGTTGGAATCTTGGCCCCACTGTTTACCGGCTGTGTGACTTGAAGCAGCTGCCTCCCCCTCTCTGAGCCTGGACTTTGTCTTGTATAACATGTTTAAAATAGCAAATCATTCCTCTCCTGGGAATTAAAGGCAGATCAGCACGTGGACCTGCCCATCCCAGAAATAGCCCCTTGGAAAATCATTCCGGTTGTTTTAATAATTCCAATGCGTGTGAGAGTTGAAGTGCTGGTACTTTCGAGGTGAACAGCTGGGGCCGGCTGCTTGGGCTCGCGTTCTGAGTGGTGCCCGCACTTGATCACCGTCCCCTCAAAGCTGCCAGCTGGCTCGGTGTCTGGGAACCACGGACGGACCGATTGCGCCCACTGAGCCACAGAACCAGCCTGGTCTGCGCTCCCCGCCGGGCCCTGGGGTTGGCCGTGGGGGGGTAGGTGGCGTGGGCCCCTGACTCCAGACCCAGACCCAGTCACGGGAAGTAAGTGGCAGAGGGGGGCAGACCAAAGCCTCTACTTTCTAGACAGTGGGTGATGAAAGTGGGCCCCCGGGAGCCAGAGTGTGGGAAACACCGCGGAGAGGCGGCAGCTCCAGAAAGAGACCCATAAACTTCGATATGAACTCCTGGGCTCCCCCTGGAGCTGCCCCCATAGAGTGGATATGACCCTGAACCCTTAGGAGAGACTTTGAGAACAGAACTGTAGTGTAGACGACCGCCCCGGTCTGCAGCTGGCTCCCTGCAGACACAGATGAGGGACAGATAGGCAGAGCCCCGTGGGGACATTGAAAACTGAACTGACTTGGGCCTAACAGGACCCAGAAGGCAGGTTAGAACATGTGGTCTGAAGCCAACCTACTCAGTTGCCTGGTACAGCCAAAAAAGTCAATATATTTAGTAGGATTCAAGCAAGACCTAGAGTCTTATAATACTCAAAACGTCCAGGATACCATCTGGAACAACCTGATTCACAAAGAACCAGCCAAGCCTGGCACATTCTCGGAGGAAATATAATCTGCAGACGCCCGCCACAGGATGACCCCAATGGTGGGATGGTCACACTGAGACTTTAGAGCAGTGATTATAACCATGCTCCAAGAAGGAGGGGTGAATCCTCTTGAAAAGAAGGCTAGGACGGAGACTTCCAGGTTAGTAGAGAAACAGAAGATAGAAGAAAAGAACGGAGTGGAAAATTTCAAACCGAATAAAATACTCACTGGATGGGGTCCGTGGCAGAAATAGAGAAAGAGGGAACGTACAGATAGACGGAGAGAAAGCACGTACGGTGAGCAACAGAATAAAAAGATTGGGGGGAAAGAGGAACAGAAGAGGAAAAAAGAGACCTGTGGAGCATCGTCACAGAGCCTAATATTCATGTCATGTGAATCCCAAAAAGAGGAGCAAGGAGAAGCAGTAGGGAGCACTGGGATGGTGGTGGGTGACTTACCCCCAGACTTCCTTAGCAGGTTGCTGGACCGCGGGCTCAGCCGAGCCACACCTGTGCCTCCCTTCCCAGGACGATGGCAAGTCACAAGGAGACGGTATCGCACCGGGGTTCAAGTTAGCCCGACTGAGCTTCAGCCTCTGACTGTGGGCAGATGGCTTTGCCTCTGTGACCCTCTGTTTCCTTGACCCAACCAAGGGGACATTGTACTTGTGTTTATCGTGGAACTCCTGTGCGTTCATTACCTCATTTAATCTTTCAATAAACATGGAAGGTCTGATCTGCTCTATGGCCTTTTTCAGCTAGGGAGACTGAAGCCCAGAGAAGGACATGACAGTGAGTTGAACCAGTTGCAAAGTCGGGGGCGGGGGTCTGGTCCCCACAAGACTGCCTGCGCTTTGGACCAGCTGGCTAGACATGCATGGTCCCTGAGCCCGTGCAGTTTCAATAATTCACGAGAATGACTCAGAACTCGGGAAGGTGCTCCTTGGAGTTGTAATTTTATGGCAGCAAAAGGATGCGAATTAAAAGCAGCCCAGGGAAGAGACACATGGGGGATGGGACGTGGAGCTTTCAGTCAGTTTGTCCCCGTGGATCACAGACCGTGTTTACCCTTCCTGCTCCAAGTGTGCCATGTGCACAGAATATTGCCAACGAGGGGAGCTCCCAGAGCCTTAGGTGTCTAGAGTTTTTACTGGGGCTTGATCCTGTACTCTCAAGGAGCTGACCTTCAGCCTCCAGCGCCTGTTGGAGGTCCCGCTAATACCTCTAGTCGTGGTTTCTCTAGGGGATCCCAAAGCTCTCACTGTGAATCTCATTGTCTGTGGCTAGAGCCCTTAGACGAACAAAGACACCTCTGCCAGATATTCCACAAGCCTGGAGATCACCTCCCAGGAGCCAAGGGCATAGACCACGATCTCTCTTTGGATAAGAAGAGCTCTTCACTACGCAGGAAGTAGCTAGTCCCTGATGCCAAATCACCCAGCTGGTGAGTGGTTGGGCCAGGCTTCCAACCCAAGTTCTTTGGTTCCAAAGTCTTTCTCGTTCTTAACCACTGCACTTTGATGAGCATACGAATTTCCTGGGGATCTTGTCAAAATGTGGATTCTGAGTCAGTAAGTCTGGAAGAGACCCGAGCGTCTGGATTTCTGTGAGTAACACTGATGCTGGGGTCTGAAGAACACACTTTGAACAGCAAGAAGACACGTCGTCTGTTTCTCCATGTTACCCAAGTATGTCCGGAGCACAGAAGGCAGTATGAGTTTGGAAAAGTAGCCCAGGGCAGGTTGAGTGGAGCCTGAAGGATCAGAAGCTCTCTATTTTTTTTCCTAAGTGCATCAAAAAGCTTTTGGAGGGTTTTGACCAGGGAAGTGCTCTGATCCTGTTTTAAAGTATCCCTCCGTCTGTTGAGTGGAGAATGGGGTTGTCAGGAGACAAGAGGGGGAGCCAGGACGCCCTCTGGGAGGCTACAGCGGTGGTCTAAGGAGAGGGGTTGGTGGCTTGGACCAGGGAGGTGGCAGAAGGATTCCAGAGAAGTAACTCAGTGGGGTATAATGTAGCAGGCACAGAAAGCGCTCATGGATTAGTTACAAAGGACAATTCTCTATCTTGGCAAGCTACTTAACTCCTCTGAATGAGGATTTCCTCGCCTGGAGATTTCAGCCCCCCAACTCCTAGGGTGTTGTAGGGACAAAGGGAAATGAAGTATGTAATGTGCTTAGCACAGTGCTTGGCCCTTAGTGAGGGCTCGGTGGATTGTGGCATTGAACCTGGACATGGGCAGAGGTGGAACTCCAGCCAAGCAGGCAGGAGATGGACGCCGACTCCTGCCACCCTGGGGCTCTCCTGGCAGAGCACAGAGCCTGCAGCGGCACCCCCACCTCACTTTCCTCCAGAGAAATAGACTTGGGCTGCCAAAGTCCATCCACCCAGGCAGTAAAACTTGGCTGGATCTTAAACATTTGTTTTGGGGTCTGGTGGCAGCCTTTAAAGACCAGGCCAGCTGCCAGGGCTCCTGGGGAGTTTTACTCCATTTGCTGTTTAATGATTCTGATGCCTTTGGATGGAGCCTCCCTCCAGGCATATCCCCATGGGGGAAAGCGTCAGGGGGTAGAGATTTGTCCAACCACACGTGTCCCTGCAGAGCCCTAGCTAGGAGTGCGAAAGGGGAGCCAGTGAAGGTCAGGTTCAGCTTTGTCTTCGGCCTCCGTGCTGGCGAGAAGCAGTGGGCTCAGCAGCCAAGGCCAGTGCCTGGTGGCTGCGAGATGAAGGCTGGCGCATGGAAGATATCAGAAACCAAGGATATCCTTTCCGGACAGCCCTTCTGTCCCTTGCCTTCTCTTGACTGCTCTGACCTAGAGCTGCCAGTCAGTGGGAGAAGGCTTAACCTTTAAAAGGCTAGGGACTGTGGGGAACACAGGCTGGTTGTCATTTCTCTCCCTACATCTTGGGGAAACCTTGTAAAAATAGCCTTGGCTTAGATGTCAGAGAACCAGGTCGGAAAGAGCTTGGTTGCTGAATCATCTCACGCAGGACCTTTTCATCTCATGGAACCTGCATTTTCTGTCTGTCGGACGCATCTAAGATCTACCTAGAGGTGGCTCATTCTGTCTCTAACAGTGACAGCAGACACATATGCATTAACTCATTTAATCCTCGTAGCAGCACTGTGATGGGGGTATTACCATCATTTTATGAATGGGGAAACTGAAGCAGTACTCGGAGGAGTAGCGTGCCCTAGGTCCTGGGGTCAGGATTCAAAGTCAGAGGTCATCTGGGTCCAGAATCTGGGCTCTCAGTCACTGAGTTACACAGCCTCAAATATTTATCAAGCCCCTACTTTGTTGAGGTGTTGTGCCTAGTTGCTGGAGAAATAGCAGAGAGGCAGAAATAATTAATCCTTCCCTGATGGTGGCATGCTAGTTGAGGTGAGACAAATCAAAAGCTAAATAATAACGGAGTACGGTGACAGGGGCTAGAGCATCACTTTAAACTGGGTAATATAAGCTGAGAAAGGGCCAGCTGTGCAAAGATCGGGGAGAGGAACATTCTAGGCAGAGGAATTGGCAAGTGCAAAGGCCCTGTGGCCAGAGGGAGTAAGAAGGCGAAAGTGGCCAGACCATAGTTAATGTGCAGGGAGTGAATTACACTCGCTGGTCAGAGCAATAGTAGGTCAGAGCAATAAGTAGGGGTCATGGTAAGCTCAGACAAGTATTTAGTGAACACCTACTGTGTGGCTAAGACTGCTAGGCCTTGGAGAAACTAGTGAACACGACAGATGTGGCTTCCGCCTTCACAAAGGAGTGAGATAATTTGCGTGTGGGGATACTTAGCACACAGCAGATGCTCAGTGGGTGTAATTTTCTCTTTCCCTGTGTGTAAGTTGATGTGAAAACTGCTCCCCTGGGTTTCTGCCTCGCCCCCAACCCCCACACTAAAGCAGGATGTCGTTGGCTTGTAATGGCAATCATTTCTAGAGACGGCCTGGGTGAGGCCATTATTCGCCCACAAACAGGTGGGTGAAGAATCAGCAGAGTGGGCACAGGGGTCGGCCTTCCCGCTCTGCGTGGTGCCCCCACACTGGCCAGGGGAGGCAGGCTCTTGGGGGCTTAACTCACGGCCACGCTTTTCGTGATCCTGAGTTACAGAGCAGGCCCAGCAAGACTGTCCACTGGCTCGGTGCCAAAGTTCTCATTATGTGTTTGCTTTTAGGTTTTTTAAGAATTTATTTTAAAGATTTTTATTCATTTATTTGAGAGAACGAGAGAGAGAACACGAGCACAAGCGGGGTGAGGAGCAGAGGAAGCAGCAAGCTCCCCACTGAGCAGGGAGCCCAATGCAGGGCTCGATCCCAGGACTCTGGGATCATGACCTGAGCAGAAGACAGATGCTTAACTGAGCCACCCAGGTGCCCCTGCTTTTAGGTTTTGTTTTGTTTTTTAAAGAATTTATTTATTTCACAGAGAGCGAGAGAGAGAGAGAGAGATCACAAGTAGGCAGAGAGGCAGGCAGAGGGAGAGGGGGAAGGCTCCCCGCGGAGCAGAGAGCCCGATTCGGGGCTCGATCCCAGGACGCTGAGATCATGACCTGAGGCGAAAGCGGAGGCTTTAACCCACTGAGCCATTCAGGCGCCCCGCTTTTAGGTTTTATTCTGCTTAATTTTAGTGGGGCTAGAGAAGCAAAAGAAAGACATCCTTATGGATGATTTGTTTGTGGGATCCTCTATCATTCTTTCTCAGGGTCACCTTGGCCCCTCAGTGGTGTCTTTGGTAAGGAGGGAGACACTTGGAGATGCATGCACAGCAGTGTGGGAAAATAAGGGTCCCCAGCCTTACTACAAGAAGTTTCCCTAAAGCCTCCGTATGTCCCTAAGGTATTTGAGGACTGGGGCAAATCATTCTTTCCCAGGTTATTGAGCGTGACTCAGAAAAGAAGCCACAAAAGGGGTCATGGGAAGGGCAGCGATTCGGGGGTACGTCTTCTTCCCACTCATAATAAGAGGCAACCTCCATTAAGGCTTACTAAGTTCCTCCTCAAACACAACACTCACAAAACAGATAATCACATCAAAAAATGGGCAGAAGACATGAACACACACTTCTCCAAAGAAGACATACGAATGGCTAACAGACACATGAAAAAATGTTCATCATCTTTAGCCATCAAAGAGATTCAAATCAAAACCACACTGAGATACCACCTTACACCAGTTAGAATGGCCAAAATCAACAAGACAGTTAACAACAAGTGCTAGAGAGGATATGGAGAAAGGCGAACCCTCCTCCACTGTTGGTGGGAATGCAAGTTGGTGCAGCCACTTTGGAAAACAGTATGGAGATTCCTCAGGAAATTAAAAATAGAGCTACCCTATGACCCTGCAATTGCACTACTCGGTGCTTACCCCAAAGAAGCAGATGGAGTACAAAGAAGGGCCACATGTACCCCAATGTTCATAGCCGCAATGGCCACAATAGCCAAACTGTGGAAAGAACCAAAATACCTTTCAACAGATGAGTGGATAAGGAAGATGTGGTCCATCTATACAATGGAATATTATGCCTCCATCAGAAAGGATGAATATCCAACTTTTGTATCAACATGGACAGAACTAGAAGAGATTATGCGAGTGAAATAAGTCAAGCGGAGAGAGTCAATTATCTTATGGTCTCACTTACATGTGGAGTATAAAGAAAATCATGGAGGGCATTGTGAGAAGGAAAGGAAGAGTGAATGGGGGGAAATCAGAGGGGGCGATGAACCAGGAGAGACTGTGGACTCTGAGCAACAAACTGAGGATTTTGGAGGGGAGGGAGTGGGGAGGTGGGCAAGCCTGGTGGTGAGTATTGAGAAGGGCACGTATTGCATGGAGCACTGGGTGTGGTGCATGAACAATCAATCTTGTAACACTGAAAAATTAAAATAAACATATATGGGGAGGAAAAAAAAAAGGCTTAGTAAGTTCCAGGCACAGTCCCAAGGACTCTCTCAGTTGATCCTCACAACTGAACGAGGGAGGTACCAGTGTAGGCCCATTTTACAGAGGAGGAAGCCGAAACTCAGGTGGCTTGCTATACGTTCCCATGTTAGCTGAGGTCAGGGAAGGCTGCCATAGCGGCTCAGCCATGCTGGTTTGTGGTTTATCGTGGTCGAAGCTGATGTCTTGCTCACACACTGGTGTCTGTGGGGCCTTTCACAAGTGGCCTTCCATGCAAGGATTCAGCGAGCCAGGCGTCTTCTAGGTTGTTGTTGTGGCCCTGCCATCTTCTCGGGCCTTGGAGGGTCTCACCTCCAGTGGGTGGTTAGCAGAGGGAAAGGGAGGAGGACTCTGTGACAAGTTTGAATAGGCCGGGTCTGGAAGTTAGGAATATCACTTCCACTTCCGCTCCGACCCTCTCGGCTACATCTCCCTGCGGGGGGAGGCTGGGATGATAGTCCAGCTGCCCGTCTGGGAAGAAAAGGCTTTGATGACCTCCCAGCCACCTCTGGTGAATAGAAGCCGGCCTGGGCCCCAAACAAGCCTGGTCCGCTGCCTCCCCCAGCCCCTGCTGCCCCTGAGTTCGCCGTGAGCATCCCCAGGCTCGGGGACTTCACCTGACAAGAGCGGTCCTCATAGTGAACTCGCCACATAACCTTTTGGCTGCCAAGGCCAAGCACGGGGCACCTGCTGACGTGGGAAAGTCGTTAGACCCGTGGTTCTCGGCTGGGCTGATGTTGTCCCCCAGTGCCATCTGGGAGGGTTTGCGGTTGTCAGAACTCCAGGGGCGCTGTTGGCACCTAGTGGGTCGAGGTCAGTGATGCTGCTTGTGCCCCACAATGCATGGACCAGCCCCCTTGCGCTGGCAACAGCCTGAGCTCGAGCAGTGGGCTCTGCTGGCCTCGGAGTCCGCGGGGCGGGGCGGGGGCCTCTGTGAAGGGCAGGCGGGCACCGGCTCCGAGCCAGTCTGCCCCGGTCCTGCCCCTCTCGGAGGCACATTTATTCTCCCAATGGCATGTTACCCTTTCTGCATTTCTAGTGGTTTTTCTTCAGCTGCCTGAGTGTGAAGAATTCAGGGGCAGAAACCCGAGGGAATCTATGCTCATCTCTGTAGATTTTTCACCTGGCTTCCCTGCTTCCGTAAGAATTTGGGCAGACAGAAGCTTCCTGCTCGGGATACAAGCCTGTCTCCCCGGTGGTGTGACCTGGACAGATGGCCCACAGCCTGGCTCGAGGGAGAGGGGGTGGGGAGCCCGCTCAGGATGTTCAAATCTGGTCTCTGCTTCTCCCCATCTGTGGCGTATGGGTGCCTATCACCTGCATGTGGTGACACCAAGGGTTTATAGGGAAAATTTTCTGGCTTTTCAGTGTTGTTATGATAAGGAATATATATTTAAACACACATATATATGTACGTATGAATGTATGTTTGTATTTAGAGCAACCATATAGGAGAGAGTAGAATACAAAGTAAAAATCCTTAATTCTCCCTACTTAATCATTCCTCCTAAGTCGTCTCTCTAGGAATAGATACCCTTTTCTGTGTGTGTGTGTGTGTGTGTGCATGTATGTTTGTGTATATGGGGGCAAGTGTACGTGTGTGTGTGTGTATCTCCAACCGCTAGTGTTAGTGTCCAGAATTGATCTACTTTTCTGCAACTTGCTCTTTTCACACACTAGATCGTGGACAGGTTTCCATACTAGCCTGTTTATATACATACGGAAGCCAGGCAGTGTGGATACAATAGTGAACAAATTAGACAATAGACAAAAATCCTGGTTTCAGGGGCACCTGGGTGGCTAAGCATCTGCCTTTGGCTCAGGTCATGATCCCAGTCATTAAGCATCTGCCTTTGGCTCAGGTCATATCCCAGGATCCTGGGATCGAGCCCCGCATCAGTCTCCCTGCTCAGCGGGAAGCCTGCTTCTCCCTCTCCCACTCCCCCTGCTTGTGTTCCCTCTCTCGCTGTGTCTCTCTCTGTCAGATAACAAATAAAATCCTTTTAAAAATTATTTTAGAAAATTCTGGTTTCATCAGATGGCTTCTTAAATGCGGGAAGACAGGTAGTAAACAAAGCAAGTAACTGTACAAGGCCATGTATGATGAAGTTAAGTGCTAAGGAGGAAACAGAAGGGAGAACAGAGAATAGTCAAGGATGGGGGGAAGATTGCAGTTTTTTCCAAGGTGCCCAGGGAAGACCTCAAGGAGAAAGTGACATTTGAGCCAAGGCGGGAAGGAGGTCGGAGATGGGCCACGTGGACGTGGATGTGGGAAGAGCATCGCAGCCATGAAGAATATCCAGGGCCAAAGCTCTTATGTGGGAGGGAGAGAGAGCGGGGAGGTCAGTGTGGCTGACATGGAGTGAACATCCCCCCTAATTATTTTTAATGACCATGTGATATTTCATTAAATCCAGGAGTTGAAGAATTTATTTAATTAGTCCCTGTTGGTAACATTGGGATTCATTCCAGAGGTTTTTTTGGCTGTTTAGGAGCATTACTGGGGTGGGCACCCTCGATGTGTCTCCGCAGGTGTGTCCAATGTACCGTGAGCTAAAAACCCAGCGGTGGGCTTGCTCAGCCGCATCATGTTTGTATGTCCATTTGGATGGCTGTCGTCAAGATGTGTAGTCCAGGGACGCCTGGGTGGCTCATTCGGTTAAGTGTCAAGCTCTTGGTTTCGGCTCAGGTCTCGATCTCACGGTCCTGGGATCGAGCCCCACGTTGGGCATCCTCCTCAGCAAGGGAGGCTGCTTGTCTCCCTCCCCCTCTCCCTCTACCCCTCCCCCCATCCTCTCTCTAAAATAAATAAATAAATTAAAAAAAAATTGTGATCCAAAAAAAAAGGCACAATTTTTACTGTTTTGTCTTCTTGCAATATGCATTTGAAACATATGACTCTGGCAAATGTTTTTATGCCTTTGCGGCCCATGGGGGGCCCCAACTCCTGACCCCCTCCCCAAAAAAAGGATTCTTATAAGGTGGAAATAAGCAGGCTTTGAAAATTATGAAGTGCTGAGCAACTACGAGGTGATATTTTTTACCTTTAGAAAGCATTTTGATTTTTAATTCTGTATTATATAATACTTCACAGATATGGGGAAAAAAAATCACAGGCCGTCATGGACCCCCCACCTAGATCTGTCTCAGATTAGTTTCTCATTTCTCAGTTGGCCAAGGCAAAGCAGTTCCTCATTGGTCACTGACTTCAAAAGCCCAGGGCATGCAATTATTTTCTTTTGAAATGAGTGAAAACGTGATAAATGGACTTGATCAAGATGTAAAACTTTTGCCTTTGAAAGATAGAGTTAAGAAAGTAAAAGAACAAGGCACATCCCGAGAGGAATTTTTTTGCAAAATGTATGCAACAAAGAGCCTGTATCCAGAATATATAAAGAGCTCCCGTAACTCAGTAACAAGATAAACAGTCCAGGATCCAATATAAAGTGGGCAGAGATTTGAACAGATGCAACTCACAAGAAGACACAGCAGTGGCAAAAAAAAAAAAAAAACAACCTGAAAAGATGCTGTACTTCATTAGTCATCAGAAATGCAAAGTAAAGGGGTGCCTGTGTGGCTCAGTGAGTTAAGCATCTGCCTTCGGCTCAGGTCATGATCCCAGGGTCCTGGGACTGAGCCCCGCATCGGGTTCCCTGCTCAGTGGGGAGCCTGCTTACCCCTCTGCCTGCCACTCGCTCTGCTTATGTTCTCTCTCTGTCAAATAAATATTAAAGAAAAGAGAGAAATGCAAAGTAAAACTGCAGTAAGACCCACTGCACATGCACTAGTACAGCTAAGTTTAAAGACAGAAGATTCCAAGTGTTGGTGAGGACGTGAGGCAGCTAGAACTCTACTATATTTCAGCTGAGAATGGCAAATGCAATAAGCACGTTGGAAACCAGGATGCCATGACCTTATAAAGTTAGATACACATTGACCACACAAACCAGCGATGCCACTAGAAGTAGAAGGGATTTACCCAAGAGACATGAAAACAAGTGTCCGTGCAAGATCATGTACACCCGTGTTCCTAACAGCATTATTTGTAATAGGCAAAAAACTGGAAACAACCCCAATGTCCATCAACTCGTGGATGAATAAACCAATTGGGATACATCGTATGTTCGAATACTACCCAGCAATAAAAAAGAACAAAATATGAATAGACGTACACATGACTGAATCTCAGAAACAGTAAGCTAATGAATGCAAATGAGTCTATACTATCTGATCCCATTTTTATGAAATTCTAGTGAAAGCAAAACTTGGCCTGCTAGGGTCAGGGAAGAGGGATTTTTTTTTTTTTAAGAGGGAACTTTTTTAGAAGAGAGAACTATATCTTGATTATAGTGGTAGTTACATGTTTCTGTACAATAATCAGAATTCATCCAATTGTATGCTTAAAATGGGTGGATTTTATTCTAGGAAAAAAATACTTTGGTAAACAAAGGACGCCTGAGTGGCTCAGTGGGTTAAAGCCTCTGCCTTTGGCTCAGGTTATGATCTCAGGGTCCTGGGATGGAGGCCTGCATTGGGCTCTCTGCTCAGCAGAGATCCTGCTTCCCCCTCTCTCTCTGCCTGCCTCTCTGCCTACTTGTGATCTCTATGTGTCAAATAAATAAAATCTTACTTAAAAAAATATATTTTAGTAAACAAAACCAATGGGAAATTTTTTTTTTAATAAAACAAGTGGATGTGATTTTATTTTGCATTTCTTGGATGACTCATGGTGTGGGACATCTTTCGTGTGCTTAACTGTGGAAGGAGGAAGGCATGGAAGGGAGGGACGTGCCCCGATCGGGATCCAGTGTGTTCGTTGGTCCAAAGTAGACTTGAATCTTGTTTGCTGTTGTGGTCAGAAAACATCAAGGTGCTGGACCCTTCCATTCAGGCCCAGCAGTGTTTCTGGCCACGTATGGTCTGGTTATTGTGGTCATTGGGATAACCTGGCAGGACCCACCCAGGAGCTGCTCTGCATCTCTCCAGACAGGGAAGCCTTGTTCGCTCCTGTGTCCCCAGTGGCCCACCAGGATCCCTTCTGGTCTGGGGTGCAACAACCCCGCAAACAGCCCATGGACAGGATAGCCGCACAGACCTGGAAACTGACATTTCTCTGGCATAAAGAAGCAGGTTAATGGGGGCGCCTGGCTGGCTCAATCAGTAGAGCATGGGACTCTTAATCTCAGGGTCATGAGTTCAAGCCCCATGTTGGGCACGGAGCCTACTTTAAAAAAAAAAAAAGCAGGCAGCTGTGAAAGTAAAACAATTGAGTTTGTGTGTTTGTCTTTTATGATCTCAACATATGGAGAACCTTTAAAAAAATATTGGAAGAATTATTCAGTCAACACCCATATTCCCACCACCTAGATTTTACAATGAATATTTTGCTCTTTGCTTTATCACATGTCTATCCATCCCTCTATTTATCTCTCAGTTCATATTTTTTTCATGCATTTCGAGATCAGTTGCAAACATGAGTCCCATTCAAAGTTGACTTTTTGTTGAAATTTAGCATACAGAAAATCATTACGTAGGCATGATTGATGAAACCATTGGCTGTTGGTGATTAAGTCTGTCTCCTGCCCCTCTCCTCTGGAGACTGAGGGGGGGTGGGTTGGGATGAGCTGAAAGGTCTGACCCTCTAATCATGCCTTGGTCTTTCTGGCAGCCAGCCCCCATCCTGAAACTATCTGGAGACCTCTGCCTCCAACCACCTCATTAGTATATAAGAAGACATGCATCACTTGAAGATTTCATGGGTCTTAGAAGCTCTTGGGACAGGAACCCTGGACTAAGACCAAATATTATAACATAGGATGCTCTTATCACTCCTATCGCTTAGAAAATTACAAGAGTTTTAGAAGCTCTGTATCAGGAAGTGGGGGCAGAGACCAAATATATATATTTAGGTCACTCCCGTGGCTATTCAGTTGCATATAGGCCGTGGCTTCTTTCTGCTGCAATGGCAGAGGAGTTGGGACAGAGACTGTAGGTGGCCCTTGAAGCCTAAAATCTTTACTGTCTGGCTCTTTATGGTAAACGTCTGCCTACCTTGTACTAAAGTAACACCTCTGGGCTCTCTTTATTCATTTTACATATATTTTTTTAAGTTTTTATTTATTTGAGAGAGAGAGAGAGAGCACGAGGAAGGAGGAGGGGCAGAGGGAGAGGGAGAAGCAGACTTCCTGCTGAACAAGGACCCCCCAATGCAGGACTCAACCTCAGGACCCTGGGATCGTGACCTGAACTGAAGGCAGACGCTTAATGGACTGAGCCAGCCTGGCGCCCCTATTCGTCTTATTATTTGCTTTATTCTCTGTTATCTTGTATTTACTTGCCCAAGGAAGAATTGACTTACCTGACTCGGACCCTGGTGAATTTTCCATCTGAAGGTCCACGGTCTTCTGCTGGATGGGTTTAAGGTGTTCAAGGTCTCCCAGCCTCCTCTTCTCGCTGGGACCTACCTGCCCACAACAGGGAGTGTTCTCTGTAGCTCCTTCGCTGAGCCTGCTGGTTAGGCCTGCCCCTGCCCCGACGAGGCCTGCAGTGCGTTTGGTCAGAGAAGTTTAATTCCAGGAGAACAAATAGGAGGGTTAGGCCCCTTCCTGCGATGCAGCTGAACTACCAATCCGACCGATAGGTTCTTCTGCGTCCAACACAGTGTATCTAACCGGACCCCATAAGATTCCCCTGGGAAGCACGTGAAAACACCAGCTTCTAGTCCCCTGCCCCCAAACCCATCAACAGAATCTCTTGGGCTGAGGTCTGGGCACTAGTATTTTTTTAAGAGCCTTCCTAGGGATTCATATGTCTGTGATCTTTCTTCTTTGTTTTCCCAATTGTTTCTCGATTATTTCAGAAGACGGAGAGGGGGAAGATTTGGTTCATTATCCCCCTGAAGCCTCAACAGGTGTCTCTGACGCTGGTTTGTAGTGAGCATTTCCCTCTGAGCAATGCCAGCATCTCCGAGACGAGTGTACCAGGATGGTCCTCTTTCAGACAGACAGATTTTGGTGGTTCGTGTAAAAACAAGCACATTACGTTATCGTCACACTTTTAAATGCTTCCTCCTAGACCGTGTGATTCAGATCTGAAAGTGATGCTTCAACCCATATGTGCTCTTTATAAATGCAGGCTCCGCATGGCTCCATTTCCACACAGAGGAGTAAAGAGACGGCCCAGCCATGGCCCAAGGGAATTTCAAAAGGAATTTTAATCTTTTTTTCTTTTTTTAAGATTTCTTTTCTTTTCTTTAGAGTGAGGTGGGGGGAGGAGGGGCAGAGGGAGAGAGAGTCTCAGACTCCGCCCTGATTTGGAGCCCAATCTTATGACCCTGAAATCACAACCTGAGCCGAAGCTAAGAGTCAGATGCTTAACCGACTGTGCCGCCCAGGCGCCCCAAAAGGAATTTTAGTCTTGACTCCTGTGTCTTGAGGAAAGAGGAAGAGACTTAATCCATAAGCCATAGTAACAGTCCTCAGAGGCCTCTCCTCCACTCCCCAATTTGTGGGGGTGGATTAATGAAGGGAAACCCCAGGTTACGTGCTTTCCCCTGAAGGCAGCATTTCTCAGCCTCATTGCTTGTGGACATTTTGGGCCAGAAGATTCTTTATCATGAGGCTGTCCTAAGTATGGTAGGATGGTCAACAGCGTCTCCTCTCCAGTGGTGACAATCCAAATGTCTCCTAACACTGGTAAATTTGGGGAGCAAAATGGGGCCAGCCGAGAACCTCTGCGTTAAAGGAATCGAGCAACTCGCTTTAAGCTGGTGGTAGTTCCTAGAGACCTGGCCACAAGGGGCCTCTACTCTGGGCCTTGTGCTTTCAGTGGTCTGAAGGCAAGCCCAGGGAATGAAGGTAGCGTGCCCGTCCCGGCTCAGGGCTCTCTCCAGGCCCTCCTCAGGAAAGCAGGCCACGGTGGTGTGTGACCTCTAGACCCAAGAGATAGTGATCGACTTCCACGTAAATAGACATGTGGTTAAAATCATTTGGTGTAATCGAGAATCCCTGGAATGGGGCTGACATGTGATAAGCACCACAGAAGCATTAGGTGCTAGTATTACAATTTCCCTATCACTAGTCTGGAGACATAAGACAGCTTTTATGTCTGTGAAAGAAGAAGCCATTCAAATGTGGGAGACAAACCTGGACCCTGCTGGGCCCCGCAGAGATGACGGGACGGTCTCCAACATGGCCCCCTCGGGAGGCGTTTCCGAGGCCCAGTCAGACTCTTGGTGCCTCTTGCTCTACCGGCCGTCCTGGGGGCCTCACTCCCCTTCAAACACACATGCATGCAATGTATTTCTGCTCCAGATCCTGTTTTTGTCATAGAGCAGGGTCAGTGGACGGGGGAGTGGGTGAGACTTCTGAGACGAGAGATGGAAAAGCATTGCTGAGCTCATGAGTGTCCATTCCTACTGTGCCGGGTGCCAACCCCATGACCTTGGGCGCTCAACCTCCAAACCCCTACAAGCCTCTCATTGTCCGTCTGCAAAAGGATATAAGTGGTACCTTTGCTAATAGAGGACTGTGGTGTGGATGCAGTAAAAAAATGTATACAAACTACTTTTCTCAGTGGCTAGCATACAGAGCTCAGGAATTGGTATTGCTGATATTTTTTTTTTTAGAGACAGAGAGAGAGAGCATATATGTGTGCATGCACATGAGCAAGGGGGGAGGGTGGGGGAGGGGCAGAGGGAGAGGGAAAGAGAGAATTTTTTTTTTTAATAGAGAATCTTAAGCAGACTCCACACCCAGTACAGAGCCTGATCTTTTGACCCTGAGATAGTGACCTGAGCCGAAATCAAGAATTGGACCCTTTAAAAAAAAAAAAGTTGGACCCTTAACCAACTGAGCCACCCAGGCGCCCTGGTATTGCTGATATTTGGTTGGTTGGGGTTTTTTTGGTATTGCTGATTTTTAATTACAATAGTACTGTTACCTAAACTCTTTATTTTGACTGTTGGAAGGAAAAACATGGAGAAAAACCATTCTGTCCGAGCCGCTGCTATGAATCACAAAATAAAACCTCACTCTTAAGTCATGGATGAAACTTCTTAGAACTAAAGAAATGTTCAAGTGGACGAGGGCCTTAAAACCTACATAAACCCACCCATTATATGACTGGGAAAACTGAGGCCCAGCCAAAGGCTATGATTTATCTTGTTTTGAAGAAACACCTGAAACAGCTTCTGGTTTTCAGACAGAAGAAGCAAAAAGAGGGAGTGCTGTGGGTTGAGAAAGTTTTGCAAAAGTTGAGAAGAGAATGGGTACCATCTTTGTTGGGGTTTGGGGTGTGTCCAGGCTGGCCTCTGGCGAGGAGGCACAGGAGGAAAAACGACAAGGAGATTGCCGTGGGGCTTCTCTGAGGGTTGAGATAACCATTGAATATCCAGACAAAGTGTGGGGATCCCTCCATGCTGAGGAATTAGGGAAGACTGGGAAACAGCCCAGGATGGATTTTGCTGGCTTCATGCATTTTTTTTCCCAGAAATGGGGCAGTAGTGCAACTCAGTACCCAAGAGGTAGACTGTGGGGCCTGTGATGAGGTGGGGTTCTTACCATGACCTGGGGCACCCCTACACTGTGCCGTCAGCCTCGAAGCTGCATGTGTGGGGGTATCACCTTGGAACCAAACATGCAAAATGGGGAGCTGTCGAGACTTTTTTTTTTTTTTTCCATTTAATTTGCAGTGTTTATGACACCCACACGCGAAGTCATCCAGCTTCCCTTCCAGACCGGCTGCCTTGGCAAACTAAATTAGCAACCAAAAGAGTTTAGCTCTTGCGGGGAAGGACAGGTTCATTTTCCCAGCAAATATCAACATGTGAAAGCCTCAGCTTGTCCCTGACTCCCTCAGGGCACCTAGGTTTGGACTGGAGCCGTGGGCGATCTCCCTGCACCGGGCCTCCATCCCCTCAGCTGTAAAATGGGCCGGTGGTAACAGCTGTTTTAGGGCGCTGGTTCTCAGTGGAGAAGGGTTAGAGGATGCTCCTAGGGGATGCGCGGTGATGTCTGGAGATACCTCTGGGTTGTCACAGCTGGGGAGGGGACGGCTTGCGGCATCTTCCAGAGTTTCTCCTTAACCTCTTACGCCACTCGGAACAGCCCCACAACACAGAATGATCTGGCCCTGGATGTCAGTAGCGCGCAAGGTGAGAAACCTGACTCGAGAGGATCGACAGGGAGATTGAGCAAGTTAACCCCCATGACGTGCTTAGCCCCAGGCCGTACATATACAGTAGGTGCTTAATAAAGCAGCGTTACTCTCTGCGCCGCTTCAAAGCCTGGTCCCTGAGCCCAGTGGGTGCCTCTCATCGTGCTCTGGTTTTGCCAGAGAGGTTTCCCTCACCTAAATTGCCATGGTGATTGGTGCCACAGAAACAGAGTGGTAATTCTTTAGAGATAGTGGAGACTTAAGTTCCAGAAAGTGGAATATGCCAGGAGTACCCATGCCCTGTCTGAGGCTAGAACTGGACCTTGGTGGCTTGCCTGTCTGCACAGAGGGCCATCCTCTGAGACTGTTGCATCAGGCAGTTGAGATTTGTTGAGGCCATGGAGGCAACGAGGGGGACCAGTAACCCAGGGCCTGGCTGGGCAGGGTGGTTGCTCTACTCTGTAACCTTGAGGGGAGGGGCACTAAAGGGGTTTTGTGTGAGTACAGCTTCTGCTGACTGAATCCATTCCCCCTTTGATGTTAAAAAAGGCTTTAAATTTTCCAGTTTTTTTTTTTAAAGATTTTATTTATTTGACAGAGAGATCACAAGTAGGCAGAGAGGCAGGCAGAGGGAGAGGGTGAAGCAGGCTCCCTGCTGAGCAGAGAGCCCGATGTGGGGCTCAGTCCCAGGACCCTGAGATCATGACCTGAGCCGAAGGCAGAGGCTTTAATCCACTAGTGAGCCACCCAGGTGCCCCGAAATTTTTTATTGTGTTTGATAACTTGTCACGCCCCCTTTGACCCATTAACCAGACCACTGAGCTTTCTGACTGATTGAGTCATGACTATAAAAATAAATGATTATATGGTTGAGTATACCTTGGCTCTGTGAAGGAGTACAGGTCCATTTGCCCCTCACCAAATGGATGATTTGTTCTACCATACTTTTTAAAGTTCTTGGGGTGCCTGGGAGGCTCAGTCAACTAACTGTCTGACTCTTGATTTTGGCTCAGGTCGTGATCTCAGGGTCATGAGATCGAGCCCCACCTTGAGCTCCGCACTCAACACAGAGTCTGCTTGAGATTCTCTCTCTGACTCTCCCTCTGCGCCTCCCCCTAGTCTCTCTAAATAAATAAATAAAATCTTTAAAAAAAAATAAATTTCTTATATCTGCTGGTGGCTACAATCCACCAAACTAATTTAAATTACTGCAGATGGGGGCGCCTGGATGGTTCAATCGTTTAAGCGTCTGACATCAGCTCAGGTCATGATCTCAGGGTCCTGGGATCGAGCCCCAGTTAGGCTTCCCACGCAGCGGGAAGTCTGCTAGTCTCTCTCCCTCTGCCCCTCCTCTGGCTTGTGCTTTCTCTCTCAAATAAATAAATAAAATCTTGAAAAAAGTTAAATTAAAAAATTAATTACGGCAGAGGGGGAAATCAGATGACCAAGTTTAGTCAGAGTATGTAGGTTCTCAGGGAAAATGTGAGGAGCCCTCTCCATGGGTTTTGTGCAGAAATTCTGAATCTGTTCTGATTGTTGTGATGCCTTTGTGCTGCTCTCTGGGTCGCACAGGTCATTGGGAAGCCGCTTCCAGATGACTAGGTACATGGTCCGGCCATAACTGGTCCAGTGACTGCGGTAGAATGAGTCCCCCGTAACAACCAGTAGGGATATTTGGGGATGCCTTAGGACAAAATTTCTAATTGTGATTGTCTCTAAGGAGGAGGACAGTTGAGATCTAGTTATGAAAAATTGGCTTCCTTCCCAGGGTATTTGCTGCAAATACTTCAAGTTGTATCACCAACTAGCTCAGCGACTTGGTTTCCTTATCTGTAAAGTGGAGGGCTAGGGGTATCTGGCCCTGTATCTTTGAGCCCCTCTCTGGGTTCTATAGATAGGCAGTCTTAATTCCCCGTGTTTCCAACGACATCCTCCTTGGAATTTACAGTGATGGCAAATCTTGATATTCTCCCAGGCGACTTTTATCATAGAAGTCATTAGTTTTATTCAGCTTTGGATTTATTATAACATGGCTGTTAAATGTTCGATTTTTAAAAGTCTGTTAAGACTGCCATAACTTTACCAAGTGATTTGCAAGTGCCAAAGCCTGCCAATTAACTCAGATGGTCACAGCCGCAGCTGCTTCCCATCAAAAGGCTGAATCACTTAGGAGCTCCTACCTTTCCAGGGCCAAGTGATTCACCACACCAAGTAACTTTGCAAGTGGGGATAGGGAGCGTAGGATATTAAACTTCCTTTTAGTCTTCTTTCCCTTCTGGGGATTTAGATGTGGATTCTCTAATGACAACTTTTTTTTTTCTTTTGTTTTCTTTCTGAAACAGTATGTACTGCAAGAAGTGCAAACCATACTTACAGAATACCGAATGCAGAAAGTTCCCTGTTTCCCCTCCCTAGGGAGAGCCACTCTTAACAGTTTGGCGAAATTCCTCCAGATTGTTTTCTATTCTATGTATTAACATTTTTTTTTTTAACAAAAAAGAGATTGTGTTTACATATACTATTTTGCAACTTACTTTTGTCTCCTAGCAATATGTCTTGGAGATTTTTCTGTTTCATATATATAGGTCTATCTCATTTTACAGCGACATTGGTTTCCATGGTATTATTACGTCAGAAACGATTTAATTAGGCTCCTCCATTCTTTGTCTGGATGCTTCCCAAAGCTGATCCTAAAGCAATGACTTAGGTTCAGGTAGGTTACTAAGGAGGTGACCCCAGGAAGTACTGCTCAGAGAGTGGAAAAGGGAGGCAAGCCAATCGGGGATATTTGATGAATGGGTGACTACAGCTTAGAAGATCCCCAAGACCATCAAGTTCAGTGATTCACTGGACGGACTCACAGACTTAGCAAAGCTATTATACTCATTGGTTAAAGTTTATTACAGAAAAAGGAAACAGACCAAAATCAGCAAAGGAAAGAGGCACACAGGGCAGAGTCCAGGAGAGAACAGGTAATGAATTTCCAGTTGCCCTCTCCCGGTGGAGTTGTAAGGACAGCACTTCATTGTTCCAGGAATGATGTGGGGAGACACACTTGAAGGGCCACCATCCAGGGAGGTTCGCACAAGCCTTGGCACCTGGGATATTGATCAGGCAATCAGTTCCGTAGGCATCCAAGTGGCTGACCCTAGTGTCCAGCCCCTGCAGAGGTCAAACTGCTATTGAGTGGCCCAAGGACTCCACCATAAGTTGTGGTTAGTATAGACTGGTGCGGCCCGGGCAGAGGGCTCTGGGTGCTTGAAAACTGGGGGGTAGCCTCTAGGGTGGGCTGAGGGGGCCGACAGGGCGCCTCAGCCACAGGTACGCTTCTTCATGGACACTTTTTGTTATTTACATTTTTCATTCTCACAATGTTCTAGGGCAGGGGTTGGCAAACATTTCCATAAAGGGCCAGAAAGAAAATAGTTTCAGCTTTGTGGGCCACACAGTCTCTTTGCAGCTTTTCAACTCTGCTTCTCTAGTGTAATAGCAGCTATAGACATTGTGTAAACAAATGGGTTTGACTGGGTTCCAATAAAACTTTATTTACAAAACATAGGTGGTGGGCCAGATTTGGCTTAGAGGCTCTGATACCCAGGTATTATCCAATATCTAATATCCAGAGAATATCCTTGTATGTATATCTTTGTCCATTTGTGCAGATAATTCAGTGGGATAAGTTCCTAGAAATAGAATTGCTGGATCACAAGTTTCAGCATTTTTATTTCGAGTAGATACTGTGAACCTCTCCTAAAAGTTGAACCAGCTTCCTCTTTTACCAACAATTCATGAGAGTGTTTAAGATTTCCTTTCCTAAAACCTTTTTTTCCAAGGGAAGAGTACACTTATCTACTAGGATGTTTCTGCATTTTCATTCTTAAGCTTTGTAGAGGCACGGGAAGATAGAATATTTCACCCCTGAGAAAGGACACCAAATAGAGCCTGGAATGGCCTCCTGCTAGTATCTTGCTTTACCAAGGCCCACAGAGAAGGGGACTCTGGGAACCTGTTTTCATTTGGTGAGATCAAACATTATACTGCCCACTAGACGTGGCTCAAAACAAACCTGCGTGTTACCTTTTCAAAAAAAAAAAAAAAAAAACTTCAAGGGATACCTGGGTGGCTCAGTCGGTTGAGTGTCTGCCTTAGGCTCAGGGTCCTGGGATCAAGTCCTTCATCGGGCTCCCTGTTCAGCAGGGAACCTGCTTCTTCCTTTGCTTGCCGTTACCCTGCTTGTGCTCTCTCTCTCCCTCTCTCTCTGACAAATAAATAAATAAAATCTTAAGAAAAAAAACTTCGAATGTCTCAGACAGCTCCTTAGTGATGTTCTTTATTAAGGAAAGATTCCTGTCCTAATTTTTCCCTTCTGTAAGGGATCTTCATGTAAACAAGGTCCCCGTGTGCGTACTGAACACTTCACCAAGGTACAAAAACTATACATGGTCCAATTTTTGTCCCCGTTGCTGGCAGGTACTGGACATGAGTGGTAGTGGACTTGATTGGTGCAGGCTAGTCTTGTTCACCCTGGGTCTTTTTGGTATTTAGGCAATGGATGGGGTTTTGTTTCTGTTTTTCCACTTTTCTTTTTTTCTTCCTGTTCCCCCCCCCAAATTTTTATCATTTAGAATTCTTGATGTGAACCCCACGGGGGAGAACAGAGGCTCATTAGCATTCAAGCTCTGTTTTTGGCTGCTTATTTTAGCTGGTTTATTTGATAATCGGCATCCCTCCTGGGATCCAACCCGCTTTTGCTCGGCTCCTGCTGAGTGAATCTGTGATATTTCCCATTCTGCAGTCCTTCATTTATAACACAGACACAGCCTGCTTTCCCGTTAGCGGGATGGCATGCCCGGACTACCCACACGCAGATAAAGAATTAGGCAGAACTTGGCTGGGAAGATAAATCAAGCTAACCATCTCATTAGGCTTGAAAGACACAAATTAAGCTTGCATTGGAATTAACAGAGAAGCCTTCCAAAGAGACACGTAGTACGACAAGGGGTAGAAGAAATTGCCATGGCCGTTTCTCTCAGGAAGCTTGCCTCCATTGCCTGGAACAGAGGAAACACAAAACCTTTTTTATAAAGGCTCCACCAGACAGAAATTTGGGGTCAAAATCGCAGTATAACCTTCACTGAGTGCTTATCTGGGTACCGTGTGCTGAGACATCACACAAATTATCTCCTCAAAATCTCACAGTGACAGATGAAGTAAAGTACTATCAAGATTCTTCTTTAACCTAAGAGGAAACAGTCTCAGAGAGATTCCTTCCCTTATCTTGGGTCACAGAGCTAGCCTAATGGTCACCGAGGATGTCTGGACTGTGTCCCACAGCTTAACCTAGTGGCTCTTCTCCAGCGTGAACTGGCCTTTCAGGGCACATTGGGCCCTGTCTGGAGACATTTTGGATTGTGACAGCTGGTGCTCTTGGCATCAAGTGCACAGAGGCCTGAGGTGCTGCTCAACATTCTGCCCAGGACGGCTTCCATGACAAAGAACGTCCACTGTGGCCTCCATTGAGAAAGCCCAGGTTAACTACTCAAGCAGACTCCATTGATGGCTGACTGTCTCCCTAGAACTCCCCAACTGTAGTGCTCTGTACACAGCGTGGTAGGGCAATGGCCATCAGTTTAAAGTTGTGTATTGTGGGGGATGCCACTGTCTGGCAGAAGGAACAGTCAGTGCAGAGGCCAGGAGGCGGGAACATGCCTGGCGTAGTGAGGAACAGCCGGCCACCTGGTATACCTGGAGTGAAGGGACTCATGGGCGCATGAGGTGAGGGAAGTGGAGCGTTCTTACCATTAGAAGAAAGAGATGATGGGGCGCCTGGGTGACTCCGTTATTAAGCGTCTGCCTTTGGCTCGGGTCATGGTCCCGGGGTCCTGGGATTGAGCCCTGCATTGGGCTCCCTGCTCAATGGGAAGCCTGCTTCTCCCTCTCCCACTGTGTTCCCTGCTTGTGTCTCCCCCTGCTTGTGTTCCCTCTCTCACTGTGTCTCTCTCTCTCTTTCAATAAAATAAATAAAATCTTTAAAAAAAAAAAAAAGAGATGATATCTTAAAAGCAACAAGCCCGTGTCTGCAGTTGAGGAACATGTAGACTAACAACCTCTGTCTTGTTCCACCTCCCTGTTCCGTTTCTCTCTTTCTCTGACCTCCTCCCCGCTGCCCTTGCCCCTCTGGCTCCCCAGTGTTTGGCCACAACATGAAGAGCAGCAACGACTTCATCGGAAGGATTGTCATCGGCCAGTACTCTTCAGGCCCCTCCGAATCCAACCACTGGCGGCGGATGCTGAACAGTCACCGCACGGCCGTGGAGCAGTGGCACAGCCTGAGGTCCCGGGCCGAGTGTGACCGTGTGTCTCCTGCCTCGCTGGAGGTGACCTGAGGGCTGCCGCAAAAGCAGCTTTCATTTGTTTAAAAAAAAAAAGAAGAAGAAGAAGAAAATTTAAGACAAAGAAAATGTGTCACATGCCTATGACATACCCACAACACACACACACACACACACACACACACACACACATGCACTAAATCCTCTCAGAACTGAGAGGAAGCTGACTATTGAACACCAAATGGTTGCCCTCAATGTGCAAAGCCTGAGAACTTTCTGGAAACCCCATCTATATGTCACGAGCTGAGTGGGCTCTGCTGTGAAAATTATTGGCAGTGCTTGCTCCTGTTGATACCCCTACCCCCAAATGCACTTTAAGCCCTCAGGCCAGAGAAAGGGCCTCCCCAAGGGTGCCAGCCTCCATTGAGATGAAATTCTCCAGGAGCTTGGCCAGCGTGTGGGAGGCCCTACCCCCACACCCAAAAGGCACACTTGCTGATTGGGTGGCTTCTGATCGGGCTGCTGTCCCCTGGGGTTCTTCAAACCTGATACCTTTCCCCAAAAGTGTAAGTACTTTGTCTTCTCTTTAGTGGACGTGATAGCTTAGACTATTTGAAGAAACCAAATGGCCTCAAAAAATATTCCAGTGTAAGAAACTTCCCTGGCTTAACTGAATTTGTCCTTGTGTTAGCTTATTCCTAAGGACCCCCCTGTGGGGTATGTTCTCATCTGTGTCCCTGTGTGTCATCCTGGTGAGCAAGGTGGTTGGTAGGACCTCAGTCCTGAGCATTCCCTTCTCTCTGCCCGCCCCCCCAGTGAAATTTCACCCAATACCCTCCTGTCTTTCAAGGCCCCACCTTCAGTAACAGCATGTGTGTATGTCAAGTAAATAGAATATGATAGAGCAAAAGTAACCTTTTTTGACTGATTCGTGGTGATTGTGGCACATGGAAGACTTGCAAAGGACGGTTACCTGGATTAAAATGGGCACCACACTCCCATCCAAGAGGACTCCTTCCTTGTCATACTCTGAGCATCTCTCTGTGTTTGTGTGTGAACCAAAGTCATTTTTCTCATGCTAAGGAATTAGCGTAGTTAGAATGGATCTCTCCCTGTTGGATGCTTCTGTATCTTTCCCACAGCCTCTTGTCTGGCATAATGGGGAGCTATTTATTGAAATTAAAAACTATTTATTTGTGCCATGCATTCGAGTATCTTTTTCTTCATGAGCCTGAGGCATGAAGAGTGCAAGGTGTTTCGGTTACCACTGCTGCATAACAAACCGTCCCAATGACTCCGAGCCCTAAGAAGGCATGGAGGTCAAGGGGCAAGGTGGGAGGGCTAGGTTAGGTTAAGTTTTTCAGGAGAAAAAAAAGGAAGGCATTTTCCTTCTCTACAAAATGAATTCCTTATCATGGTTGTATGGAAGAGGATAAAAGCATGAGGGAACAAAGAGAACGAGGAGGACAGGAACATAACAGGCGTTGGGCACTAGAGAGGAGGGAATACCAGTGACTGAGCCCATGGGCTTTGGAGCCAAAGAAGCCGTGGTTCAAATTGTGGACTCACCTCTCCCCAAACCTCATATCCATGCACAAGCCGTATGACTTCTCTGAGCTACTGTCTTCTCGTTACCTCAGGGTACCTCGAAAACAGATCTTGAGGCAAGGACTTGGGTGCTGCTTGTTTACTGGGAAGGGGACCCCAGGAAGCATTAAATGCAAGAACAATTCAGAGAAAGGAGAAAAGCACATGGAGGCTGCTTGGACTAGCACTGTGGGCAGGTGGGGTGCAGCCATGCTGGAGACCCCGGAGAATACACTTGCAAATGATCATGACGGGGAAGCTGGGGTAATTTTAACCCTGAGGGCCTGAAGGTTGCCCCTGGAGACATGAAATGTTTGGCCCTTGAGGATTGTCCTATGTGAACTGAACAAGCTTCAGTAGCACCAAGAAATTGCCAGGCAGAGAATGGGGTGGGGGGGCCGTGTTCTCTGCCAAGTGTGCAGTCTGCATGTGCCACAGCCTCGGGGAAAGTCAGATGGCCTGCGAGCTGAGGTGGAGCATCCCCAGCATCTGCCTCCCTCATCAGTAACAACGAAGGCTGACTAAGCACCATGGGAAGTGCCAAACAGCTCATGTAGTCCTCACGCAGAAACCCACATGGAAGATGTTCTTACTTCTCTTTTACACAGGAGGAAGCCAGGGTTTAATGAGATTAAGTGGCCAGTAAGTGATAGAGTAGGGTACCCGTTCAGGCCTGTGGAACTCGAGAGCCTGTTATGGGCTAAATTATGGCCCCCTCAAAAAAGATGGTGGCTTGACCCCCAGTACCTCATGGTGTGACCTCTTTGGAGAGTGGGTCTTTACAGAGGTTATCAAGTTGAAGTGAGGCCATTGGTGGGGCCCTAATCCAGTATGACTGGTGACCTTATAAAAGAAAGGGGGGCGAATAGGACCCAGAGACAGACACACAAAGAGGAGAGACGATGGGCAGAGACACAGGAGAAGATGGCCATCTACGAGACAGTGGGAAAGACTGGAACAGATCTGTCCCTCACAGCCCTCAGAAGGAATCAACCCTGCAGACACCTTGATTTTGGACTTCTGGCCTCCAGAACTGTGAGATGATGAGTTCTTGGTGTTGAAGCCACCCTGTCTGTGGTACTTTGTTTCAGCAGGCCTGGAGACAAGGGCAGAGCTGGTGTGGCTAACCACATGCTAGACTTTCCTGTCTGAAAATCAGGTGACTGTTGTTACCCCATGTGGTTCATATGAGGACCAGCCTGGATAAGGGCAGCACAGTCTTCACATGAGGTACCTGCTGGCTCTTTCTACGAGGCACACATCAGGCGATGTTTGCTGGTTGGCCAGAGGGGACAGTTGTAGGATGGATGTCAGAGCTGTCCACGTCTCCAAGGAGAGAGTCTGTCAGGAGACGCGGGAAATGTGTTGAAAGGTGAAGGAATGACTTGGTTTCTATAGAAACCTGGGCTCCAGGTGCCCTGTCGTGGGTGGGCCTCCCACTTGTTTTCATTAGCAACCTCCTCCTCTTCAGATAGAAGGTGGGAAAAGAGATTCATGGGCCACCTACACATCCTCTTTGGGGTGTGGGGACCCAAGTTCAAGGGGAGGAGGTGGGGTGGGAGTTGTGAGGTGAAGCTTGGAAGCTGGGTCTGTTTTCCCACAGCCAATCCTTGAGTCCTTGTGTCTCTTGGGACTCCACAGCCCCTCGGGGACTTCAGTCCACCCCCAGGAGCTGACAGAAGCTATGACTTCAGCCAGGCCACCTCAGACATGCTGAGCCCCAGGGCACCAGGAACAGCTGTTTGGAGCTTCAATATTTCACTTCTGGACCACTGGGAATCTCAGTGGCGGAGGAAAGAAGGATCCCTTTCCTTTCTGGGTGGCTTGTCTTCCACTGTCACTGGGCTACCTGCCATTTTCTGTGTTCAAGAAGACCATTGAAAATAACTCAGGGATTGGGGTGCCTGTCTGGCTCAGTTGGTAGAGCATGTGACTCTTGATCTCAGGGTTGTGAATTTGAACCCCATGTTGTATGTAGAGATTACTTAAAAAAATCTTAGGGGTGCCTGGGTGGCTCCGTCGATTAGGTGTCTGACTCTTGATTTCAGCTCAGGTCATGTTCTCGGGGTGGTGGGATCAAGCCCTGTATCAGGCTGTGTGCTCAGTGGGGAGTCTGCTTGAAGATTCTCTCCCTCTGCCCCTCTCCCACCCTCATGAACACATGAGTAATCTCTCTCTCTCTCTCTGTCAAATAAATCTTATAAAAAAATAAATGTGCCTCAATAAATAAAGTCACATGGAAAATAAATAAATAAATAGATAGATAGATAGATAGATAAATAAAGTGTTAAAAAAATAACTTGGGAATGATCACCACTACGTAAAAACTAAAAATTAATGCCTCGGAAAAAAAAAACTGGATGGCACTGCTCTCAAGGTTAACAGCGGTGATCCTTTGGGAGGTGGTTTTACCGATCAACCATATACCATCCTATACAGTATCGTCGAAGGTTTCATCGTGATCTAATGGCAGCTAACATATATTAAGCACTTACCATGTCAAGCACTGTTCTAAGCACTTATATGGACCAAGCATTGATTTGTTCCCATTTTGCAGATGAGGAAACTGAGGCTTATGGGATTACATAATCAGTACGTGATCATACTGCAGCAGGCGCCTGCAGGGAAAGCCATGAAATGCACTAGCCTCCACTGTCCCTTTTATAATAGTGGTGAGGGCGCAGGGGACTTTGTTTCATTGGTATGTAAACAGCATTTTTTAACAGCTAAGAAACTAACAGAGATGATAGATGATAGGTAGATAGATGGATGGATGAGAGGAGAGGTGGGGAGAGCAGATGGTCTGAATCCCCAGACCACCATAAGCACGATGTAGGTGGATGTGTATCTGGGGGCGGGAGGAAGCGGAGTGCCATTGCACAATAAATACGGCTTTAGGAAGACAGAAAACACGTATACTGTGTTACAAAGAGTCTACAACCTCCAAATGATAGCAAAGATTGATTTGTTAAGTAAGAAAATTACCTACTTTCTGGTCAGTAAACTTGAGATCTAAAGCAAGGGTTGCCAGACTCTGGCCCATGGACGACTCCAGCCTACTGCTTGTTTTTAAAAATGAAGTTTTGTGGGAAGCCCGCTGGGTCCATTCCTATAGTCTTTGGCAGAGTTGATTAGTTGTGACCGAGTCCGTGTGGCTTGCGGAGCCTAAAGTACTTGTTATCTGGCTCTTGGCAGAAGTTTAAGTTCCAAGAATGTAGGATAAATGAGTCTAGGGAGCGAATGCACGGCATAACGAACACAGATAATGATACTGGGTTGAATACTGAAATTTGCAAAGGGAGCAGATTTCAGGTGCTCTCATCACCAGAAAGAAGGTAACTGTATGAGATGCTATGTCAAATCGGTTCGACTGTAGGTGCATTTCACTGTGCATGTGTCTATCGAATCATCGTGTCAGATACCTTAGATATATGCAAGTTTTATTAAAAAATAGCATTAATAAAGAAAAGTTTGCCTACCCCTGCCTAGAACAGTGCTTCACAAACCTTAACATACACGCGACCCCTTGATTCTGATTCGGTGGGTCTGGGGTGGGGGCCTGAAATTCTGCATTTTGAACGAGCTCCCAGGAGACCTCAGTGCATGGGGTGGGGCCTACAACGAACCTTCCCTTGTTTCCATCCAGGGTTGGGGGGAGTGAACCCACTTACCAAAAACGTGCAGCCATTACCTAGTGACACATTATCCACACAAATCATTAATTTATTTGCCAAATCAAAAGATCCTCCACTTTTCGAAAGCATTTCCAGTGGCCTCTGTCCGACCACCCTCCACCCCACCTGGTGAGTTCCCCCTCGGAGGGTGCTTGATTTCCGTGACAGCAGAGGTCCCCCAAACACAGTGCTTCAGATGATGGAGAGTGGGGAGAAAAGACGTACATTTTATATTTTGTATCAACCTTTAAAAAAAAATGTCAGTGTGGGGGAGGGCTCTTTTATAACAGACCTGATTTCTCAGTACAGTAAGTCATCCGTGCCCAACACCCACATAATAAATGTATGTTGTTCCTAAATAAGTGCACGTGCGCACTCTGGGGTGGGCCCCAGAGCCCAG
The DNA here is from genome assembly GCA_028533885.1 of Nasua narica. NCBI lineage: Eukaryota > Metazoa > Chordata > Mammalia > Carnivora > Procyonidae > Nasua > Nasua narica. The sequence goes on along the minus strand of CM052805.1, from coordinate 12,566,536 downwards.
AAAGTTTGGAGGAACCGGTAGATGTGGGGCATGAGGAGGAAAGGGAGCCTGAGCTATGTTTACGTCCTGAGTCCGGCCTTGGCCGGCGCTCCAGCCGCTGCCAACAGAGGACCGCACTGAGACCTCGCAGGCACAGCCGCAGGTGGACCAGAGAGCACGCGAGGGCCTGGGACGGGTTCGGGTCCTCCCTGTGGGTGCCAAGCACACAGTGTCAGAGCACTCCCGAGAGGAAGGGGGGAGTGGAAGCAGGGGAGGGGGACATGCAGGGTCTCCTGCCCCGAAAAGGCTTGCACAGGATCCACGAACCTGGTAACGAAATTTGCTGTCGTTTCTTGAGCACCTTCTACTTGCCAGCGTCTATGCTGAGTTTTACAAACAAATGATTTCATTGGATCTTTGCGAGGTAGCCCCTATTTTATTAAGGAGGAAACGGAGGCCTCAGAAAGGCCAAGCGACTTGCCTAACAACCCATGAAGTGGGGGAGAGAAAGACCCCGGTTTTCGGAGATACTAATTCATAACCACAGTGACCTTCCCAATGAAACACCAGTGGATTTGAAAACATTTATGTTAAGTTGGAGCAAACCACACATGAGACCTATCCACAAAGGTAACATTTGCGTTTCTTCGTCGAGCGCTTATTCTGGGCTGAGAACTTTCTACTGGCACCTCCTTTAACCCTTAAGAAACCCTGAAAGGTGGAGGGAAAGGGAGGAGGGTAACCCACCTAGACCTTCTTTGCTGTTTCCTACGCAAGCGGTGTGCTAATGCGTTCAAGGCCGGGGTGGGATGGGGACGAGCTGAGCCCAAGCACGCAGGCCTCAATGATTTCTATTTTTACCTTCTGGTATGTATTTCCCTCTGAAGGGGCCCGAGATGCTTGATCTCCTGTGACAGGCCCAAATGCAAGCTCTGTTACTATCCCATCTCACAGAGGAGAAAACTGAGTCTCAGAGAAGTGAGCACATGCCCAAGGCTGCATGGTGGCTCAGAAGCAGGGCGGCGGTTTCTCTTAGTTCCCCGAAGGGGGCTGACCAGGGGCAGCTTTGAAGCTGTCACTCAGAGCCGTCTCCAGCCCTGCAGAGAAGAGGGAGGAGAGAGGGGAGGGGAGGAGGAGGAGACTGGAGGCTGTCTGGTGTGTCCTGAGCTCCCAGCAGATCTCGCCTGCTCCCAAGACTGCTCCAGGGAAAGGGCCTCTCTCCTCTCTCCTTCAGGTGGCTTCCTCGGGCCTCAGGATGCAAAGGTGGGGGTTGTGGGCCACAGCGGCCTCCCTGACCCTCCTCTCTGCACAGGCCTTTCCACAGACGGACATCAATATCAGCCCAGGTGAGCCCCGGGGCCAGGGCCGGAGCAGGTGAGAGGAGGACACCTCACAGATGCTTGAGGTTCTGTCAGTGAGGCCTAGCTGACCCAAGGAGTGGTGGGAGCCAAGCTGCTCCTCCTGACAGCCCTTCTGGCTCCCCTCCCCCCCTCCCCAGGGGGATTGTACCCCCCCAACACTGGCTCAGACCCAGAGAGTCCTGGTTTTTAAATCCCAGCCGTGCATCTTAAAAACTGTGTGACCTGCCCAAATTTCTTAACCTCTCTGAGCTCAGCTTCCTTCAGAAAATGGTGGCACCCTCTGGGGGGACTCTGCCAGGGAAGTAAGATAAAGTGGGGAAGTGCTCCGTGCTTGGTACCTAGCACCGCAGCAAGATCTGAAAATGGGATTTCTGTTAGGGATTTGGCATCGGGGGCCCCCACCCCCACCTCGACTGTGACAGCTCTTCCCAGGGACCATTCAGACCTGCTGCTTGCCACCATGGGGTGGGCACGCAGAGGGGACACAGTTGTCCCTCTCGTGACCTCCCTGGAGGTCACTGCTCTGTGGCCCACTTCTCTGGGTTTTCTGTGTCCCCAGCAATTAGGACAGCAATTACCAGCCTCTGGCATGTGGCCTCCCAGTGTCCCACGTGAAAGGCTCAAGGCTTCAAAAGGAGCTCAGTTTCTTCCTCTTTGCAGTGCGGAGACCAGAGACCCGGGTGCTCACTGGGAGGGACCCCCGTCTGGGCGGGAGGATTCCTGAATCCTGCAATCTGCTCCGGGGCTGAGGATCCTGCCCGTCCTCCTCTGAGAGGGTTCTTGCCGAACACTGTTGAAAATATTTAAAGTTATAATAGTACCTATCACCACTAAAGATTCACATAGCCCTCTCTTTGTGCCAGGCGTTACTTTGAGCCCTTTTTGTGTATGGATTGATTGAACGTCCGCGATAAGTCTACGGTAGAGATACTATTTTGACCCCCGTTAAAGTACAACTCGTAATGAAAGACTTCTAAGATTCCCGAAAGACCCCGTCTTGGGGCTGTCACGGTGCGGGGGTAAACTGAAAGAGTGGGACGATAAGGTTGCCAGATAAAACACCAGAGGCCCAGGTACCTTTCAGAGAAAGGAATTTCAGGTAAACAATCATCTTTTAGTATGAGCACATCTCAACGATGGCGTGGGACATAGGCTTAAAGTGATATGTTGTTTATCTGAAATTCGGATGTACCTGGGCATCCTTCTTAAACCAAGGTGAGTGGTGGCGGCTTTGTTCACTGGGGCAAGCATTAGGGGCTCCGATTGGTCATAAACTCTCTGAGCATCTGTCTTGGTCGGCTCGGTCGGCAGCAGGAAGTTACTGCTCACGGTTCCGGGGGCTGGGAAGTTGAGGTGCTGTCTGATTCCATTTCCTGGTGAGGACTCTCTTCCTGGTTTGTAGATGGCCACCTTTCTTGTTGAGGCCTCTGGTGGCAGAGAGAGAAAGAACCAATGCTCACGCTGGTCTGTCTTCCTCTTCTTGTAAGAACACTAATCCCATCAAGGCCCCCCTCCCTCCTGACCTCATCTAACCCTCATTACCTCCCAAAGACCCCACTTCCAACCACCATCACATTGGGTGTTCATGCTTCAACATACGATTTAGGAGAGGACAGAAAAATTCAGTCCACAACGGTGACTTTGCATCCTTGCTGTCAGGCCTCAGTCTTCTCATGCAAACAATGAGCAAGCAGGAGAGACGTTGGACAAAATATCCTTGAGGTCTGCCTTGTATATCCCACAGTCTTGCCTTTCCGTCCAGTGTGTGTGGGAAGGGCGTGAGGCTGAGTTTGCAGGTGGGAACAACCGGGGAGTCTTCTCTCTCACTAGCTTGTGCCTGTGGCCACTCTTTTTGAGCATCAAGGGTCCTTCCCTGGAGAGTGGAGGATAATAATGGCGCCTACCAAACATTTTGGGGGATCTTCAATGGGGTCGTGCAGATAAAAGGCTTAGCACGTAGTAAGTGCTTAAAGAATGAGAGTTATTACTGTAAGCTTTTCTGCTACTGCAGTTGTTGGTGATACGATAGAAATGGTCAGAAGACACAGTTCTCTGTCGTGACAAAAGCCTCCCTTGGAAAAAGGACCTTCCAGACATCCCCAGTTCACTCTCCCCACCCCCTAGAGGGGGGATCGAGATCACCTCAAACCCAGCAATCTTGGAGAGCTTGGAACTGGAGTTGGCAGGAAGGGTCAGGAAATCCCTTCAGCCCAGCCTTTCCATGTTACAGTTGGAGAAACTGAGGCCTGCACAGGCCAGTGACCCTGCCAAGGTCATCGTCTGTTCGAGTGGTAGTTCTCCTGCTCTCCAGGGTCCCATCCCAGCAGAAAGCCTAGTTCGAGCCTGAGCAGACAGATCTTCTGGAACAAAGTGACTTCAACCCAGAGGAGAATGCGTGAGTGTCCACAGGCACGTGTGTGCATGCGTGTGCAAGAGTGTGCCTGTTGACATGTGACTAGGGAGGGCTTCCCTAGAGTCCTGGTGGGCCGTTGCAGACCACAAAGGTGGGTGCACGGCCAAGATCCCTCCTTGTCCTTGTTGAGAGCGAGCCTTTTGCGCCTTCCTCTGGATGCCAGCCTTCCCAGGCAAAGCAGAATAGAGCATTTCACCCCCCATCCCAAGTCTCTCGACCTTCCACAAACACGCAAGTATACGCATGGAGTGCAACTCAGCCACACCTCGAGATTTGCTTTGGGGAAAAAAAAAAAAACAAAAACCCTTCAGACCCTTCTGAGAGACTTGAGAGGGTTTAGCCAGACTAGAGCCATTTCCCAAAACCTTTTCTGCAAACCTGGCTCCAATCCCATCGTTCAAGGGGATTCATGAGCGTAAAGTGCTTTAGAAGAAAGCCTGGCACCTAGAAAAAGCTGCACGAATATTTGCTATTATGGTTCTTCAACCATTACCATCAAGTTTCTTTTCCTGGCTCCTGAGGCCAGGAACTCTCCACCGCAAAGGCCATTCCAGCAAGGTGGTTGAAGCTGGGGGTGGGGGTGGGGCACTGCCGCTGCAGGGCTTCTTCGCGGTGGGCGGGGGAGTCAAGGCTGACACCGCACTTCCAGCTCCAGGTGGTCCCGGGCCCAGGCTGCCTCTGCCCCGGTAATAGCTATCGCCAACTATGAGCCAGGCCATGGCTTCCTTGTGAAGTAGGCATTATCATCATGTCCATTTTATAGATGAGAAAACAAGAGACATGAAGAGCTGAGTGTCCACCAGGGGCCGTTGGACTCCAGAGTCCAAGCTGGAGCCTAGAGGTCTGAGCAGCTGGATGTCCGGACTTTCTAGGATACCCCCTGGAGTCTGGATAATAGAGTCAGAGCCCAGAGTGCCTCATGGACACTCTGGCCCAGTTCCCTACCCCACCTCTGTGGGCACAGAGCACTCTGCATGCTTCTGGGCTGCATCCTTGTATACGATGACTCATTGCCCTGCATGTGTTCTTCTCCCCAGACTGTGAACAACTTGAGGGCACAGACTTCAAAGCCAAATAGGCACCCAGGAGACATGGACTTACTTGCTTGATTAACTTTTGGTCTTAGCTCAGGTAGCTAAAACCTATGGTAAAACAAATTTAAAAAAAGAATACCACAGTTTGGGAGGCTTAAACAATCGGAATTGATTTCTCACAGTTCTGGAATGTGGGAAGTCCAAAATCAAGATCCTGAGCGATTTGGGTCCTCATGAGGACTCTTCCTGGCTCCAAAATGGCCACCTTATTGTGTCCTCACAAGCAGAGACAGACGTTGGGGTGGGGGGAGCTCTGGCTTCTCTTTCTCTTCTTAGAAGGGGTCTAATCCCATCATGGGTTCCCCACCCCCATAACCCCGTCTAACCCTACTCCTCTCCCAAATGCCCCACTTCCAAAGACATTGGGGATTAGAGCTTCCATGCATGAATTTGAGGAGGGGGACATGCAAACGTTCAGTCCGAGACACTGTTACATTTGGTGTTTAATGTGTTTGTCTTACAAATAAGAAAACCAAGGGCAGAAAAAAGATGTTTTCTGGAGGTACTTAGAGTTTAGGGATTTCTGAGTTCATCCTGATACCCCAAATGCTAGATGTGGGAATAAGTGACTTAACCTCTCTGAGACTCAGTTTCCTCAGCTGTAAAATGGGGATGATATTGACACCCTCCGAGGCTGGTCTCGGCAGTTACATGCTCACCACGGAGGCTATGACCGCTGTTGGGGCAACAGAAGACATGGCGCGTGCTTTTTCCCCCCTGAAACATGTGGCCACAAGCATGGCCCAGAGAAGGGAAAGCCAAGCTCAGCATGTGAGGCCCAGGACCACCAGCTCTGGAAACCAGGGCCACGACTCAGTGGTGAGGAGGACAGTCTGGGACGTGTGACCAAGGGAGGCAGTAGGAAGAAAAGGTGGTGAAGGTGACAGAGCCCTTCCACTCGCCACCATCCAGGACACTGGAAGACACTTCTTCCCGTCTCCTGGGACATCTGGGGCCCAGTAGTGGGAGTGGGGTGGCAGTTGGGTTGTGGACCCCAGAGCCTTCCTCACCTCCTCCCCTGGCTGGCTCTCAAGGCTGCTCTGGCCAGGAGGCAGCAGGGTAGTGCGTTTGTAGGCGGCTGGATTGGGGCCAGGGGAGCAGGCAGCCAGATTGAGTGGGAAGGTGACAATTTATTCTTTTAAAAAGAGAGAGAGAAAAAAAAAAATGAGCCCTGCACTCCACTGGTGTGTTCTTTTTTCTTCACAAGCTCAGAGCTCCCAAAGACATTGACTTCCCCCAGCTGGGAGACCTTGGTGGCCTTTAGTGCTGCTAATTGAAGTAAAAGACCTTACCAGTTGGCCTCCTGGTTTCCAGAGCAACAAGCTCCTTTGTGCATCCCTTCCCCTCTCTACCCCTCCACCCCCTCTGTCATCTCTGGCCTCATCTCTGACCTTCCTCCCTCTCAGATTCCCAGCTTGGCTGAACCATTTGCAAATGTTCTCCAAATGTTCCATTCTCTCAAACCTCAGGGCCTTTGCACCTGCTGTGTCCACGCAGCACCTGAAACATTTTCTCTGACTCTTACTTTTTAGGTGTCAGATGAGACATCATCTCCTCCAGGAAGCCTCTCAGATCTCCAAATCGTTATATGACCTGTTTAGGTGCTCCTATGGCAACTCCTTGAAATTCCCCCATCTGGGAATGGGACTCTGGTGCCCTGTCTTAATCACCCCACAGTCTCCTTAAAGAGAAGGTTGGGGTGGCCACTAGTTCAACTAGGGAGACAAAGGGAGTGAACAAATAACCAGCTTCCAGAAGTAATTTAGGGGCTGCTCCCTCAAGTTTTTGCCTGCATGACACACATCCACAAATGACACATTAATGACATTTTATATCTGTGCTCATTTTTCTTAATGTTGATCTCCATTAGACTGTAAGACCCAAGAGGTCAGAAGGGGGCCTCTGTATGTATGTGTATGTGTCGTCGGCCACAGCCTCTCCAGCATGGGGCCAACTAACTGCCTGACCTCAAGCAGATCTCCAGTAGGACTTGTTGAATGAAAAAGAGAATGAGTGAAGGACCGACCATCAAGACTGAGACAAAAAGAAATGGGCTTAAATGCAGTAGGAATCCCTAAATTAGGTCTGGAGCCACACAGCCTGGCTTTAAAAGCTACCTCTGTTGCTTAGGAGCTGTGCGATCTTGGGCAAGTTACTCAACCTTTCTGTCTTGTGGTTTCTTCCTCTGTAAAGCGGGAGTGATTGTGGTGCCTACCTTGTAGGACGTGTGAACGCTAAATGAATTGATAGGTACAAAGAACTTGACACAAAGCTTGGCTCAGATGAGAGGTCAGGAGCGTTGGTCCTGTTTATTATACTGCCATCATTATCTGACCTGTGAAGCTAGAGATCTTGAGAAATCCCTTCACTCAGATTAGTTATTAGCTTATTATTTATTAGTTAGGTAAGGCTACTTTGCGGTTCAGGCTGATGAATGGCCCGGAGATCCTTCAGTTCTCAGTTTCTCAAACCCCAGACGCAAAGGGGGTACAGGAACCCAGGCAGGCAGGGTGGAGTTCATTAGCATCCTGGTGCAAATGCTTGCCTCCCAGATCTTTCCAATTAAAGGCCTTTGCCTGCCCAAGTGGAAAAGGGAGTGATTGAGCAGTGACCTGTCACAGCCCCATTTTCTGGTATGTTTCACTCCAGGCATCCATAACTGCCATTTGTTCAGTGGGAAAAAAATCAAAGGAACCAGCAGTGTGGAGGAGGGAGCTTGTTTTCCACAGGGAGACTTGATTTAAACTATCCACCAGGCTTTAGGACCCAGGAGAAGCCTTTGGGCCTTGGGGAGAGGGGAGCGAGGGCCCTGGCCCCCTCCTTTCCCTTCCAGCCCCCTTCCCTTAATTACTGACCTCTCTGCTAAAAGGTAGTGCCACAAAGTCCCTACAAAGAGCTCAGCAAACACCCTGCGTTGCCAGAAGGGACAAGCCAGGACTGCAGGCACAGTTGCCCGCGTTGGGGAAGGGCTGATTCTGGTCAGAGAGAGCCCAGTGGGTGTGGTCAGTGATGAGAAGCTTGGCAGCTGTCTACTTAGCATAGCTCTTGATTAAAACGACTGACTCTTCCTTTCCACCCCCCCCCCCCCGAATAAATGCACAGAGGTACACGCCCGTGCACACGCACACATACACACTTTTGATTTTGCAGGGGTTTCGCTGGATCGCGGAAGCCCCATCAGCCATGGTTATGCATCCCTGAGCTAATCATTAAAAATCATACTATCACAGAGCCATCCATACACGCTACACATTCCGTGAATTGATCTGACCCAATGAGTTGGCCTGCCAACCTTATGAAGTAGGTGCTAAAAGATGCTACCCATTCTCAGCCCTATTGATTTCCCATGATGAAGCATCCTGCTGACTTCAAGTTCAAAGACTTTGGTGTTGGGAGGCTGAGTTCAAATCCCTATGTGCCACTGACTAGCAGGATGACGTTGCGCAAGTCGCTTGACCTGTCTAAGCCTCGGGTTCCCTGTATATATTTGGCACATCACAGATGCTCTGTGAATGTTGTCTACTACTTAATTATTCAAGAGCTCAGCCAGCTTTTACAGTGGCTGGAAAGGCAAAGATCCCACATCCTTGGGTGGCCGCAAAGGGACCCCCCAAAGATCAGCCAATTTGACAGCTGAGAAGGGAGAGAATGTACCATTGTCACATAGTATGTCCGGCTTAGAGCTCCCGGCTGGGACCCCGGCCTCCAGATCCCAGTCCAACAGATTTCACCACTGCCCCGGCCACGGGTCCACGGGTAAGCCACCTATCATCGTTCAAGGAAGGTTCTCAGAATGCCTTCCTCCCCATCCCCCGCCCCCCCCCAGCCGATCATCTTGAGTGGTTTCCAAAATGACTATCTCCTAAGAAGCCTTCCGGGGAGCTGACGCTTGGGAGAACCTTATTGTCTCAATCATGGATTTTCCATGTGTGCTTTTTTCGGAATTAAGAACACATCCCGAGCCCCAGTAGTGCAGTGGGCTTCCAGATATAAATAGTTCGATGGGCTCTCGTTTGTCAATAAACACATGGAAAAATTTCCGCCCTCACCAGAGAGCCCAAAATTGCAAATTGAAATGAGATACCGTTTTTTTTTGTTTTTTTTTTGCTTATAAAATTTGCAAAGATGGCCCTGAAAGTGGTAACACTCGGCGCTGGCAAGGGCGCTGCGAGGTGGGCGCTCTCGGGCATTGCCGTGGGAGGGTAGATTGCTTTCAGGAGGCAATTTAGCAAATTGTATCAAAGCCTTAAAAGTCTCTCCTTGGAAAATCAGCAGAAATGCCGATTTCTGCTGTTCATCTCAGCATTGGGTGTAATTGTTTTTTTAAAAAAGGGACCCAGTCTAATTGTCCACAAATAGGAGAATGATTAAACGGAGGATTCAAGAGCTATTTAAAACAATGTTTACAAAAATTTATAATGACTTGGGGGAAATGCATTCTCATTTTGGGGACTTGGAACACTGACAGGTCTGTACAGTTACAAAATCGCGACTGAATTTTTACAAATCACTGCATTCGAACGTGACATGAAGAAAAATACGCCAGAGCCGTCACATTTTTCCAGGAGTCCGATAATGAGCATATATTACTTGTGTCGTTTAGTAAATGTTAGGTATGCACGTGTTCTCCGGACCTCAAGCATAGAATTTTACTCATCATAATGGGCCGTGTTTTATGTTCACTCATGCAAAGATGTCATAAGCTACAGGAACAATGTTCGCACACCACCCGCCCTCCTGCCAGTCTGTTTTCTGTCTTCCCACAGCCGTGCCGGAGCCGCCCCGGCCTTCCCTGTGCCCACTGTTCTGGATGGAGTTCAGAGGCCACTGCTACAGATTTTTCCCTCTCAATAAGACTTGGGCCGAGGCTGACTTCTACTGCTCTGAGTTCTCCGTTGGTAGGAAGTCCGCCAAACTGGCCTCCATCCACAGGTGAGTGGACATCCGTCCCCCGTGACCCAACCAAGCACCCCCTTTGGAGAGGGGAGTGGAAAATGGCAATTCTTACTGGTGTTTCTCTTGGGTAATTCTAGCGAACTTGGATCTGGCCCAATTTCTCATTGAAATGGTAGAAGGCAAAGCATTGAGTCTGGGGAGCTAATAGCAAGCTTTTGGATTCACGTCTGTAAGTGCTGACTTTGTGCAGAGGGCTTGACCCTGTGATACAACTCACATAACATACATACAAAGAGTATAATAGGAGGAATAATAACCGACATTTGTTTGCTCGGCGTTTATATACAGCAGCATACTGAAGCTCTCTCAAACCGTATCAGGCTAGCCATAGCCATAAAGGGATGGAGCTGGGATTTGAACCTGAACAGCCGAATTCCATAGCCCCCCCACCAAGGCCTCCTTCCACATTCCTCCGTGTCTCCCAAGCCTCAGCCACATGGACCGTCTCACAGTTCTCCAGACTGGTCCAGCCCTTTTGCTCCTCTGTACCTTTGCACATTCTGTTACCTCTGCTGGGAATTCCGAACCCCATCTTCTCCTCCAGGTAAACATCTCCTCAACCTCCAAGGCTCATCTCTTCACTGAGGTCACCCTGACTCCATAGTTGCACTCATTGCCCACCTTTCATAGAGCACTTTTTTCATCCCCCTAGTATGACGTGTTTTCATCTCAGACATCCTCGAGGTGCGTGGGTTCCTTGAAGCCAAGGGTGCCGTGTCCCATTGGCACCCAAACTACAACTTCGTAATCCTGCTTCTGGTTTTCAAGAATCTCGGGGACTTGAAGTGAGAAAGACAGTTGGTACTTTATGCTTTAGGGTCACCGAATTTTGGTAAGAACAGGGAAGGGGTCCTCTGTCTTAGTTTGTAAGTGAATCCTCCATGTTTTCATCCAACCAATATGGCCATATCTGTATGTCCCTATTTATTCTCAGTGGCGCTGAAGAATATAGTGAGGCAGTCAGGTCTATCAGGAGAACAGGAACCACTACAAATACTCAACAGAGAATTTAATACACACGAGCGGTGGAATCTAAGAACTTAAGGAAGCAGTAGTGAGGCAGTCTAGAGATTGACAGTGGGCAGCCAATCCCACCCCTAAGGGGAGGGCAGTCTTAGGGGAGCTGGAGCTACCAAGGTGGGGCAGCCCCTGCCAGCGACTCCCAAAGCAGAGAGGGAGACAGATACCCTGGCTTCTCTCTCCCTCCCCTCCTCATCTGTGCCTCCCCTAGGGAGGGCAGGGCAGCTGACAAGAACACCGGGGAAGAGTGGTCTTCCGGGCAAGTCCCCTGTGATGGAGAACAGAGACCAGCATTGGTACTGACAAGGATGGATCAAAGGAGTTCTCGAAAATTGTGGGCCTCTAGAAGGAAAATGAGATCCACGTGATAAATAGTAAATTTTTAAATGATTCCAGGGGCGCCTGGGTGGCTCAGTCGGTTAAGCGTCCCACTCTCGATTTCAGCTCAGGCCGTGAACTCAGGGTCATGAGATCGAGTCCCTCGCTCGGTGTGGAGCCTGTTTAAGATTCTGTCTCTTCTTCTCCCGCTGCTCCTTTACCCCCTACCCCAGCACTCTCTCTCTCTCTTAAAAAAAAAATTCTAAATGAAGATTTCCCTTTAGCCAGCCCACAGGAAGGGCAGCTCAGCCTGCTTATGGTGCTTGTAACCTCACCCTGGTTAGCTGGGCGTCAGAAAGGATTCCAGGCAAACCGGGGGCTTCCGGCAACCCCTGACCCACTTCCTGTTTTCTGCCTCAGCTTACCTTCTTCCTGTCTTCTCAACTCCTAATGCTCCTCCTTGCCTTTCTTATACGAACATTGTCCCCCTTTCCTCTCCTTTACAGGTAGTTTTCCATGTTGGCATATATAATACTTCCCTGGAAACACATAGGAAAGTTAAATTTACTCACCTATTATACATGAAGTTCAATTTGCATGAAGCTAGACACCATTATAAAATCCCTAATTACATCTTGTCTTTGAGATGGAGCTCGAGTCTATATTTCTGGTGTTTTCTTCATGCATTTTCAGTTTTTATCTTTCATAATTACACACACAATCAGCTTATGTCTGCGGAGCTTCTGATAGAAGTTGAAGACCCTCATACTTTCTGCTTACCTAATAATTTCCAACTTCGTTTCAAGCCACAGTTGAATTGAATTAAGTTCATCTGATCCACACTCCTTATTACTTGTGGTAGCACCTTGGGCTTCTTTTTGTTCCTGTCATTTTTGACCAGATATGGGGGAAGTGCAAAAAAAACATTGTAATAGTTTCCCAGGCAGGTGTTGTTGAACAAAGATGGCAAAATCGCTAAAAGTGACCGGGCAGCTTCTCTACCAGCTGACTGCCCAAAATGTCTATTCAGCAGTCAGTGTAGCCAAGTTGGGCATGAGAGAGACATTGGGGGGTGCCAGCACTTACCCAGCTGGGTAAGACCAAGGTCAGTGACCCATTGGACGGAAGAACACCATGTCCCCAGAAATTGGATCATTCCCCTTGTCAGACCACACACTCTTGGAACATTAATATTGAATAGAGCCTGCTCAGTGGGTTAAAGCCTCTGCCTTTGGCTCGGGTCATGGTCCCAGGGTCCTGGGATCGAGCCCCGTGTCGGGCTATCTGCTCAGCAGGGAGCCAGCTTCCCCCTCTCTCTCTGCCTGCCTCTCTGCCTACTTGTAATCTCTCTCTCACTGTCAAATAAATAAATAAAATCTTTGAATAGAGCCTACCGATGGCATGAGAGAAGGTGTCAGATAGAAATAAGACTTGATGTTGGTCTGTGGGGTCTTGGTGGCCTATTTGGGGAGACCGGACCTTAAGAAACAGAGAACTAAACAAACCAGCCTGCCCTGGGAATTGAGTGCTCCAGGCAGTCTAGAAGTGAATAGGAAGGCTTCCTGGAAGAGCTGGTCCTGGGTCAGGACATTGAAGAATTTAAGAAGCTTAAGGAATGGGAACTACAGATGTTACATATGGAGAAGCCATTGGGAAGAGATGTGATGTGCATTAAGTCACTAGAGTTAGACATTCCTGGACTAGTCCCAATTCCATCACTCCCTCCATGCACGATCTGACCAAGGAGGCCAAGCATCTGAAGCCCTTCCAGTTAGCTCAGCTGAGCACTCACCAGTGGGGGCTATTAATGGTTTCTTTTATTATAATCCTAGGCATCTCCAGAGGTCAGTCCTTACTTAGCGTTCCCTCGCTCACTCTCCTTCCCCTCCTTTTCCTCCAGTACTATCAGCATTAGTCCCTCCAGCCTGCTATTTTAATGATGCTACAGACAGGGGGCGGAGGGGGTGCTGATAAACCACAGAAACTTATTTCTCCCAGTTCTGGAGGCTGGAAGTCAAAGGTCAGGGTGCCAGCATGGTTGGGTTCTTGGTGAGAGCCCGCTCCTTGGTTCACAAATGGCCCATTTTCCCGCCGCGTCCTCCCATGGGGGAAGGGGTGAGAGCGCTCTCCAGCATCTCTTTTATCAAAGCACCTCCAACTTAACGACCTCCCAAATGTCCCACCTCCTAATATGGTCACATTGGGCATTAGGATTTCAACAGAGCAGCTGTAGGGGGACACAAATACTCAAACCATAGCAGAAGGCATTGGTGTCTCCTGGAAGATTCTCACCTCCTCTTTCAAAGAGCTTATAAAACAATTCACCTAACAAAAGAAATCACTGAAGGACACTGAAGGTGGTCTGCTGCCAAAAACAACAAAGAAATGGAGATGGATGGATAGATAGACACACAGAGATTTCCATTCGATCATTAACATGTTTCCTGAGCACTGTGTTGTGTGTTTGGCACCCATGAACTCACTGAATCCTCACATCCGAACGATACTGGGGCAGACCCTTCTGGTTGCTCACTCCACAGCCACAACTAATCCCTTTGCCTGTTGTCTGCATAAAAAGTTAGGAAAGCTAGGGGCGCCTGGGTGGCTCAGTTGGTTGAGCGACTGCCTTTGGCTCAGGTCATGATCCCGGAGTCCCGGGATCGAGTCCCATATCGGACTCCCGGCTCTGAGGGAAGTCTGCTTCTCCCTCTGACCTTCTCACCTCTCATTCTCAATCTCTCTCTCTCTCTAATAAATAAATAAAATCTTTAAAAAAAAAAAAAAAGTTAGGAAAGCTAGATTTCACTTTCCAGCCTCCTTTGCAGCTCCCAACTGGCCATAAAACCCAGTTCAGCCAACTGGATGTAAGGGGAAGTTTGTAAGGGGCATCTTGGAAATACTCTCCTCCCTGATAAATGGACACAGGCATATGGAAAGGGCCCAGTTTCCATCACTGCCTTTCCTTCTTGGGTTGTAGTCATGTGGGAACACAGTCCTTGGAGCTGCTGCAGGAAGACCCTGGAGGAAGATCATGGCTTACCCAGTGCTCCGACATCGGCGAGCCTGGCAAATGCCCTTGGCCAAGCTCAGAAGGGTGGCAAGGGAGATGCGAGCCAAGGGACAAACAAGAGGCACATTCCACTTGAGTAGTTCCCACACCCCGAGGAAGAGATCCCACTGGACAAGAGATTCCCATTTTTAGCTTCCATGTGGCATTAAAAGGTAAACTTCAGTGGGTTGAAGAAGTTAGGAAAAAGTAGTAATTATCAGCCTCGGACCTTTAACACCTAATGGATAATTCACTTCAAAACAGGACTGTGTTGGTGTGTACGCTTTATGTGGCCACAAAGTGTATCTGCTCTCATTGGCTTTGTCTGAATGGCCACTCTCCAAAGGCTGCCACCTTGTCCAAGATGCCCACTGTGAAATTTTCCTTTGTCTTGGGCCATTGGTAGACATATTTATTGGGGCAAAGGCAGACATATTTATTCTTCTTAATTTTGCGTTTGTGGAAGAAATTACTAGTCCATTCCCAAAGCACTCAGACTTCCGGCATTCTGAATCTTTCTTGACACCATCTCTCAGGCAGTGATATTCAGGGAGTTGCTTAATAGATACCGTTATGATCTAAACCTTTGTGTCTCTCCCAAGTTCATATGTTGAAACCTAACCTCCACTGTGATGGTATTGGGAGGTGGGACCCTTGGGAGGTGATTTGTTCATGAGGGTGAAGCCCTCATGGATGGAATTAGTGCCTTTCTTCCAGAGATCCCTTCCCCCCAGAGCTCCCTAGTCCCTTCCCCCATGTGAGGATGTCTGTGACCCCAAAGATGGCCCTCCCCCGACCATGCTGGGCCCCTGACCATGGACTTCCAGCCTCCAGAACTGTGAAAAATAGATTTCTGTTGTTGGAAAGCCACCCAGTTTATGTTGGTTACAGCAGCCTGAAAAGACTACGACACTTTCTAAAGGAGCGTGGACTATTCACCGGAGGGTTTGGTTTGCTGAGTGGGCTCTCCAAGTCCAAGCCCAGAGCTGAATTTTCCAGGAAGGTAAAGAATGTGGAGATAGTATGTGAGAAAAAAATTAGTAGGATAAGTCCAGACTGGCAGCATAAGGGGGGCTTTTGAGAGAAAACAAAAATGGCTAGTGGAGATTTTCATTAAGTTGTCTCAGAGGCACGATGCAGCATAAACCTCTTTTTTCCTCTTCATGATATTCTCAATAGAATCCACTTTGTTTGCCTGTGCTTTTGAGGCAGATTTAAATTTTTAGGATGAATAGCAGCGCTGAGATCTGCTTTGAACTGGCACGAATACAATCCAGAGGGGTCTATGAAAGGACAGTCACATGTGAGTGATGTAATCAAAGGAGAAAAAGAAGAAAAAAGGCAGAGTTGCATCAGACCCTCAATTTACTGTGGTCCAGGAAGGTTAAGAAGGATTGCTTTCAGTTTTCAACTCTGTCCTATGAAAAGAGGCAAGGAGTAACCTGCGTGCTGTGTTGCTTACATTGGCAGCTGGGAAGAGAATGTCTTTGTGTATGACCTTGTGAACAGCTGTGTGCCCGGGATCCCAGCTGATGTCTGGACAGGGCTTCATGACCACAGACAGGTAAGGAAGCGATGACCATCAGGTCCTCCCGGAAGCTCCCAGCCCACACACCATTTCCATATAGCCAGCCTTGCACACGGAACGTATATGCCGGGTCACTGCTCCGTGCCCAGCACACGGAGAGAAATCCGACACCGAGGCGCCCCAGTTAGAATACAGCGGTGTGAACATAGTGTGGTGTGAATCCTAGAATACAGTGCTATGAACATGGTGGGAACATAGTATGGTCAGGGAAGACCTGTGCTTGGGTTTGAGTTCTCACAAAAGCAGACACAAAAATGTGACTCGATGTCCAAGAGATTTCTGAGGGGAAAGATCTGTGAGGAAAAAAAAAAAAAGGAGGCATAATGAGGCAGGGAAGATCTCCAGACAGCAGTGTGGGTCTGAGACCTGGGAGGAGAGTGGAGGAAGGAAGAGCCTCCGATTATAGTTCTGAGAAAGACTTAGCTAGGCCAGCGGGGAGTCCTTAGGCAGAGGAGGGCCTGAAGAGGAAGCCCGCCTGGGGCAGAATTGGGCCAGCACTGGCACCCCTGAGTTCTTGCTGATTCACTGATGGGGAAGCGCCTGGAGGAAGCCTAATTTCACTGTGAATGCAGGGATGGATCCCACGGGTCAGGGGAGCTGAGGCTGTCAGTCGGCCATGTTCCTTATAGCCGGTCCTCCTAAAGGAGCTCAAAGCAGTGTCCTTCTGTAGCTGCCACAGCCTCCCTAGGTTAGAGACATTTAAGCTACTATCTAATGGATAAATAGGAGTCAGCCAGAGGAAGAAGCATTCCAGGTAGAGGGACCAGCATGGGCAAAAGGCCTGAAGCACGAACAATCCTGATCCAGTCGAGGACATTAAATACAGGTGGGTCTGGGAAGCAGAGAGGGTCGGGGGTCAATGGATTCATGGTAAAGAGTTAGGCCAAAAAGGAGAGCTGACACCGGAGCTTATGCCCGGCAGTATCACCACAGACTCCAGCTGGAAATTGTGTCCCCAGACTGTCTCTGTTCTGAGGCTACTGGCCCTGCCCCAGAGTACTGTGGGGAACGGGGCTCCGGTTCCAGCTCCCATCCTGCCGCCGCCTGGCTGGTAGGTGACTTCAGGCAATTTTTCTTTTTTTTAAACCTTTCTGAGCTTCAGTTTCCTCAACTACAAAATGGAGATCATGATAACGGTGACTTGTAGAAAGTCAATGAGGTTAGCCAAGTGCTTGGCACACTGTCCCAGCTCATTAAGGCTGGAGGGAGCTGCTGGCAAAGGAGCAGAGGTAACCGCAGGGGCCAGACTCAACAGAGATACGTCTTTTAAATCCATAGAATTCGGCTGGCAAGAAACGATATAGAAGTTGTAATTAAAAAAACAAAACCAAAAACACAAAATTTCCGTCCGTAATAGTAACTTTACAATGGGACTTTGGTTGAGGGGCTGTGCGCCTGGGTGGCTCAGTCGGTTAGGTGTCTGACTCCTGCTTTTGGCTCAGGTCATGATCTCAGGGTTGTGAGAGCAAGCCCCACCCAGGTCAGGCTCCGTGCTCATGGGGAGTCTGCTCGAAGATTCTCTCTCTCTCTCTCTCTCTCTCTTTGTGCCTCTCCCCCCACCGTGCACATGCACTCTCGTACTCTCTCTCTCTCTCAAATAAATACATAAATATTAAAGTGGGATTAGAGGGGTGCCGGCTGGCTCAGTCAGAAGAGTATGCGACTCTTGATCTTGAAGTCGTGAGTTCAAGCCCCTCATCGGGCATAGACAGTACTTAAATAAACAAACTTTAAAATATATATATAAAATAAAAAATATATATATATATATAAAATGGGGTGATGAATACACTTAGTTGGGGTTTAAGGAACTTGTATCAGAAGATTTAAGAATAATAGTAACAAACACTAGAGTCAAAGGGCTTGTGTTTTAAACCTTTCTTTTCAGGGCTGGGCACTGCGAGCCCTTTGCGCCGCTCTACTTCGTCAGTGGTCACAGTAGCTTTCTGGGGGGGGTACATTAGTCCCCTTGTAAAGGTGCGGAAAGAGCCCCCCGAGGTTGAGTCCCTTGTCCAGCCTGCAGTGAGGAAGTGGGTAGAGACCCAACGGCAAGCTCGAGCCTCTCCCTCAGAGGTGGCGTGCTATTTCCATTATCTGACGCCCCCTCTGTAATCATCAGTGCTTCGGGGAGACTTTTCTCAGAGCCTGAATAAATGCAGAAACGGCTTGTGTTCCAGAACACTGCAAAGACGTGGCTCTCTCCACAGTTAATTTGCACATTTATTTTAACACCAATCAAATTCCCAACAGGCGTTTTCTTGTAATTGGACAGAGCGCTCCCGCCTCGGGTGAGAAAAACACACACTATGTGGACAAAAGGAAAAAATGAAGGGTGACCCCCGTCTGCTGGCAAATTAAAAAAAAAAGTGGAGCAGGTGCGGTCTTGGGTACTGCAGTCACAGGCGTGGGTTTGAATCCCAGCACAAGGGCTGTATGAGCTGTGTGAATTTGGCTAGACCAGTTTGGGTCTCAGTTTCCTCATCCGTGAAAGGGGGATGGGGATGCCCACTCGGAGGACAGTGAGGTGCCCGGCGTGGCACTTAATAAGGCTTCACCGAACAGCCGCTGGCGGTGGTGGTGATAACAGTGTCTCACGTCCCCGTGAGGACGTCTGCACTGCTCCACGTGGAGGTGTTAGAATGTCGTCCCTGAGCTGGGGCTGGCGCTAATGCCAGATCTTTCTCTCGCGGGCTTTCCTCCTCGACGCCGGATGGGCCTGCCCAGGAAGGGCACTTTGAATGGACCGACGGCTCCTCCTACGACTACAGCTACTGGGACGGGAGCCAGCCGGATGACGGCGTCCATGCGGACCCGGAAGAGGAGGATTGCGTGCAGATATGGTACCGGCCCACCAGCGGTGGGTGCCCCCAAGATCAGGGCTCTCGCAGGGGCGCTGGGGAGGGGCCACCGACGGCAAGGAGACGGCGCATTGGGTGGCTGGGGGCGACCTCCTCCGCGGTGGATGCAGATTCGACAGTACATAGTGGCGCATTGTTGCGTGAAAAGGTATTAGTGGCGGAGGTGTGAGGCCGGTGGGGGGAAGGACTTGTACAAAGAGTGCTCACCAATGCACCCAAGTGTCAGCCCTCACCTCTGGCTCCTGAGTATTAGAACAGAGGTGCACCTGGTGTAAGCACTGAGAATACACACCTGAGTTCGAGCCCTGGCCCTGCTGCTTTCTAGCTCTGTGTCCCTGCAGAGAATTACTTATTCTCTCTGACATTCCATTTCCTCTTCTGTAGAATGGATTTAGTAATTGTCCCTACCCACAAGGCAGATCTGAGGGTTCTAGGAGGTAGAGTTGGTCCAGCACAGCTGCACCCCTTCCGAATCCGGCCGCCCAAAGTGAATGCCTTAACTTCTTGGTGCCTCAGTGTCTTCATCTGCAAAACGGGTTCATGATACTTAACTCACAGGGTTGCTGTGAAGAAGAAAGTGGCCGCAATGGCCCGCATGGGGTATTAGCAATCACGGCCATGAGCATTAGCGACATCACCACTCCTCACACCAATCCTGAGAAGGAAAAACTATTAATATTCTCATTTTGCAGAGGAAGAAATGGAGGCTCAGAGAAGTTAAGTGATTTGCTCATGGTCACACAGCAAGTAGTGAAGCGGGTTCCAAACAAAACCTACCAAAGTCCAGATTCAAGCACTCAACTGCTATTCCCTCTGTGCTCCTTTTTTCTTTTCCTGATTAGAGGAGGGAGGGATGGAATGGGCACTTGCTACCCTAGGAGCCAGGCTGGAGCCTGGGAGCGAGAGCTGGCCAAGCCTCTGGGTGAAGTTTGTCCCACCCCATGCACAGTGGCAAGTCAAGACCAGCCTTGTGAGAGAGAAAGGCTGGACAGCAGCCTCATCAAGCATCGGCAAGAAAGGGGTGCCAGTGCAGACACGAGGCCACTGGAGAGGCTTTGACTCCAGTGGGGTGGTGAGGTGACTTTTACTGTGGTAGGTGGACCCTCACCCAGATTCTCTGCTTCTTCCCATCACAGCGCTGAGGTCATGGAATGATAACACCTGCAACCACAAGTTCCCCTTTGTCTGCAAGATCGCGTCTCTGACCATTCACTGATCCGGTCTTGCCCCCTCCCAGGGAGCCCGACTCCAGCACCGTCTCATAGCTATACCTAGTGTAGATCAGACGCTCAATAAATGTGAAACATGGGGGAGATAAAGCTCCCAGGCAGAGATTTTAAACAAGCAAGTCTTAATGCTACAGAGTGGTTACTTGGTCACAAGTGACAGGAAACACAACTTAAACTGGCTTAATAAATAAAAGAAGGCAGTGGATTTACTGCTCTAAGTAACGAAAGTCCAGGGTTGTTCTAGATTCAGAGTTGAATTTCATTGGCCTGGCTCAGTCACGTTCCACTTTGGCATATGTCGGTTGGCGAGACCCCACTTAGATGCCCATCTCTGGGCCAGAAAGGGATGGGAGTCAATATCATCTGAACCACATGGGCCCAAAGAGGTGGGCAGTTCCCGAAAGAAAAACAAAAATATCAACAGATTTATACATGGCTGGTGGGACTAAAAGATGGTGAAGCCATTCTGGAACACAGTATGGTGCTTCCTCAAAAAGTTCAACATAGAATGACCCAGCAATTCTAACTCTGGGTATAGACCCAATAGTATTGAAGACAGGTATTCAAACATGAGGGGTCATCTCTGCATTATTCAGAATGGCCCGCAAAGTGGAAACATTTTTGGGGGGTACCACCCAGATGACCTCATCCCATGGGTCGGGGTCCCAACCCAGGCCCTGACCATAGTATAATGCATGCTTTCCTGGGGACCTAACTGTCTTTGAAGTTCAGTCACTCTGAGCCCTGGCCTTGCTCTGCCCTCGTGCCTTCTTCTACACCTACCACCAAAGAGGGTCTCTGGCATTCACTCCTAGAGCAAGGGCCCATTACGCGTCCTTGACTGATAAGGATCCTTCGGTAGAGCATCAAAGCTTTGTCGCAAGAGCCATCCAACCTGGTTATGCTTATGCATACTATTTTCTCTGTTCATCAATTACCCGATCCGTGGCTTCTGCTGGTGCATTCCCTCCCCCCGGGATACCCTCCCAGCTCACTCCATGAGAGTTTGAACCACCTCGTGCCAGGGACTGTGCTCCACCCACCACGACTGATCGCCAGCCTAGAGGGAATCCATCCAGCTCTTCAGCCTGGCCTCGTTGCCGGCTTCTTTAGACCACTCCCAGTATCAGTGGTTCGAGACTGGGTGTTCCAGTAGCAGTCGGTGCGACAGAGTTTGGCGTAGAGATCATTAAGGGATCACTACCTGTGAAGGGAGAGCAGAGGAAGAAGTGGAACTGGGGTGTGACCTGGCAAATTATCAGCCAACCTGGCAGGGAAATCCAGGAGAAAGAAACACTGCCATCAGAGTGGACCACATGGGGCGGAATTGGCCAGGCCTTTAGACCCGAACTTTATTCATTGGGCGACGCAGGCTTCCCCAGAAAGGATGTGATTTCTCCATAGCTGACGCTTATCCTGAAGGAGCTGATGGCTGAAAGTTCTCTGTCCTCTTCCTCGAAGGGGGTTCTGGGTGGTGCAACTCCGTGTTACCACAACTGAAATCAAAAGACAGGTTGGGGCACTTGGGTGGCTCAGTCGGTTAAGCAGTCAACTCTTGGTTTCGGCTTAGGTCATGATCTTAGGGTCGTGGGATCAAGCCCCAAGTCAGGCTCTGCACTGAACATTGAGCCTGCTTAAGATTCTTTTTCTCCTCTCTCTCTGCCCCTTCCCCCACCATAATAAATCTTTAAAAAAAAAAGACATAGGTTCAAATCCCACCACTGCCGCTTACCGTGTAACCTCATGAAAGTGGCTTAACCTCTCTGAATTTCAGTTTTCTCACTTACAAAATGGAGACGCATTACCCTCCAGCTCTGACTCTTATTTATCAAGCAGCTCTGGGGAAAAAGGAGCTCTGCATAGGGGACTTTTCCCAAAAACTAAAACTCATTCCCCAAGCATCACAACTATCTGTATTTTTTCTACTCTGGATGGCAATCTTCTTAAACCAAGTATACATTTCCCTGCTTCCCTAAACAGATGATATTCAACAAGATTAGTCTTTTCTCGATGATTCAGGGTCATGTGCGCTTCATCTACTTCAGGTATTTTTGTCGCCTGTCATCATATCTGGGTGTCACTGTGCCAGTCTCTGACAGCCTACAGAATCTCCCATCTTTTCTAGACTGTTGCTGCTGAGATGCTGTGGGCAGGGAAGCCAGGCAACCAAGCCTGAGAATAATCCGTGGAAGAGAGAGGATGGGGGGAGAGCGGGGGAGATAGATTGATGATGGGTGCATGCATGCATGCATAGATGCATGGAGGCATGGATGGGTGGATGATGCATGGATGGATAGATGATGCATGGACGGATGGATGGATGATGCATGGATGGATGTATGCATGGGTGATGTGTGGATGGATGCATGATGCATGGATGGCTACATGCATGCATGTATGCATGGGGAGATAGATGGTTGGATAGATGATGCATGGATAAATAGATGGATGGATGGATGGATGGTGTATGGATGCATGCATGAGTAGATGGACAGATGGGTAGATGGATGATGCATGGATGGATGGATGATGCGTGGATGGATGGATGGATAGATGATGCATGGATGGATGGATGGATGGATGGATGATGCGTGGATGGATGGATGATGCATGGATGGATGTATGCATGGGTGATGTGTGGATGGATGCATGATGCATGGATGGCTACATGCATGCATGTATGCATGGGGAGATAGATGGTTGGATAGATGATGCAT
>CM052805.1:12511536-12543854 GCA_028533885.1 Nasua narica | reverse complement strand
GATGATGCGTGGATGGATGGATGGATGGATAGATGCATGGATGGATGGATAGATGATGCATGCATGGATGGATGGATGGATGGATGATGCGTGGATGGATGGATGATGCATGGGTAGATGCATGTATGCATGAATGGGTAGATGGACAGATGAGTAGATGAGTAGATGGATGGATGCATGGATGGTTAGAGGAAGGGGCGGAAACAATCAAGAGATATTTTTAGAGAGACCTAGACGATCAGTAGATGGACAGACAGGGAGGCTGGTGCTCATGACAGTAAATATATATCACCCATATGATCATCACAAATGAAGCATATGATCCCAGCATGTAGACATATCAACATACATTTAACAATCCTTCTATTGTCAGTCTTTTTGGTGTCATCTAATTTTTCATGATCACAAATAACACAGTGATAATCATCTGTGTATACAGGTTCAGTTATTTTCTTGAGGATATATTCCTAGAAGTGGAATTACCAGTTCAAAGTGTAAGCTCATTTAAAAACTAGGATTACTTTTCTATTGCAAAAATGTGCATGTGGACTTCAAAAACATAACATTCAAGTGTCTTGTGTGTATCTCCCATAATCCCACCAGCCAGAGTTAACTACTACTGACCTTTTAATAGTGTTTTCTGGGCATGTGTACCGTGAGCACCATGAGAATGCATCTCAAGGGCCTCCTACTCCCAGGGACAAAATTGACTGAGGGTCCTGGCTTTTGTGGGAGAAATCCATCATTTTGTTTGTTCGTAGGTCTTGCTTCCCATAGGCTGCTCACAGGCCATGACTAAGTGAGGCAGCCTTGTTCCTGGGGAGTGGCATTCCTTTGGTGGTGGACTTTGGCTCAGGGACTCCCTGATGGCCTTGCTGAACTTGACTTAGACTACAGGCCAGTCTTGGAGACCTCCACCTTATGTCCTTCACTGGAGGGCCAGACTTGCATCACAGGCTGACACCTCTCCCAGCTTTCCCTGGTTCCCTCCATATTTTCTTTCACAAAGTCATTTCCTCTAATAAAATCCTTGCACACATAATCCATCCCTGCGTCTGATTCTCAGAGGGTCCAGATTAACACATAAACCCCCACAACAGCCCATACTAATTTATACTTGTACCTACAGCATACGAGAGACCCTCTTCACCTGCACTTTTGCTAACTCATTGGTCCCTACCTTCAGACTGAGCCCCCAATGAGCAGGTGGATACTCCTTCTGCTCCCTTGGCAGTCCTCAGAGGCAAATGCATCATTGAGACTGTTTTAATTGTTAGTGACAAAAAACCCAACCCAAACTGCCTTAAACTCAAAAAGACCTCAATTTACTCGAGCTGATCAGTACAGAGGAATCAGCTAGCTTCAGGCTCAGCTTGATCCAGGGGCTTAAATGATATTACCAAAGATATCTGTCTCCCTGTTCTGCTTCATGGTTTTGGTTTGATCCTGAGGCTCCAGTCTCTCCACTTGGGAAAGCAAAAATGGCCATTATAATTCTACATCTTATATCCTTCAAGAGAAAGAGGGGTGTCTCTTTCTCAGAAGCCCTGGTAAACATCTCTCATATCCATTGGCTGAACTTGGGTTATTTGGCCAATTCAACCCATCATCATGGCCAGGAAGATAGAAGATTGGTTGCTTGAGTCAATCAGGGTCCATGCAATCAAGCCTGAGAACCGAAGACACATGGCTTTCCAGAAGGAATTGAAGGTGTATTTAGCCAAAAAATAAAAGAATTATTGGAAGCCATATTGAAAAGAAAAGAAAATATCTCTAGCACAAGAAGGCAGTGAGGAATAAACTCTAAATTTCAAATGAGGCTGAAAACAGAAAAAGCTAACTGCAGCCTCAGGGCAGTCTTCCCACAGAAGGGCAAGACCACATCTCACTCCCATGAAGACTTTTTTGGAGGGAGTATTTTTTTTTTCCTGTTCTCAGTTCATAAGAAGTAGGATATTCTCTGTAGAGCTGCAAAAGAGAATCAGGAGCCATATCAGCTGTCAAAATAAACACATGGGGCGTCGTTAAGTGGTTTGCCCAATTCGAAGGATAATAATAATAATATTAAAAAAAGAAGAAAAAAAAACAACAGAGAAATCAGACCTCTGTTGTTTTGAAGCAAATTTCGGAGCCAACAGCCCGGCATCCGTCTTTTTTAAGGAGGCTGTCACCAGCTGGGGAATTCTCTTGAGAAAGCCTGTCCTCACAAATATGCCATGTTCGAAGAATCCAGAGCTTTCTTTTCCATGCAGGTTCAGCTGCACAGCACTTCCTCCTAACATCTGACTGTCAGGGACCTTAGGCACAGAAGCCGATGCAGTCCTCTCCACAACCCCACACCCTTGAGGCCCTGCTGAGCCTCAAGGTGAGGACCACAGGCTTGGAGTCAGATTCATGGCTCAGACCCTGGCTGTCTCATTTGCAAGGTGTAGCCTTGGGCAAGCTGCTTCACCTTGCCAGGCTTCCGTTCGGAAATGGTAATGGGAATGCCAGCATTCCTCTGAGGCTGTGAGGATGGAGTGAGATGCTCCACAAAGAGGGCTTACACGGTGGCTGGCACACAGTAGCCACTCAGTAAACATTCGCCGTCATTACGGTGATTGGTATCCCCGCTTCCGTCAGCTAGGACAAGGACAGGACGCCGCCTATTTGTACTCAACCTGGATGACTGCACGTATTGCGAGTACTTGAGATTGTCTTTGTTGCCATCCTTCCTTCTGTGATCCCTTGGGGATGTCCATTCTGTAGCTACTTCTAGAATAGGATGCATTCAGCCCATTCTCTCTCATGACCCCTAAGGCTAGGTTTGACTCGGCCAGGGACCCAGGACCGCCTGCAGCGATCATGACAAAACACCAGTATGTTTAATATATTTATTCCCAAATGCCTTTCAGAAGGTACTTCCCATTTCCACCCAAATCTAGGCAAAGATGAGAAAAATAATGACATTCATTGCCGGTTCTGATTTTAAACAATAATTCTTCGATTACCAGTGAGGGTAAGCATTTATTTATAGTGGTTGCCGCCATCTTGAATTGGGAGGAGAGGTGCCAGTGTTTCCAGTCCTCCTCAGCTGGGCAATGCCCCCCTCCCACCACCCAGGGACTATTTAATTAATAGGTAGGTACCCCCCATGGAACCAAATAACAATCAGGCATCCACTGAGCTTCCTCTCCGCAGGAACCTAGGCTTCTCCCTACGCCCACTGGAGTCATTGCTGTTTGTCTCACAATAGAAAATCTCCAGCCCTAACACTGGCCTGTCAGAGCCAAGTCTTCTAGGGAGTCCTGGTTCCTGCTAATGATACCCCAGGAATGAGTGTCCAGCTGTGCCGTGAGCATGGAGGCAGAGGGGAGACAGAGAGAAGCCGTGTAGGAGCCCTCAGGGGCTCCACGTGCCCTGCTCTCCTCCACATGGGCCCTGGCAGCTTGACGTTCACTGGTAACTCACTGCCAAGCCCCGCTGTGCATTTCCCACTCTCCGTGTCATTAACTCATTACCTTTCATCCACGCAGGCCAGCCCACTGCCAGCCCCAGCAATTGGCCCCTTAAAGGAGGGTATTGTTGCACAAAGGGCCTCATCGTAATAGTAGAGAGGTGGGGAAAAGTCGTAGGTATTAGAATTTCTCTTAGGGACAGACCTGACTTTATTTAGGAAAACATCTCGATAAAACACTTGGTGGAGAGGAGAGGGGAGCCCAGGGAATGAAAGAGATAGCCAAACTACTCCACATTCAGTTGGAATGTGTCAAAGATGTATTTAAGTCATTCACGAAGGGACTAGTTAGATGGCAGAACTGGTTCAGAGGATAGAAGAAACTAGTACAGCCACACAGCCACCACATATGCACCCACAAAGGGTTCGAAAGACAAAGAATGCCAGGTGCCTGGCTGGCTCAGTCAGTGGAGCTGGGGTTGTGAGTTCCAGCCCTGCATTGGGTGTAGAGATTGCTTAAGAGAATAAAATCTTGGGGGCACCTGGGTGGCTCAGTCAGTCGAGTATCTGCCTTCAGCTCAGCTTGGGTCATGATCTTAGGGTGCTGGGATCGAGCCCTGCATGGGGCTCCCTGCTCAGTGGGGAGTCTGCTTCTCTAAGAACTCTCCTTTTGCCCCGTCCCTCTGCTTGTGCTCTCTGTCTCTCAAATAAATAAAAATAAATAAAATAATAAAATCTTAAAAAGAAAAAGAACGTTGGGAATAAATTTCCAAGCGAAATATGAAACTAGTTGATGACCTACAGGACAATAAAACTTTTAGGCCAAGAATTAGCAGACTATGACCTAGCGATCAAACCCACCACCTCTTTTTGTATGTTTTTGGGTTTGGTTTTTTTTTTACATTTTTGCTCAGCTGGAAAAAGAAAGATCCATATTCCATAACATGAAAATGACATACGATTTCAAATTTCAATGTCCATAAATAAAGTTTTGTTAGAACACAACCATGCTCATTCCCAGTAGTCCGTGCCGGCTTTCACCTAACAATGGCAGAGTGTAATAGTTGGAACAGAGCACGTATGTCCCACAAAGCCTGAAATATTTATCATCTGGCCCTTTACAGAAGAAGTTTGCTGACCCCCGCTCGAAGATAATAACATATCAATAATCTTTGAGATTACCATGTCTCCTGGGCAACAATCAGCTACATCTCCACAGGACAAAAATCGTTTGCAACTTATCAATTTTCTACAAGTTAACACCTACCTTTATAGAATTGGGGCCCCGTCAATAACAAAGTCAAATAGTTACATCCCCTCGAAAATCAGATAACCTTTCAGCAGCTAGTGTTCTGATTTAATTTTGAAAAGTTTTACTGCTGTCTTTTTCCCGTTTTTTTCAAACTTGTGGATAATTGCTCTTAACACGTGGAACCCAAAGGTCGTTAAGGAATAGCGGCCCAGTGATCTATAATGATCTATAATACATGGTCTAGAAAGTCACTTCCTTCTCAGGAGTTTGCAGAATTGAAGACTGGAGAGCCCTTTCATAAAGCTCAGGGGGATGAGGAGGCCTCTCACTTGGAGCAGAAAGCGGACAACCAGACCTAGGAGAGCACAGGAGGAGGCACTGGGGAAAAGCTGGCCTGCTGGTCTACCTTATAGGTTATTCTACATGAGCCTATAGGTGGAATGGGGTGGAGAGGGGCAAATCCCAAAGTGGTAGCCAAGATGGCTTGGGGGTATGTTGGGAATTGGGTGGCATTTTGATTATTATTGGTATAAGGGACTTCCCAAGACTTAGTAGCCATTCTCCAATAAATTGGGGAGAGATTGTGCTCCCCATCATTTACTCGCGGCTGCTAACCCCATCCATTCAAGTGGCCACACTGCACACCAGCTCTGCTGCCACCACGGGAGTGTGCCAGAAATATGTCTGGGTGGGTTTCTTTTTCAGAAAGCTTTCTGAGATATAATTCACACGCTGTCTTACACTACACACACTGTCACACACTACATTTACACTACTCCCTCACACTACTGGAGGTGAAATATAAGATCAAGTCACCAGCAGATTTAGTGTCTGGTGAGAACCCGCTTCCTGGTTCATAGATGGCGCCAACTTCCCACTGTGTCTTTATGTGGTGGAAAGGGTGAGAAGGGCGAGGGAACCCTCAGGCTTCTCTTTTATATGTGTACTAATTCCATTCATGAGAGTTCCACCTCATGACCTAATTACCTCCCAAAGACCCCACCTCTGATTACCATGACACTGGAGATAAATTTCAACGTATGAATGAGGATTGTGGGGGGTTGGGGGGAACAAAACATTCAGTCTATAGCACACACCATAAAATTCATTCATTTAAAGTCTATCATTTCATGGCTTTTAGAACATACACAGATGTGTGCACCCATCACAGTAATCGCCTTTAGGATATTTTAATTACCCACAAAAGGAAACACACACTCCTTAGCCATCACCCCCAAGCCCCTAGCCCCAGGCCAAGTGGGCTGTTTTTTTGTTTTTGTTTTTTTAACAGTGGGTGAGTCAGGGACTTAAACACATCAACATATCACAGAGGTATTGCCCACCTATTTCACAATGTGCTCTCAGCAGGCAGGACCCAAAGTCCAAGTCCCAACATCAGCATTTCATTGCACTGGAGTATTCATGCAAGTCCGTGATATTTCTCCCACTTCTAGTGCCCACCCCTGCCCCCGTGCTCTTAGATATAGTTCTAGGATGAGGGGTAGAGAATGACAACGCTATATGGTGCCGTAACACTCCTCGCTTTGTTTCCCTTTTTTTCCTGTAACTTCTCAGTATCTTAAGGGCCATGGAGACATTTGGGATTTATGAAATGGATCTGTAGGCATTTGGCATTTGAGAAACATAGTCCCTCGTGCTCAAGAGGTGAGTGAGGGCTGTTGTCACCTGCAGTCTTTTTGCGACCCCCAGACCAGCATTTAGGAGGTACACATTCCGGGCATCCAGGACTTCCTGCTCTCTCAGGTCCCATTTCCTGGAAGCAGAGCCCAAGACAGGGACATATGTGCAAGTGACTTATTGAGGAAATGTTCACAGGAGGAATTCATATGGGAAAATGCATAATGAATCCTTTCATCTAGTGATCCGTACATTTCCAGTGTATTCTCTTTGTTGTTTACTTTCAAATTTGGGAAGTATATCCATATGTTTTGTTATAGTTTTCCATTCATTAAACATACTTTCCAACAGATTTTATATAATCAGGATCTTTCCTCTGGCCTAGGGTTGGCTGTTGGGAGAGCAAAAAAAAAGGACACAACCACACCAGGAAAACAACAACAGCAAAAACCTAGTATAATCTCTATTGTTAGAATAGCAACATGGCAGTCACTCCATTTCCAGCTTTCAAATCTTGCACAGATATGTCTGCAGCTCATGCTAATGGGGAACCCTGCAAGGAAGGGAGTTCTGAGAAGGACAGTTCCACTGATATAATACAAATTCGACACAGTTTGTCAGCGCCAAATTACCAGCCCAATGAAAGCGGGGGTTGTAGGGGGAACCCAAATAACCTCTTCCCAGCAGAGCTAACTTAAACAGAAGCATATTAAGGCCACGAAACAGCTTGGTTAGGGACAGTTCTTCATACCGTGGAGGTGATATCGCTATCATAAAAATGATACACAAGTGACTTTTATTTTCCCCCATGTAGTTGCTGAAGCATTAAAACAAAACAAAACAAAAACACCCAGGACCTGCTTCCTTTATTTCTTCTACTATAAATAATTGGGAGTATTATTCAGTCATAAAAAGGAACAAAGTAGTGACACCTGCTCAGTGCGGATGAACCTTGAAGATAATAAGTTTGCTGTACATCAGATGTCATTAGGGAGATGCAAACTAAAACGACAGTGAGATACCACCGCATACCTATTAGAACTGCCCAAATCTGGAAAACTGACAAGAGTAAATGCTGACGAAGATGTGGAGCAACAGGAACGCTCATTAATTGCTGGTGGGAATGAATGCAAAATAGTATATACTTTGGAAGCCAGTTCAGTCGTTTCTTTAAAACTAGGCATACTTATGCTACTTGCAATAGCAAGGATGGAGGTTGAGAGTAGAATACTAAGCAAAATAAGTCAGAGAAAGACAAATACCATATGATTTCACTCATATGTGGCATTTAAGAAACAAATGAGCAAAGAGGAAAAAAGAGCGAGAGAGAGGCGAACCAAGAAACAGATTCTTAACTACAGAGAACGCACTGATGGTTGCCAGAGGGCAGGTGGGTGGGGGATGGGGGAAAAAGGTGGGGGGGGCGCGTGCACCTGTCTTGATGAGCACCGGGTGATGTATGGAAGAGTTGAATCACTATATTGTATACCTGAAACTAACATAACACTGTATGTTAACTATCTGGAATTTAAATAAAAACTTTAAGGGGTGTCTGGATGGCTCAATCGGTTAAGTGTCCTATTCATTTCAGCTCAGGTCTCAATCTCAGGATTGTGAGTTCAAGGTCCATGTTGGGCTCCATGCTGGGTGTGGAGCCTACTTAAAAAAAAAAAAGAAGGCGCCTGGGTGGCTCAGTGGGTTGAAGCCTCTGCCTCGGCTCGGGCCCTGATCTCAGGGTCCTGGGATCAAGCCCTGCATCGGGCTCTCTGCTCAGCGGGGAGCCTGCTTCCTCCTCTCTCTCTGCCTACCTCTCTGCCTACTTGTGATCTCTCTCTCTATATCAAATAAATAAATAAATCTTTAAAAAAAAAGAAGAAGAATTCAATAAAAACTTTTTAAAACCCACAAAACTAAACATACTCTTACCATACAACCTAGAAATAATGCCTTTTGGTATTTACCCAAAGGGTTTGAAAACTTATGTCCACGCAAAACCTGCACATGGATATTTATAACAACTTTATTCACCGTTGGAACCAACTGAATAACTTGCTCAAGGTCACACAGTCGATAAATAGGAGAACTGGGATTTGGATCCATCTTTCTCTGATTCTGGAACCTGCACACAGAATTGCTAAGTATGGCCTAGCATGACCAAGTTAGACTGTTGCTCTCAGGAAGAAACACACTTGCGAGAGTGACCCCGTCCATACCCACAGGCACACACACGCACACACAAGATAAAAACAAGATCTCACAAAATAAAACTCACCTTTATTACATGGGATGCACTCTGATATTTTCTATTCTATTAATTTTTATTTGTTTATTTATATCTCAAGTAACCTCCATGCCCAACCTGGGGCTCAGACACAACCCCAAGATCAAGAGTTGCACGCTCTACTGACTGAGGCAGCCAGGGGCCCCCTAATTATTTTTCTAAATGGTTGCAACCCACTAAGTTTATTTTCCGACCCACTAATGGATTGCCTCCTGCAGTTGGAAAGATCATTGTACTAAGCTATGCTACGTCTTCAGCACTTAAAAACTCCCTGAGCATGATAAGCCAGGTGCTAAACTTGACTAGAGATCTCAAGAGAAATGAGACATGGCCCCTAGCTTCAGAGATTTTGCATTCTAGGGCAGAAGGGACAGAGAAAGAAATGACTCATGTTATTTGCACATCTGTAATATACCGGGCTCTTTGCCAGGCACGTACATACCTGATGTCATTGACTTTCAGGACAAGCGTATAAATTAGGCCAGTGCGGGGCACCTGGGTGGCTCAGTTGGTTAAGCGACTGCCTTTGGCTCGGGTCATGATCCCAGGGTCCCGATCGAGTCCCACATTGGGCTCCCAGCTCCTTGGGGAGTCTGCTTCTCTCTCTGACCTTCTCTCCTTTCATGCACTCTTTCTATCTCTGAAAAAAAAAAAAAATTAGGCCAGTGCTTCTTGAATTCAAAGGTGCATATGAATCGCCTGGGGGTCTTGTTACAATGCACATCCTGTTCCAGAAGGTCTGGAGCAGGGCCCCGAGATGCTGTGTTTCTCTCAAGCTCCCCGGCAATGCCTTTGCTACTGATCCAGGGATCCTGCTTTGAGTGGCAGAGAGCCATTTATTTTTAATTGACGATTTCGTTCTTATATACAGGCATCATGCTCAGCACTCAGGATGCGAATGCAGAGGTCTCGGATTTCAGACTTGGTGCCATAGCCAAGGAAGTGGGAGCCCTTGTGCTCGAGATGCAGGGAATGGAAACAGTAGTAGATGGGACTCGGGAGGCGGGGGGAGGGGGCATGACCCAGGCCAGGCTCCAGGGCCAGTTTCCAGGGCCGGAGAGCCAGGCTCAGGGACAAGTGGGTAATTTTATGGGCAGTTTGGCTGTCATGGAGGGCACGACACGGCAAGCTGGTGGTCAGGGTAGGCTCGCGTTGGTCCCTCCGGATTGCTGGCAGCCAAGAAGCCTCTGACTCACAGGGCAGGTCACATCCAACACATGCCCCGTGAGGCAGCGCTTCCTGCAGTAGCCTTGGACTCTTCACTGGGTGGCTTCCAAATGAATCTTTGGGGACAGACCTGGCAAATAGCACAGTGGGTCTGGCCCACAAAGGGCTGCACAGCCTGGGATCTGTCCATCTAGACACCTGCCCCCCAGCAAGACACTCAGCTTAACAATCAAAGCCACTGTGGCTCCGAAATGCTCAAATATTTATTCCACTCACTCTCTGCAATTTGTTTTTGTATGATTTCTAGAGCTAGAGGGTTTCCAACCCCAGGGAACAGCTTAGTTAGACCGTTGCTGACTGCAAAAAGATTCAGTGCTCTTCAACAGACACAAATGAAGGCTGGCTTCGTCCTATACCCTGTGGTAGGCATTGGGAGCATGGAAATTTGAAAACATGAAAAAGAGGTCCCAGTGTGGTCATCCAAGCTACATGGCCCCTACTGCTGAAGGGTGTCTCGTAGGAAACCACATGGCCAGTAACTGTAGGAAATAACACTCGGGCTCCATAATAGAGGCTAGGACCCAGATGGATCCATCCTTCAGATAGGCAAAAAGCTAAAAACCAGAAAAGATTTGTTGTTGATGTTATGGTGAAATGGACACCCTCATACGCTGTTGGGTCGTTTAAGTTGTAAAGCTTTTGTGGAGGCAGTTTGGAGGTTTCTATCGAGAGGTGGGCTGTGTTCCGTGGCCTTTTACCCAGTCATTTCCTTCCAAGAGCCTAAAGAAAGAGGCAAATGGGGGAAGTGGCGTAAAAATCAAGAGGTCTGCGTTCTGAGCACGTGTGCCTTGGGACTCCCATTGCAAGTCATAAAGGAATTGATATTCTGGATGTTCTATAGGACAAGAGGGGACAGATCTAAAGAAATCTTTTTTGCTAACTGTTTGGTCACGCTACTCTTGTGCATGCCAGGCAGGTTTGCCTCTGAAAACACTGGATTATACCCAGCCTCCACTCTTGAGGGACTTATAATCCAGTGTGGAAGACAAGTGCTCACATAAAAATAATGGAGTCGTAGCTGAGTGGGACGCATTCTGGAATGGGGGACGACACCAGGAGCCAGGGCTTTCTCAAGGTCCCGCTGTGTACCAGCCATTCCGTTTCCATAATCTCAACTGAGCCTTCTAAGAACTCAGAGGGTTAAGTGATATTATTCCCATTTTACTGATAAGAAAACTGAGGTATGAAGAACTTAAGTAGCTTGGCCAAAGTCTCACGACTAGGAATTGGCCAAGCGAGTCAAGATTCTGGCTCCAAGTTGGCTGACTCCCAAGCCAGCCCCCTCCCCATGATAACATTGCTGTCCTCCTGGGCTTTCTCACTGGGGTGCCCAAATTCTGGTAACTTCCTGAGGGCAGCCATGAGAAGCCACTGCCCTGCAGGCAGGGCTGTCTCTATTTTATGTTTATCCAGGACCCTTCATTGGATCCCTGACTTAATTTGTACATCACTCGAAATGCAAAGGCACCCTAAGAGAGAACAAACCTCATTTGTACAGCGGGCACACAAGGAATCCCAATGTATTTATTTCTTCAGAATAATGGAAAGAGAAATGACAGTGGTTAAGTATAGAGGCTCTAGAGTTTGAATCTCAGTTCCCACTTACTAGCTGGGTGACCTTGGGCGTGTTACTTAACCTCTCTGTGCCTCAGTTACCAACAAATAGCAAGTTTTGGTGAACCAAATGAGTTAATATTTGTGAAGCACTGAGAACAGTGTCTGGCAGGGAGGGGATGCTCTTTGTTAAAGCCTCAGTAGCTGCTGGGAAATTTCATCTTTATCTTCCTGTATTTATATGGGAAATAGATTAATTTGGATAAAATTTGACTACATTTATTTAGATAAAAATCCAGCGATGTTTTGCGATGAGGCCACACCATGCCCTTCCCTCAAAGGTCATGCTCAAATAATGAAACATGCCAGCCACACTAGGATACCTTTCAAAGCGAGGAGTCTTATCCACCCGGAGCCTCTGTTTTGTTTTATATCATCAGGGTTGTTTGGATGTGGATTTGGACAGAAATCTGAATTGTTCCTCACACTAAAAGGATAAAGAGTTTGAATAGAAATCCGAAAGAGGGCAGACACTAAGGTTGGGTGCTAGCTATGAGAGGCAGTCAGAGTGTGGGCTCAGTGGTGTCCCAGCTGAGGAATTTGGGGAGAACAGAAACAGCCACTACGGACCACCAAGGGGACGATGTGACCAGCCTAACGTGCCCCCTCTGTCCTCTGACCCCACAACTCCTCAGTGAAGTTGATCATTTCCCCCACATTCTTGGTGTGATCAGATCTCTGTGGAAACCAGTGTAGGGCATGGGCTCTGACTCAGGGTCTGGGTGGCAGGAGCACAGTGAGGTTGGGGGAGCTAACATGCGGGTCCTAGGAGATAAGGGGCTTATTGGTGGCTTGCCACATGGGAAAGCTCCCCGTGGTGACTGCTATGAGAACTTCCCATGGTTGGCATTCACCTGCTGGGACCGATGTAGTAGCCTGTTGGCCACAGGGAATGGGTGCCCCCACTCTGTTTCTAATGTCATAGTGGTAGTCCCTCACTAGAGGAGCTCCTCGGGTTGGGTTAGTAACCTGCTTAAACGAACTGAGCAGAAACCCAAAACAGTGTCCCTTTTGCCTTGGGCTGAGCTGTGAAAGGGTGCAGGTGGTGAGAAGAACAGGATGGGAAGGAGGGGGAAAAGGAACATATACTCTATATTCCTGTAAAAACTAGGCTAACAAAGAGATCCCTAAATACAGTCATTTCTGGGTTTGTTTTTGTTATTTATTACTTATGATGCGTATTGATTTATTATCACTTGCTTTTGTGAGAGTTCAGAGGATAGGAGTCTGGGCTGGTGGGACAACTGTGATCCATACAGTCATTCAGGAACAAAACTTCCTTCCATTTTGTTCCATGTGATGGTGTTGCCACACCCAGAAAAGGAACGAGGAAGGGTACATAGCAAAAATTTCCTTTGAAGCAAGTAAGGCAGAGGTCTCCATGGCAACCACCCCCAGAGGGCTCCTGGTGCCCTCCAGCCACCACTGGCTCAGACCAAAGCCATCCAACTTGTCACAGACTCCCCCACGCATCCCAGACCAGGGCGTCCAAGACAATCTCCTATTACTGTCCACTCACAAAACCAGTGACCTATGTCACAAATACCCCAGACAGGGCTCCAGCCTAATTCAGAAGCCTTGAAATTCTCCAGCAGGCATTCCAAGATTCCAACGTCAAGAAGCCCCAGGTAACTTCGCAGAAGAGGCAGGACTCCTCCAGGAATCTAGCCAAGCAGCCCCTAGAAAAGCCCCAAGCCCAGCGCTTTGGAGCTTAGTGCCTCCTCCCGGCTGCCGCCTCCCACCAAAGTGGCTACAGGATCCAGAGCTCCAGATACCCTTACCCATCCCCATCGCCGAGAACTGCCCAGCTGAACTCAGGCTGACGGTTGTCATGTATCCGGGAAGAGCTTGAACCTGACCAAGGTCCTCTCATGCTCCTAGTCTCTCCCAAGAGCCAAAAGGGCAACACCCGGCATAGGAGTGACAAGCCAGCTCTGCACGGATCTGTTTCTCCTCAGCCCAGACCCAGCAGCCCCAAGATTGATGCTTCCTTTCAGAATTTGATTCAGCAATGATTTCTCTCTCCTCTCCTCTCACTCCTCCCTATTCCCCCCACCCCCAACCCCATCACCCTCTCCTTTGGTCACTCACAGATTCTTCTCACCAGTGAAAGTGAGGCAGAAACTTCTAGTTGCCTCTACAACACCAATTCACCCCTTAGTCCTTCCAAAAGAACTCCAACGATGCCGGGAGAGGCAATAGGCCTGGTTAAAAAAAAACACTGTATTTCCCAGATTCCCTTTCAGGGAGAATTCTGGCCAATGAGATGGAAATAGAAGTTGTTGGTTAAGCTTTCTGGGAAAGCTCTCTGAAAAGGGGCTGGCTCAGATGATAGTCACGCTTTTGCTCCTATCTATTCCTTCCTGCTACTTCCTTCCTGGGAGAACAGTGGCTGCCACCACTACTTGTAACCGTGAGACGACCTTGAGATTGAAAGGCACACGCTAATGATGATGCGGCAGAAAGCCAGAGGAACCTGGACCTCTGCTGACAATGCCAAGCTGTCTTTCCAACTCTGGACACCTGCCTCCAGATTTTTTTTCATGTGAGAGACAATGCTTTATCTTTACGAAGCACCATTCGTTGGATTCTCAAACGGGCAATTCTGCCTCTGAGGGGACGTTGGGCAATGTCTGGAGATACATTATTTGGGTTATCACAACGTGAAGGAGGAGGACACAAGGCATCCAGGGACATCGCTAATCACCCTATAACGTACAGGATAGCACCCTCCCCGCCCCCACCACAGCACACAGAATTATCTGGCCCAAAATATCAATGGCGCCAAGGCTGGGGAACTGAGCTCTACAGGTACAAAGTCCCAATTTTCAGCTGGGCACAGGGCTGCCTGGAATAATGACCACATGTGACCAAGATCTGGCCAATGCAATATGGGTGACTTCTGTATCATGCCCTTTAGGGAAAAAGTGTGCCCTCCTCTTCCCCTTCTCCCCCCTCCCTGATGTCTGGAATTCGGACATGGGGGTAGCCATTTTGGAACTTACAGATGGGGTAGCACCCCAGGGAAGGCAGGCCGACAAGATGGAAGGAGTCTGCACCCCCCTATGAGATCATAGAATGAGCCCCCACACTAGCTGGGACTTCTGCCTGAGAGAGAAAGACAAAAGTTCCATCTTGTTAGAGCTGTAGTTATTTTGAGTTTTGGTTACAGCTGTCAACCCCCTGTGCTAACCGACACGATGTCCTATCTTCCTCTCCCGCATTCAGAGAACTCCTGGTCTCTGGATGAAACCCTCCGGAGCGGCTGGGTATCTGCTTTGCTTTGGTAACAGACCCCGAAGGATGGGAAAGCGCTTTTCAACGGCAATGTCATCACCACCCCATGGCATTTGCTCTGTTAGTTTATGCCCACAAGTCATCTCTATCCGAGGATGTCAGTTCATCACATTCCCAGACTTTGACTCAGCTCCATTAAGTCTTTGCTTACAGGGCCTCAGGTGGTCTCTTTATGCACAAGAACAGTCCCTGGCATACAGAACAGATGCACATTTCTGGAATTTTAATCTGTCGTGCTGGGGAGACTGAAATGAAGGGGTAGGTGCCCAGCTCGTGCTGACGGGTTTGCTGCCCCTGCTGAGCTCAGGTCCCTGGTTCTCCCGTCCAGCTTTGCTGGGGGGCTGGGGCTGGTCCCCAGGTGTCATGATCTCCACGGAGTCCTGTCACCCCCACTCTCTTCTTGGAGTCTTGCAGTTCTGTGTGGCACAGAGAACACAATCAGGGGTGCGGTGGGAAAAAAAGACAGGCCTGGATATTAAGATAGGCAGTTTCTTACTCCCAAACCTGCCTTTCAAGCAGCTGCGTGGTTCTTTCGGTTTGCAAGTGACAACATGTCAAAGGGCTTCAGCCAAAGAATAGGGAATTTATTGGCTCCTGTGACTAAATCCAAAATCAAGGTAGGACTGGATCCATGGACAATACTTACTCAGCTGTTAGATCTCGGAAACTTGCTGCTTTACCGTCTACACTGTGTGCATATGCTGGACACACCTTGTTCTACACAACCCGATAGTAGGCCTCAGTTCTGAGTCACCTTCGGCCTTGGCCTCCTGCCTCCTCTGTCACCCTCACTCCCCACGAGAACTCCTCCAGATGTGCTTTTCAGGTACGAACCCCGCAGTCCAGAGTCTGCACGCCTCATTGCCTCCCTTGTCGGGCTCTCACACCTGCTCTCATCACCCCAGGGCCAGGTGACCATCGGGGACAGCCCCAGTGCCCCGGAGTCCACTGAAGTGATTCAGACCTGCTTACCCTGCCTCACCTTTTCCTTCCTGTAGAAACCACAATAAAGACTCCCACCAGGCACCTGGGTTGCTCAGTCGGTTAAGCATCTGCCTTTTGGCTCAGGTCGTGATCCCAGGGTCCTGGGATCGAGCCCGCATCAGGTTCCCTGCTCAGCAGGGAGTCTGCGTCTCTCCCTCCCTCTGCCTGCTGCTCCCCCTGCTTGTGCTCACTCTCTCTCTCTGACAAATAAATAAAATCTTTAAAATAAAAAATAAAATAAAACCCTATAAAACGGATGCAGACAGTGCCATAAGGAAGTCTCTCTCTCTCTCTCTCTCTCTCTGTCTCTTTCCTTGGAGCTGGCTTCATTCATAGACAAGCTTCCTCTAAGAGGTGGCAGAGGTCGGCTGGCAGTCCCACTGCCCTTCATAGAATTCAACGACCCCATGGAAGGAGGGCCTCTCTTCCCACCAGTAGTCTTACACTTGATCTCTATGAGCCAGACTTTGAGTGACACGCTAAGATTCGATCATCAACTACAGTTCTGGTCAATTCTGACATTGTCTACCTGGAGATCGCCCCAGATCCCACAGGCGAAGGGCTCAGTCCTACAAGACTGCCTGAGATGTCTAGGGCAAGGTATGTAGGAAGGGACGTGAAGCTTCCACGCTTTCTGAGTGCCCCCCTCTGGAGAACCCAAACTGAGGTAGGGACCACTCAGGGATTTCTCTTGTCCTGTACTTGCCTTTTTTTCTGGGAAGCAGCCTTCCCACTCTCAGGCCATGGCTCGGCTGGGATAGACCCCACTCCCCAGCTCTAGAAGGGAATCCCAGAAACAGGAATTTGACCCAAGTAGTTTATTTGCAAGATGACCCCAGGAAAGCACCAGCAGGGCATGGGGAAGTGAGACAGACCAGAGGGAAGCCAGTATAGGGTGCATTCATGAGTGGGTTACTGCTTACAATAATTGGGGCCCAATCCAGCTGGGGACTTCCGAGGGACTGTTTAGAACTCATTCAAAGGATGAGGGAGTGGGGCCACTTGCCCATCAGCTTCTGTCTGTCACCGCTTGAAGCTGCTTCACTGGAGTGATTCGTGAACAGATTCTTGGGGCCACAGAGTGGCCCAGACAGAGAATCACAGGTGCACGGCAGTGAGAAGCCGCAGGTCTGTACTGAATGATGAGACCCCAGAGCCCCACCAGCATCTGTTACAGTCAGAGGCAAGACATTTCCTCACGCAGCACCTCCTAAAGCGTTCTTATTTGTGAAGTGAGATAATTAGACTAGAGGCTTTCTCATTGCCCTCTCCGAGGGGAATCCTAAAGCTTCCTGTCTAGGTCGAGGCAATGTAAGGGGGTGCCTGAGCGTTCGGGCTCGGAGGTTGGATTACCAGGGGTCTCAGCCAGAAAAATGTGGGGCATCTGCTACAGTGTTTATTTTAGAAGAGTTTAATGACTTGGTGGTACAACAGGCAGGACTAGCAGAAGCAGGGAGCTAGACCACCCCGGTCGGTACAGGAAGAGAGGACGTGTCCCCAGAGCCAGAGGAGAGACGGGATGGGGGGAGAAGGGCCACTAGACAGAGCTGTGGCCAAGCAGAACTGCAGCTAGGACGGCGGGAGCAGGGAGGTGAGAAACAGCTAGAGCTCTTCCCGTCCTCCAAACCTCCCCCTGGCTGGACCCAGCTGGAACCCAGAGAACAAGGGAACAGGTCACAGAGGTCAGAGTGCTGGAGCATGCAGTGGGGCACAAAGGGAGAAAATTCTGCCTGTCTGGATTCAACACTCAGCATCTCTATTTACTAGCTGTGCAACTTCGGGCTAGTTGCTTTGCCTATCTGTTTCCTCACCTATAGACTGATATCAGTATTCGTATCTACCACCTAGGGTTGTTGTGAAGATTAACACCCATCAGGGTGACTAGGTAGCTCCATCAGTTAAGCATCCTACTCTTGGTTTTGGCTCAGGTCATGATCTCAGGGTTGTGGGATCGAGCCCCGAGTCAGGCTCCTTGCTCAGTGAGGAATCTCCTTGGCGATTCTCTCCCTCTGCCCCCTCCCCACTCACATGTGCACCCGCCTTCTCTCTCAAATAAATAAATATTTTTAAAAAAAGAAAGAAAGAAAAGATTGGCACCCATGAAAGCACTTAAAACAGGGCCAAGCATTTTGTAAATGATCAACACATATTAGCTATTATTAAATTATTGTATAATTATATCACTTACCGTAAATATCATCCTGCCGGCTATTAGCCTGTGATAGCCCTGTGCTAAGAGCTAAATTGCTGTGAAGTTAAAATGTGATAAGATGTGAAGGAATTCGAAAATTTGAGTGTACTCCCAGATACTAAAGAGTATTATTATTTGGCAGAAGAAGATTTAATGAAGGGACTGCAGACAGGGAGAAAATTAAAAAGAAAGGGGCTGAGGCTGGGGTGGGGAGAGCTCTTGATTTTCCTTTCTCCAGGGTGTTCCTTCTACCTCCTGCGAAAAACCATCTCCTTTCTGTACTGTGCCTAGAGCAGATGTTAAAGGAGCAAAATCCGCTCTTCACTGTAGATAAGCTGAGCTAGATCTTTCCAGATGAATGGGTAGTTATCTCTGGGAAGTGACTGAGAGGAGTCTGGCTCTTGAGAAGTTCTGCCGAAAGCTTTTTACACCGTAGGATCCCTTCCGTGTTATTAAGGAGATATCGAGGTGCATGGCAAGCACACCAGAGTGGGGAGGCAGGTGGTTGGGAATCACAACCCCTCCCCTGAATGCCTGCTAAGGGCCAGGCACTGTGCCGAGCACATTCAAGTATTAACTCACTAATCCTTCCTGCGAGGTGTTACTAGATCCCCCATTTTACAGATGAGAAAACCGAAGCTCAGAGGGCCCTGGGAATTTTCCCAGATGACGCAGCTAAGCGTGTGGCTGGAACCAATGTCCTCCCAACTCCAAAGTTCATGCTCTTTCCAGGATGCCTGGATCTAATTCCTGCTCAACCATGAATTTACTCTGCAAGTTTATTCCTCTGTAATCTCAGGGAAGGCACTTCCCCCTCAAACAGTAGCATGATGGGGCCGGTCTAGGTGGTAATCTCTCCTTCCAGCTCCCAGTTCAAGGGAGGGGCCACAGAGTAAGTTCAGCCGAAGCTCTTTCCCAAGTAGAACCAAACCGTGGCATGAACCCCGGGGGGCAGGATTTCTCACAGTTTTATATCGGCCCCGTTATTTAAAAAAAAAAAAAAAAAAGTGTGCAAAGTGTACTGGGTCAGGGAAACACCCGAACATCAATGAACTGTAGGATGGGTCGATATCTTAATACCGTGATGGCTCTGCTCTGCTCTTCACATCCGAGATCTCACTCATCCT
Organism: Nasua narica; assembly: GCA_028533885.1. NCBI lineage: Eukaryota > Metazoa > Chordata > Mammalia > Carnivora > Procyonidae > Nasua > Nasua narica. Next base: position 12,524,807 of record CM052805.1, on the reverse strand, counting down.
CCCAGCAACCCCAGTAGCCATTATTATACCCGCTTGACTGACAAGGAGATGGAGGCTCAGAGAGGTTAAGCTACTTGTCAACGTCACACAGTAAACAACCAGGGTGGAGACCCGTTGACATTAGTCCATCCAGCTGCTAGCTTTCCCCTGTACCCCAGTGGCTCCGTTCAGAGCCCTCTGGCTTCTCTGCCATCTCCTAGTGATGCCAAGGCAGCCCTGCTGCCCCAAACCTCAGCTCACCTAGAAGGAGAACCAAGAAGCAGACAGAATATGGACAGACAGAAGACAGGAAAGAATATGACAGGCACCTGGCTCTCCCTGCCCCCCAGCCTCTGGGCCACCCAGCAGCCTCGCCCAGCTTTGCATTCATCACATCAATCTTGTTCAAACCCAGAGCCCACGAGCCCCACCACGCGGGCAGCCTCTGACTCAGCGCACGCCGGCAGACGGTGCTAAACTAATTTCCCAGCATCTTTGGGAAGGATTTGGTTTCTGTCTCCCCAGCTGAGGGCTGTGCAGACAGTGGCAGGAGGCCGGCAGGACCCGGGGGTCCCTTCCTGGTCTGGGAGAGCCCAGACTGAGAGGTGATGAGATCCTGACTAGCAAAGTGGCTGGGGCTGGGAGAGGGTCCAGAGGGTCTAAAGTGAATTAAGGGATGGGACAGTAGGTGCCGAGTCACAGGGATGGTCCTAAAACATCCCTGGAAATGCAACCACATACAGAAAATTGTCATTATCTTTTACAGTGACTCGCCACGCTCTTACTGTCTGTACGGATGACTTCATTCCAACCCTACGAGGTAGGTACAATCTATTGTAGCCATTTTCCAGATGAGGAAACTGAGGCACAGAGCTCCAGGGACTTGCTCAAGGTCACAGCAGAGCCAGAGTTTTAACCCTGACCACCTGACTCAACAGGACCCCACATTGTTTGCCCATCCGGGTGCCCACACATCTGGGTGGGTCCAACCCAGAAGATAAAACAGTAAGTCAGTTAACGTCTTTGGCTCTCTGGAATTGGTTTTGAATTGCTCCCCCAGTGGGTAGTAATGCTGGGCTTCAAACCAGGTCCACCAGTCTTCCTGCCTCCCTTACAGGGCTCAAGGTGCTACTTCCCAATTGCTAATTCCACCACCAAAGGCAGCATAGAGTAACGAAAAAAGCCAAAGCAGGGGAGCCAAGATCAAATACTAGTTTTGCCACTGCCTATGATCTTGGCATTTCTCTCTCTCTCTCTCTCTCCACACATACACACACGTAAAAGGCACACAGTCAGGGGTGCCTGGGTGGCTCAGTCAGTGAAGCATCTGCCTTTGGCTCAGGTCATTCCAGCGTTCTGGGATCGAGTCCTGAATCAGGCTCCCTGCTCAGCGGGGAGTCTGCTTTTCCCTCTCCCTCTGCCCCTCCCCCTGCTCATGTACACGTGTGCGTGCTCTCTCTCTCAAATAAATAAACAAAATCTTTTAAAAGAATAAAATAGGGACGCCTGGGTGGCTCAGTGGTTGAGCAGCTGCCTTCGGCTCGGGTCATGGTCCCAGGATCCTGGGATCGAGTCCCACATCGGGCTCCTTGCTCGGCGGGGAGCCTCCTCCTCTCTCTGCCTCTGCCTGCCTCTCTGCCTGCTTGTGTTCTCTCTCTGTTAAAATAAAATAAATAAAATCTTTAAAAAAAAATAAAAGAATAAAATAAGGGGCGCCTGGGTGGCTCAGTTGTTAAGCAACTGCCTTCGGCTCAGGTCATGATCCTGGAGTCCCTGGATCGAGTCCCGCATTGGGCTCCCCCTCAGCGGGGAGTCTGCTTCTCCATCTGACCTCTCCCTCTCATGCTTCCTCTCTCTCTCTCAAATAAATAAATAAATAAAATCTTTAAAAAAAAAAGAATAAAATAAAATGGTAGTAGCAGAGATGCTGCATGTTCATTTCAACCTTGACCTTGGCTTGGACAGATGGAGATTAAGATTCTGCCAAATGAACTACTTTGAGCCAAATCCTATTAACAACAAAGCAATTAGTAACACAGTGGATATTTTGAGTGCAATTCAGTGGCATTTAGCATAAAATGGCAAATTCTATGCTGTGTGATTGACCACAATAAAAAAGTATTCGTTTGTTCGTCCTAACACTGTCACAATGTCTGGGCTATCTTGGACAGATAATACATGATCTTGGAGTTTCCTATTATTATTTTATCCAAAGGATATTGCTGCCCATGCAGATATTTGAACAAGCAGAAGAGAACAGTTTTCCCAGCCTGGAGTCTTGTGAGCGTGCCCTACTGACTGACGGCAGAGCCATGAGTAAATACAGCCCGGGAACTCAGCTCTGCTCAGAACTAGGGCAAACCAAAACCGATGACTGACTGTTCATAACCTCCATCCAAGCACCATCAACGACCTGTGTGTGTCAGCAGCCGTGGGAGTGGCCCTTTAGAAGCCGCCAGAATACATTCTTGAAATGATTTCTCCCTGGTTCATGATGCATCATAAATTTATAAAGTTAGGCACGCCTCCTCCCAAATGTCAGGCTGGAAAGAATATGACAGGCACCAGCATTTTAAAACCTAGTTAACCCAAATGACAAAAATCAAGGCTTTGGAAGAATGCCACTTGTCCCATGTGCTTTCTCTCCAGGTTAAGAGTGGCCGTATGGCTTTTGGAACCGAAAAACCTCAAAGCCTCCGGTATTAGAAAGGTGGGCACTGCAGGTGAAAGCCAGGCGCCCTCTGTTCATCTTACTTGGCATCATGATATTTCGGCCAGGCTTCCAGGTGGCTGCTCAGAAAGGCACTGGCAGTCCATGGGTCTGGGCATTCGTGCGGTAGCAGGTGGGGATCAAACGTGCCCACCGGCGCCACCTGACATTCCCAAAGCCCTTGCTAGAGCACATATGGCTTGCAGGTGCTTTGAATGGGATGTTGGGTTTTAGCATAAAAGCTAGAGTCAAGATCCACACAGGAGAATCTTAATATTTGTTTAAAAAAATTTTTTTTTATAAAAGCTCATATAGTCCAGAACTGTGTCTGTGATTGCCTGAGATTTTGTTTAGTTTTTATTTTCAGAGCCAACCAAAGATTTTATGCCTTCCACTTGGAGAAGGCCAAATCCCAGCTGAGCCCTCTTGATCCTTATCTGGCTTCTAGATCACATCCTCTTCGGATAATTGGCATCAGTGAGCTCAAATTCCAGCCTTCCTCCTAGGAGACTGGGAGCCCGTCACGGAAATATGTAGCCGTATTGGTGCTTTCTTGATTCTGTGGGGAATGCAGGCAGGCTTCTCCATGAGACATAGATGTTGGCCTGATTGAGTCACCCATTTCGAGTCCAGTTCTCAACACCACTTGAAACAGCAGGGATTCCCAGGAGAAACAAGCTATATTTTCAAAAGGAACCCAACAGATCTGTAGTTAGAAGTAACTTGAGATGTTATTATTTTAATCATCTCACTGGTAACGCCAACCTATATACAACCAAGTCTTCTGGGATCAATCTTTCCTTTAATAATAGTGTCAGCTATAGTGCTTTCAGCTGAAAGCATTAAGGCTCGCGGAAAACACAATTTAACTGGCTTAAACAATGATAAATGTATGATCTCATATAATAGGATGAAATCATAAACAAGATAAGAATGCTCCTTCTCACCACTTCTTCTCAACATTGTAAGGGCAGTTCTTGCCACTGCAATAAAGCAAGAAAAAGAAATAAAAGAATAAAGATCCGAAGGGAAGAAGTAGAACAATCTCTATTTGTAGATGGCATAATTATTTACACAGAAGAGCCTGAAGAATCCACACAACAACTACTAGAACAAATGACTTTGACAAGGTTGCAGAAAAGGATCAATATACAAAACAATCTTATCAGAAGATGCCTGAGGGGGAGGGATGTCCCTAATTGTTCAACAACATCATAAAATACCTAAGTTCCTTAGAGCTTTCCACATCGCCAAATATAATGTTGTTTCTTATGGATGCACAATGACTAACACAAGTCCAAAAATCACATCTCTGCAAAGCAATATCCAAAAGTCAGAGCAAGAAAAGAGGATATAATTCCTCCTTGTGTCCATTTATAAGATGTGGAAACTTTCGCAGAGACCCACCTCCCCGGGCTTTCCTTCATTGGCCAGAATTGTGTCACATGACCATTTTTTAACCAGTCACTGGCCAAGGAAGCAGAATTATTATGACTGACTTGAAATATCCAGGATCTACCCTCCCCATTCAATGGGGCTGGGGAGGTAACCAGCATCCCTTGAAGCTCATGACTACAGAATATCAGAACAAAACCAGAATATGGTTGGTATGTAAAAAGGGAAAATGTCTACTAGGTAAGCAACTATCAGTATCTGCCATTATATCCTACACACAATTCCCAGTAATCAAGCCATTGGGAGACCCCAAACTGGTCATGAATAAGATCTTAGCTTCTGTCAACATGGATGTCTGCTGCCTCTGGATAGCTTCCAGAACCCTGGCTTTCAATGAAACCAGCAAAATCCCTTCAGCTCCTTATTTATATATTCTTGAATAAAAAAACAAAACAAAAAAACTTCTTTTGGGCGCCTGGGTGGCTCAGTCGGTTAAGCTGTTAAGCATCTATCTTCCCTTCCCAGGGTCCTGGGATCAAGCCCTGAGTCGGGTTCCCTGGTCAGCAGGGAGCCTGCTTCTCCCTCTCCCTGTGCTCCTCCTCCCCACTTGGGCTCTCTTTCTCTGTCTCAAATAAATAGATAAAATCTTTAAAATAATAATAATAATAATAACAATAATAATAATAATTCCCTCCCTGTCACAGTGGAGAAACCTGTATTATATCCCATTCTTTCATATTCCCTGCTTAAACCTCTAGCCTGGGGCTCAGACCCTCTAGCACATCCATGAAAGACGGCAAAAGGGGGTACAGTCTTCAGACAACAAAAGATTGCACACAGTCAAAATGTCTCTCCCTCTCCCCATGTGAAACCTCACGGCCTCCCTCCTCCTTCTTAACTCCTCTCCCATCCCTGACTCTCCCTTAGCCAGTCACACATAACCGACCCCACCCCCCCAAGCAGACCAGAGGCCAGGCCCCTGTAACAACCACTTTTCACAGAATACTTCTTATCCTCAATTTCATTTGAAAAGCTAATCTAAAAATATCATTGCATGTGACCATCTCCTATCTCTCCAAGTACAATTTGAATTTAATTTTTCTGGGAGATGAGGAGGAACTCTCAATATCCCTCTTTTATTCTCTGATTTCGTTATAAATTGTGAGAATTAAGGCAACATAATTACATCCTTTAGGGAAGGTTTTCAGGAAATTGACATTACAAGGAAATTGAAGAAAAAGAAAAAATCTGTTCGCTTTTTATCCATTCAGTAAAAATTTGGAAAGAATAATACTGTACCTACACCTGCCTATTCTCTCCAGTAGCTGTTTTCCAACACTATTCAGGAAGTAAATGACATCAATATGAAAAGGGGAAATGTGTATCATACAAATAGTCTCACGATTCTAATCAAAAGAAATGTAGTTCAGCAAGAAATTTAAAGCAGTAAAAGCAAATCAGTGGCTCTCAGGAGGGTTATGGTCCGTAGACACTCTACGTGGTGGGACTTTTTCAAAAATAGTTGCTGTAGTTTTCTACCTTGATTGCTATTCCCAACTCCCTTCTTTCTTGCCAGTCATCCCCTTCAGAGACTGAAAAAAGTCAGATACGTGTATTAAATGTGTCGTTTCCTGAATGACAGGAATTTTCTTCTTACACATAACCACAGTAGAATAAACTTGTCCTTGGAAAATACACACTGGAATGTGTAGAGATGAAGGGTGTTCTATTTGCAACTTTAAAAAATTTATTTATTTTATTTTTTAAAGTGAGCTCTAGGCTCAACATTGGGCTTGAGCTCATGACCTCAAGATCAAGAGTCACATGCTCTACCAACTGACCCAGCCAGGCACCCCTGCATCTAATTTTTAAATAATTCAGAAAAAATTGATATGAAAAAATATAGAATTATAAAGCAAATGTGTCCAAAAAAAGTTAATTGGGGTATGTGGGTAAAGTTATTTGAAGCTCTTAATATTATTCTTGCAACTTTGCTGTAAGTTTGAAATTATTTCAAAATGAAGTCACCAAAATTAATAATAATAAGGGAAATTTTTTAAAAAAGAAAAGGAAAAAGCCAGATACCATGTTTTCCTATCTTGAAGCTAAATGCGGTTGTGTGACCAAACCCTGATAAAAGGCACAGCCTCATGAGGAGCACTCAGGGATGGTAGCCCATCCTCTTATTCACAGCTGGAATAGAAATGTGATGCTGGAGCTGTGGTGGCCACTTTATGGTCATGAGACAAAGCAAAGGGCCAAAAAAGCCAGTAAGGGAAGGATAACTGCAGAGAGAAAAAACCTGGTCTTTGATGACACTGCTATTACTGCGTCAGCTGTCTGACTGCCCGCATCTTTGGTTTCTTGTGTCTTTATGTTTTAAGCTGTTCATAGTAACTTGCAGCCTAAAGCATTTGCAATCTGGTTGCTGTGCTCAATTTTTTGTTTAACCTCCCAGCATTTAAATTCTCAAAAATAAGAATCCCCACTAGGGGAGAATTCTGTTAGTACTGGATAACCTCAACTGGTATAATTGTACATCTAAAAACCAGAAAATTCACATCAAAGCCCACATTTCTGACTTCTTTTGAAAAGTCAAAAGATGATTCAATAGTGGGGCTTATTTCCCATGCTGGAACAATAGACTGGTGCTGAGAGCAGCTACTACCCCTTTTAAATGGTGTATTTTGGCTACCTGCGGGCCCTTGGGCTTGCATCTTCTAGTCATAGCCATTCATATTACATGTTTTCTTTCCTTCCTTTAAATCTTTTTTTAAAAAATTTTATTCATTTATTTGACGGAAAGAGAAAGATCATAAGCAGGCAGAGAGGCAGGGAGAGAGAAAGGGGGAAGCAAGTTTCCTGCTGAACAGAGAGCCCGACGCGGGGCTCGATCCCAGGACCCTGAGATCATGACCTGAGTCAAAGGCAGAGGCCTTAACCCACTGAGCCACCCAGGCGCCCCTCCTTCCTTTAAGACTTATCAGAAATACTCAAAACTATACCATCCCATTAACTCGTTTTAACCCTCTGTCAAAATTTTTTGGAGATAGGTCAAGTGACGAGATGTAGTAAGTACCAATAAAAATAGACTAAAAGTGGGTGAATAAATGAATGCAAAAATGATTGTAGCATTTGGAAGTATCCAGCCTGGAGAAAAGGACACTAAGTCTGTAAATAACCAAAGAGATAACAGGTGGAAGAAGAATATGTGTGTTTTGGATTGACCCAAAAGTCAGAGCTAGAATCATAGTGTGGAATTTAATACAAAAGCAAATTTCCATTTAGACTAAGAAAAACTGCAAATAATTTGAGCTGCTCTTCATGAAAGTGTCTGGCTACTAAAGTAAAGCACAGAATTAGACCCGTGGCTGGAGGCATACGTGCGAAACCTGAATGGGTATTGGGCAAGGATATAGGAATCTCTGCGCTCTGTGGAGGGCGAGGTAGGACTTGTCAAAAGTTGGCTGTGCAGAGAAACCACCCGGGAATCCTGTTAGTGTGCAGACGGTAATTCAATCGGTCTGGACTGCAGTCGGAGGATTTGCATTTTTTTTTTAATTGAAGAATGGTTGACACACAAATGCATTAGTTCCAGGTGTAAGAGGTTCTGATTTTTTTTTTTAAGATTTATTTATTTATTTGAGGGGGAGGAGCAGAGGGAGAGAGAAAGAGAATCTAAAGCGGACTCCGGGCTCAGCGCGGAGACCTCAGGACCCTGAGATCACTACCTGAGCTGAAACCAAGAGTCGGACGCTTAACCTACTGCACCTCCCAGGTGTCCCAAGAGGTTCTGCGTTTTTAACAAGTTCTCAGGGAATGCCGATGTGCCTGGTCCAAGACTACCCTTGGAGTAGCTGAGAGACGATCTCTGGGCCCCCTTAGGCCTCTGATGTGCTATGAACCTACTCGAGGTTGTCTGTAAGCTCCAAAGGAATAGGGAACAAAGCTGTGCTGACTTTCGTCATATCCCCAATACCTAGCACAGAGCATGACACATAGTAGGTGCTCAGAAAAATAAAACACCTCGTGCATAACAATGTTATTGAGGAATACTACTCAGCAAAATTAATGATAATAATAATAGCTGAATGACAGAAACCAGTCTCAAAATATTATCAAACTTGTATGCTCCCATCCATAGGATATTCTTGAGAAGATAAAGCTATAGGGCCACTGAGCTTATCAGTGTTTGCGAGGAATTAGGGACGGGGGAGCATAGAATGTAATTATGAAGGGAAAACACAGCAGAGTTTCCTGGGGTGATGGAACTGTTTTGGTGGTAGCTATAGATAGCTACATTTAAATCCATTGATCTGGGGCACATGGGTGGCTTAGCCGGTTAAGTGTCTGCCTTTGGCTCAGGTCATAATCCCAGAGTTTTGGGATCGGGTCCCTCCTGGGGTTCCCTGCTTAGCGGGGAGCCTGCTTCTGCCTCTCCCCCTTTTATTTGTCATTTGACAAATGTCAAATGACATTTGTCATTATTTATTATGTCAAATAAATAAAATCATTTTTAAAAAATCCACTGATCTGCACACCAAAAAAAGGTCAGTTCTACTGTATGATAATTTTTTTTAATAAAAGAGATATTTTTAAAAAATGATTATTATGGAAAAAGGACATTTTCGGAATCACATTAATGGAATACCTATCCTGGGCCAAGCCGGAGCCAGGTACTGAGAATTCAAAGATGAAGAAGATGAACCCCTACCCCCCTTCCAACCTGGTTCTTCGTTGTTACTAAAATCACTCTGGGAAAATAATTATCCAAGAGCCATAAGGGACAAGTGGAGGCAGAGAAACCATCTAAGTTCCCATCAGTTTGTAATCATCATTGTTGACGCTGGGAATTAAGATGAGTGCTAACGACATTCTGCACTTCTGATGGGCTTGGAAAAAATTCCAGGAATGCTGCTCAAGTTGCCTTATTTATTAGCCTGTCCCCACTTAACAAGTCCACATGTTTGCCTCCAGACTTAACCTTGTAGATTGTCAAATCCATCCAAGGGGAAAGCCAATTTGCATAATCTAGTCTAGCTGCCAACTGACAGGAAACACATTCAGCCCAGAGCGGAGGGAGTCTTGACTCAGAACTTGTAAAAATTCAAATACAGAAATCTAAAATGTAGACACAGCCGTTGCTAACAGTTTGGTATATATTCCTCCAGAGGTTTTTGTGTGTGTGTGTGTTTTTTTCCTGTGCACATACTAACATTGGTGCATAAATTAGTTTTACAGCATGGGATCATATGAATGCCCTATTCCACAACTTGCTTGTTTTTGCACTTACGACAATATGGACAGTTTTCCCTTTCAGTAGTAGAGATAGACTTTTGTTTGTTTTGGCAAGAGCTGCACTAGTAAACTATTATTGAAATATACCACCATTAAAAAAAAAAGAAATATAGAAATAGGCCATCATTTATTAACTTAGTCCCCTGTTGACAGATTTTTGCATTTCTTCCAGTTTTCACTGTTACAAGCTCTGTCAGTCAGGATGGGCTAGGTTAGGCTGCTGTAATTAGTATTTCAAACTATAGTACCTGAAGACAAGAAAGGTCTATGTCTTGCTCGTGATGTATTTCCATTATTTCTGCCCTGTGTGATCGCTGCTCCCGGAGCCAGGCTGATCGAGCAGCCATTATCTGAAATTTGCAGGACGGTGTAGCATAGAGAAAAGAGAAGGTGACAAGACACACACTAGCTTAAAGCTTCTCACAGGAAGTGACACATGTGACCTGCTCACTTTGGTGGGGCGGGGGCTCAAAATAAGTCACATGACCGAGTCTGGGTTCCAAATGGCAAAGAAGTATAATCCTCCCACAGGGAAGGGAGCCAGATAGTGGTAAAAAGTCAGTCTACCAATGGGCATTTCCCCACATGTGTCTGTATATTCTTGGGTAGTTTTTCAGTTGACTTATCACTCAAAACCAAGGAACACCAGTATATGTGTTTCCTTGAAAAATTAAGTAAATGGATAGCAATGGTGGAAATCAAGGTTCTCATTGTTGGAGTGGGAGATTATAAATAAGAAAGCAGAGGGGTGCCTGGATGGCATGGTTGACTGAGAGACTGACTCTTGGTTTCAGCTCAGGTCATGATCTCAGGGTCCTGAGATCTAGCCCCGCATCAGGCTCCATGCTCAGCATGGAGTCTGCTTGTGCTTCTCTTCTCCTCTCCCTCTGCCCCTCCCCTTCCTCATTCTTTCTCTCTCTCTCTCTTTCTAAAATAAATAAAATAAATATTAATAAGTAAACAAGCAAAGAAGGCTAGAATGACCCATGTGGTCATGGTTTACAGAAAGGTCAGTGTGAACTCATGTCAAGCTTAATATATATTCAGACAGTTCCATATAGAAGTATTTACAGTTCTACAGTATATACATAGGTCGGTATACAGATACTTTGCTTTACACGGTCTACTGAGAGGACCAAGAAGCAAGAACACCTGAGTAGAAACGAGCACTTTTAGTTCTCAGATCTAGGTTTGTAAAACCATTCTCCAGCAAAAGGAGAGATGGCTGATTCTTGGACAGGGCCACGAAATAACAAGCTGAACCTGGAGCATCTTATAGTGTCAGAAAGCAAGGAAATGTTCAAACACAGAGTTAACAACGATGGGGTATGTCAAAGGCATATAGGAGCCAACTGAAAGGTAGACTAACTTGAGATTCAGAATAAATAAATAACATTGGATTAGAACCCAAAGTAAAAAAAAAAGAAAGAAAAGAAGATTCACGAGGGCATACTGATATAAATAAATCATTGAATAAATAAATAAATAAATAAAGACATTGACAAGAGATTCTCCTGGGCGAGAGAATCTAAATAATTTAGGGAGATACTTCGCCCGAAAGGAGGCAGAACAGAATGCTGTACTCTTCAAATCTGAATTGTGCATACCGACATCCTTCCAGAGAGCGCAGCGTGGAAAGGGGAGCAGGCACGTGGCAAGCTATTCGGATAATCATCTTTTACTAAATGAACCCTTTCCTGTACTCAGTGTCTTTGGGGAGGGGGAGAGAGTGTAGATCAGACATTTACTAGCTGTAGGACCCTGAGCAAACACTTTATTTCCCTGAGCTTCAGCGTGCATGTCCAGCGCCGGGCACAAAGTAGATGTCTGGTAAGTGCTCTGTTTCTCTGCGTGTAAGTAGACACATCCTATGAGTCACTAGAGCGGGGATCGGCGATTTAAATGGTTAGTGCCGTCCTGGTCTGGAGACAAACTCTAACCAATGGGAGAAACAAAGACTGAAACTAAGATGTATGAATCAGTCGGGGGGCTTCGATCTGCAAGTGAAAGACCAGCTGCCAAGGGCTTAAACGTAAGACTTTGGGCGGGAGAGGGCATCCAGGGCCAGTAAGTTCTGTGGCTCAACAAAATCATCCAGTCCTTCCATCTCTGCTCTGCCAACCCCATGGCTCCTCCTCCGACTGACCTGGGTGGTCCCAAGCTGGGTGCCTATGTTCCAAGCATCCTGCAAAGGTAGGAACACGTCCCAGGGGAGGAACAGGAGCCTTTTCTCCTCCGTGTAAGTCTGAAAAGCAGAGACCCTCTTTTCTAGAAGCTCCCAGAAGTTCCTTGTGCGCCATTGGCGGGACCACCAGGCTTAGACTGACCAGGATTGACTCTGAAAGCACATGAGGCAGGGCGCGGGGTAAAAACCAGGAGTCCGGCAGCAGGAGAGAGGATGTAGTCTCCAATGTAGGCTTCTGAATACAAGCAAGAATGAAAAGAATGCTTCCTTTCTGTGTAATTAGAAAACCAAGTGAAGGCCTGCCTGGGGGACTTAGTTAAGCTCTGGACTCTTGATCTCAGCTCAGGTCTTGGTCTCAGGGTCCTGAGTTCAACCCCAGGCTTAAGCTTACATTAAAAAAATAAATAAATAAAAAGCAAAAAACCAAGTTAATAACCATGTTCCCATGACCACTGCATACAGCCCCAAAGGCAGATTTTCTCAGTAAGTTGGCTTATATAAGGTCCTACCCAAATACAGAGAGATGAAAAAGATGACCTTTTGAAGACCCTTCTAATCTAAAAAGATTCTAAAACCTAATCTGTCTCTGTGACCTTGAACAAGAACCTGCCTTCCTTCTGAACTCCCAACATGTTTGATTATAACTGTGGTACTGTCTAATTCCCCACTTCTTGAACTTGATGCTTACAAATAATCCTTTTAAAGGTACAAGCGTAATCTTCTAATCAATATTTTGTCATTGACATTATTACGTGTATGAAACAGGCAGATAGCCAATTGATAAAGCACGCAGAATGTATGAAGAGAAATCCCACATTTGCTGCAAATCCGTTGTTCCTGGCAGCGAGACATTAAATAGGTGCATCAGTCGCTTTAAACCTCCATTTGCGGGGCGCCTGGGTGGCTCAGTCCTTAAGCATCTACTTTCAGCTGGGGTCATAGTCCCAGTGTCCTGGGATCGAGCCCCAAATCGGGCTCCCTGCTCAGCGGGAGACCCTGCTTCTCCCTCTCCCACTCCCCTCTGCTTGTGTTCTCTCTCTCGCTGTCTCTCTCTCTCATAAATAAACTCTTTCAAAAAAATTAAAACAAACTTCTGTTTCCTTGGCTGTAAAATAATAACATTTACCTCCTAGGAGAACTATATGAGAGGAGGCCTAGGAGGTGCCTGAAATGTGTCTGGCACATAACAAACACTCGATAAAAGTGAGCCGCTGGCTTCCCATTAGAATCCACACGGGCGTCCCTTCTCCCATTGGTGCCTTCTGTTCCGCCATCATGTGAACATTGCTCAGAAGGATCAGGTGAGGGCTGCTGGGGGCCCGCGGTGGGCAGAATAATGGCCACCCCAAATATGCCCCCATCCTAATTCTCCGGAACGTGTGGCCATGTCACCTTACGTATTGAAAGGGCCTTGCCGGAGTCGCCTGGCTCTCCCAGCTGGGCCCCATCTAAGCCCACGAGTCCTTAAAGATGGCGGAGGAGGGAGGAGAGACTCCGCCCACTGGCCCTGGCTCTGAAGATGGAGGAAGAGAACCAAGGGACGCGACAGCTTCTAGAAGCTGAGAACAGCCCTCCGCTGACGACCACCACCAACAAAAAAAACCCCTGGGGCTTTGGCCTTATAATCCCGAGGGACTGAATTCTGCCGCGTCCCGCGAGCCCGGAAGCGAGGCTCCCTCAGGACCCGCGCGGTTTGCGCCCCGC
>CM052805.1:12490215-12511036 GCA_028533885.1 Nasua narica | reverse complement strand
CTCTCTCTCTAATAAATAAATAAATCTTTAAAAGAAAATAAAAGGGATTGTTGGAAGAAAGAGAATCTTTCTTTTTCCAGAGAAATTCATTTAAATTTCTCATTTTTAAATCAGTTTTAAAAGATCCCCAAGAGGGGCACCTCGGTGGCTCAGTCGTTAAGAGTCTGCCTTTGGCTTAGGCCATGATCCCAGGGTCCTGGGATCGAGCCTCGCATCAGGCTCCCTGCTCAGTGGGGAGCCTGCTTCTCCCTCTCCCACTCCCCCTGCTTGTGTTCCCTCTCTCTCTGTGTCTCTTTCAAATAAATAAAATCTTTAATAATAATAAAAAAAAAAAGATCCCCAAGAGGATTTTTAATGTTCCATAAACAGAAATTGTTCCATAAATTTGTGGAATTGTTTGTATAAACCATTTTTATAAATGCAAACCCGACCAAGATCTAAATGAAGGAGAATACAGGTGTTTTTTGGTTTTTTTTTTTTTTTTTAACTTTTCAACTATGGCCTAGACTCTTGCGCCACCTACTGGTTTGTTGTGGGAACTCCTCACCGCATCCTGTTGTAGGCAGTGGTTCATTTTCACAATGAATGCATATTGAACACACAAGTACCTGAGGAGACAGACATTCATACACATGTAATCAATGTAAAATTACAAGTTTAGTAAGTTCAACGATGGCAAGTGATTATCTAACCAAGCTGTTCATTCGATTCCTTGTAAAAATGCTGTTAGAACAACCTTCAGCCAAAAAAACCCACTCCCAGAGATCTGTGCTCATTGGCCTGGAGTAGACTCCAAGAAATTGGTATTTTCTACTGACACCCAGTAAGACTTTTGATGCATAGATAAGTGTGGACACAATATCTTGGTTTTGCAAGGGTTAGGTATAAAAGGAACTTTGAGAGTTGAATTTGATTATAAATACACTAAGAGTAAAAATCTGAGTAAAGGGATGGCCTGGGTGGCTCAGTCAGTTGGGCGTCTGCCTTCAGCTCAGGTCATAGTCCCAGGGTCGTAGGATCGAGTTCCGCATTGGGCTCCTTGCTTTGCGGGGAACCTGCTTCTCCCTCTGCCTGTCACAATCCTTATTTCTGTGCGCTCTCCCTCTCTGACAAATAAAATCTTTTTTAAAAATCTGAGTAAAACAAAGATGTTAGGTGGAAATCATCAGGGTGGAAGGGGAGTTATAATCAGAGAAAGTTGTAGAGTGTTTTGAAGGAGATAGGGACAGAGAAGTAGAGTACAGGCAGATAATAGAGGTTGTGTGTGTGTGTGTGAATACGTTTTTTAAATTATTTATTAAAAAATTTTTTAATTAACATATAATGTGTTATTTGTTTCAAGGGTACAGGTGAGAATAGAGTTTGACGTAGGGAAGAGGAGGGAGAGAAAAAGCAAGGGGGAAAAAATCAGATCTTCCAAAACAGCCCCTCACTACCAGAAAGCCACAGCAGGCTATCTAACCGCTGCTACTGTAAATCACTGCATCATATATAAGTGCTTGAGAGCATGGAAGCAGTAGCCACGCATCCCTGGGACACAAGGCTGTGACAGGATGTGAGCTCCAGAAATTTTGGAAATTTTTCCGTGGTACAGTATACCACATACTAGCAAGTTCCCCAAGAGCGCTGTAAACCACACCAGGGCAAGGACCCACCTGCCATTTTCACCACTGTTTGCTCCCTGTGGGTACTTAAGGAAAAGACCCACCGAGTGGCTGTAGAGCATACAGTAATGTGCTTTAAGATCAGATTGTACTGTTATCCCCCTGTCGCAGGGACAAGCGCTGGGACAACCCACTGTACTTCAACTTTCTGACATACTGATTGGTCCAAGGTATGGTCATGTGACCGAAAATGAGCCAATCGGCATCCTTCCTTAGCTTTTTGGAACCTGAAGCTGGAAGACGTTTGAGTGCCTCCTAGAGGACTTTACCCTTGTAGGTTTCCTTCCAGCTTCAGCCCTGTGTGAAACTGTAAAAACAAGTCCATTTTGCATTTCCCCATTTGAGAACAATTATTTGCTAAGCACTTTAAAAAAATTGATTTATTTATTTGAGAGATTGAGAGTGAGCATGAGCAGGGGAGGGGCAGAGGAAGAGAGAGAATCCCAATCAGAGTGCCCACTGAGTGCAGAGCCTAACACACGGCTTGATTCCAGGACCCCGAGATCATGACCTTAGCTGAAACCAACAGTGGGCCACCTAACCGACTGGGCCACTCATATGCCTCATTAAGCCCTTTTTGTATGCCAAGGAATATGCTGTATGTCATCTGAGACCTCAACAGTCTTACCAGAGAGGTAATGTCTTGTCTCCACTTTTCAAAAGAAAAAACTGAGATTTACCAGAAATGAAGCAATTTGCCCAAAGTCAAACAGCCAGGAAGGTGCCCAAGTTTGGAATCAAGCTTAGATTTGACTCCAGCAGAGTTCAAGCTCTTAATTGATGGCTAAACTGATCTACATGATTCTGCTCTAAACATACTCATTACAATTTCTTTGGAAACACCATTTCTAATGACTACATCATTTTCATCGTATGGATGTAGTATAGTTTGAATCCCCAATTGTTGAATATTTCAGGTCTTCTCAATATATGCCATTATAAATGATACTTTGTTCTAAATCTAAATCAGCAAAACTATAGCTTTGTGAGCCAAATCTGGCCCACCATATATTTCTTTTTAAATATTTTATTATTTATTTATTTGAGAGAGAGAGAGCACAAGCAGGGGCAGAGGGAGAGGCATACGGAGAAGCAGGCTCTCTGTGGAGCTCAACATGGGGCTCAATCCCAGGACCCCGGCATTGTGACCTGAGCCGAAGGCAGCTGTTTAACCAACTGAGCCACCCAGGCGCCCCACCCCACTCACCATCTCTTTTGGTAAATAAAATTTTATTGGAACACAGCCACGTGCATTTATTTACATGTTACCTAAGGCTGCTCTCTGCAGAGGCTCTAGGTCCTACAAAGCCTCAACATTGTAAGATCTGGCTCTTTACAGAAAAGGTTTGCTGGTCCATATTCTAAATACTTGGGTCACTGATTATATTTTGGGGATGAACATATAGAATAAGAGTCAAGCTAAATGGCTTTCCAGAAAATTGTGCTTGAACATTGCCATGAGCAGTTTATGTGAAGGGTCAGTTTCCCCGTTCTCTTCCACCTTTGCCAGCAATGGCCGTTATGGAAATAGATGTAAGGCAGGCCACTGTTCCAGATAGCGGAGAGACAGCAGTGACCAGAATATGCAAGTCATTGCCCTCACGGAGCTTGCACTCTGCTAAAGGGGTGATGACAGATTAAAAAAACAAAAAAACAAAAAAAAAACCAAAACACCTGACAAGTAAACCTTTTATTTGTCAGATGCTAAGCAGGTGCTGTGGGGAAGACCAAAGTGGCAAAGGGAATGGTGACTCTGAGCAAGGTGGAGCGGAGTCCTTAAAGGGTGGTCCCCACTTGTCACTGAGGAGAGGATATCGGGGCGGAGACCGGAAGGCAGAGCATCCCCAGGGGAGGAAAAGGCAGCTATGACGAACACGATGTTTTCAGAATTTAGAGTCGTTATTTTTAACTCCGCAGTCACGTTGCACTGTGGCATACCTTCATAGAGCCTGGAAGTCAGAAGACATTTCTGTTCAGCTCTGAAGTCCCTTGTTCTGCAATGGCAGCCGCCGCCAATTTGCTTCGAGATTAGGTTGTGCTAAAACCAACCCCCAAATTAGTTTTCATGTCCTAAGTAAACAACAGCTGGCAGTACACTTGGGGGTGGAGAGCAGCCCAAATGAGCTGGGTGGAGGAGAAGAATTCCCAGGGATTTCGTATTTTCAGGGGGAAGCTGAGGCATGTATCAGTGGCTGAGGGGAAATACCTGTCCAAAAGGTGTTTTTGTAAAGCATTACCAAGTAAGAAACCTCACTGTCGTCTAAGATATTTCCCCTTTCCTCCTCTGCCTCATTCATTCAATCACCAAATCCTGTTAGATCTCCCTCAAAGAGAGCACTTGATTGTGGGGCCTCATCTCGCTGACCCCCATGGCCCCTGAACAGAGAAGGCTAGTTGTCCCTGATAAACTAATCTCGCCTTCTTCCTTCCTGAACACAAGGCAATCCAAAAATAAAGACTACTTTTCCCAGGCTCCTTTGCTGCCAGTGAGGACGTGTGACTATGTTCTCACCTCTCATATGTGATCAGAAATGATTGTGCACAGTTTCCAGGTTGTGCCCTGAAAGGCAAGGAGCATGCCCTGCACCATCACCTTTCTTCTCTCTGGCTGGAATGTAGACATGATGGCAGGGGCTGGGGCAGACATTTGGATCATAAGGTGGCAGCTGTGTGTTGAGAATGCAAAACAGGAATCTAGAAAGACATTGGATCCCCAAACGTCTCCTGCCACAATTCCAGCTCTAGACCTCCCATATGGACTGTTATTTGTAAGAGAAATGAACATCTTGTTCTAGCACAATCCTCAATGGCCACTTTAGCTTTATCATTTTCATAGCAATGTGCCCAGATGGATGCCTATAGATATGCAAAGATACAAGGGTATTTGCTGCTGTACTATTGTAATTAAAAAGCAGCATCCTGGCACCCTCTTGGCTCAGTGGGGAGAGCACACAACTCTTGATCTCTGGATCGTTAGTTCAAGCCCCATGTTGAGCATAGGAAAATGGAAAATTCTGGAATTTTATGAAATACTCTGTGATCTCAATTGGGGTGTGTACATGGGGGAAACTGACTTTTCATATTAAGATATTCAATACTACTTGAAATTATAACCATAATCAGAATTAGTAACTATAATGTAACATCAGTTGACCTAGATAGCCCTTCCTGCACCCCAAGTGGCACATGCTGAGACAGACTTTCTAGTTTAAGTGTGAATTAATTTGCGGATCCACCCCTGTTCGCTAAATTTGACCGTTCTTGCTTGTGATGGGGAACGGAGGGCAATTGCTGCACCTTCCCACACATGGCCACGAGAGGGCGCGCCAAAGTAGCCAAACCCGCCAAGGGACCGGGAGGTTCCCCAGGGAACCATTCCCTAACAAAAAGCCATCTTGTTTTCCAAAGGTTGATAGGGGTCCCCACAGGGTGTTCACACTCGGTCTCCTCATAAGTAAAGGGACGTAATTGCAATTTAATTTCTTCCAAATTGCATCAACAATTAAAGAGAAATTACTCCCTTCGCCCTTTCTATTTTTTTGCAATAGGCTCCTGGTAATTTTAGCAATTTAATGAAGTCCTTTGTGGGGAAGCAATTGGATTTCAATGGCTTTCTCCCTGGAGCTCGACCCCTGGGTAGGATCTGCCTTCTCTGCCTATTTTTGATTTACTGTGTGTCTCCAAACATCTTAATGCATCATTTTGCCTTGGTTGTCTGATAATAAATAATCTCCTTCCTCAGTGCTGGGCATATAAATGTCTCTCTGTGGCCATCATGATTCATTTTTTTCAAGTTCAAAAGGTAGAAAATAGAAAACTTTTCCCTGGTTGGGCCCCTCCCTCCTTTCTTCCCTCACAGTGCCTTCTGTCATAATTGCTTCTCTGATCATTCATCCTTTTGATCTCAGATCTTCAAGCCTTTTAGCAACGCCTATTTTGTACCAGCAAGGGTAGACATTAATAACACCTAGCCCACCTTTCATTCCTCAATTCTAGGCTGTGGAAAACAGAAGTGGACCAAAACAACCCTACCCTATTTCATAACCATCAAAAGGTAGAAACACCCAAATGCCCATAAACGAATGGATAAATGAAATGTGGCTTATTCATACAATGGAGTATTATTCAGCTGTAAAAAGAAATGGGAAGTATTTATACATACAACATAGTGGATAAATCAAAGGGCACCTGGGTGGCTCCGTCAGCTAAGTGTCAGCATTCAGTTCAGGTCCTGGAATCGAGCCGCACATTGGGTTCCCTGCTCGTCATGGAGTTTGCTTCTCCCTCTCCTTCTGCCCCTCCCCACCACTTGTGCTCCCTCTGTCTCTCTCTTTCTCTCTCAAATAAATAAATAAAATCTTCAAAAAAACAGAAAACCGGGCGCCTGGGTGGCTCAGTTGGTTGAGCGACTGCCTTCGGCTCAGGTCATGATCCTTGAGTTCCGGGCTCCCAGCTCCACAGGGAGTCTGCTTCTTCCTCTAACCTTCTCTCCTCTCATAATCTCTCTCACTTTCTCTGTCTCTCAAGTAAATAAATAAAATCTTTAAAAAACAAAAAAACAAAACAAAACAAAAAAACCAGAAAACCCAACCATAGTGGATAAATCCCAGAAACATGTTAAGAGGCAAGTCACATATCGGATGGCTTCACTTATATGAAATGTCCGGAATAGACAAACCTATTGAGACAGAAAGTGGCTTAGTGGCTGCCAGGTGCCGGCTAGAGGTGATCTTGAGGAAGGATTGCTTCACAGCCATGGGGTCCTCCTTCTGGTGACGAAAAGGCCTTAGATCTAGAGAGAGGTATGCTCAGAAAACGTTGTGCATGCACTTAATGCCACCAATTTGTACACTTTACAGTGGTTCGCGTGTGTGAATTTCACATCAGTGGAAAGGAGCAAAGCCCTGCCCTAATAAGCGTTTGTATCCTATTGGGAGCACGCTGAAAGTAAAGTAGATAATGTGTCACATGAGCTGTAGTCCAGTGGGAGAGACAGATCAGAGCTCATTTTATTGTAGTGTGGACAGTGTCCTGGCAGACACATGCTAGAGGAAGGAAGAAATTCCAGATAACAATACTGTACTGCAGAAGTTTCCAGCAGCCTCCGAGGGCACCTGAGGGGTTGAGTCCCACACCTGTCTAATGGCTCTGTGGCCTTGGGCAAGTCATGTATCTTTATGCATTTATTCACATGAGATACATTGAATCCACAGTGATGCCATGCCTAAGGCTTCTGAGTCATTCTGTTCTTTCTGTAAGTGGCCATCTTCCCTGTCCATGTTCAAAGTCTCCCGTGCTGCTTGAACCAGTCCTAGGTTGACAGCGGGGTTGAATGAGGTTCCTCTGGGGCTTGGAGTGCACTGGGATTTCCGAGAAGTAGTAGGGCTTTTTTATCTGCGGGATGTAGAGCGGGGAAAAGAGGAGGGGATTTACCTGAGGTTCTCACCTTCCTGGTTTCTGCTGCTTTATGGGACTCAGGGCCGTTGGTTTCAATCCTGACCAGGAATCTCGAGCCACAGTGGACGCTTAGAAGCCAGTGAATCATGTAGGTGAGGATTCCCTGGAATGCCATCTCCCAGTCTTTAGTGAGTCTGATGACGTGTGAGGCTGCCCCCTGCCCACCAGTGGTGTTCATTCCTGGTTTAGTCCACGGGATCAGTGTGACACGATAAGCAGTGACTGCTTCTGTGGAAATTTGGTGGCTGCTGGGGACACAAGGGGTAGCTTATATTTATATACAAATAATATAAATATATAAATATATGTTATATATAAATTTAATTAGGCCTATCCTAATGGTGTCACTTGATTTCCTCTTTAAAGGCTTTATCTCCAAATCCTGTCTTATTCAAGGCACTTGGGGTTAGGACTTCAACATACGAATTTTGAGGGGACGCAGCTCAGTCCATAGCACTCACCAACATACGTAAGCATCTGGTATTATAGAGTCCTTGACCAACTCAAAAAGATTTCTGACTCTCCCTCCTCATCTCTTCCTGATCCAACCATCTTAGTCAGACAGTCTGGTCTCTGAATGCAGCTGTCCCCAGGAAGTGACCATTTCCTCCTTTCCACTTCCCGAGTAATGATCAGAAAGAAAGGGGGTAATGGAGTGACTTGTTTTCAAAATTCAGAATTCCATCTTGACCATTTCTGGGCTACTAGCAACACGGGCTCTCCCTTCCTAGAATATATTAGTCTGGATTCTCCAGAGAAACAGGAACAGTAGGAAACAGAAATCATATTTGTGTAATCATGGAGGCTAAGAAGTCCAAGATGTGTGGTAGGCAAGCTGGAGACCTAGAAGAGCTGATGGTAGAAGTTTCAGTCCCAGTCCAAAGGGACAAGAAGGCTGGGGTCCCAGCTTAAAGACAGTCAAGCAGAGAGAAGGAATTCTTACTTGCTCGGTCATTTATTCTATGAGGATCCTCAGCAAGTCGGACGAGGCCCACCCACCCTGGGGAGGGCGATCAGCTTCATTCATTCATTCTTTTTTTTTTAAATTTTATTTTATTATTTGTTTGACAGAGAGAGAGATCACAAGTAGGCAGAGAGGCAGGCAGAGGGAGAGGCAGAAGCAGGCTCCCCGCTGAGCAGAGAGCCCGATGCGGGGCTCGATCCCAGGACCCCGAGATCATGACCGGAGCTGAAGGGAGAGGCTTTAACCCACTGAGCCACCCAGGCGCCCCAGCTTTATTCCTTCTAACGCTTCAGATGTTCGTATCATCTGGACACACCTGAGACACGGAATAATGTTTGACCAAGTGTCTGGGCCCCTCGTGCCCCAGGCAGTTTGACACCTGAAATTACCCACCGTGGGGTAGAAACATAGCCAAAGAGGGCCAAGGAGAATCCAACTTAATTCTGCGTCAGCCACCATGGTCCTCGATCACAAGGGTCATGAACATCTCACTGAGTCCCCTACACCAGCACCCTGAAGTGGGGAGCATGGTGGTTCTCTGTAAGTTTTACTAAGGTACCCTTGTCCTCGAGCCAGCCTTTCAGACACAGGGGCTTTGTGTGAGCAGGAGAAGATTGGAAAAGGTGAGGTCACAGAAGGGACACACTGATTTTGTGGCAGCTGAGGAAGGAACCCCTTGCGACTCCCAGAGGTATGGAGAAGGAAAGGACACCATCAGTCCTTTGTCCTTCAGAGCTATTTCTAGAGCTTCCCTCAACCAGGGAAATGCCCTCGTTCCCAAGCTGTTGCAGATGCCTTAAATCTGTGTATGGGGGTGGCCGCCCCTGCTCTGCCTCCCCTTCCGCAAGAAGGCTTTGATAATGATTTGATGGTCACTGTTGTCCTTCACCTTACTGAGAAGTCTGCTGGGAACAGCCAGCCTTGGCCCCAGCTCCCGTAACTCCCCCACAAAACACCTGTCACCCTCTTTCCCACAGTCATTGCTCAGTCAGTCGGGGGGCAGGGCTGGGGGGGGAGTGCCCCAGCTGGTGGCGTGAACAGACAGGACAGGTTGGACTGATTGCTCCCAGGTTGTTCCTCAACTATTCAGACTGCACCGGAGCCTTAAGGTCTACTAACTGGCCAGGAGAAGATATTTGAGACGGTGTCGTCCTATACCCTCTGACTGGAATGAGTTCCCTGTGGGACAATTTCGGGAGGCCCCAACATCTATGAGCAATGCTCTCTTTCCCCGAGGGCCGTGTGCACTGCGCGTGTGGGAGCCAGATGTGAGTTTGTCTCTCTCGGGCGAACACCATGACTCAGGCTGTAGGAGTGGTGGTCAGAGACCTTCAAGTGTTAAGGAAATGTCACAAGTAGATCCTGTAGCCTCCAGAGATCAGCCGAGCTCTCTCCAAAATGAGGCACCTTGATATTCCCAGGGCCATAGCTGGCTCATTATTTTTCACACCCCGTGGGCAGCTATCCCTGTGGAAGTGGAAGTCATCCAATTAGAACAGGTGGTATGAAACTTGTCCCTGACGTCAGCTGGTGATCAAATGACACCACCTCATCCTTGGAAGACTTTCAGGTCCGGCTCAACTCACTGGCCGGAGTTGTGATGGATGATGTAAGGGCCCTAGGCTTCCTTTTTTGCAGGCCGCAGGGGAAGCTGCGCAATGGCTAGTTTTCTGCTGTATCTGGACCCATGCCTTGGGCCAAGAGGAAAGGTCAGTACAAAAATTGAAGGAGAAAGCCACCTGGCTTTCTAAGGTGGATCCAGATGGTTTATGGGATGTCTTCAGCTGGCTGAGTCCAAGACCATGGGTGGGGGAATTGCCAAGGCCGATACTATTGCTTGGAGTCCTGTGGACGGTAAACCTTAATTAAACGTTGTTGAGGCAAAGTAAATGGATTTGATTCTAGCTTCTATGGGTCAGATTCATCAAAACGGCCAGTGGAATGGTATACTCATGGGAGAATTTGCCAATAGCCAAGGAAGTATAGAAGTAATGGATAGACATTGCTAGGAGACAATTCTCTCTGAGTCTCTTGTGTTTCTGCCTCTTTTATGAACAGAGCTTTTCCAGATTGTATTTGTAAGGTTGTATAGCAAACAGCTTTGGAAGATAGGGATAGGATCTCATTCTAGAACAAAAGACAAATTTGTTTACTGTCCAATATAGAATAGAAATGTCTCCCTCTAGGCAAAAGCCAGGCAGATTTATTGCCTCTTACGAAAAACTTGGGGCCTAAGCTTCAGCTTCTTTTTCTGTAATGCGTCCCATTGTGTATGCAGGGACCCCTTGTCCTTTTTGCACTGCCCTTTGGGAGTGGGGCTTGGGAAACTGGCACAAATACTGGTCTATCAGTCACTCTTCCTGCAGCGAGCAATAGTCTTCTGTCTCTGACCCAGGAGTCTTTTTTTCCCCCAAATATTAATTTATTTAGTTAGTTATTTTTAAAGATTTTCTTTATTTGACCGAGAGAAACACAGCAGGAGAGGGAACACGAGCAGAGGGAACGAGAGAGGGAGAAGCAGGCTTCCCGCCGAGCAGGGAGCCCGATGTGGGGCTGGATCCCAGGACCTTGGGATCATGACTTGAGCCGAAGGCAGATGCTTAATGACTGAGCCACCCAGGCGCCCCTGACCTAGGAGTCTTGTGCCATCTGCTAGCGTCCACGAAGACGTGGCAGGTCATCTTATTCTTTTCTGTTTTATTTATTTATTTATTTATTTATTTATTTATTTATTTTTAAAGTTTATTTTAGAGAGAGGGTGGGTGAGCATACAAGGAGGGAGAGGGAGGGGGAACGAATCTCAAGCAGACTCTGTTGGGCTCTCTTCCCAGCATGGAATCTGCTTGAGATTCCTTCCCCCTTCTTCTCCCTCCTCGTGTGTCATGACCCTGACATCATGACCTGAGTTGAAACCAAGAGTCGGACTCTTAACCAACTGAGCCACCCAGGCGCCCAACAGTGCCTACATTTAAACAAATTGCAGTATATTTGTTTTTGGGCAGAGGGTGTTTTTTTTTTTTTTTTTTTTAAGATTTTATGATTTATTTGAGAGAGAGAGAACCAGCAATGGGGAGGGACAGAAGGAAGAAGCCAGTTCCCTACTGAGCAAGAAGTCCAATGCAGGACTCAATCCCAGGACCCCAAGATCATGACCTGAGCTAAAGACAGATGCTTAACTGACTGAGCCACCCAGGCATCCCTGTAGTATATTTGTATAAATTACAGGAATGTTAGCAGGCATTCCAAGTGATGATATAATGTATATTTATTGTCATAGATAAAATATAAATAGAAAATAAAGCAGGTTCATAATAATGTTAGCCCATTTATATATATATAGATGTGCATATTACATATATTTATTTATATACAAGTAAAGGAAATATTCTAGAAGGATTGTCTTTGACAATCCAAATCCAAATTTATGCAAACCATGCGTAATTTTTTTTTGTTTTGCTAGAAAGAAGCTTAGTTTTTTGTTATTTTTTTTAAAGATTTTACTTATTTATTTGACAGAGAGAGAGATCATAAGTAGGCAGAGAGGCAGGCAGAGAGAGAAGGGGAAGCAGGCTCCCTGCCAAGTGGAGAGCCTGATGCGGGGCTCGATCCCAGGACCCTGAGATCATGACCTGAGCCGAAGGCAGAGGCTTTAACCCACCGAGCCACCCAGGCACCCCATAGTTTTTTGTTGTTATTTTTAAGGCCAGAAGAGAATCAATTCACTTCATTTATATGCTCTGGGGGAAAATATGATGGCTGTATTGATCTAAACAGCAATTTTCCTATGGTATTGGTTTAAAGATTTTTTTTTAAAATTTATTTAAGAGAGAGAGAGAGAGAGATTGAGAGCATGAGCGGGGAGAATGTCAGAGGGAGAAGCAGACTCCCAGTGGAGCTGGGAGCCTGATGCGGGACTCGATCCCGGGACTCCGGGACCATGACCCGAGCCGAAGGCAGTCGCTCAACCAACTGAGCCACCCAGGCGCCCCTCCTATGGTATTGGTTTTCAATAGACTGCCAAGTAATTGAATAGAGCAGGAAGCAATGCTCTGGAAAAGTAACAAACTCGAGGGGTGCCTGGTGGCTCAGTCAAGGGAGCATTCCACTCTTGGTTTCAGCTCAGGTCATGGTTTCCGGTCCTAGGATCAAGCCCTGTGTTGGGATCCCCACTCTGTACAGAGTCTGCTTGAGATTCTCTCTCTTCCTCTCCCTCTGTCCTTTCCCCTGCTTTCCCTCTCTCAAATAAATAATTAAATCTTTAAAAAGAACAAAAAAAGAAAAGGAAGAAAAGTAGCAAACTTGAAATTTGAAATTAACAAGCCATGATGACACACACACACACACACACACACACACACACACACACACCCCAAGCCATGAGGATCAACTTACTCTTTGACCTCAAATGATGTGTAATAAATGACTGAAGAAAACTGTGTGTGTCCTCATCATTGACATCAGAAGTAGCTGATAAGGTTACATAACATTTGTGCTTGGAAAAAACTTGGTAAAGTTATTCTACTCTCACCTGGACATTGGAAAGATGGAGACATTGAGACCCATTCAGATTGGCTGATGTGTCCAAAGTCACACATTGCATTTACCTTAGTGGCGGAGAGAAAGACCAGAACCCAGGTGCCTGGGGCATGGGTGATTTGTTGTGAAATGAATATGATGGACATGTTTTTTTTTTTTTTTTTTAAGATTTTATTTCTTAAATAATCTCTATACCCAATGTGGGGCTCGAACTCACAACCCTGAGATCACGAGCTGCACACTCTGCCGACTGAGCCAGACAGGCATCCCCATGATGAACATGGTCTTATATTCAAATCTCAGTCGTGTTACATTCTTATATCTTGGCTGAGGCAACTTGGTTGAGTTAACTTTTCTCAAGGATGATGAGGATGAGGATGATGAGGATGAGAATTCCTCATCTTTGAAATGGGAACAATGCTTACCTCAGAGAATCTTTTTTTTTTTTTTTTAAATATTATGTTTGGCAATGTTGGTCAATGAAGGGCTCTTTTTTTTTTAAGATTTTATTTATTTATGACAGAGAGAGACATAGCAAGAGAGGAAACACAAGCAGGGGGAGTGGGAGAGGGAGAAGCAAGCTTCCTATGGAGCAGGGAGCCTGATGTGGGGCTCCATCCCAGGACCCTGGGATCATGACCTGAGCCAAAGGCAGATGCTTAACAACTGAGCCACTGAGGCACCCCGGACCCTGATTTTGTTTGGGGCAGCAATTGGCCCTTGTCAGTGTGCTCATTTCCATGGTGCCCAAGTGATCCAGTCTGTCAAACACTAATAAGATGAGGAAAGCTTCTGGGAAAGCTTTTGCCTTGTGGAATCACGTCCTGTCCCTTTCTGCTTCCTGTTTGTTCCTGCCGGCAATACAGATAGAGGGCTGCAAATTGAGCAGCCAGGTCACAGTCTTGGAAATTTATGCATGAAGGCAGAATCCAGCATGCTGAAAATGGCAGAGAGGAAAGGGAAAAGGCCTGGGATGGCATTATGTTTTAAAAATTAACATATAATGTTTTATTGGTTTCAGAGGTACAGGTCTGTTATTCATCAGTCTTATAAAATACCTGGTACTCATTACATCATGTGCCCTCCTTAATGTCCATCACCCAGTTACCCCATCCTTCCACCCCTCTCCCCTCCAGCAACCCTCAGTTTATTTCCTGTGGTTAAGAGTCTTATGGTTTGTTTCCCTCTCTGGTTTCGTCTTGTTTTATTTTTTCCTCTCTTCCCTATGATCCTCTGTTTTGTTTCTTAAGTTCCATATATCAGTGAGATCATACAATAATTGTTTTTCTCTGATTGACTTACTTCGCTTTGCATAATACCCTTTGGTTCTAGCCATCTCGTTGCAAATGGCAAGATTTCAAATTTTTGATGGCTGCGTAATATTCCATTGGGTACACGTGTATTTACTGCATCTTCTTTACCCTTTCCTCTGTCAGTGGACATCTGGGGTCTTTCCATAGTTTAGCTCTTGTGGATATTGCTGCTATAAACATTGGGGTCAGGTGCCATTTCGGACTGCTACATTTGTATCTTTGGGGTAAATACCCAGTAGTGTAATTGTAGGGTAGCTCTATTTTCATTTTGAGGAACCTCCTTACTGTTTTCCAAAGTGGGTACACCAGCTTGCATTCCCACCAGCATTGTGGGAGGACTCCCCTTTCTCTGAGATGGCATTATTATTGAACACTTCCCCAGCTGTGGGCTGCCTGCTTTCGGACTCCCTGTTGGAAAAAAACAGAAATGCCTATTTGGCTCAGCCTCAGAGGTATATTGGAAGATCCGTCCCAATGATTTCCTGCTTTGTAATAGAATTATCCATCTATACTCGCCTCATGGAGGTTGCCCTTTCCTACGTCTTGACTTTGGTCTTTGTCATGTGATTTGCATTGTCTAATGGAATACTGGCTGATGAAATGGGAGCAAGGCCTTAAAATAAATATGCTTGTGCAGCTGCACTTGCCATCTTGGACCCCCGCCATCTTTGTGAAAAGAATATGCCTCGAGAAACCCCCTGGTTTCAGAAGAGATGTGGGAAGCAGAATTTAAACTCAGGGCCTGGCACTAAACCCAGATGGATGAGCCAGAGAAGAAATGGTGGCTCTCCTATGCCACTGAGACTTGGGGATTGTTTGTTACCCAGCAATAGCTAATGAATATTATAGTAACATATTGTTACTTAAAAGCATTCTTAACAAATATAAACAAGTAATACATGAAGAGTGAATACTTGGTACCTATGAGATACTCAATAAATGTCAATCACTTTCTTTTCACTCTCCCATACATATCATTTCTGGAAAAGGAAGACATCTCTTTGAGTGTTAGTTGGTCTTTGGTTTTGGTCTGTGGCTCCTTCAATGGATTTTCACCTGGGATTCAGTCATTCCCATTGGGTCTGTCTTTCCACTCTCAGGTTATTCCAGACTTCAAGAAAGAAATTAAAAGCAGCCCTCAGCAGCATGGGCTATCGATGTAAGATTCAAAGAACTGAGGTTTCTAGCATGAGATTCATAATTATAACCAAAAGATTTATGGAAAGTATCAAAATACTGACTTTGTGCTCCGTGATAAGAAACAGTAACTAAAATCAGTCTGTGAACTTTCCCTTTATTTTACTGTATTTTATTTGTCCCTTTTATGTGTGTGCTGAGGCTATAATACAAGGTGACTGCTGTGTAATGGTCCCTTGCTGCTAATAAATGCTCAGGCCAAGCCACAGAGATTGTTTGCATAGCAGGAGACATTGATCTCATGACACTGTCCAGTTACAATGAATGTGTGTATTATACCGAGCCACTGAGGGGCTGAAGTGCACTTGACTTCAGGGATCTGTTCTTGGGCAGCTGCCCTTTCGGGAGCTCAGGGGATAGAGCTGTTGGTTGTGTAAGCTGAACTGCTAAATCAAGAATGGGCTACCTACCTCCTGGACTTGCCACTTAGTATGCTCCAAGACCAGCAGTGTTGGCGCGACCCAGGGACCTATTAGAAATACAGAATCTCAGGCCTAGCCTCAGGCCCGCTGACTCAGAATCTGCACTGTAGCAAGATCTCCAGATGAGTCTTTTTGTTTTTTCAGTTGAAAAAATTGAGATTAAAAAAAAGATAAAATAAACAAATAAAAATAAATAATTGAGATACACCCCTAACGTGGGAGCAGCCAATTATATATGCCCATTCGTAAAAAAATCAAAGAAACACATCAACAATAATACAATAATAGTAGGGGACTTTAGTACCCCCCTCACTGAAATGAACAGATCATCTAAGCAAAAGATCAACAAGGAAATAAGGGCTTTAAGTGACACAGTGGACCAGATGTACTTCACAGATATATTCAGAACATTTCATCCCAAAGCAACAGAATACACATCCTTCTCTAGTACACATGGAACATTCTCCAGAATAGATCACATCCTGGGTCACAAATTAGGTATCAACTGGTACCAAAAGATTGGGATCATTCCCTGCATATTTTCGGACCATGATGCTTTGAAACTCAAACTCATTCACGAGGAAAGTTGGAAAGAACTCAAATATATGGAGGCTAAAGAGCATCCTACTAAAGAACGAATGGGTCCACCAGGAAATTAAAGAAGAATGAAAAATATTCATGGCAACAAATGAAAATGAAAATACAACTGTTCAAAATCTTTGGGATGCAGCAAAGGTGGCCTAAGAGGAAAGTATATAGCAATGCAAGCCTTTATCAAAAAAACCAGAAAGATCTTAAATACACAACCTCACCCTACACCTAAAGGAGCTGGAGAAACAACAACAAAGAAAGCCTAAACCCAGCAGGAGAAGAGAAATAATAAGGATCAGAGCAGAAATCAATGAAATAGAAACCAAAAGAACAGTAGAACAGATCAAAGAAACAAGGAGCTGGTTCTTTGAAAGTATTAATAAGATTGATAACCTCCTGGCCAGACTTATCAAAACCTGAGATACAATTTATGTACCATAAATTCACCTTTTTAAAATGGACCATTCTGTGGTTTTTAGTATAGTCCCAAAGACGTGCATCCATCACCACTGTCTAATCCAAGAACATTTGCATTATCCCCAACCAAACATCATTCTCATTGGGAATCATTCCCCATCGCCCCTTCCACCAGCTCCGGGCAACCACTAGTCTACTCCCTGTCTCTATAGACTTGCCTGTTCTGGACGCATCATATACATGGAATCAAGCAGTCTATGGCCTTTTGTGTCTGGCTTCTATCACTTAGCATAATGTTTCAAGTTTCATCAATACTTTATTCTTTTTTTGTGGATGAATACTATTTCATTGTGTGGATATATCACATTTTGTCAATCCTTTTATCTGTTGATGAACATTGGAGTTTCCATATTTTGCCTATTATTAATAATGCTGCAATGAACATGTAAGTACAAGTTTTTATGTGCACATATGTTTCCATTTCTCTTGGGTATTTATACATAGGAGTTTGCTGAGTCAAATGGTAACTCTGTGTTAACCCTTTAGAGGAACTGTCAGACTCTTCCCAAACTGGTGACACCATTTTGCAATCCCACCAGCACTGCTTGAGGATTTCAATTTCTCCACGTCCTCATCAGCACGTGTTATTGTCCTGTTTTGTTGTTGTTAATTGTAGTAAAATATATATTAACATAGATTGACCACTTGAACAATTTTTCAGTGGTATTAAGTACATTCATATTGTTGTGCAACCCTCATACCACCCATCTCTGGATGTCTTAAGCTTAGAAAACTGTAACTGTATATCCATTGAACAATAACTCCCCATTTCCCTTCCCCCAACAATGCCTGGCAACCACTCTTCTAGTTGTGATTTTGACTACGCTAGGTAGAGGCATCATATAGTAGTTCTGTGTGTGTGTCTAACTTATTTCATTTAGCATCTTGAATTCAAGTTTCATCCATGTTGTAGCACGTGTCAGAATTTTCTTATCAAGGCTGAATAAGCTTCCACCGTGTGCATACATCACATCATGTTCAACCACTCATCTGGGGATGGGGACCTGGGCTGCATGCAGTTTCAGCTATTGTGAATACTACTGCTATGAACACGGGTGTACAAATATCTCTTAGAGACCCTGCTTTCAATTCTTTGAAAGCACTGAAAAATTCAGAATTTCAGAAATGGGATTTCTGGGTCAGACGATAATGCTATGTTTAATTTTTTTTTTTTTGAGGAACCGCCCTATTGCATTCCATAGTGACAACCAATTTCTGTTCCCAACATCAATACGCAGTGTAATAATTTCCCTACATCCTCGCCAGCACTTGTCATTTTCTGTTTTCTTTGATAATATCTATTCTGTGTAGGAGGTGATCTGTCATTGTGGTTTTAATTTGCATTTCCCTAATGGTGAATGATGTTGAGTATCTTTTTGTGTGCTTATTAGCTGTTTGAAGAAACGTCCATCTAAGTCCTTTGCCCATTTTTAAATTGGGTTGTTTTGCTGCCGTTGAGTTGCAGGAGTTCTCTATATATTCTGGATATTAATCCCTTGTCAGATATGCGGTTTGCAAATACTTTCTCTTGCTCTATGAATTGCCTTCTCACTGTTGATGGTGGCTTTTGATACACAAAACTTTTTCATCTTCATGAAAACAGTTGGTTTATGTTTTCTTTTGTTGCCTGTGCCTTTGGTGTCTTATCCGAGAAAACACAGCCAGATCCAACGTTGTGAAGCTTTGGCCCTGTGTTTTCTTCTAAGAGCTTTATAGTGTTAGCTCTTACATTTAGGTCTTTATTTTAATTCACTTTATGTTAATTTTGCATACGGTGTTAAATGAAGACCCAACGTGATTCTTTTGCATGTGAATATTCAGTTTTCAGAGCGGGTGTAAAGTACTCTGTCCTTATCCCTGCCCCTCACCATTCAGTGCTTTCCTCCTTGTGCCCCACACTTTTTATATCTTCTTTCTGCTCTTTTTTTTTTTTTTTAATTGGAGAGAGAGACTGAGAATGAGAGGAGAGAAGGTCAGAGGGAGAAGCAGACTTCCCGCAGAGCCGGGAGTCCGATATGGGACTCGATCCCGGGACTCCGGGATCATGACCTGAGCCGAAGGCAGTCGCTTAACCAACTGAGCCACCCAGGCGCCCTTTTGCCCTTTTTTTTTTTTTAAAGTAAGCTCAAGCCCAGCGTGGGGCTTGAACTCAAAACCCCAAGATCAAGAGTCACATGCTCTGTTGACTGAACTGCCTGGCGCCCCTCTTTCTCATACTCTTAAAAAACAAAAGTCAACCGAGTAAACTGAAAGACTCTACAGGCTTCATTCAGTGATTCCTGCATCAGGCAGCATGGCCTCAAACAAACAGAAAGAAATGCCAATGAGCTAGACAAAATGGAGGGCTTTCATAGGCAGAATAGGGCCGGAAAGGAAAATCTTCTCACAAAGAGTGGATTGTCGCAGGCAAGGTCACCTTCTGTAGGGGGAAGAGGGCTTCTGTCATGTAAATAACCTCCCCAGCACTGACCAGGTAATTTCCTGTTGACTGGTTGAAGGTTACATTCCTGGGTGAGGCTGAAGCTGCAATTAATTTAGATATTAAATCTTGGTTTGCTGACACGGGATTTAACACAAGTGACTCTCTTTGGTGCCTGTTGTCCCCCCCTTTTTTTCTTTAACAATACTGATTACATTGAATTATAATTGCCTATTTACTTATCTGTCTCCTCCACTAAGCTCCAAGCTCAGCGAAGGCAGGAACCATGCTTTTCTTGCCCACTCCCCACTATATCTCCAGTATGGAATCCAGTAGATTATCAGAAAATATGTGCCAGTGTGATGTAATAAGAAATCTATTTGATCTTTGTCCCCGGGTCCTGGTACAGAGCTCCAGATACTCTTGGAGTCTTGAGAAGGATAGGAGCGTCCTTGGTTATTCCTAACAAGCCCTGTGCATCAAATCTGAATGTATGCTAATCAGGTGATTATGGAAGCGGCTCTTCAAGAGCCTCAGGATGGGGCCGGGCTGCCGGGCTACCGCAAAGACCAAACTTGGGGTTAGAGGGCGGGAACTTTCAGCCCCACCTGCCGACCTCCAGGGAGGAGAGTGGAGCGAGTGGGGAGCCGGGGCTGGAGCCCTATAAAAACTCTGGAGCACGGAATAGTTAGATTGGTGAATTTCGAGTTGGTAAAGATATCAAGGTGCTGGGAGGGTGGCCTGCCTGAGGAGGGCATGGGCACGCCGTGCCCCTCTCCTTCCCACGCCTTCCCTGTGCACCCCTTCCATTGGTCTGTTCCTGACTTTAGCTTCTGGCATATATTGATAAAAATAAGTGAAGTATATTCCTGAATTCTGTGAAACGTTATAGCAAATTATTAAAGTTGGGGAGAAAGTTGTTAGAACCTCCAAATTTGTGGGTCAGAAGTTTGTGGGGGGCCCAAGACTTGTGCCTGGCATCTAGAATAGGGGCGAAGGACACCTGGGTGGCTCGGTCAGTTAAGTGTCTGCCTTTGGCTCCAGTCCTGGTCCCAGAGTTCTGGGATCAAGGCCTACATTGGGCTCCCCACTCAGCGGGGAGTCTTCTTCTCCCTCTGTCCCTTTTCCCTGCCTCTGCTCTGTGTCTCTCAAATAAGTAAATAAAATCTTTAAAAAAAAATCTTTAAAAATTTTTAAATAAGTAAAGTGGGGGTGGGACACCTGAGTGACGCAGTGGGCTAAGCATCTGATTCTTGATTTGGGCTCAGGTCATGATCTCGGTGTGAGATGGAGACCTGAGTCAGGCTCCATGCGGCGCCCCCCACTCTTTCTCTCTCTCTCAAATTAATAAATCAATCTTTTTTTAAAAAAAATTATTTGTTTATTTGACAGAGACAGCAAGAGAGAACACAAGCAGGGGGAGAGGGAGAGGGAGAAGCAGACTCCCCTCTGAGCAAGGAGTTGGATGTGGGGCTCCATCCCAGGACCCTGGGATCATGACCTGAGCCAAAGGCATAGGCTTAATGACCGAGCCAGCCAGGCACCTCAATAAATCTTTTTTTTAAAAAAAGATTTATTTATTGGGGCGCCTGAGTGGCTCAGTTGGTTAAGCGACAGCCTTCGGCTCAGGTCATGATCCCAGAGTCCTGGGATCGAGTCCCACATTGGGCTCCTGGCTCCACGGGGAGTCTGCTTCTTCCTCTGACCTTCTCCCTTATGCTCTCTCTGTCTCTATCTCAAATAAATAAAAATCTTTAAAAAAAAAGATTTATTTTAAAAAA
>CM052805.1:12462879-12490115 GCA_028533885.1 Nasua narica | reverse complement strand
ATCTGACACTCACTCCAGGTAGCATTAGAATTGAATTGTTGGACAGCCAGTTGGTGTTGGAGAAATCAGAGCTGGTGTTGGAAAAAAACCTCTGTGCAGCCAGCTATGTGGCAGGTGTCCAGTAAATAGTGGTTATTTTTATAATCGTTATGACCAGCCCCTTACTCCAGCCTTTACAGACTCATGCAGAGACATGTGAGAATTTTCCATTTGTGTTTCCTTCTGCCCAGAATTTAAGCTCATTTAGACATCTGTATTTCTGAGTAATGAGCTAGAGATAGTGATTAAACCCGGGCCAGGCCTTAATAGCTCTTTGAACTTTTCTGAAATTGTCTACTTTAACACCTTTGGAAGGAAAACGCATCCAGGATGATAACATCAAAGTAAAGAACTTCGTATCCATTTAGCAATCAAAAAAGTGAAGCATAAAAACATATCTTGAGATTAAAGCAGTCTTCTGAATATGGGAGGGGGAGGCGGGGGGTGGTAGGAGGGCCTTTGCAGCTGAGTTAATTGAATATTTCCTTTTCATCCTTGGCTGCTAAGATTAATGATGGTTTTTAAGGCAGGATACAGGGGCTGGGAGAAAATTCAGCATGAAGTTTGCTGGAAACAATTCCAGAAGCTGTAGCAGTATCAACTTGGAAACTCTTGGTGTGGGACTAGGAGGACAGAGATTTCATTCAACTCAAAGCTGGTTAAGTCCTTCAGAAGCCTTAAATCCCTGAAAATATGACACTGTATAATGCTGTGTGTCTTCCTGGTAGAATGCACTCTAAGGGACAAATCACCTATGAAGTGTTCTTGCCCCAAAACAGTTAGCCTGAGGCCAATCAAGCCTCTAGAACTAAGTTCCACTTTGCCAGGAAGACAGGGAAGAGAGTTATGACCAGGAGGAGGCCAATCAGACACATTTGGAAGGTGGGGGCATCTTTTGGGACTACTAACTGGATTCTTTTACAAGTTAATGCTGCTCATTTCAAAAGTTAATGATGCTTATCGATTGTTAGTGTAAAGAAGACAATACTGATTTTTGTCTGTTGGTTTTCCGTCCTGCAACTTTTACTGAATTTGTTAGTTCTAATGTTTGTGTGTGTGTGTGTGTGTGTGTGTGTGTGTGTGTGTGTGTAGTGTTTAAAATTTCTTCCTATTAGGAGCATATCGTCTGAAAACAGATAATTTTACTTCTTCCTTTCCATTTGGATCCCTTTTATTTCTTTATCATTTCTAATTGCTCTGGCTAGGACTTGCGGTTCTGTGTTGAATAGGAGTGGAGAGAGTGGGCATCATTGTCTCATTCCTAATCTTAGAAGATGAGCTTTTTGTTTTTTACCACTGAGTCTGATGTTACCTGTGGGCTTTTCATATATGGTCTTTATTGTGTTGAGGTAAGTTCCTGAAATACCTAATTTGTTCAGATGTGTGTTATCATGAAAAAGTATATTGGATTTTATCAGATGCTTTTTCTGCCTCAGTTGAGATGATCATGTGATTTTTATCCTTCATTCTGTTAATTTGATATATCTCATTGATTGACTTGGGTATGTTAAACTATCCTTGTGTCCCAGGGATAAATCTGTCTTGTCAGGGTATATGATTCTTAGAATGTGTTGTTGAAGTCAGTTTGCTAACACCATGATGAGGACTTTTGCATCTATATTCATCAGGGATATTGGTCTGTAGTTTTCTTGTGATGTCTTTGTCTAGCGTTGGTATCAGAGTGATATCGGCCTCATAAGATGAGTTTGGGAGTGTTCCCTCTTCAATTTTTTGGAAGGGTTTATTATTATTATTTTTTAAGATTTTATTTATTTATTTGACAGAGAGAGATAACAAGCAGGCAGAGACAGAGGGGGAAGCAGCCTCCCCATTGAGCAGAGAGCCTGATGCAGGGCTCGGTCCCAGGACCCTGAGATCATGACCTGAGCCAAAGGCGGAGGCTTTAACCCACTGAGTTACCCAGGTGCCCCTATTTTTTGGAAGGGTTTAAAAAGAATAGGTATCAAATCTATAACTTGGATGAACTTGGAGGACTAAATGAAATAAGCCAGACACAGAAGAAAAAGTACTACACGTTTCCATTCATATCAAGAATCGAAAACACTCAGACTCAGAAGCAGAGAGTTGCATGGTGATTTCCAGGGCCTGGAAGGAAGGGGAATCCAGGAGGTTGTTGGCTAAGGGAATCGAGTTTCAGGAACGGAAGATAGAAAAGTCCTAGAAATCTACGGTGCAGCATGTCGTACCTACTATGTATAGCTGACGATACTGTATTATATTTTTAAAAATTTGTTAAGAGGGTAGATCTTACGTGAATACTCTTATCACTAAATAGGGGTACCTGGATGGCGTAGTGGGTTAAGCATCCAACTCTTGGTAATGAAATGAGCTCCGTATTGGGCTACGCTCAGCGGGGAATCTGCTTGAGATTCTCTTTCCCTCTCCCCCTCCCACTCATGTTCTCTCTCTCTCTCTAAAATAAATAAATAAATATTTAAAAAATATTCTTTTTTTTTTTAAAGATTTTATTTTTTTATTTGACAGACAGAGAGAGATCACAAGTAGGCAGAGAGGCAGGCAGAGAGAGAGGGGGGAAGCAGGCCCCCTGCTGAGCAGAGAGCCTGATGAGAGGCTCGATCCTAGGACCCTAAGATCATGAACTGAGCCGAAGGCAGAGGCTTTAACCGACTGAGCCACCCAGGCGCCCCTTAAGAAATATTCTTATCACTAACTAAAGAAAGAGAGAGAAAACTTTCAGAGGCGATGGTTATGTTTACCTTACTGTTTATGATGATAATGTCACAGGTGTAAACTTACCCTCAGACTCATTAAGACATATACACTAAATATGTACAGTTGGTATAAAAAAAAAAGGTCCATGTCATTGAGAAAGTAGATCGGGGATTGCCAGGGGCTGGGAGGAGGAGAACAGGAAGCTACTGTGTAACAGGTGCCAAGTTTCAGTTCTGCAACATGAAAACGTTCTGGAGATGGGTGGTGGTGGTGGCCGCACAATACTGTGAATGGGGGCACCCAGGTGGCTCAGATGGTGGGCATCTGCCTTCAGCTCAGGTCATGATCTCAGGGTCTTGGGATGGAGCCCCATGTCCCGCTCCCAGCTTACTGGGGTGTCTGCTTCTTCCTCTCCCCCTCCTTGTGCTCTCTCTGTCTCTCTGTCTCTCTCTCAAATGAATGAATAAAAATCTTAAAAAAAAATGGGAATGAACTTCATGTTGAACTGCACACTTTAAAATGTTTAAGAAGGGGGGGAGGCGCCTGAGTGACTCAGTGAGTTAAAGCCTCTGAATAAAATCTTTTTTTTTTTTTTTAAAGATTCTATTTATTTATTTCACAGAGAGAGAGGGATCACAAGTAGGCAGAGGCAGGCAGAGAGAGAGGGGAAAGCAGGCTCCCCACTGAGCAGAGAGCCTGATGCGGGACTCGATCCCAGGACCCTGAGATCATGACCTGAGCCGAAGGCAGAGGCTTTAACCCACTGAGCCACCCAGGCGCCCTAAATGAATAAAATCTTTAAAAAAAATGTTTAAGACGGCAAATCTTACGTGTGCTTTATACAATTTTTTTTTTTTTTTCACATCACTGAGAAAAAGGAAAAGTTAGAGGTGAGAGGAGTGTTCTGGATGAAAAGATTAAAGAGACAACAGTAGCTGACACATGTGAATTTTAATAGCATCCTGGTTTGAAAAAACAAAGCAGTCTCAGAGGCATTCTGAAGACGACTGGGGAGACTGGGGCATGGACTGGATAGGTGACACAGTCCAGAATTATCGTTAATTCCCTTTGGCAGGATGATGCCCGGAGATCGTGTAGGAAAATGTCCCTATTCCTACAACGCATGCGCTGATTTAGGGAGCAAGTGTCCACGATGTCCACAACTTCCTTTCAATTGGTTCCGAAAATTAAAAAAAAAAAAAAGTCCAATAAAAACCAATATAAATAAATAACAAAGGGCACAAATGACAAAATGTTAACTCTTGTTGAGTCCAGGCAGAAGGCACACTACCGGTCATGGTCTCCTCTTTCTGAACTTGAGGGGTGTCTAAAAGTTTTCATAAGAAGATGATGATAGGGTAAAATGACCATGATTCCTCTTCATCCTTTTTCTGAGGTGGTTCAGGATAGAAACAAAACCAAAAGCAAGGGAGTGGGAGGAGGGTGTAATCACCGAAGCACAGGGGATTTTTTTCGGGCGGTGAAGCTATTCTGTGCAATACGGAAAGGGCGCATTTGTGATGTTTTGCATTTGTTAAAACCCATAGACCTGCACACAGCAAGGAGTAAACCCTGATGTAAGTTATGAGCTTTAGTTAATGATACCCTACCAGTGTTCCAGTGTTCTTCTGTCAGTTCTAACAGAAGTATCACACCAGTGCAAATTGTTGACAATAGAGGACTTTTAAGGGAAGAGAGAGTGTAAGGGAACTGTCTGTACTTTCTGCTCAATGTTTCTGTAAACTTACTGTTTGTGTAAAGCTGCTCTAAAAAATAAAGCCCAGGGGCACCTGGCTGGCCCAGTTAGAAGAGCATGATACTCTTGACCTCAGGGTCGTGGGTTCGAGCCCCACACTGGGTGCAGAGACTACTTAAAAAATACACTTAAACCCAAAAAAAAAAAATCTATTAACTAAAATAACAACCATAATATAGTTAATCTTGAAAGAAGATAGAATTTTAAAGATTTCAAGAAGACAAATAAACGTGTCATAATAATCTGAGAAGGTAGAAGTCAGAAATGCATCCCTAGGGGTACTATGTAATTATAAAATATGGGCCACAAATGGGGCTATGAACTTCCCCGAAGCTAGGCAAAGAGGGAAACACATGATTTAAAAAAAATATATTTATTGGGGTGCCTGGGTGGCTCAGTCAGTTAAGGATCTCCTTTGGCTCAGGTTATGATCCTGGAGTCCTGGGAATCCAGCCCCCCCTCCCCCCATCTGGCATCCAGGCTCCCTGCTCAGCGGGGAGTCTGCTCTCCCTTCTCCCTCTGCTCCTCTGCCAGATCATGCTCTCTCCTTCTCTCTCTGTTGTTCACTCTCACTCTCAAATAAATAAATTAATTAATTAAAAATAATTAAAAACACATTTACTTAATACAGGGTAAGATTTTTTTTTTAAGACTTTATTTATTTGACAGAGAGCGAGCGAGCACAAGCAGGGGAGCGGCAGGCAGAGGGAGAGGGAGTAGCAGGCTTCCCTCTTGAGCAGAGAGCCTCATGCAGGGCTTGAACCCAGGACAGGACCATAACCTGAGCTGAAGGCAGACGCTTAAACAACTAAGCCACCCAGGCGCCCCAGGGGTAATGTGTTTTTTGGAAGGAAGGGAAGAATAGGAAAGAAGTCTCTTCCGTGGGTCCTAAAAAAAAAAAAAAAGCTAATAAAAGGTTTTGTAATTGTTCATCCTCAATATTCCTAAAATGTATTCAAAAGAAAGTTCCATGCGTCAGTCATTATAGATAAAATTGGGAACATAGTAATCAAGGGGAAAAACCTCTAGGCAGCAAAAGGAAGGTAAAGAAGTACACAAAGTTCTCTTTTCTTCTGTTTTCTCAGAATGACCAGCTCATTGCTTTTATCCAACTATCAATTTCTTTGAAGGGGGGGTTCCCCTCTTTGGCTATCGATCCTAAGACAGCTCTTCGCAGTAGCAAACATTTGCTCAACAAATATTGACATTTCGATATCTGTCAAGTGCCGGGCATTAGGTTTGGTCCTGAGGCCGCAAAGGTAAAAACCGAAAATTCCTGCCTTCAAGGAATTGAGACACTCAGGGGAAGGAAGGGGACTAACCAGCAAATCTCAGGATCTGGTGTCAGAATGACTGTGGCAGCAGCAAGGGGGCTTCACCCCTGAGGCAGTGACTTTCAGAGTCCCTGAAGCTTGAAAAAGAGGAGCCACCTGCCAAGGCAAGGGAAGGGAAAGGGCGGGGAGTGCCATCCTGCATGCACTGTAGCATGTAGGTTGCACCAGGTTTAAAGCTGGAAAGGTGGGCAGGGACCAGGTCCGGGGGCTCCAGAAAGCCTCTTTCTAGAGTTTGGAACATATGACGGCGACCAGGAGGCTTCTATGCAGAGAAGTCTCCTAGGCAGAAATGTGTTGCTTGGGAAAATGTCCCCTAGCTGTTTCGGAGGAACCCACACTGAAGGCAGCTAGACCAGTTCTGAGCTCTTGCTGCAATGAAGGGATGACCCAAGAACAGAGCCAGAGGAAGGGGTGGATTCACTGGGCATTCCGGAGTAGAACCAATTGGACTTATGGAAGGAGAACGAGAGGGCGGAGGTAGGCTGACTCCTACATTCCAGGCAGGGCCCTGGGGTGATCCTGGGGGTAGAAACCAGGTGAAGAGCTTCGAGAGGAACACAGGAGGGAACCTGTAGGTCTGGGACGCGTTGAATCCCGGGGGACTTGTGAACGTCCGGGTCGAGACGGTGAGCTGGCCACTGTGTGGGCAGGTGTGGAGTTCTAGAGAGTGTGGCTGGGCTAAGACCAGAGTGTGCGGTGGGCCTGAGTGTCCCCGCAGGGGACTGTGGAAGGGCCACACTGGTCCCTCCTCAGGAGTGTGTGTTCACACCGCCAATGGTTTGTGTGCCCGGCTCCGCCCAGGGGATGGAAGTTGTGGAAATAGACAAAGACTCCCCAAAGGAAAACAAATAGAGGCTATTTACTCTGAGCTGGCTATGGCAAGGGAGCCGGCCACTATCATTTGCGTTTTGGCAGAGACTCAAAGGCAGACAGAGGAGTGGAAAAGTTTTATTGTTTTTTTTGTTTTTTTTTTAAAGGCGGGGCAGGGGGGCACCTGCCTGGTTCAGTCAGTAGAGCAAGTGACTCTTGATCTCAGGATTGTGAGTTCAGGCCCCACGTGTGGAGTCTACTTAAAAAATAAAAATTAAAAAAAGTATAAAAACTTTATTAAAGAAAAATAAAGAAGAGAGCGAAGGATCCGGGTGTGCCCCCCCCCCCCCCGGAGGCTGTTGGCATGAGGAAATCAGAAGTGGGCTAACCAGAAGCAGGGCGTCCTATGGGATTGGTGAGGCTTCCTCTCCTTTTGACTTTCTCTAGTTGATACTAAGATAAAAGGAGGGACACAACTTAGGGAAGCTGTCGGTGACTAATCAAATCCTGACTTTTTGGGGCCAGTTGTGGGGCCTGTTTTGTGGCTTCCAGACTGGTTACTGTAGACAATGGGTTGGTTTCCTGGGCTGCAGACTGAGGGTCCGAGTTCTATTTCTGTGTAAGGTCTGACCATTGTGTACCCGTCCATTGAGTCTGTCAAGGTGAGGCAGTGACCCTACCAGCTACCGTCCTGGCCCTCCGGAAGGGTTCCGGGAGGGGAGACAGGCGTTAAGCAAGCAAACAAATCCATTACCAAGACCCTTCCATCCAGGTCTCAGCCCTTTCCCTGAGACTAGAACTCTGACAGGTTTTCAAACAAAAACGTGTACCTAAATGCTCATCACCACAGAGCTGTTTACGGCAGCCCCAAAGTGGGGACAACTCACATGTCTATCGAGTGAACAAAATGTGGGATATCCATACAATGAAATACTAGTCAGCCCCAACAAGGAACAGGGTGCTGATCAACAAGACAGCATGGATGAACCTTGAAACCATTGTGCTTAGTGAAAGAAGCTGGACACACAAAAAAACACATATCCCACTTAAACGAAATGTCCAGAATAGGCAGATTCATAGATGGAGAAGGCAGATGAGCTGTTGCCAGGGGCTGGGGTGAGCAGAAACCTGGGAAGTGACTGCTTCATGGGTGCCAGGTTTCTTTGGGGGATGATGAAAAAGTTGTGGAACTCGGTAGTGGTTACCGCTGTACAACATTGTGAACGTCCTTCATGCCACACAATCGTACACTTTAAAATGATTAAAACAGCAAATGCTTGGGGCGCCTGGGTGGCTCAGTTGCTTAAGCTTCTGCCTTCAGCTCAGGTCATGCTCTCAGGTTCCTGGGATAGAGCCCCACGTCAGGTGTCCCGCTCAGCGGGGGGTCTGCTTGTTCCTCTCCCTCAGCCCCTCCCCCCAGCTTGTGCCCTCTCTCAAATAAATAAATAAAATATTTTTAAAAATGCCAAATGCTGTGCTACATGTATTTTATATGCATGATCAGTTCTGAAGATTTAATTAGATTAAAAATACTTACAGCCAAGTACTTTATTTGGTCAACTTGGATCAAATAGAAGAAACTTCTTTTTTGGGGGTACACCTGAGTGGCTCATTCCTTTGGCTCAGGTGATCCCAGGGTCCTGGGATTGAGCCCCACATGGGGCTCCCTGCTCAGCGGGGAGCCTGCTTCTCCTTCTTCTGTCTCCCGGCTTGTGCTCTCACTCTCTCTCTGTCAAATAAATAAGATCTTTAAGAAAAAAGTAGGGTATGTGCTATGGTGAGTGCTGTGAATTGTGTAAGACTGATGATTCACAGACCTGTACTCCTGAAGCAAATAGTACATTATGTGTTAATTAAAAAAATAAAAAAAGAAGAAAATTCATTTTTTAATGAAAGTATCAGTTCCTGGATAATTAATGAATTTCAGATATAAAATACACAGTGATAATCATAAAAAAGACAGCTTTCACTCAGTATGGTCAGTTCACTTTCTCCACACTTCAAGACAAAATCAATTATTTACGTGAAATAGGTTATCCTTTCTAAGGCTTCTACATCATAACAAAGCCAGTAGTTAATAATGCCAAGTAAAAAGGTGATTTTGTATTTGTTAAATGTCACAGTGTTCACATTTAAAAGATATCTAATGTAGAACAATAACTCAGTTTGAATGATTGTAAAATGACTTTAATGACATAATAATAGAACTGCTTTAAGGCAATAGCAATGAACACTTTTTTTTTTTTTTAGTCAAATGACTGCTTCTTTTTCTTTTTCTTTTTTTTTTTAAAGATTTTATTTATTTATTTATTAGGAAAGAGAGAGTGAGAGAGAGCATGAGAAGGGAGAAGGTCAGAGTGAGAAGCGGACTTCCCATGGAGCTGGGAGCCCGATGCGGGACTCGATCCCGGGACTCCGGGATCATGACCTGAGCCGAAGGCAGTCGCTCAACCAACTGCGCCACCCAGGGGCCCTCTTTTTCTTTTTCTTTTTGAGAGAGAGCAAGCGAGTGTGTGCAAGCAGGTGATGAGGGGTGAACGGCAGAGGAAGAGGAAGAGAGAGAATCTTTTTTTTTTTTTTTTTTTTTGAAGAGAGAGAATCTTTAGCAGACT
The DNA here is from genome assembly GCA_028533885.1 of Nasua narica. Taxonomy (NCBI): domain Eukaryota; kingdom Metazoa; phylum Chordata; class Mammalia; order Carnivora; family Procyonidae; genus Nasua; species Nasua narica. The sequence continues at coordinate 12,480,870 of CM052805.1, read as the reverse complement.
TGATGTTGAGCATGAAGCCTGAGGGGAGGCTTGATCTCCTGACCCTGAGATCATGACCTGAGTTGAAACCAAGAGTTGGATGCTTAACTGTCTGAGCTACCCAGGTGCCCCTTCTCTTCTTTTTAAAATTTATTTATTTTAGAGCGTGAGGTGGGGGAGAGAGAGCATGAGCATTAAGCACATGTGAGCAGAGGGTGAGGCAGAGGGAGAGAGAGAGAATCCTCAAGCAGACTGCCCGCTGAGCATGGAGCCCACTGCAGGGCTCTATCCCAGGACCCTGAGGTAAGGCCCTGAGTCCAAATCAAGAGTCGTCCCCTTAACCAATTGAGCCACCCAGGTGCCACACTCCTATTCTCTCTTTTTTTTTTCTTTTCTTTTCTTTCTTTTTTTTTTTTTAAAGATTTTATTTATTTGACAGAGCGAGAGATCACAAGTAAGCAGAGAGGCAGGCAGAGAGAGAGGGGGAAGCAGGCTCCCCACCGAGCAGAGAGCCCAACGTGGGGCCCCATCCCAGGACCCTGAGATCATGACCTGAGCTGAAGGCAGAGGCTTTAACCCACTGAGCCACCCAGGCACCCCTTTTTTTCTTTTTTTAAAGATTTTATTTATTTATTTGACAGAGAGAGACACAGTGAGAGAGGGAACACAAGCAGGGGGAGTGGGAGAGGGAGAAGCAGGCTTCCCATGGAGCAGGGAGCCCGATGCGGGGCTCCATCCCAGGACCCTGAGATCATGACCCGAGCCGAAGGCAGAGGCTTTAACCCACTGAGCCACCCTGGCGCCCCCAGACCCCAGAGCTTCTTAAGGGAAGCTCTCTGTCAGCTTGTAACTCTCATTGCCGTGCGTGAATGCAGTGCAGACTGCCAATCCTTGCAGGTTCTCAAAGGAAAGAAGCTGGAAATTCATGTCTGTATTTGCAGTCTCCCTGTTGCAATATCAGCAGTGAATTTAAATTTCCGAAAGAGGGGAGCCCAGGTGGCTCAGTCGGTCGGATGGCTTACCCTTGGTTTCGGCTAGGGTCATAGTCTCAGGGTTCCGGGATTGGGCCCTATGTGCGCTCCGTGCCCAACATGGAATTTGCTCAGGATTCTCTCTCCTCCCTCAGCCCCTCCCCTCCCAAATAAGTGAATAAATCTCTCTTTAAAAAATATTTATTTGAGGGGCGCCTGGGTGGCTCAGCGGGTTAGGGCCTCTGCCTTCGGCTCAGGTCATGATCTCAGGGTCCTGGGATCGAGCCCCCGCATCAGGCTCTCTGCTTGGCGGGGAGCCTGCTTCCCCCTCTCTCTCTGCCTGCCTCTCTGCCTACCTGTGATCTCTTTCCTTCTGTCAAATAAATAAATAAATAAATAAATAAATAAATAAATAAATAAATAAAATCTTTAAAAAATATTTATTGGAGAGAGAGAGCATGTAAGTGGGGAAAGGGGCTGAGGGAGAGGGACAAGTAGACCCCCCACTGAGCAGGGAGCCCGACACAGGGCTAGATCCCAGAACCCTGGCATCACGACCCACACTGAAGGCAGATGCTTAACCGACTGAGCCACCCAGGTGCCCCAATAAGTGAATAAATTTTTTTTTTTTTTTTTAGTAAGTGAATAAATCTGTAAAAAATTTTTTTTCCTTAAATTTCTGAAAGAAAAGACTGTCTATCCAAAATAATATCTGTGATATTCCAAGCGCATCTTATGGCCCCCGGGTCCCCTTGTTTGCAACCTCTTCATTCTGGTTGCATAGGTTCTCAACTCTGGCTATTCTTGGGAATCGCTTTGGACTAAAAAAAGCCTCAGAGAAATCACTTTGGACTAAAAAAACCCTACCCCCAGAGATCGGATTTACATGGTCTGCTGTGGAGCATCTGTATATTTTTAAAGCGCCCTGGTGGATTCTCAAGTGTAGCCACTACTCCCTTCAGCCAATTACACGTACTAATCCCTGGAGCCCCGTACAATACACAGCGGAGGAGGGCAGATTTCCAGCTGCTCTCGGTCCAAAAGTCACTTCATTTAACCTGTTCCTGTGCCTGCCCCAAAGCGGTTGTCTACAAACACTGCCAGAAAGGACTGGAGTCCTTCTCTTGCTCATTAAGCCTTCTACTTGTTAGAGAAAAACACTTCTTCCTGCCCGGAGTGGGGAGCAAAATCATTAATGACCACTTGCCGAGAAGTCAGAACTCGGAGGGAACTAGCTGGGGGGCAAATTTGGGAAGGAATCTGCTGGGAGCTTTTTCTGCACAGTGCCCTGGTCTGTGTAGAATCCTGGGGTACTTGGGGCGCCTGTGGGGGCTCAGTGGGTTAAGTATCTGCCTTCGGCTCGTCATGATCCCAGGGTCCTTGGTTCGAGCCCCACATTGGGCTTCCTGCTCCTTAGGGAACCTGCTTTTCCCTCTTCCTCTGCCCGCTGCTCCCCCTTCTTGTGCTCTCTCTCTCTCTCTCTGCCAAATAAATAAATACATAAAATCTTAAAAAAAGGGTCCTGGGGTTCCTGAATCCTGGCTTTCGTCAGAGGAGCCCCACCCACAGCTGGAGGCCAGCTGCCTGGCTCAGGGGCCTTTGATAACCTCCCTTGCTCTTTACCTCGGCTGCCATGTCTGGTCCATTTTATCAGTCAGGGGTCAACACAGAAACACTGTGGGTTATGGGATACGAGATTTCTTCTAGCATTTAGACCTTGCAGAGCTGAAGGAGGAGCTAGGAAAGGGACAGTCCAGGCGGGACGCTAGAGGATCAAAGGAAGCACTTACCGGGTCCATCTGAGCAGCCAAGCATGCTTGGCCATTGTAACAAAGCAGCCAAGGCTTGTCTGATGGTCTGTCACTGTGTCCGGCCATGGTGACTTCCAGGCGTGGTGCTGCTACACCTGCTCTTGCCTCTTCTGGCCAGACTGAACAGGGAAGAGGATCCTAGGAAACATATTTCCAACTTAGCCAAGTTGACCCAATATAAACCACACATCTTTGCGTTCCTCTCTTGCCTCTTTCTGGCCATCGCCTTCTGTGATGGTGAGTTTATCTTGAGGTGGGCCCTGGGCTATCCAGACAGACACCTAGTTAAACGCTGCTCTGGGTGCATCTGGGAGGAGAGCACCATTTGAACCAGTAGATCGAATGAAGCAGATTGCCCTCCCCAATGTGGGTGGGCCTCAGCCGATCTGTTGAAGACCTGAGTAGAACAAAAAGCCTGAGGAAGAGGGACTTCTCCATCCCTACCTGCACATCTGTTTCCTCCTGCCTCCGGACGGGTGCTTATACCACCAGCACTCCTGGTTCACGAACGTTCAGACTCAGAACTTCCACTGCTGGTTTCGTTGGTTCTCAGACCTTCAGGCTCCGGCTGGGAACTACACTACCGTCTTTCCTGGGCTTCAAGAGATTGTGGGATTTAGCCTCCATAGTCACATGAGCCAATTCCTCTCTCTCTCTCCCTCTCTCTTTCTCTTGCCTGTGGGTTTTCTTTCCCTGGAGAGTCCTGACTAACACCCTCTCTCTCCTACACACTCTTCTTTAGGTTCCCAAGTTCTTTCCCACCTCGAGGACCTTCCACATCAAGCTGCAATGTTCTCCCTTCCTCCCCTTCCCCCAACTCCTCACCTGGCTCTTTTTTTCTCATGCTCGATGGCCCAGCTAAAGTCACTGCCCCTGGACTTCCAGTATAAGTGATCTTCCGGTTATTCTTCTGTCATGTGTACAACTTGGGGCTGTGTACATACGACAAAGAGAGGGACTGCTGGGTGACTCAGTTGGTAGACCTTCCAAGTCCTGGCTTTGGCTCAGGTCATGACGTCAAGATCCCAGGGTGAAGTCCCATGTTGGGGTCTGCTTGAGGATTCTCTCCCTCTCCCTCTGCCCCTCCTCGGGCTTGGGCTTGCGCGCGCTCTCTCTAAAATAAGTAAATTTTAAAACAAAGAGATAAGGCTCAATACGCGGCTTGGGCTTTTATATTGACTTGTGGTATCTCTTTCTTCTACCAGCTCTGAAGCCCTTTGAGGGCAGGGATTATGTCTATTTTGTTCCCCATTGTAAACTCCCTGCCTAGCCTGGAGTAGGTTCAAAACAAACCCACTAAATGGACAAACATAGTCATTTTCTTTCTTTGTTATTTTTTTTAAGTCATCTCTATATGCAATGTGGGGCTCAGATTCACTATCCCGAGATCCAGGGTCACATGCTTCACTGACTGAGCCAGTCAGTCACGTACTTCCAAACACAGTCATTTTCTTTCTTTCTTTTTCTTTTTTTAAAGATTTTATTTATTTATTTATTTGACACAGAGAGATCACAAGCAGGCAGAGTTCCCCGCTAAGCAGAGAGCCCGATGCGGGGCTCGATCCCAGGACCCTGAGATCATGACCTGAGCCGAAGGCAGAGGCTTTAACCCACTGAGCCACCCAGGCGCCCCAAACACCATCATTTTCAAGGCTACTGTTAGATACAGTATTTTGGAGGGGGAAAAAAAAAGATGGTCTCTTGCTTAATATGTGGCTTTATTTTGCTATATAATTTATGGTGTACATACATCGAAACAAACAAAAACAAAAATACTTTAAGTCTCTGCCAGCAAGCAAAAATTAACCTTACTACCCACTGACCCTGCCAGGATTCCCCCACTGGTCTGGTAAAACCATCAGAGCAATAGCTGAAACTTTGTTTGTGGTGTAATTAAATCACTAGCTCTCAGTGGGAGTTTTAATAGCCACCATGCATGGTCTAGAAAGTTTCTATGGCTTTAACAGGCCACATACATTCACAGCCCTACAGGCCTCTTTAGCCTCTATATTATTTTCTCTGCAAGAATGCTTTATCCAAATAGACTATTTTGCTTAAAAATTTTTTTTTCCAAAAAAATTCCAGACAGTTATAATCCCAGTGCAGAGTTTTCTACCACAATACATGAGCTAATGAATGCGAAGAAATTTGTGGAATCCCTGAGACCTAGTAGGTGCTTAACAAATGTTAGGTTTTCCACATCTTCAGGGTCATATTTCTGTAAGGATTAAACAAACTTGCAACAGGTAGTAAGTAAGTCCTAGAGATCTAATGCACAGTAGTTCTATAGTGAATGTAGACCACAATATTGTAATCTAATCATCAAACTTGTGAAGAGACTAGATCCTTTTTTTAAAGATTTTATTTTTATTTATTTTTATTTTATTTATTTTATTTTATTTTTTTATGATTTTATTTATTTATTTGACAGAGAGAGAGAGGTCACAAGTAGGCAGAGAGGCAGGCAGAGAGAGAGGAGGAAGCAGGCTCCCCACTGAGCAGAAAGCCCAATGCAGGGCTGGATCCCAGGACCGTGAGATCATGACCTGAGTCGAAGGCAGAAGGCAGATGTCTTAACCCTCTGAGCCACCCAGGCGCCCCTAAGATTTTATTTTTAAGTAATCTCCACACCCAACGTGGGGCTTGAACTTAGAACAAGTTCAAAAGTCTCTAGCTCCACTGACTGAACCAGTCAGGTGCCCCAGTGAAGAAACTAGATCCTCATTATTCCCACCACTAAAAGGAAATAATTACGTCATATAATGGGGGGGCTAATTATCAGTACAGTGGCAATCAAATGACAGTACATAAATGTAGCAAATCAACATGTATGCCTGAAATTGACACAATGTTATATAACAAATTTGTTTCAGTTTAAAAAGTGCTACTGAAACTACTGATCATGAAAATGTCCCTGAAAGAAAAAGAAAATAAATAGGTAAGTAGAGGAATTTTCTTTGGGAAAGATAAAAGTGAATATTTAAAAAGAGCTGCTGGATCTTACCTCTGCTTTGTCTTGATGCTTCCTTAGCTATAGCATGCCCCTTCCTCCTTCCCTCCCTCCCTCCCTCCCTCCCTTCCTCCCTTCTTTCCTTTCTTAGATTTTATTTACTTATTTGTCAGAGAGAGAGAATGTGTGTCCAAACACAGGCAGAGGGAGAAGCAAGCTCCCTCCTGAGCAAGGAACCTCATTTGGGATTCGATCTCAGGACAGTGGGATCATGACCTGAGCCAAAGGCAGCCACTTAACCCACTGAGCCCCCCAGGCATCCTGCTTGCTTGCTTTCTCTTTTTTAATGTAAGAAAAAAAAAATTAAAAACTGCAGAAACACTACCTGAATTTGGAAAATAACTCTTTGGAGTAAAGAGCTCAGTGTTTTGGGGAACGGCCCTCGATATTGAGCATCTGGCTCCCATAAGAGAATTCTTACTCCTTCCACCACATCCCCAAATCCCTGTGGTGACAGCTGAGATCTTCCCCTCTCTGCCTGAGAAGCAGGGCAGCAAAAGCACCTCTGGAATGGAATCAAGGGTTCTACCGAAGCAAGTATGGATGTTCTACCACCATCCAGACTTGGTGGGAAATCTCCAGCTGGCCCAGGACCCGGCATTCACCCTCACCAGCAGCACCTCCTCCCGGGGGATGGACGAGGGGGCCATCAGCTTCTATTCTAGAGGGGCTACCACTGGCCCGAACCATCACAAAGGGAGTTGTCCACACAACGTGGGCAGGTTGGAGCACTGATACACCTTGTGCATAAAGCGGGTTCGTGCACTGGCTGTAATTGGTGGGCGGTCCTCTCCGGGGGGGGGGGCGGGCAAGACCACAGCCAACAGAGCTTCTAAGCCCTGGTTGGAAGTCTGCTGACTTCTGTGCTTCAGTGAACATCAGTGACTCCCCAGGACATGCCTCTGTGTTCTCTCTTTCCTAGCCCAGGGGCCGTGGTTCTCCAAGTGTAATCCCTCGGACCAGCAGAATCAGCAGCACTTTGTTAGAAGTGCACATTCTCAGGCCTCACCCAGACCAACTAAAACCCCCCAGGGTGATGTGTGTGTCTTTACAAACCCTTCTGCTGATCCTGAGAACATACTAAAGCTGGCGAAGGGCATTGCTTCTCAAACCGCGCGTTGTACCAGAAGCTCCTGGGAAGCTTTGGAAAATCCTAACCCCCAGGCTTCACCCACACAAATTCAGTCAGGATCTGGTGGGAGAGACCCAGACTTCAGTAGTTCTTCTAGATCCCCTGGTGGCTCAAATGGGCAAGCTTGAGGACTAGTGGTCTAGTCTAGGGCCTTGAGGCGCAGGAGTGTGGTCTCTGGACCTGCGGCTTCAGCATCTCGTGGGAACTGGTTAGAAATGCAGAGTCTCAGGACCCAGCCCAGCCCAGCAATCTGCACTTTCACAGGATCCCCAGTGACTAGAAAGCACATTAAAATGTGACGAGCACACACACAGAAAAAAATGTGACGAGCACTAGGGCATATCTGGGGGGCTCAGTCGGTTAAGCTTCTGCCTTTGGCTCAGGTCATGATCCCGGAGTCTTGGGGTCTGGCTCCCTGCTCGGCGGGGAGTCTGCTTCTCCTCCCCCTGCCCCACTCCTCCCCCTTTCTCATGCTATCTCTCAAATAAATAAATAAAATCTTAAAAAAAAAAAAGTGACAAGCATTGACCTTTGGGTTCAAAAAACACATCTGAAGTTATTTCTGACTTACAGATCAATGATTTACTGAATCGGGTCCAGAGGTTGTTGCTTTTGTTTTTCCGGTTGTCTGTGCCATTCCCTCTCCCCTCTCCCCTCTCAGAGGATGCTATGGCTGGGGGAAGGGAGAACAGCAGGGGGAGAAGAATTAAATTCAATGAGCACCTCAAGGGGGCCCTACAGAATGAGGAAGGGAGGAAGAAACATTTTAATTAAAATTTGGCCGTGTTCTCCACGTATGCTGTTCGCCAGATTATTAAGCACCACATCATGAATAACTACTCCCGGGAGGCCCCCTGGTAAACCAGCTGGTTCTTACTCTCCCACCCTCCGATTTCTGATTTCATTCATTTCTGACCGTCTCACCAGATCACTACTGAGTGACTTAGAAAGTGAAACCAAAGCTGGCTCCGAAATGGAATAAATAATAACCAGGTTTTATTATTTCTTTAAAGAATGCAAAGAGTTCGGGGTGAGAATAGGCCAACTTTGGGGCGCCTGGCTGGCTCAGTCGGGAGAGAATGTGACTCTTGATCCCTGGGTCATGAGTTCGAGCCCCATGTTGGGCATAGAGATTACTTAAAACACATTAAAAAGAGAAAGGCTGACTTTGTGACCCAGGGCAATAGAGACTTTATTGTGATTCTTTTTTTAACTGACAAGAATTTTTTTTTTTTAATAAACCCAATCGATATTTTGAGTCTTTCTTCTCGTCTTGAAGATGAGACATGGCTATACATTCATTTCTGTTCATACGTGTTTATGCACGGTCATGCCAAACATGGATCTTTACGATGCTGCATATCCTGGGCATCAGGGTGTGGGAAAAGCCTGGGAGTGAAGGTCCCTGGATCCCTTACCGCAAGTCCCTATGCCACACAGGGCCTCAGTTTTCTCACTTCTATAGCAAGGGAGTTTAACAGTTGAAGTTGCAAGCAAATTCAAATGCCTTCAAGAGCCTAGATAGAAATCTAAACGGGGTGGGGCGCCTGGATGGCCCAGTGGGTTGGGCCTCTGCCTTTGGCTCAGGTCATGATCTCATGGTCCTGGGATCGAGCCCCGCATCGGGCTCTCTGCTCAGCGGGGAGACTGCTTCCTCCTCTCTCTGCCTGCCTCTCTGCCGACTTGACTTGTAATCTCTCTTGCCTGTCAAATAAATAAATAAAAATTAAAAAAGAAAAGAAATCTAAATGGGGTTAATAGCACCCCCTACTCAGCCCCTCTCTCCTTGTTTTTGTTTGTTTTTAAAGATTTTATTTATCAGAGAGAAAGAGCACAAGCAGGGAGAGCAGCAGGCAGAGGAAGAAGCAGGCTCCCCACTGAGCAAGGAGCCTGATGCAGAACTTGATCCCAGGACCTTGGGATCATGACCTGAGCCAAAGGCAGACACTTCACCGACTAAGCCACCCAGGCATCCCTCCCTCTCTCCTTGTTAACCTGTGGGAATGTGGGTTCAGTGTTGTCAGAATTCAAGAGAAGAAAAAAAAAATCTGGATTTTTGTTTGCAATTTCCCAGTGTTTGAATGTTGAGAACTAATATAACTTGGTGTTTTGTGTGTGTGTATGTGTGTGTTTTAAGATTTCATTTATTTATTTGACAAAGAGAGAGATCACATAAGCAGGGGGAATGGGAGAGGGAGAAGCAGGTTCCCTGCTAAGCGGGGAGCCCAATGGGGGCTTGATCTTAGGACTCTGGGATCATGACCTGAGCCAAAGGCAGACACTTCACCCAGGCACCCTTTTGTGTTTTTGTGTTTTTGTGTTTTTTGTTTTTTTTTCAGAATTTGAAAGCCACTCACAACACTGCTGAGGCCTTCCACCGCCTGGGACCTCTAGCTTAAGTGATATCCCAGGGCTGTTAGAATTCCATGCTACCCCTTTAATGAATCTGTTGTTTTTTGTATAGTCATATCTGTGTCTCTAGTATTTCAAGAAATATTTGAGGGGGGCAGGCACCTGAGTGGCTCAGTGGGTTAAAGCCTCTGCCTTCTGCTCAGGTCATGGTCTCAGGGTCCTAGGTTTGAGCCCCGCATCGGGCTCTCTGCTCAGTGGGGAGCCTCCTTCCCCCCCCCTCTGCCTGCCTCTCTGCCTACTTGTGATCTCTCTCTCTGTCAAATAAATAAATAAATAAGAAAGAAAGAAAGAAAGAAAGAAAGAAAGAAAGAAAGAAAGAAAGAAATATTTGAGTACCCATTATAAGCCGGAAACCATAGTCAATTAAAAAAAAAGAAAGGAAAAAAAAAGAAAGAAAAGAAAAAAGAATGACATAGGGTTTCTACTTTTAGGTGAGCAAATGGGAAGGCTAAGTGTAATGCACCAATATAGAATAAGGCTTCCAGAATAATTAGGCTTGTTGAAAAAGTCTACAGAGGGGCGCCTGGATGGCTCAGTTGTTAAGCGTCTGCCTTCGGCTCAGGTCATGATCCCGGGGTCCTGGGATAGAACCCTCCCATCGTGCTCCCTGCTCGGCAGGAAGCCTGCTTCTCCCTCTCCCACTCCTCCTGCTCGTGTTCCTTCTCTCACTGTATGTCTCTCTGTCAAAATAAATAAAACCTTAAAAAAAAAAAAGTCTAAGGAAAGGCAGACGTGGTTCTTTAGCCAGACACACTGTCTTTCTGAGGCTTGATATTTTCTTCTGTAACATGGGGAGAATAATACCTCCCCATGAAGACTGTGTGAAGCTTAGAATTCTGTCTGTAACGTGCCTGGCTTGTGGTAGATGCTTAGTAAATGATGCTAACTAGCACCAGTACTGTTACTCCATTATAAACTCCTTGGAGTTAGGGGTTGGGTCTGGTTAAAATCATGCAGTGACATTTCTTAATTATAAGCAGCAGGTTGCTTTCCCAAAGGGTATCCTTGGAGACAGTATCAACTGGTTACTTCCCCAAGGCAAATCTGGAAAAGTCTCTCTAAACTGTAGGGTGGCCTAAATATTGAGCAATTGTGATTTTTTTCTGAAAACCAGAAAGCAGCACTGATGTGATGCAAATGTATCAGAGAAGCTCTTTTGGGTCTTTTTCACCAATGATGATACAAGGTTTTTTGCTTGTTGTGAGTGGTGCTTGAGATCCTAAGGCAGGTTTAATTGGAACACCAAGAGCAAGACTTGCATACTTGGTGATTTTGAAGGGGGCTTCTAGGGCTGTGTAAGGGTTTTTAAGATGAATGATTCATGTTTGTTTTTTTTCTTTTTAAGTTGTCTAATTGCACTTGAAAATGTCTATCTTTCCTTTTTCTGGAGACACTTGTTTCTAACACTGATTTCACACTTACCCTTCAAGCACCATCTTTAAGTGGATGACGCTTGAATTCGTAGCCTCAGGCCACGTTCTTATATATCCACCTCCCAGCTTGTCTCTCTCATCTCATACACATCTTGGATGTAACATGGTCAAAACAGAGCTTTTCGGGGCGCCTGGGTGGCTCAGGGGGTTAAAGCCTCTGCCTTAGGCTCAGGTCATGATCTCGGGGTCCTGGGATCGAGCCCCACATCGGGCTCTCTGCTCAGCTGGGAGCCTGCTTCCCCTCTCTCTCTGCCTGCCTCTCTGCCTACTTGTGATCTCTCTCTCTCTCTCTGTCAAATAAATAAATAAAATCTTTAAAACAAAAACAAAAACATAACTTTTCACCCAAATTTGCCTCCTCCCAAGTCTTTCCTATACCAGTAAATGGTATCATCATACACTGGTTGCTCAGGTCAGATGTTGGGAAATGCCTTAATTTTTTTATATCAAACCCCACATCCTATCCCTCATGGAAGCCTGTGTGTTTTGGCTCCAGTGTCCCATAGCGTTACATGCAAAGTGTGATCACTCCCCACCACCTGTATTCCGAAGGTCAGTTCAAGCTACTGTCACCTCTACTCCACCAGCCAATGTCTCTACCTCTCCCACTTCTTTTTTTTTTTTAAAGATTTTATTTATTCATTTAACAGAGAGAGAACACAAGCAGGCAGAGAGGCAGGCAGAAGCAGAGAGAGAGGAGCAGGCTCCCTGCGGAGCAAGGAGCCCGATGCAGGACTCGATCCCAAGACGCTGGGATCATGACCTGAGCCAAAGGCAGTTGCTCAACCAACTGAGCCACCCAGGCGTCCCACCTCTCCCACTTCTACCCATAAATGGCAGCCTGAGCGATCTGAAAGCATACATGACCTTTTTCCCTTTCTTGCAATCCTCCGGAGGCTTTCCATTGCAGGTAGAATAAAGCCCAGACCTGTTATAATGCCCCACAAAGCTCTTTGCCTCTTTCCCCCAGACTGGCCCTACTTCTGTATGTCAGATGGGTTAGGCTTAGAGCACCTCAGGGCCCTTGCTAGAAGGTTCTTCTCATGGCCTTTCTCTCCTCATCATTGTCTCTTCCTCAGAAGGGCCTTCCCTGATCCTCTCTGGCAGAGACTTCTAGTTGTCTACCCTTGTCTTTGGAAATGGAACCTCTTATTTTTGGCTGGACCCATAACGGCCCCTCTTCCCTTAACGAGTTATGACCATGTGACTAAGTTCTGGCCAAAGCAATTTAAGCAGAAATACCATGTGGCAGTTTCCAGGAACCATCCTTCAAAAAAATCATTGGCACGTATCCTTCTTTGCCTTTCTTTCCCTTTTATTCATTTTGTTGCCTGGAATGTGACATGACGGCTGAAGCCGGTGCAGCTTTTATGGGCTAACCTTGGAAATGGAGGCTGTGTTCAGCACAGGTAGAAGGAGCCCGGGTCACGGAGGACTTTGTGGAGCAGGACTGCGATAACAGAGCGGGATTACTTGCTTCTGTGCTTCTACTTAAGAGAGAAACAAACTTTTATCTTGTTTCACCACCTGTTATTTGGGATCCTGTTACCAACTTAATTCTAATTTGATAGATTGGAATCTCTGGCTAAGGCAGCCTTCTTTCGTATTTATCTGCACTCTTTTCTTTAAAGCACTTAAGGAGCTGAAATTACCCTCTATATTTATTTATGCTTCTGTTTATGTTTTTATTATATCTTCCCCCTTCTCTTCCCCCTTCTGGATTATAAACTCCTTGAGGCCTGCTATATTCCCTCCCCTTCGAAGAGAGCCATATTAGAAGTTTAGTAAATATTTGCAGAATGAATCAGTGAACGAACACCTACTATGTGCCCAGGCAGAGGCATACAAACACGTGTTTCCTTGAGTCCCTCACCTGCAAAGCTCCCCACAAGATAGGAACTGATTCTTTAGTTTGAAGCAGCAGCCATTCTCATTAGATTCATCTCAAACAGCGGTTGTCGTCCCGAGGCAATTTTGCCCCCCAAGGGACATTTGTCAATATCTGGAAATATTTGGATTACACCTTGGGGACCGCTCCTGGCATCCAGTAGATCAAGTCAGAGGACGCTGTTAACACACCCTAGGAGCCGCAGGACAGCCCGCCCAACAGATAATTATCTGACCTCAACTGCCAAGAGAACTGAGGTTGATAAACCATGACCTAACGAAGGTCAATGCCACTTAGATTTTTCCGGGAGAAAGTTGTTTGTGCTGCAGCAGAGTAGAAGCCAGGGACTGTGGGAAACACATGCCCCGAGGCCTCTTTGGTGTCATTAGTGAGAGTGTGGGATTAAGCCCCAAGTAGAGGTTGGCCGAGTTGTCAAATTCTGCAAAGCTCTCCATTGAGAGGCCAACCCCAACTGTCAACCTTCTTTACGCGTCACAGGGCCCACATTGTGAGGATAGCGTGAACTCAGAACAGGTAAAATTCTGTCCAGAAACCATGCCAGAGAAGCTCTCTGAACAGCGTCATCGTTAACAGAAAGAAGTCCCACATTGAATGTTCACTTTGCCTGGTTTTCTCAGGAAGGCTGAGAGAGCTCTGAGGGTCTACTGCTCTTTGTTGTCATACGTGCTCCTCTTGATTTCTAACAGGTGATAGAAGTGTCTACATTCACGACCTTCCTGCCAAATGTAATTATTTGTTGCAGGTAAACAAATGGTGGATGAGAGTAGACTAAAGGCCAGGGGATTATGGAAGTTCGGGGCCAGTTCATATTTTAACTTTTCTTTTAAAAGCTTTCCAATTTGTTAGCTGCTGACGCGCTTGGTGACCTTGGGGAGAGCACTTAATTTCCCTGATTCCTCATCTCCACTTTCCTCCTCTCAGGACTTGGATCGGACCATGGTTTAGTTGTCTCCCATTCTAAGTAACCATAATGATATCTATCATTTATTACCATCAGATAATTGAAAGCAATCAATGCCTGGGTTTGAAGACATAAATTTTATTTATTTTTAAAAAATATTTTATTTTTTAAAAATTTATTTGCGAGAGAAAGAGAGCACAAACGGGGTTGAGGGGCAGGTGGAGAGAGAGAGAGAGAGAGAGAGAAGCAGGCTCCCAGGGAACCCAATGCAGGGCTCTATCCCAGGACTCTGGGATCATCATGACCTGAGCCAAAGGCAGATGCTTAACCAACTGTGCCACCCAGGCTTCCTGAAGAAATAAATTTTAAAATAAAGGAAAGACTATGGTGTTTCCTAGCATCACCCTCATCACCACCCCCATTTTCAGAAATAAACACTGGCATTAATCTTTGCAACAGTATTTCCTAAAATCAGTTTATTAGAACATAAGTCATTAAGATATGAAAATAGGACTCTGTCAAAAAAACAGAGGAGCATATTAGATCTCCTTCTTAAAGGGTAACATTGAGTCATTTTAATTTTTATAAACCCAGTGTTTTCACTTACTTGACTAGAGAATTCACTTTTTGTTGAGTACTTATTAGCGTCCTACAGAACTGGTTGGAGTTCCTTGAAAGACTTTTGGAGGCCCTGCCTTGGTATATAATAACATTACTCTTCACTCTGTACCTACTTAGGGAGGGGATGATGGTAATTATTAGAAGGGAATCCCAAGGAAGACATACAACATGCTTCTGTACATCCCTGGCCTTAAACAAAAACATGAGAATTCCCATATACCTGATATCAGGCAACAATAACATACTTGGACACATTATTAATAAAATCCATTTATTCACCTAATTCTGTTGTTACACAGCCCGTGATACAAAGAGAGAGAAATTTAAACTTGTGCCTCTTTGCTGAATTTACCCAGTCAATCCTATTCACTAAGTGACTCTATTACAAGGGTGACAAATAGTTTTCTCTCTCAGACAACGTTGATTGATGGATAGTAGCTGCCTAGAGCTCTGAGTTGAAAATGATAATAAGACCTTCATTGGATTTGGAGGGAACATATGCTGTGATTGATTCTTAATGTCTGTCCTGAGTATAGTATATGATTCTTTTTTTTAAGATTTTTAAACATATTTATTCGAGAGAGGGATAGATAGCATGAGTGGGGAGGGGGTGGGGTATGGGCAGAGGGAGAAACAGACTCCCCACTGAGTGTGGAGCCTGATGTGGGTCTCGCGATGCTGAGATTACCACCTGAGCTGAAATTATGAGTCTGATGCTTAACCAATCAAACCACCCAGGTGCCCCTATTTTATCTATCTATCTATCTATCTATCTATCTATCTATTTAAATTGAAGATTTTTAAGTAGTCTCTACACCCAACAACGAGGCTTGAAATCACAACCCCAAGATCAGGAGTTGCATGCTCTACCAACTGACCCAGCCAGGTGCCCCCCCAAATCAGAAACTTCTTACAAACTAGTTATATTGGTGTGATTAGGGAATTAAGACTTACCGCATTTATATGCCAAAATGAGTGGTTAAGATAATTCTCTAGGGTCAGAAAAGGGAGATTTCCTTCAGGACTTAGGGTAAAGATAAATTGTATGTAAGGGTTGGTTTCCCTGGGGAGTTGGGAGGGGAGGATGGTGCCTCGGTGGCTCAGTCAGTTAAGTGTCAGACTCTTGATTTCAGCTCAGGTCATAAACTGAGGGCCATGAGATGGAGACCCAGGTTGGGCTCCACACTGGGTATGGAGCCTGCTTAAGATTCTCTGTCTCCCTCTCCCTCTCTCCCAGCCCCCACTCTCTCTCTTTCTCAAAAAAAAAAATTATTTTTTTTTTGATTCGAGCCTTGAAGGGCAGAAAGTGTGGGTCTTATGAAGAAATCTGGGGAGGTAATTCTTAGCAGAGACTATGATGAACTAACCAATGCCCATGGGATAGCTTGTATCTCTAGAGTTGCCCAGATACAGTGTCAGCATCCCTCAGACAGTGTTCAATCAAGGATACATACTTAACCTTTACCTAGCACAGTATTGTCCAACAGAAACATAATTTGAGCTGCATATATAATTTTAAACTTTCTACTAGCCACCTTTAAAAAAGGAATGAGAAGCAAGTCAAATTAATTTTAATAGTATATTTGACCTAACCCAATATAGGTAAAATATTATCTATCATTTCTTATAATAAATATAAAAATTATTAATGAGGCATTTAATAGTCTGTTTTTAAGCAATAAGTCTTTGAAAACTGGTGTCTATTTTACTTACAGCATGTCTCAGTGAAAATCAGCCATATTCCAAGTATTCTGTAGCCACAAGTGGCCAGTGGCTACCGTATTAGATAATATCAATCCAAACAACCACCCCTTTTTTTTCCTTTTTTTTAAAGTACGTTCTAGGCCCAATGTCGGGCTTGAACTCATGACCCAGAGATTAAGCATCATGTGCTCTGCATACTCACCCAGCCAGGTGCCTCTAAAATACCACTCTTTTTATTTTATTTTATTTTACTTATTTATTTGACAGAGAGAGATTACAAGTAGGCAGAGAGGCAGGCAGAGAGAGAGGGGGAAGCAGGCTCCCCGCTGAGCAGAGAGCCCGATGTGGGGCTCGACCCCGGGACCCTGAGATCATGACCTGAGCTGAAGGCAGAGGCTTTAACCCACTGAGCCACCCAGGCGCCCCTAAACTACCACTCTTGTTCACATGTTCTTTTTTCCAAAAAGTGTGAATACAGTTAATGAGGTTTCATCAGTTTACCCAAACTCTATTCTGATGGACACAACTGATGCTAGCAATATGTTTAATCTAAAAACTACTTCTATAAATAACACATGAGAAAAATCCGTTGGGGCGCCTGGCTGGCTCAGTCAGAAGAGCATGCAACTCTTGATCTTGGGGTCATGAGTTAGAGCCCCACGTTGGGTATAGAGCTTATTATTTAACTGTATATATTAAAAATTATTAACTCATTACTTTTAAAACTAAATTACTAATTAATTTTTAAAAATAGAGAGGAGGGCGCCTGGGTGGCTCAGTTGGTTGAGCAACTGCCTTCGGCTCAGGTCATGATCCTGGAGTCCCGGGATCGAGTCCCATATCGGACTCCCAGCTCTGCGGGAAGTCTGCTTTTCCCTCTGACCTTCTCCCTTCTCATTCTCAGTCTCTCGCTCTGTAATAAATAAATAAAAAAAATCTTAAAAAAAAAATAGAGAGGATATGGAGAAAAAGGAACCCATATGCACTACTGGTGGGAATGCAAACTGTTGCAGCTGCTGTGGAAAACAGTATGGAGTTTCCTCAAAAATTTAAAAATAGAATTACCATATGATCCTGTGATATTTACCCAAAGAATATGAAAACACTAATTCGAAAAGATATATGCACCTCTATGTTTATTGCAGCATGATTTATAATAGCTGAGTTATGGAAGCAGCCCAAGTGCCCTTTAATAGATGAATGGAAAAGAAGATGTGGTCTATATATATAGTATATAGTAATAGATACAATGGAATATTACTCAGCCTTAAAAAAGAATGAAATCTTACCATTTGCAACAAAACGGATGGATCTAAAGAGTATAGTGCTAAGAGAGGGGCGCCTGAGTGGCTCAGTGGGTTAAAGCCTCTGCCTTCGGCTCAGGTCATGATCTTGGGGTCCTGGGATTGAGCCCCGCATCAGGCTGTCTGCTCAGCAGGGAGCCTGCTCCCCTTCTCTCTCTGCCTGCGTCTCTGCCTACTTGTGATCTCTCTCTTTCTGTCAAATAAATAAATAAAAATCTTAAAAAAAAAGAGTATAGTGCTAAGGGAAATAAGTCAGCCAAAGAAAGACAAATACCGTATGATTTTATTCATATGTGAAATTTAAGAAACAAAACAAAGAAAAAAAGAGACAAATCAAAAACCCAAACCAGGGATGCCTGGGTGGCTCAGTTGGTTAAGCTACTGCCTTCGGCTCAGGTCATGATCTCAGGGTCCTGAGATCGAGTCCCACATCAGGCTCCTTGCTCAGCAGGGAGCCTGCTTCTCTCTCTGCCTGCTGCTCCCTCTGCTTATGTGCTTTCTCTCTCTCTCTGAAAAAATAAATAAATAAAATCTTAAAAAACAAAAAACAAAAAACCCCCCAAACCAGACTCTTTTTTCCCCCAAAATGTTTATTTTATTTTTTCAGTGTTACAAGATTGATTGTTCATGCATCACACCCAGTGCTCCATGCAATCCATGCCCTTCTCAATACCCACCACCAGGCTCGCCCAACCCCCCACCCTCTCCCCTCCAAACCCCTCAGTTTGTTGCTCAGAGTCCACAGTCTCTCCTGGTTCATCGGCCCCTCCGATTTCCCCCCATTCACCCTTCCTTTCCTTCTCA
>CM052805.1:12427455-12462779 GCA_028533885.1 Nasua narica | reverse complement strand
CTATTCATCCTTTCTGATGGAGGCATAATACTCCATTGTATAGATGTACCACATCTTCCTTATCCACTCATCTGTTGAAGGGCATTTTGGTTCTTTCCACAGTTTGGCGATTGTGGCCATTGCTGCTATGAACATTGGGATACACGTGGCCCTTCTTTGTACTGCATCTGCTTCTTTGGGGTAAATACCCAGTAGTGCAATGGCAGGGTCATAGGGCAGCTCTATTTTTAATTTCTTGAGGAATCTCCACACTGTTTTCCAAAGTGGCTGCACCAACTTGCATCCCCACCAACAGTGGAGGAGGATTCCCCTTTCTCCACATCCTCCCTAGCATTTGTTGTTTACTGTCTTGTTGATTTTGGCCATTCTAACTGGTGTAAGGTGGTATCTCAGTGTGGCCAAGTCCAGACTCTTAACTACAGAGAACATACTAATGGTTACCAAAGGGGAGGTGGGTGGGGATTCGGCGAAATAGGCGAAGGGGTGAAGATGATGAGCCCTGAGTAATGTATTGTTGAAGTGTTGCATCACTATATTGTACACCTGGACTAATATAACACTGCATGTTAAGTATATTGGAATTAAAGTAAAATACAATAAAATAAAGTTTCCATTATGCAGGATGAAAAAAATAAGTAAAACAATTAAAAGTTAGAGATCGATGAGGCACCTTCACCATGATGGCTCAGCCAGTTGAATGTCCAGCTCTTGATTTTGGATTTGTGGGATCAAGCCCTGCATCAGGCTCCGTGCTCGGCCAGCAGTTTGCTTCTCTCTCTCTGCCTCTGCTCCTCCCCGTCTTCTCTCTCTCTCTCTCAAACAATCTTTAAAAAAATGTTGGATTGTTATTTTCATTTGCTGTTAATATTAGGAAGGCAGAGTTATTAAACAGAGAGCAGTCCTAGTTCATATGACTTGTTCTTTCTTTCTCTTTACCATTTTAAAAATTGTGGTAAAGTACACATAACATAAAATGTATCGTTTATGTGTGCAGTCCTATGGCATTAAGCACATTCACACCTCCAGAACCTTCTCATCCTCCCATTAAATGATCCCCCTGTTAAATAACAACTCCCTGACTCTCCCTTCCTATCCACCCCTGACAGCCACCATTCTGCTTTCTGTTGCTGTGAATTTGACTACTCTAGGTAACCTCATATAAGTGGGGTCATCCTTTTGTGTATGGCTAAGTTTGCTTGGATGACATCTCCAAGTTTTTCCTAGGTATACCTAGCAACTCTGGATCTCAGGGGTTGTAAGTTTGATCCCCATGTTGGGTGTAGAGATGACTGAAAAATAAAATCTTTTTAAAAAAAGGCTCATCTATATTGTAGCATATGTCAGAATTTCCTTTCTTGTTCTTGTTTTTCTTTTCTTCCTTTTTAAGTCTGATTAATACTCGGCTGTATATATGTGTACTGCATTTAGCTTATTATCCATTTGTCCCTCAAAGGATACTTGGGTTGCTTCCACCTTTTGGATAGTGTGAATAATTCTGCTCTGCACGTGGGTGTGCAAATAATCCATGTGAGTCCCTGCTTTCCATTCCTTTGGAGATACACCAAGTAGAACTGCTGAATCATATGATACTTCTATTTCTTAATTTATTGGGGAACTTCCCTACCGTTTTCCATACTGGCTGCATCATTTTATACACTCACTAGCGATGCGCAAGAGTTCTGAGTTCTCCATATTCTCACCAACGCTTGTTATTTTCTGCTTGTTTGTTATTTACTTATAATAGCCATCCTACTGAGTATAAAGTATATCTTACCATGTAGGGTTTTTTTTTTTAAAGATTTTATTTATTTATTTGAGAGACAGAGAAAGTGAGAGAGAGCATGAGAGGACAGAAGGTCAGAGGAAGAAGGAGACTCCCCGTGGAGCTGGGAGCCCGATGTGGGACTCGATCCCGGAACTCAAGGATCATGACCTGAGCCCAAGGCAGTTGCTCAACCAACTGAGCCACCCAGGCGCCCCCCCCCCCGCCTTTTTTTTTTAAACTAGGCTCCCCACCCAGCATGGGACTGGAATTCATGACCCTGAGATCAAGAGTCCTGCTCTACTGACTGAGCCAGCCAGGTGCTCCTATAGCTTTCTCTTGAACTTCTCTAATGATTAGTGATGAGGAGCATCTTTGCATGTGCTTATTAGCCATTTCTGTATCTCCTTTGGAGAAATGTCTCTTCGAGTCCTTCACCCGTTTTTTTCGTTGAGTTGTTTATTCTTTTGTCATTGTTGAAATGTAAGAGTTACTCATATGTCCCGGATATTGACCCCTTTTCAGACATATGATTTGCAAATAGTTTCTTCCATTCTCTGGGTTTCCCTTTCCCTCTGTTGATAGTGTGCTTTGATGCACAAAAGTTCTTAATTTGGCTGTACTTCAACTTAATCTACCTTTCTTTTAATTGCCTCTACTGTTGGTATCATATTAAATTGGGATCTTTAGATAAAGAATCAATGAACTCTGCCACATAGTATAAAAGTTAAACAGGGGGACATTTAATATTTTAATCTACTGACCCCTTTCAGGAAGTCTGTGAAATCTTTCTAATGCATGTTCTCAAGAGTCCTTCAAATAGCCTGTCAGAAGTTTCTTTTTTTTTTTTTTAAGGATTTTATTTATTTATTTGACAGAGAGAGAGAGAGAGAGAGAGAGAGAGAAAGAGAGATCACAAGTAGGCAGAGAGGCAGGCAGGCTCCCCGCCCAGCAGAGGGCCCGATGTGGGGCCTGATCCCAGGACCCTGAGACCATGGCCTGAGCCAAAGGCAGGGGCTTTAACCCCCTGAGTCACCCAGGAGCCCCCAGAAGTTTCTTATTTAAAAGTGCAGCCTCTTCTTCGTGTACTGAGCCTTGGCCTCAAAGCCCTTCCATTCTCCTTACCTGCCCTGCTCTGTAGCACGGACACTGATCTCCAAAGGTTGCATTTTCCAGCCTCTCATATGAGCTGACTCCTAGCTGGGTTGAACCAGTAACAGCCACTGGCCTGAGATTAGAGGGCAGAAGAAGGCGGAAGCCAGGGCATTTATCCTCTCTGTCTCTGCCTCTGAATCACCTTCATGGCTCTGGTGCTCAGTGGAAAGACCTGGCCCATGTCTTCTCTCAGGTGTGACCAGGACCCGGTGGGCTCTGGTAGCACCCCCTTTTGTCTTTTCAGCGCCAGGAGTGGTAGTGGCTCATGCTGATGTGCATCGTTGGATTGCCTCAGTGTTCAGCCAGGGACTTTCAGGAAACAGTTGGTAAAACCAATGAAAGAAATAAGAAAATTTAGTAAAGCAACTATTGACAGAGGGGTGGACAGAGTACTTTTTTTTTTTTTTTTAAGATTTTATTTATTTATCTGTCAGAGAGAGAGCATGAGCACAAGCAGGGTGAGCGGCAGGCAGAGGGAGAAGCAGGCTCTCCACTGAGCAGGGAGCCTGATACAGGACTCGATCCTCGGACCCTGGGATCATGACCTGAGCTGAAGGCAGACACTTAAAGGACTGAGTCACCCAGGCATAGCGGCCGAGTTCTGATAAACTAACGAAGGAGGCATGGTAACCCCAGGCTAGTAACAGCAAGGAGCCTCTATCACCCTTAGGGCCTAGCAAAGGTAGTTGGATGAAGACAGCCTTAGGGCAGAAACTGGGGCCTTCAGTAGAGGGATGCAGCCCTCTCCAGGTGAGCAGTAGGGATGAAGCTGGAGGAATAAACATCCACATATCACTCCGCTCCCACTCTTCTTGGCCTTCGGTGCCTCTTCTTGGCAGAACTCAACCAGAAGGCAGGGACAAGGACCCTGCCCATGTAGTCCATACAGGTCAGCCTCTGGGGCCCAGACGAAGGCAGAGAAGGCTGGAGAGCAGATCTGCAAGGACAAATGGAAAGTGGCAGGTACACCCGCTCACACACTGACCCCTGTTTGGCTTCTCAGCAGCCCAGGCACACATTCCCACGGTCTGTGTGTGGAAAGTGGATCGTGTTGTGATTCTTATTCTTGTTACTTTGCAATAATATGCCTTTAAGAAAGATTGTGCTCTCCCAGGGATGGGCAAGCTATAGCCTGTAGACCAAATATAGGCAGCTGCCTTTTTGCGTGATTAGATTTTTACTGAGCCACCACCCACTCATTCGTTGACATCGGCCGGGGCTGCTTTTCTACAACTGTGGCAGAGTTGAGTTGTTTCAACAGAGATCACACGGCCTGCGCGGCCTAAAATATTTACTCTCTGGCCTTTTACAGGAAAAGTTTGCTGACCCCTGGGCTGTACCCGTAATACCAGGCAGAACCGGTTACATAACTTGTGGGTCTTAATGAAAAAATGAAAACACAGAGCCCCTTCTTCAAAATCCATTAAGTATTTCAAGATGGCGGCAGCAGAACATTAAGGAGAACGTAAGGCTTTTCTAAGTGTGGGGTCACGTGGAGCTGCACAGATTACACACCTACGTGTAGAAACACAGAGAGAGTGTTTTCTAGCCGAATACCATGGCTGCCTGGTAATCCAATTATTTCACTATTTGTGGAAGTTTGAGGAGCTGGATAAATGGAATTTGACATAATGGCAGTGTTCTAGGGGTGCGGAAATCTACCAGAAAGGGAGGATTATTTGAGGGAGAATTTTTACAATGTAACATTTTTTCAATTAGATAAAACTTAGAATAGAACAGAGAGACCAAGAGACACTCATAGCCCCAATATTTTAACATATAACTGCTACTATCCTTCTGGGGTACCTCCCCCCAGTTTCTCTCAATGACCATATGGAGAAAAAAAAAAAAAATTAAACCTGGTTCTCCAGAACATATCTCCCTGGCAAGAATGACTAGGTGTTTAGAATTCTGTGCAACATTTTGGTACATTATAACAGGATCAGAAAAGTGGTCCTCCTTATAGGCCCCTCAGGTGGTTTTCAGGTAGGAGGCCTCTTTGGTATTAGGTAGCCTAGTTTCTGCCACTTATCACTCTGTGTGGCCTGGGGCAGGTAACTCTCTGTTTCTTCCTATGGAAAGGGAAAAAAAAAAAGGATTTGATCACATTTACCTTCTAGAGTTTGAGAAATAGTGGTGGTCAGAAATAAATATAATTAAGGTGAGTTATCATTACTTTGTGAACAAAATGGTAGAAGGGTGGGTTCTGCTTTTAAATTGGGGAGCACAAAGCCAGACTTCATCATTTATTAGCTCTCTACTATCCTTGGGATTTTGCTGAGAATAAACATTGCCCAAACACTCACTGATGATTTGGAGATTAGGCTATTATTTTTCTACCTCCTATCATTTTCGTATTTGTTTCCGTTACCCAAGGTGATGTAATGCTCGGCCATCTGCTTCCCCTTCATCCACAAGCCGCCTAAAATCATGCTTTTTCCGAAAAGCTTCTTCCAGGGCCCAGCAGGGAGGGTCCCCTAAGAGGTGGCATGCTTGGGGGACAGTCCAAACATCGTGCCAAGCAGTGTGACCTTCAAATCATTTTAGCACAAAGGACCTTCCAGAATAAGCCTTCATTTGCTCCTTTGGCATAGGACGAAGGGATTGTTTCAGTTATGACACATCCAGCAATCCACCAAAGAGGCCGAAAGATTCTATTTCAGCAAGATGCTCTGGAGGGAAATATTTATCCCTGTCTTACCTGGTAGGCAATTTAACTCTTTAACGGAAATGAATTGAACTAGCGACACTTGGGGCGCCTGGCTGGCTCAGTTGGTAGAGCATGCAACTCTTGATCTTGGACTTATAAATTCAAGCCCCACGTTGGGAGTAGAGATTACTTCAAAAATAAAATCATTAAAAATTTTTTCAACTCTACTTACCAGTGATGTCACCTTTGTCAAGTCATGTCCTTTAGAACCGCTGCTTCATGATCTATAAAATGAGAATAAGGGGGTGCATAGGTGGCTCAGTCGTTGAGCATCTGCCTCGGGCCCAGATCATGATCCCAGCATCCTCGGATCGAGCCCTACATTGGGCTCCCTGCTCAGCTCTCCTTTACCCTGACTTTATTTTATTTATTTATTTTTCAAAGATTATTTATTTATTTGACACAGAGAGAGATTGCAAGTAGGCAGAGAGGCAGGCGGGGGCGGGGGGGGGGGTGGCGGGGGGAAGCAGGCTCCCCGCTGAGCAGAAAGCCTGATGCAGGGCTCTATCCCAGGACCCTGAGATCATGACCTGAGCCGAAGGCAGAGGCTTTAACTCACTGAGGCACCCAGGCACCCCTCCTTTACCCTGTCTTTAACTTCCATCTGTATACCTCCTCTTCTGTCTCCATCAGACATTAATATTTCTTCTCTTCAACTCAATCGTGAGGGCCCTGACTTTAGGCAAGATGTTTAAGAAGGCTATTGCTAGTGAAGAACTTGGGGAAAGACTCTAGATTAAAACAAGAGGAAGAAACCTAAGGCTAGACTGCTAGGAGCTTCTTCTGAAAGTCAGAGAGAAAGGAAGATGTGTGGTATCTCTGGCCCAATAGAGCTTGCCGATCAGCATTCAAAGCCAAAAGTTTTGCTCCCATGCAATCCACTGCTTCAGACAGACATCGACCAGGTAAAGGAAAGAGATATACACAGGATATCTTTTTAAAATGTTAAATGATACTCATACCGACAAGAGATGGCCATGACTTAGTGCTGGAGATTTTATTTACGAAATCTGTGTTTTATTTCCATATGTCCCACATACTGCTTTAATCTTGAGAAGCAAGGGAGCTGGTTCTTTTAGTAGCAGGCAGGCAAATCCTTGGGTGCTTCCAGGGCCAAGCATGGGAGAATCTCACCGTGTGTTTTCTTCACTTCACAAGTCACAAATAGCTTTGGCCGGGCATCATTGTCCTCCCATTTTATTGTTTGGAGAATGCATGAGCCACTGGGCAGCATGTTTTGTGCCCTGATTCATAGAAGCTTGGCTCTTGCCTCGAGCTGAGGCAGCCTGAGCGGAGATTTCAAATGTGTCATGAGTTTCCCGGCCAAATTCCTTCAAGCACCAACTCGAAAACTCAAAAATAGCCCCTACTGAGGGAGCTTGACCTGTGACAAAGATTTCCTTGCTGGGAGCATGTGTAAGAGGTTTTGCTGTTGTTCTTTTTTAAAGATCTGCTTTAATGTCTCTATGATGTGAATTTGCTTTTTAAGATTGTGTTTGAAAAAAAAAAAGAATCAGTCTTGTACTTGAGTCTCCTGTTTGAGAATAGAGTTCCTCAATTCTTGGTGCCGAATTGGGGTTAGCTCTTGTGCCAGATCTCAGGATTAAAGGAAACAAAGAGAGAGCCTTAGCTTTGGTTTACTCAGGGTATCAATTTAAGTGTCTAGGAAATTTGGGGGATCTATCTAGAAAAATCCTGGTGGTTAAGGACTCTGGGGTTGGCCTCTGTTCAAATTCTGATGCTAGGGTCTTTCAGAAGTTAAAGGGTCAGGTCAACTCAGAGATTTTGAAGTTCTGATATAAAAAAATATAAGAATGTCTAAGAAATAGCCAACAGGGCACAGAATTTATGGTGTATTTTAGGAGTTCTCTTTTTACAACTGAGCACTTTTAACACAAAGGGGGGAAAAAACCAATAATGCAATATAATTACTTCTTCACCAGGTACTAATTATCATTTATTAGGAAGTATTCATGTATAACCCCTACAGGGGTGTGGACTGGTAAGGGTTCAGTATTTTATTATATTTTTTTAAAGGTGCACAATTTTAAATTCCAGACTTCTTTCACGTCAGTCGTGTCTCTAGGACTCTGTGTATAACCTCACTAGGCAATAATGTCCACTGTCTAAATCTGAGGCCTTTGATGAATGTGAGTTGAGGACCATATGTCTCTTCTGTCCCTGCCTGAGAGTCCTTGCCTGTCACCAGCTGTGTGACTTTAGGCAGGCTGCTCAGTTCTTGTTGGCATAAAGATGCTGACATCCTAGCGTGTTTTTGGAGAATTCTATGAGGCAACCCACACAGAGCATTTGGTTCAGTGGCTGGCATTAGTAAATGCTCAGTAAACATTAGCTGGAGTTGGTCTCTATTATTAGTGCTAAGACTATATATGGTGGCCAAAGTTTATTTAATTGGTATATGTGGGTCACTGCCACACCCCGAGGGTATCTGTTCTTTGTCCATTCAACACATATTTATTGAATGCTCACTTTTAGTTTTTAAACCCATTCTGTTTTACAACTACCATGTCTGATTCTAATTAGGCAACCAGCAGTAAGCAAAAAAAAAAAATCACCCATGAGCCCATGGATCACAGGACATCAATATTAGGCACATTTAATACAGTTTCTTCTTTTTTCCTTCCTGTTTTTGCCTCCTTATTTATTATTTATTATTTTATTTATTTTTTTTAAAAAAGATGTATTTATTTGAGAGAAAGAGAGTGTGGGGTGGGGAGCAGAGAGAGGGAGAGAGAAAATCTTCAAGCAAATTCTCAACAGGGGGCTTGATCTCACGACCTTGAGATCATGACCTGAGCTGAAATCAAGAGCTAGCTGCTTCACCGACAGAGCCAGCCAGACACATCACTCCTCCTTCCTTTAACTGAGTTAAGGAAACAGTACATACTTACTTTTGAATCTCATGATTTTTTAAACATATTAATGTAATATTTTCCTGATTTCATGAAGAACTCTTCGTAAGTATAATTTTTTAAGAGAGAGATTGAGAGAGAGAACACAAGCAGGGACAGTGTCAGAGAGAGAGGGAAAAGGGAGAAACAGGCTCCTCTTTGAGCAAGGAGCCCAATACAGAACTGTGTCCCAGGACCCTGAGATCATGACCTGAGGTGAAAGCAGAGGCCTTAACCCACTGAGCCACCCAGGCGCCCCCCACCCCCTTGTTTGCAGTTTAGAATCCCTTGAGGAAGCCTTAAAAATATACTAATGCCTGGGGGCACTTGGCTGGCACGGTCTGTAGGACATGGGACTCTTGATCTGAGGGTCCTGAGTTTGGGCCCCACTTTGGGCATACAGATTACTTAAAAAAAAAAAAAAAAAAAAGACCGATGCCTGAGATTCAGATTTAATTGGTCCAGGATGCAGCCTAGGTGTGGGGATTTTACTATGAAGACAAAATTGATAACCACCACTAGGATCTTGTTCTGAATATGAGCTGTTTGGGTAAGATGTTTACGATGTGGAGAAAACTAGCTTTTATAGACTCTCGTAGGCTTTTAGTTATATCTTAAGAAGAATGGGTAGCCATTAATGGCTTTTAAGTAGGATAGTGACATGATCTGATTTTTATTTGAAAAGAAAATTGGTGAAGCGCCTGGCTGGCTCAGTTGGTAGCGCATGCAACTCTTGATCTTGGAGTTGTAAGTTCGGGCCCCACGTTGCATGTAGAGATTACTTAAAAGTGAAATCTTTAGGAAGCTGGGTGGCTCAGTCAGTTAAACAACTGCCTTTGCCTCAGGTCATGATCCCAGGATCTTGGGATCGAGTCCCATGTGAGCTCCCTGCTCAGTGGGGAGTCAGCTTCTCCCTCTGCCCTGCCTCTGCTTGTGATTTCTCTCTCCCACAAAAATAAGTAAGACCTTTTGTATTTCCCACAAAAATAAATAAAACCTTTAAAAAAAGCGAAATCTTTTTAAAAAAATTAAATAAAATCGAGGCACCTGGGTGGCTCAGTGGGTTAAGCCTCTCTCTTTGGCTCTGGTCATGATCTTGGGGTCCTGGGATCGAGCCCCGGGTCAGGGAGCCTGCTTCCCCCTCTCTCTCTGCCTGCCTCTCTGCCTACTTGTGATCTCTCTCTCTCTCTGTCGAATAAATAAATAAAATCTTTAAAAAAAAGCTAAAGAAAATCACTTTGGCTGCACAGTGGCAACTTTCCTTAGGTTAGTTTCCCAGAAGCAGAATTACTGGGGGAAAGGTATTAACAATTTTAAGTCTTTGGATACAACTCTTAAATTGCTTTCCAATAAGTTGCTGCCAAATGACATTCACCTACCTTCTGTGTCCTCATACAGCCTCTTTACCCTTTGCCAACACTGAGTGCTTTTGAGGGTTAATTATTTCTATTGGGGACGTACAAGAAAATAGCAAATAAGAAGCAGTTGTTGGAGCAACTGGACACAACCCAGGCCGGCTACTTTTTTTTTTCTTCATTGGTCAAGTATTATCCAAACAGCCATGTGCTTCAGAGAATTTGTAGATCTGATGTCTAGCTAACATTTATTGATTGTCTGCTAGGGGCAGGCACTGTGCAAAGCACTTTACAGGCAAGATCTGTGTTAATTCTCTTAACATTCTTAAGAGGTCAGTACTATTCTCTCCATTTTACGGATGAGACACTGAGGCACTGTAACAGTCAGGACCTTTTAAGTGGAGGAATTGAAATTTGAACCCAGAGCCCACCCTTGAATTACTCTGCTATTGTTTTTAATTTGAAAAGGTTAAAGGACTCCTGACATTTTTCTTCAGGAGTAACTTTCTGGTTATTGTGCTGCAAATCATTTTGGAATCTGACATAATTTGGTCCCTGCATCATCGTTACAATAAACTATTAAGGAAGTCAAAATGATTAATTGGCCACATCAGCCATTTGCTCATGTGTCGGAGGGGAGGTGAGGAGCATTAACTCACATAGGAGCATAAAAAGTATAAGATCTGAGGAAAGCAAGTCCAGGGAAGCTCGGAACTTAAAATTAAGGAAAGGATTTGGGAGTGGGGCCTTTCTAGTCCGATTGCAAGATAGGCTTGCATGGTGGTGGAGAGAAGAGAAATTGAGCAAAAATAAATATTTTAGTCATTTCTTTTTTTTTCTTAAGATTTTATTTCTTTTTTTTTTATTTTTTAAAATCTTTTTTTTTTAAGATTTTATTTATTTATTTGACAGAGAGAGAGAGAGAGATTACAAGCAGGCAGAGAGGCAGGCAGAGAGAGAAGGGGAAGCAGGCTCCCCCCCAGCAGAGAGCCTGATGCAGGGCCCGATCCCAGGACCCCGAGATCATGACCCGAGCCAAAGGCAGAGGCCCCAACCCACTGAGCCACCCAGGCGCCCCAAGATTTTATTTCTTTGACAGAGAGAGAGAGAGAGAGAGAGAGATCACAAGTAGGCAGAGAGGCAGGCAGAGAGAGAGGGGGAGGCAGGCTCCCTGTGAGTAGAGAGCCCGGTGTGGCCTGATCTCAGGCCCCTGAGATCGTGACCTGAGCCAAAAGCAGAGGCCTTAACCCACTGAGCCACCCAGGCACCCCTATTTTAGTCATTTCTAATAATAGATGTATCTTTCTGATTCCTACTCCCAGAGTTCTTTGAGGACAGAGGTGGATGGATTCTTGGTTACTGTCCTTTCCCCAAATGCTTGGTTAGTGGATGCTCAATAGATTTGGCTGAATGTTGAATGAAAGAATAAATCAGGATTGGGCTGTACATTCAGAATTTATGGGAGGACAATGTATTCATTATTGCTTATGTAATTAAACATTAATTAAAAACAAATAGAGTCCAAATATCTTGTGGCAGGAATAATAGTGTCACAGAGAGGACTGAGTGAGGGGACCCTATTCTTGGAATTCTATTCAAGAGGGACTTTTCCTCTTCGTAGGAGAATAGGAAAGAGGAAATGATAAACAGGGAAGAAAGGACACCTCTCCTTGGACCTTTTATTACAAACTGGTAGGACCCTTCCTCATATCCTCTCCTCAGCAAGAGAGGTAGGCAAATGTGGGGGTCCCTAGGGCAAATTTTAGGATGGAGGATGTACCTGAGATATATCCCTCTTACTGTAGGTCTTTTTTTTTTTTTTAAGATTTTATTTATTTATTGGAGAAAGAGAGAGTTCGAGAGAGCCTGCACACTTGAGAATGGGGGGAGGGGCAAAGGGAGAAGGAGAGAAAGAATCACAAGGAGATTCCACACTGAGTCTGGACCCGCACGTGGAGCTTGATCTTACCACCCTGAGATCATGACCTGAGCCAAAATCAAGAGTCATACTTTTTTTTTTTTTAAGATTTTATTTATTTATTTGACTGTGAGAGAGATAGAGAGAGAGAGAGAGGTCACAAGCAGGCAGAGAGGCAGGCAGAGGGAGAGGGAGAAGCAGGCTCTCTACTGAGCAGGGAGGCGGGCAGCAGACACAGAGCTGAATCCCAGGATCCTGATATTAATCGGAGATGGCAGACACTTTAACCCACTAAGCCACACAGGTGCCCCTTAATGTAGGTATTATTATTATTTTAACACTTGTAGGTGACTATACTTGAGTCTGACCTAGTGGGTATTTCTGTGTTGAGTCAAATATCAGCCCCAGTTCAGAGGTTTCTTTTTCCCTGAATGAGAAGAAGCAATGTGAGGGGAGAAAAGTTCTTTTGAAAATCTGAACTTTCCATCTTTTAGAACGGGCAGGATCATACCTGAGTGAGGGATTCGTGGGGATAAGCAAGGAGGCCAGGGTTGAAGGGTTATGCGTGTGGAAATACCAAACTCTTACGATCTTCAAGTACTTTAGGTAACAATTTTTAATTACATAAGTGATATACAGACTTTTCTTGAAACGTAAAATAGGTTAAGACCCTCTGTGTTGGTGTGAAGTCTCTTTTGACTCTCCTCCCCAAAGGTCGCTCCGCTGTTTGAGGAGAATCTTGCTCAGCTTTCCTCTTTGCATCTGGATCCACATTATGTATCAGATGCCTTAGTAAAATCTTTCCGGGGCACTGTGGGAGTGGGAGGAAGTGCTCAGGTGTGTAACCCTGCTCCTACCAGCCAGATTCTTTACGGTGTGGAAGGTGGGTAAGTGTTAAGGCGGGAGGATTTCTAAGCACATTTCACATTGCAAGGCACAGGGTTGCGTGTGGGGATTGCCTTTTCTCCCTCTATTTAGTTTAGTTTTTTACAATGTGAAAAGATGGTCAAGGGGTAGACTCCATGGGCGCATTTCAGGTGGGGCCTGGGTAGGTGGATATTCGCTCTCTTTTTTACTTTTACTTTTTACTGTATAGGGTGGGGGAAATGGGCACACGTGAGCCCTAAGGGGTCGCCTGCGTGTGCACGCGAGTGTGTGTGTGCGCGCGCAAAGGGCACCCCCAGGTCCTTGACTGGATGCCTGTTTACACCTGACTGCCCAACACTCCGGAGCCCAGTGCTTTCTGGAGATTGTTTGGGAGGGTGTGCGCGTGGGGGTGGTGGCGGAGATCCCCTCTCCCATGATCCCTCACGGCGGGGCGGGGACCTTCGCGCGGTCCCCGGGGAGCGGAGGCGAGCCCGGGGCGCGGTAGGGCTATCAGCAGCCTGCGCCCGCCCCGCCCCCCGTGGCCGGCCCCGCCTCCGTAGCCGGCCCCGCCCCTCCTGCTCCGGCGGGCGCCGGCACCGCCCCTCGCTCCCAGCATGCCGTGCGGCAGCGGCGGCGCGGCGGGCGGAGCCGGGAGGCGGGGAAGCCGTGGCTGTGTGAGCGTGAGGAGCCGCCGCCACCGCCTCCTCTTCGCCGTCCTCTTCCTCCTGGGTCCCGGCGTCGCGGGCCGCGCTCGGCCCTGGAAGAGACGTCGCCTCCCCTTCTTCCGCCTCCCCCTCGCGGCGCCACTCCCGCCTCCTCGTCCTGCGCTGCGGGCTCAGGCGGAACCCGGAACGGCCGTCCGCCTCCCCCGCCCTCCGCCGCCTCCTCCTCCTTCTCTTCGGCTTCCTCCTCAGCCCCGGGCGGGAGCAGTGTCGGCGGCGGTCGGTTCGGGCGGCGACTCGCGCTTCTTTGGGCGGCGGCGCTTGGCCATGTCGTGTCGGGGAAGGTAATGAGCCGCAGAGCCCCGGGGTCTCGGCTGAGCAGCGGCGGCGGCGGCGGCACCAAGTACCCGCGGAGCTGGAATGACTGGCAACCCAGGTGGGTGAGCCGGCGCCCAGTCCGCCGCCCCGACCCCCGGGCCCCGCCTCGGGCGGGCCGAGGCCTAGGGCCATCCGGCTGGGAGGCGCGGCCTAGGCCCTCCACCCCCCCTCCCCCCGGGAACCGAGCGCGGCTTCCTGGGTTCCCTCCCGCCCCGGCTGGGGGAGGAAGGCCGTGGGAGGCGAGGCCTAAGTGTCTCCTCTCTGCATTTCAGTCCCGGGGCTGGAGCTGAGACCCAGGGCGCCTGGCGAATGCACCGGCCTAGGAGTTGGGTCAAGGAGGGTGAAGAAAAGGGCCTGGTGGTGGTGGTGGTGGGAGATTTTCTGGTTACCACCCATCAAGTTGGAATTTGAGTTGGGGGATCCTGGGAGTCCAGGACCGTCTCTATTACCCATTTACTTATTGGTACCATCCTCTCAGCCCCCACGTAAAAGAGCTCCTTAACTATGATCCCTTCTATGAGCGCCTCCCCCACGTGTTAATATTTCAAAAAACAAAACCCCCAACACTCCAGGGCTTTACTCTGACTTTAGGCAGGGCAGTTGTGGGGCATGAAATGAGATTGTGACTGTGTTGATGAGGCCGATCACTCTCGTCCTGGGAAATGAAGTTTTCCCCAAGTGCGGGGACAGTTAATCCTGGTAGAGAGCAATTCATACTTGGTTTTTTGAGCAGGCAGTAAGGGGAGTAGAGAATTTACTCTTGCATGGAGGGGATTTGGTCTCAGACCTCTTTGGAGCCTCCTTGGAATTGAATGTATTTGGAGCATCAACTTTTTTTATATACAATTTTTGTTTTTTTCTGATTTATCATGTGGCACGTGCCTAATTTACGACCGAGTACCTAGAAAAACTTCCTAAATGTCTAGGATGTTTTAGAGTTAGTTGATTCGTGATTCGTGGAGTTTTTCATACTTTGAAGCACAATTGAATTATGATTGCCCTGTAACTGGCCAAATAAGTGTTAAAACAGGTTGTTGGGATGACTTTGGCTTCCTGATGGGTTACATGTAACTTCAGCAGCGCTGGAAATAATTTGTTAAGATGTTAGATTGTAACAATTTAAGACTTGATAGAAAAATCATTTGGGTAAATGGATGGTAACACATCTTACTCTGTTTATGCCTTCCCAAATCCTATGTCTGTCGAGAACATTTTATATAACTAAATGACTTTAAAAGTTAATGCCTGACTCTAGAATTGAGATGTTAAGTAGTTAAAAAAAAAGTTGCTTGAAAACCATAGCTTTACTTGTCCTTTACTGCTTAGGGTTTGTGAATGCTTTAAATACAATCAGTTGACTAGTTTAAGTAATTGTTATCTGTCATTGATATTCTTAGTTTTATATTTTTATTGAAATGTGTGAAATAAGTTTTTTTCTTGCATCTAATGAAATTAGATGATAAATGAGCTTGATTTTGACAGCTATTTGATTGTGGATTTTCCATTATTTTTTAGTATTATACTCTGTGTATGAAATAATTTCGTATTGCTCTTAAATAAAGTGCTCACAAATAATTGTAGAGCTTTTGGAAAAGAATAAATTGTAGCTTGTAATTCTAAATAAATGGAGTAGCAAAGTTGTAGCCATCAGCTGGGGTCACTTGACTTCATTTGACAGATAATGGCTCATATGTTTATGGAATATATATAGATTGTTAATATCCATGTTTTCTTCTTTCATGTGTTCTATTTCTTGGCTTTGTGTGGTGTGTTTGTTGAGGAGAGGATGTAAGCTTTGAAGCTATTCTTTGTAACAAAGTCTCAGAACTTACTGCCTAGGTAGACAGATACTGTGAGATGCAGTTCGTTACATGTAACAGTTGGTTAGGATGTTGGAAATACTTGACTTTTTTGTAGAAGAGGGAATAAGAGAAGTAAGGACAGTATCCCATAGCAGAAACTTGATTTATTTGTGGGGCTGCCATAGTTGTTTTGTTAAACAGCCAGCAAA
Source organism: Nasua narica (assembly GCA_028533885.1). Lineage (NCBI taxonomy): Eukaryota > Metazoa > Chordata > Mammalia > Carnivora > Procyonidae > Nasua > Nasua narica. Next base: position 12,447,049 of record CM052805.1, on the reverse strand, counting down.
GAACCTTGTTTGCCAGGGTGCCTGGGTGACTCAGTGGGTTAAAGCCTTTGCTTTCTGCTCAGGTCATGATCTCAGGGTCCTGGGATCAGCTCCGCATCGGGCTCTCTGCTCAATGGGGAGCCTGCTTCCCCCTCTCTCTCTGCCTGCCTCTCTGCCTGCTTGTGATCTCTCTGTCAAATAAATGAAATCTTGAAAAAAACACAAAACCTTGTTTGCCAAGTCAAAATTTTCATTGAATTAAATTTGAGGTTGTTACTCTGTCTGCTCTTCAGAATGATGACAGAAACATGTAACATGTGAGTTAACCAACAGAATAAAGTTTGATCTTCCTCTTGGTTTAAATGGAGATTTATTTATATTCCTAAACAAGGCAAATTGCTTATGGTGCATGTGAATAATTTTTTTTTAGAAAAATTATTTGCCTTTCTGTACCATTACTTCTCTGATTCTATTTATATTTATTTTCTTAGGTTTAGACTTTTGAACAAGTGGGGTATAAAAAAGGAGTTCTTGTTGGTTTCTTTTAGTGTTAGTGTCAGTTAGTTTGGAAACCAACTGTTGAGTCAGTCATGGCCACACGTGATACTTCACACATATTGACAGGAAGTGTTCCAGGTGGCTGAATAGGCTAGTGTCAAATGGCAACAGAGCAAGCCCATCTTTGCTAGAAGCCTGCCTTTAGCAGAAAGAATTTATATGGCACTGGTTGATAGTCTTCCTTTTCATTCACTATTCTCTCAATTAAGATTTAAGAATGATTAGGCAAATGAATGGTTTTATCATTGCCACTAGCCAAAGTATGTCCTTTTCTTGACTTTGTTTTGGAATATAATCTTCTAGTTGTACCATACATCAAGGCAGAGATCAGAATGACTTGATTTAAAATTAAATATATAATTATACGTTTTAATATTCCAAAATGACATGACTAATTTGATATTAGAGTCAAATATAGATTAGTTTGGAAGCATTCAGATCAACAGAAAACAAGATTTTACTTCTACACTTTGGAATCTTAGGACTTTAACAGATTTCTGTTGGGTGTTTTACAGTGCCCAAACTTAAGATGATGAAATTGTATATTTAAAATAGCTTCCACTTTTGGTAGAATGTGGACAGATTAAAGTTCTCAAAAGTGCAAGTACCTTTATTCTCTTGTCACAGACCAAAAAACAGGAAGAGTGTTGTGAAGATAGAAAAGTCAGAAACCAGTATGTCTGGCATTGTGAGAAGCTGGATTTTTGAAACCAAAATTGTCTATTTAGCCCTTTTATGAGTCTGTATACTATTTGATGTCTGTAGGTACATAATACAGTGAAATAAAAGGAAAAATGAATTGGAGTTGCATATTTTATAACCATAAATAGAGCTTTAGTAGAATTGAACGGTTACCCATTCTGTACCACAGACTTTCAAGTATATTATGGGGGTTTATCACATAACTGTATGGGTACTTAATTTGTGGGGAAAATTTGTTTTTTCCATTATTAAAATAAAACATATACTTCATGAAATATTTGGCAGTTGTATCTTTAGATTGAACCTTTTTCCCCCTTCTGTTTGGTTCCTTTTTAACTTGGGACTCTAACTGAAGGGTATTTTAATAACAGGAGATTTTGTAACATTCTAATGCAATGAAAATATTTGGCTTCAGGAAATATCCTTGAGTGATTTTTAGGACTAATAGAGCCACTGTCTTTAAGGAGGTTATAGGTTAATATGGGAGAAAAAAACTTGGAAAAGGTCAAGTATTATATGGATATTGTGATAAAATTTTTGATTTTATTATTTTTATATGTAATTAATAGAGGTTAAAACTGGAGAGTCTTAGGATGGAAGGCTGTACAGTTGAGAAGGAAGCTGCAGGACCATGAAATTGATCTGTACTATTTTGACAGTAAATTTGGGGTCTCAAACCGCCCCCCAAAGTAAGTAAGGAGGTGGCAAATGCAAGTTATCTTTGGTAAAAAAATTTCCAGTTCGGTAAAAGGATGGGGTAGTTTTGAGGGGTGATACAGATAAGAAAGAGATAGAGGTCCAGAACTATAGTGGAGCTGTAATGTAGGCCTTGAATAATAGCTTAAAGAGACTGCTAAAGACCTGAATATTTTGTTCATAATTCATGATTTAAATTCAGACAAAAGTATTCAGCCTAGTATGTGTGAATTTCCTAAGCAAAAGCCCCTCATGAGTTACCTGGTATTGATTGAGGATGACTGCTACAGTGATAATTTTTATCTACTCACAATACAGTTAAGGTTAGGACTCTCAGTGGAATGATCATACACAGAAAATATAGTGTGGTCCATGGTGTCTTCTGTGAACACTGAATTCTCACAAGCTTTTTTTTTTCCCTCCCCTGTATTCCTTATGCTATACCTTTTATTCCTCTGACTCATTCAAGAACTGGAATCCTGGGCACCTGCGTGTGGGTTAAAGCCTCTGTCTTCTGCTCAGGTCATGATCTCAGGGTCCTGGGATCAGCTCCACATCAGGCTCTCTGCTCAGCAGGGAGCCTGCTTCCCCCTCTCCCTCTGCCTGCCTCTCTGCCTCTTGTGCTCTCTCTCTCTCTCTGTCAAATAAATAAATAAAATTAGAAAAATAAGAAGAGGATTCAGTCCCCCCCCCCCCTCCAAAAAAGAACTGGAATCCTGTATCTCTCACTCCACTTCACCCATTTTCCCCATTCCTCCACCCTGCTCCCCTCTGGCAACTATCAGTTTGTTCTCTGTATTTATGGGTCTATTTTTGCTTTTTGTTTGTTGGTTTATCCGAATTCTCACTACTTCTAAATTTAAGATGCCTTCACTGCCTAGCATATAGTAGACGCTTACTTGCCTTTCTTTCTTATTCTAATTACCTAAAATAAATTCCTGGGGTTCTTTTTCGTGGACCTCCCTTTATGGATTCACACAAGCAGTCATTTATTTGTGTTTCTTCATATTGTTACTATTTTGGTTACCTCTCTTTGGCTATAGTAAAGTTTTCTCAGAACTCGTTTTATTTTGGGGACTACAGAATAAAACATCTTTTGTATGAGGCCTAGTGGTAAAGATTAGCAGGCATTTTGTGGTTTAATTTCTATATGAAATACTCAAGTTTTTACATTTTTATTTTTTAAAAATGTGGAGTGTAACCTATTAAATTCCTATTGTGACATTTATTTTTATATTTCCGCTCTTGATTTTTTTTGTACTCCACTGTCATTTTTTTTAGATGACATTGACATATGCATAGATCTTTTTAAAATATTTATTTATTTATTTATTTATTTGACAGAGAGAGAGATCACAAGTAGGCAGAGAGGCAGGCAGAGAGAGGGAGAAGCAGGCTCCCCGCCTAGCAGGGAGCCTGATGCGGGGCTCGATCCCAGGACCCTGAGATCATGACCTGAGCTGAAGGCAGAGGCTTAACCCGCTGCGCCACCCAGGTGCCCCGACATATGCATAGATCTTAAGTGAATTTTGACAAAGGTATTCAACTGTGTTATTATGGCCCCACTCAAGATACAGATACACATTGATTCGCAGTTGGATTACACTCCCTTTCCACCCCTGTCGGCCCCCCCCCCCAAACTGTGTACAGGTAGATCTTGCCTAAAATTTACTCTAGAAAGGGGCGCCTGGGTGGCTCAGTGAAAGCCACTGCCTTCAGCTCGGGCGTGATCTCAGGGTCCTGGGATCGAGCCCCGCATTGGGCTCTCTGCTCGGCGGGGAGCCTGCTTTCCCCTCTCTCTCTGCCTGCCTCTCTGCCTGCTTGTAATCTCTCTCTCTGTGTGAAATAAATAAAATCTTAAAAAAAATTTTACTCTAGAAAGGAAATCTTAGAATATTCTTAGGATTTATTACCAACTTATTGTTTTTGTGGATTGATAATCTTGTCCTCAACATATTTCTTTTTCTTTTGTTAAAAACAATATTTTCTTGGGATATCTAAAGATCCTGTGAAAACAGTTTCAGATGGAGGCTCCCTTGTTAACTTCTTTAGACATTTGATACTGGGATACACAAGATCAGCTCTTCTTGGCTAAGTTTATTCTTATCACTACAGGTTCAAGGATCTTTCTTTACCCTCTGGATACCTACTATTGCTTAGTTGTTTTCCCTCCTCTCCCCGATCTAAACCTTGTACTTCCCTTAAAATCGATACGCTGCTACTTCTGCCCTAGGTGATCCCTCTTCTCTTGCAGCAGTTCTATAGTGAAAGCTAAGTTGTGCTTATCACTTCAGTGACTGAGCTCCTAAGTCCCTGAGGGCTGAGTCTTTTCTCCTCTGCTTCTGTGTCTTACTTGCCCTAAAGCACTCCTGAAGTTCCTTTCTGCCTTAGGGCCTTTGCATCCACTGTTCTTCCTGTGTAGCTACTGTCTGGATTGCTCTTCTCAGAGTACAGTGACCTGGATGCCCTCATACTGTCTTAGCCTAAATGTCACCCCTCACTAAGAAGAAGCATCATTTTCTAACATTTCACCCTCGGTTTTCTTCATTGCGCTTAACACTGTATGAAATTTTCATGTGTGTCTTCCCCCAGTAAAACATGACCTTCACATGTGCATGCATCTTAATGGTTTTATCTGGGTATCCCTTCATACCTGCTAGTATGAAGTTACTACAGATGCCTGGCAGGCGCAGTTGAGAGAGCAGGTGGGTCATGAGTTCAAGCCCCAAGTTGAGCATAGAGCTTATTTAAAAAATTGTATGCACTAGATATTTGAGTGTCCTTCCTGAAGTAAATACATGAGAATGGAATTCTGCTAGTTTGTTTCTGAATTTAGAGTTAACTCTAGTTTATAACACTGTTACTGTGGGAGGCATTTTGAGGGAAGCTTTTCCTTGTATAGCTGCCTGGTTAGCCTGAGGCAGCAATTTAAATAAGCTGATTGAACAGGTTTAAAAAGACGGTGTTCTAGTGTGGCCAGATCTTTTTCAGAAGAAAAAATAGCTTCATTTAAGATTCATGGGTTTTATCCATCTTGAAAAAAATACCTTGCTCACATATTTAAAGTTCTTTTACACAGTGACATCTTACCCCATATCTTTTGGGTGTATTTGTACCTTATTTAAACAATCTAATCACTGAAAAGTTAAGCACTGGGTTGTGCCTTTTGGCATTCCGCTAGAATGCCTGAGTCCTTGTATGCCTTGTTTGCTGATTGGGGAATGACTGAAATCAAAACCTAGCCGGCTCGGTCAGCAGAGAGCATACTACTCTTGATCTCAGGGGTCCTGAGTTGAACTTCCATGTTGGGAGTAGAGTTTCCAAAGAAAAGTTAAAAAAAAAAAATTTCCAGAATCAACAGATTTCTCAACATAGTGAATTTCTTTTTCTTTCTTTCTTTCTTTCTTTCTTTCTTTCTTTCTTTCTTTCTTTCTTTCGAATTACTTCTTTCATGTGAATCTTCATACCTTTTCAAAAAAGGGAATTATAATCTTTTTTTTTAAGATTTTATTTATTTGACATAGAGAGCACAGGCAGGCAGAGGGAGAGGGAGAAGCAGGCTCCCCACTGAGCAGGGAGCCCGATGTGGGACTCGATCCCAGGACCCTGGGACCATGACCTGAGCCGAAGGCAGTCACTTAACCAAGTGAGCTACCCAGGTGCCCCAGGAATTGTATTCTTGTTGGAAATTATTTTTATGGAACTTAATGTTGCTATTCATATTAACATAGTGTGTCTAGGATCTCATGTTTATTATTTTAAAAACTTTTATTAAATTTTTATTTTTGAGAGAGAGAGAGGAGGGGTAGAGGGAGAGGGAGAGAGACAATCTTAAGTAGGCTCCACACCTAGTGCCGAGCCCAATGTGGGGCTCAGTCTCACAACCCTGAGATCATGACCTGAGCTGAAATCAAGTCAGATGCTTAACTAACTGAGCCACCCAAGCGCCCCTATTTAAAAACCTTTTAAAGGCTTCCTGTGTTTGTTTTTTCTTTTGTTGTTGTTGTTTGTTTATTTTTTAAAAAGATTTTATTTATTTATTTGACAAAGAAAGAGATCACAAGTAGGCAGAGAGGCAGGTGGGGAGAGAGGGGGAAGCAGGGAAGCAGGCTCCCCGCTGTGCAGAAAGCCTGGATGCGGAGCTTGATCCCAGGACCCTGAGATCATGACCTGAGCCAAAGGCAGAGGCTTAACCCACTGAGCCACCCAGGGGCCCCTGTTGTTGTTTATTTATTTGAAGATTTATTTATTAGAGAGTGAGCAGGGGGAGGAGCAGAGGGGAGAGAATCCTGAAGCAGACTCTCCTCTAAGTGTGGAGCCCAACGCAGACCTGATCCCAGGACCCCGAGATCATGACCTGATCCACTGACTGAGCCACCCAGGTGCCCCTGAAGTTTTTTTTGCATTTATTTGAAAACTCCTTTTTTTAGAGAGGTTTCTGGTATCAGAATAAATTTGTTTTGTTTTGTTATGGAACTTCCTAAGTTATGTTATTTTTTTGTTTCTAAGAAGAGGCACTACTTTTCTTTTTAGCATTTTTTTTTAAAGATTTTATTTATTCATTTAGAAAGCATGCACAGGCACGAGGGGGCAAAGAGAAAGGGAGAGAAAGACTCTCAAGTGGACTCAGCACTGAAGGCACAGCCCAGTGTGGAGCTTGATCTCATGACCCTGCAGTTATGACCTGAGCTGAAATCAAGAGTTCAGTCCACCCAGATGAGCCACCCAGATGCTCCTGTTTTTTAGCATCTTAAAGAACCTCAGCAGTGCTCTTAATAGTTCACAAAAAAATTACTAACAGCTCCGCAATGGCCTCGGATAATTGTATATTAATATTCTTGCAGGTTTTTAGAAAATGTTGTTTAACTTACTATTTATTAGATCTTTATTTTTGGTGCCATCGAAAATACTTAATACCTTTTCGCGTGGAATGGGAAGAAGACTCGACTAATAAGTATGTTTTGGACTATATACTGACAAAATACTCGTTTTTCCTCCATTATATGACAGCATTGGCAACATTGTCTTTTTTACTGAAGCTCTTTGAATTTAATTTTTTCCCTTTTATTAAATTTTTCATTGAAAATTTGTTTTCACATCTCCTCTTTAGCATTTTAATCTTCTGATTTTATTTTTGTTATTTATTTTTAATTAAGGAGGCCCCGCGTCCAACATGGGCCTTGAATTCACGATCCTGAGATCAAGAGTTGCGTGCTATACTGACTGAGCCAGCCAGGTGCCCCTAATCTGATTTAATTTATTTATTTATAAAAGATTATATTTATTTATTTGAGAAGATAGCATGAGCACGGGGAGAGGAAGAGGGAAAGGGAGAAGCAGTCTCCCCGCTGAGCAGGGAGCTCACCGCCGGACTGGATCCCAGGACATCGAGATTATAACCTGAGCCAAAGGCAGATACTCAACCAAATGAGTCACCCAGGTGCCCTCCCCCACCCCAGCGTGATTTCAAAAGATGGATGTGTTTGTGTGTGTGTTTGGGTGTGTTTAAAATTTTAACTTTCATCTTGGAATATTTAGTACTTGGAAGCAACCCATCAGCAGTTCTTGGTGTTCAGCTTCTTGAGGGTCTCCCTATTTTATATTCCTGTTAATATGAATCCTGGAATTCTTTGTCTGAACTGCAGTGCTTTATTTCCAGACTCTTTGCTTTGATTCTAACACTGGACATTCAGATTCATTGCCCTAATGCCAGATTCTATATTGGCTTCCTGAGATTTGCCAGAATTCAGACAAAAATCTGTTAATTGAAGGAAAAGGTCAAATTTTTGTCTGTCCTCTATAGAAGGGGACTCTGATTATGTTAGATTCTGTTAAAAAGAATCCCAAAGATGGTCATCAGTATCACAAAGTATGGTGCAGTTGATTTAATATATATTTAATTGAAAAGAAAACATCATGGATTTTCTTTCCAAAAAATATTGTTTTTCTTTCCCATCCTTATATTCTTTGGGTAAATGTGAAGAAGAATGAAAGTGTAGCAGGTTTCCCAATAGCAGGACTGTGAAACTTGAGAATCAGTGTTTATTCTCTATTCGAGTTTAAAGGAATCTACCTTGGGTCACCTGGCTAGCTCAGTTGTAGAGCATGTGACTCTTGATCTCAGCGTTGAGTTTAAGCCACATATTGAGAGTAGAGTTTACTTTAAAAAAAAAAAAAAAGAAAGGAATCCACCTTAAGACGCTTTATTGTTTCTGAAGGACTTGAGTTAGAATTCTGACTGTTATAAATGATTAATTCTGTCATAATTTGAAATATTGATAGCATTTTACTTGTTTACTTGCTTATTTATTAAGATTTTATTTTTTTATTTTTTTATTTATTTCCTCTCCGTTCCGTGAGAGACGGAACACAAGTAGGGGCAGAGTGAGAGAGGGAGAAGCAGACTCCTCACCTAGCAGGGAGCCTGATGTGGGGCTCAACCCCAGGACCCTGGGTTCGTGACCTGAGCGAAAGGCAGACGCCTAATGACTGAGCTACCCATGTGTCCCTGACAGCACTTTAATGTGTGGTATCTTATTCCTTTTTTTGGAAAATACTAAAATGAAGGGACACCTGGGTGGCTCAGTCGGTTAAGCATCCAACTCTTATTCTGCTTAGATCATGATCTGAGGGCTGTGAGATGGAGCCCCCAGTCATGCTCTGTGCTTAGCACAGAGTCGGCTTGGGATTCTCTCTGTCTCCCTTTGCCCCTCCCCCTGCACATGTTTTTTTTTCTCTCTCTCAAAATCTTAAAAAATACTGAAATTAAAATTGAAGTTATATTTAATAAAGGTTTGTATGTGTGGGGAGTAACCAAATGGCTGACTATAAAAGTTTGTAAAAGAAGCCTTTATGTAAGTGGCCTATCTTGTGTAGTGACTGGAAGACTAGTATTCCCTATGTTTTTACTGTTATTAGGATATAAAAATTAACACCAGTAGTGCTGTTCTCCCCACACTTAGTTCATTTAAAAATCTACTTGCTGTCTTCGTATAATTACATTGGAGAAGTTAGAAATAGAATCCTGGTGTGTCTTATGTTCCTCTCTCAGGTGTGTTTATTTTTAAGAATATGTGCATTTTTCGTATTGATCCTTCACAAATATTTATCTTAGGAGAGGCTGGTGTCATGAAAATAACAGTGGAATAAAAATGGGAAGACAAAAGTTCTTTGTGTTGGCACTACCCAGCTGTTCCTCTGAGTAGGTAATTCTTGCCTTCCCTAACATGTAGGGTTATGAGGGTTTGAGTTTGGAAAATTACTTTCAGAATTATTTAAGTGCTACACAGATGCAGTTTATGTTGCCCTGTCTGAATCAAATTCGGAATTTTATTTATTTATTTATTATTTATTTATTTATTGACAGAGATCACAAGTAAGCAGAGAGGCAGGCAGAGAGAGAGGGGGAAGCAGGCTCCCCGCTGAGCAGAGAGCCCGATGCGATGCTGGGCTCAATCCCAGAACCCTGAGATCATGATCTGAGCTGAAGGCAGAGGCTTTAACCCACTGAGCCACCCAGGTGCCCCCAAATTTGGAATTTTAAAGATTCTCCCTCTTTTTTTTTTTTTTTTAAGATTTTTAATTTATTTATTAGAGAGAGAGAGACTGAGAATGAGAGGGGAGAAGGTCAGAGGGAGAAGCAGACCTCCTGCAGAGCCGGGAGTCCGATATGGGACTCGATCCCGGGACTCCGGGATCATGACCTGAGCCGAAGGCAGTCGCCTAACCAACTGAGCCACCCAGGCGCCCAAGATTCTCCCTCTTTTATCTCTTCTTTTAGAATTTATTACACACATGCACATATACTCTATGCACATTTTTTTTTTTTTTTTTAAGATTTTATTTTGTTGGGACACCTGGGTGGCTCAGTCAGTTAAGTGTCTGCCTTTGGCTCAGGTCATGATCCCAGGGTTTTGGGATTGAGTCCTGTATTGGGCTCCTTGCTTGTCAGGGAGCCTGCTTCTCCCTCTGCCTACTGCTCCCTTTGCTTGTTCACTGTCTCTGACAAGTAAATAAATAAAATCTTTAAAGAAAAAAAATTTTGATTTTATTTACATTCAATTAATTAACATAGAGTGTATACTATTAGTTTAAAAGGTAGAGTTCAGTGATTCATCAGTTCATTTTTTTCTTCTAGTACTAGGGTGTGTCCACACATATATAGTAATTCTAAAAATTTCATAAAGAGTATATTTCAGAATATACAAATGGGAGCACATAAAATTGTTAAATTTCTATTAGGTGTGGCATGTCATTTTTTATATTATCTATATGAAATATTGTGATAAATGATATTATTTATTTTAAAAATGTGTGGATATGCAATTAATTGCTCTCCAGTATAAGAGTGGTTCTATTTCTACGTTTTTAAGTGTGCTTCCATTATGTAAGGCTGCTTCAAGTTGGCTAATGAGGAATTTGACTGCAAATCTGCATCATTCTATGTTTTTCCTCTTTATCTTACTATTCACATTTAGAAAGAGAACTTGATGCCACTTGAAATTGTGACCCAGGAAAAAAAATTAATCTTTATGACTACCCTCTGTATATTGGAGGGCAGGTGCCAATGGAATTAAGTAGAGAGGGTGTGGATTAAAAGGTAGTCTGTACTGGGGTGCCCAGGTGGCTTAGTGGGTTAAAGCCTCTGCCTTTGGCTCAGGTCATGATCTCAGGGTCCTGGGATCGAGCCCCAAATCGGGCTCTCTGCTCAGCAGGGAGCCTGCTTCCCCCTTTCTCTGCCTGCCTCTGCCTACTTGTGATCTCTCTCCTCTCTGTCAAAGAAATAAATGGAATCTTTAAAAAAAAAAAAAAGGTTGTACCTTGGTTAACTTTTGTTATACAGTCCTTTTGTTATACAGTCGTAATTTAAAGAACTAATTCTTTTTTTTTTTTTTAAGATTTTATTTATTTCTTTGACACAGAGAGAACACACAAGTCGTCAGAGAGGCAGGCAGAGAGAGGAGGAAGCATGCTCCCTGCTGAGCAGAGAGCTCAATTCGGGGCTTGATCTCAGGACCCTGAGATCATGACCTGAGCTGAAGGCAGAGGCTTAACCCACTGAGCCACCCAGATGCCCTAAAGAACTAATTCTTTAAGAATTCCAGTTGAATGTTGCATTGCTCCCTCCACCTTCTGGTATTAATGTTTTAAAGGGAGTGGCAGGGAGGTGCCTGGGTGGCTTAGTTGATTAAGCGCCTGCCTTTGACTCAGGTCATGATCTTGGGGTTCTGGGATGGAGCCCCACATTGGGATCCCTGTTCAGCGGGAAATCTGCTTCTCCCTTTCACATTCCCTCCCTCATGCTCTCTCTCAAATAAATAAATAATATCTTATAAATAAAAAAATCAGAGTTCTTTAAAAAAAGTAAAAAGGGAGTAGAGAGGATGGATCATGGGATCATAGAAAGGATATACTCTGCCAGTGTAATATTTTGAAGTACTTAAAAAAGAAAACTGCGTGTATCTTTTGAACAAAGATTGGAATTAATGAAATTTTATGCCATTATGAGAATGTATGCAGTATTAAGCTATCATGAGATTTTTGTTCTATTTTAAATTATGGCACTAAAAATTAATGAGTAAATACTGTCTCCTAAGAAACTTTGTATCTAGAAACATTGATTTTTCTATTTTGTTGTAAAAGGGAATTATGAAAATTTCTATTTTTAAACCACTTAAATCAATCTGATTCAAGTGTGTTCAGTATGAAATCTGACAATAAAAAGATAGGGTTTGTAAAGACCTTGCAGGTTTAAAGTGGCTTAAGTGATGATTTTGTACTGCTTCATAGCTTTCTTAAACTTAAGGCTAAATACTTATTTTTATTTTGGTCTTAAATTTTTTTTTTTTTAAAAGTAGTCTTTACACCCAGTGTGGGGCTTGAACGCATAACCCTGAGATCAAGAGTTGCATGCTCCACCAGCTGAACCAGCCAGGTGCCCTGGGGCTAAATACTTTTAAATACCTCAGTATATTTCTTGTTACTGCTGAGCACAGTGGGAGCACTGTTTCTCCCAGCACTTGATTGCTGCTTGCTAATATGTTTCAGTAACCAAAACTGTCTTCCTTTAATGAATTTTCCTACATTTAAAAGAATAGTGTGTGATTATTTTGAAAAGTAATTTTCCTTTCCCAGCTAATTGATTTAGGAGGCCATATCTTTTGAGATTTATTTATGAGACCTTTCTATTTATTTTTTTTCTATTTATTTATATTTAAATAGTAGGAAGTGGTTTTTTCAAGATCACCCCTAAAACAGAAGTCTCAGTGCTTAAGGAGGAGAGTTTACCGTATGTATTTACCTCTGATTACTGGTAGTATGTTTCTTTACCATGGTACACCAGGAGACCTAAGGAGCTAGGTCTTATTGGTGTTATAGGGGATGTTGAAGGGAATCAGAATCCACTTAAAAGTCCACCTGTTGTCTCAGTATAATGTTGGTAAAGTTAGAAATAAAACCAAGGTTTTTTTAGGTTCTTCTTTAAGATAAATTTATTTTTTAAGAGGATTGGGTCAGGGGTCATATATAATTTGAGAATGTCCTGAAGATATTTCTCTTAGTTTTTTCCTCATTTTAAGAATTACTAGTGTGCGGGGCACCTGGGTGGCTCAGTGGGTTAAAGCTTCTGCCTTAAGCCCGGGTCATGATCTCAGAGTCCTGGGATGGAGCCCCGCATGGGCTCTCTGCTCAGCGGGTAGTCTGCTCCACCCCCCCCCCCCACCTTGCCTGCCTCTCTGCTTACTTGTGATCTCTCTCTATCAAATAAATAAATAAAATCTTAAGGAAAAAAAAAAGAATTACTAGTGTGGAGGCGTGCCTGGGTGACTCAGTAGGTTGTGTCTGCCTTCTGTTCAGGTCATGATCCTAGGATCAAGCCCTGTGTCAGGCTCTTTGCTCATTGAGGACCCTGCTTCTCCCTTTCCCTCTGTCTGTTGCTCCCCCTGCTTGTGCGCATGCATGCTCTTTCTGTCAAATGAGTAAGTAAAATACTAAAGAAAAAAGAATTACTGGTGTGGAATATGAAATTCAGTAAGTGCCTTTTCCATAATTGCCATCATATTTAAGATATGTTACATGTCAAGGGTTGCATGGTAGAATATTGCTCTTTTGATACCCTAAAACCTTGACTATGCCCAAGATTTGTAGGGTGTATCCTACCATTGTGGCAGTTGTGCCTAACTTGATAATACTTTTCTTTAAAAGTACGTATGTCTAAATTGCATAATATTTGTTTTTTCTTAACGTGTTACAAATGATTTTTGGCAGTCACATCATTTTTCTTGACCAGTGTCACCTACAAAAAAAAGTTGTAATGATATTTACCTGTTACACAGTACCTTTATTTTAAAAAAATTTTTTTAGAGATTTATTTATTTGACACAGAGATCACAAGTAGGCAGAGAGGCAGGCAGAGAGAGAGGGGGAAGCAGGCTTCCTGCTGAGCAGAGAGCCCAACTCGAGGGGGGGTGGTCAATCCCAGGACCCTGAGATCATGACCTGAGCTTAAGGCATAGGCTTAACCCACTGAGCCACCCAGGCGCCCCAGTATCTTTATTTTTTAAAGAAACTACAGTGCCTTTTAGTATTATTTTTAAAGGGAAGATTTAAAATGTGTAATTGTTGAAGAATCTCACAAGCATGTCACTCCCTTGGGGATATGTTTGAGTCTATTAGAGGAACTTTATCTCAATAACTCTATAGTCAGTATTTGCAAATTTCAGGACTTTTTAAAGATGGCTGCAACACATTTTTATACTGATAAAACACTCTGCCTTTCCTTGCTTATAAAGTCCCAATTTGGTTTCAAGACTCTTCCTTTTGGGATTTCTGTAGTATTTAACTGTCAGTGATCATTCTTCTCTAACCTTCTCTGTCTTAAGGGAACTATGTTTGGCATTTAACTGGAGAACCTCAGGGAGTGTGGGTGAAGGGGTGGACAGGTTTCTTTGTAGACTTTCTGTCTTTTTGTCCTTCCTCTGCTAGGGAGGTCATGGAGTAAGAGATTTCCTTTCAATCTTGGCAATTTTCCAGGCTGAATGGGATGTTTCTGAAGTACTTCCAGGACTTGCTGACAAAAGAGGAAGATAAACGATACAAATGGGAGCTGAAGCAGGGTTTCTTTTTAAGGCAGTCAGTCAGCTAGCTTAGGTTAAAAATAAAGGCCAGGAGAAAGTGAGTCAAATTAACATGGTGCCTTAGATTCATGAGCCTTTAGGTTATTTAGCATAAACAATATTATTTCTGTTAAATACTGAACCCTGAATTCACATTTATACTGGAGATTGAAAACATACCAGATTTTATAACTGCAAATATTCTTAATACCTGGTAAGGTAGGAATTTATGCTAGTTGAGGTACAGAACCTTGATATATTTAAATTAGTGGATTTCTCGTGTTTCTGTCTCAGCCAGTGATTTTCTGATTTTACCCACTTTAGTGGTTTGACTTTCTCAATGTTTTTGTGCTGTCTCGATGATCAGTTAATAAGAATTAATTAATAAGAGCAATTTTGAAAGCTATCAAAATAGGTAGGCAATAAAATATTAAGAATTTATAGTGCATTTCTTTTTGTGCATTTGTTTCTTAAAAAAATAAAGTGCTATATGGACTATCTTAGGTATTTCTCAGGCATGGATAGAGTGAAATTGCTGTTTTGCTAGAGATTTAGAATTTTTTACTATTAATGTTGGTAACAGTTCTCTTTTACTGATATGAGGGCTCTTTTGTTTCCTTTCTGTACCTTGGCTAGGTTAATCCTTTCTGAGCTTTAAGTTCCAGTCTTAGGCCTGATTAATTCAGACACTAACAGTCTTTGGTTTCATTGGAAAGCACAGTGACTTAAAGCTGGTGCCATGTTTTGCTTTTCCATTTAGATATGGGAAATGGTTAAATATGGGGCACTTGGGTGGCTCAGTGGGTTAAAGCCTCTGCCTTCGGCTCGGGTCATGATCTCAGGATCCTGGGATCGAGCCCTGTGTCGGGCTCTCTACTCAGCTAAGAGCCTGCTTCCCGCCCCCCCTCTGCCTACCTCTCTGCCCACTTGTGATCTCTCTCTCTCTGTCAAATAAATAAAATCTTAAAAAAAAAAGGTTAAATATTATAGGCAATATAAGACCTAAATTCCTTAAGTATTATTTTATTTTTTTAAAGGTTTTATTTACTTATTTGATAGAAAGAGATCACAAGTAGGCAGAGAGGCGGGCAGAGGGAGAGGGGGAAGCAGGCTCCCTGCTGAGGGCTCCATCTCAGGACCCAGAGATCATGACCTGAGCTGAAGGCAGAGGCTTAACCCACGGAGCCACCCAGGCGCCCCGATACTGAAGTATTAAAAGTAAATCAACTATCTTTAATCTTTTATACCTTTATTGTAAAGATCTGTTTCCTTTAAAGTCAGATTTATTGGGGCGCCTGGGAGGCTCAGTCGGTGAAGCCTACCTTTGACCCAGGTCATGATTCCAGGGTCCTGGATTCAAGCCCTGCATGGGGCTCCCTGCTCCACAGGAGCCTGCTTCTCCATCTCTGCGCGTGTGCTCTCTCAAAATAAATTAAAAAAAAATTTTTTTTAAAGATTTTATTTATTTATTTGACAGAGAGAGAGACAGACAGTGAGAAAGGGAACACAAGTAGGGGGAGTGGGAGAGGGAGAAGCAGGCTTCCGCTGAGCAGTGAGCCTGGTTCGGGGCTTGGTCTCAGGACTTTGGGATCATGACCTGAGCTGAAGGCAGACGCTTAATGACTGAGCCACCCAGGCACCCAATAAATTAAATCTTTTAAAAAAGTTTTTAAAAAGTCAGATTTATTGAGGTATAATTTACCTGTTGTATAGTCTTTGAGTTTTGATAGATGCACGTAATATAAACGTGACCACTGCAGTGAAGCTATAGAATAGTACCATCATCCCAGACCATTTCCTGGTGCTCTTTTGTAGTCAGGTTCTACTCTCAGCTCTTGATAACCTCTGTTCTTTTTTTTTCCCCTGTAATTTGATCTTTTCAAGAATGCCATAAAATTTTTTTTTAAGGATTTTTTTTTTTGGGGTGCTTGGGTGGCTCGGTCAGTTAAGTGTCTGCCTTTGACTCAGGTCATGATCTCAGGGTCCTGGGATCAAGTCCCACATCAGGCTCCCTGCTCAGTGGGGAGCCTGCTTCTCCCTCTACCTGCCTCTTCCCCTGCTTGTGCTGTCTCTCATCAAATAAATAAAATCTTTTTTTTTTTTTAAGATTTTTATTTATTTATATGATACAGAGACGGAGATCACAAGTAGGCAGAGAGGCAGGAAGAGAGAGAGAGGAGGAAGCAGGCTCCCCGCTGAGCAGAGAGCCCGATGCGGGGCTCGATCCCAGGACCCTGAGATCATGCCCTGAGCCGAAGGCAGAGGCTTTAACCCACTGAGCCACCCAGGTGCCCCCAAATAAATAAAATCTTTAAAAAAAGAAAAAAAATTTTTTTTTGATTCTTGAGTAATCTCTACATCCAGTATTTAGTTTGAACCTATGATCCCAAAATCAAGAGTTGCATGCTCCACCAACTGAGTCACCCAGGTGCTTCAAGAATGCTCTAAATTTTCAAAAAATTGTGGTAAAATGCACATAAAATTTATCATTTTACATTTCAGTGTACCAGGTACAGTTGACCCTTAAAAAGTGTGGGGTGGGGTGCTGACACCTCTCCCTGCCTCCATTCGAAAATCTGTGTATAACTTTTAACTTCCCTGGAACTTAACCACTAATAGCCAGCTGTTGATTGGAAGCCTTACAATAATATAGGCAGTTAACACGCACCTTGTACGTTGTATGTCTTATTTACTGTATTCTTACAATAAAATATAGAAAAAAATTATTAAAGTCCTAAGGAAGAGAAAGTACATTTACAGTACTGTGCTGTATGTATTGTAAAAAAAATATGTAAGTGGCTGTTCTAGTTCAAATCCATGCTGTTCATGGGTCAGCTGTACGTTCATGATGTTGTGCAACCGTCACCACTGTCTAGTTCCAGACCTTTTCATCACCCCAGACAAAAACTCAGTACCCTTTAAGTCATCACTTCCTGTTCTCCCCTTCTCCCCTTTAACCCCCTGGCAATCATAAATCTACTTTCTCTATGGATTTACCTATTCTGGGTATTTTATATAAATGGAATCATATGTATATATAGTCTTTTGTTTCTGGCCTCTTTCCTTTGGCATAATGTTTTCAAGGTTCGTACAGGTTGTGGCAGGTATCAATACTTCATTCCTTTTTATGGAATCTTATGTGGAATTTATAATCTTCCATTGTATGAGTATGCCACATTTTTGATGGACATTTGGGTTTCTACCTTTAGTTTATTGTCAGTAGTGTTGTGGTGAACATTCGCATACAAATTTTTGTGAGAAGACCTGTTGTCAGCTCTTTAGGGCTTATACCTATGAGTGGATTTTGCAGGGTCAGATGGTAAGTTTTTGCTTAACTTGAAGAATTGTCAAGTTTTTCTAAAGTGGTTGTACCATGTTACATTCCCATCAATTATGTAATAAGATTTCATTTTCTCAGTATATTTGCAACACTGGTAATTTTTTTTTAAAGATTTTATTTTTTTATTTATTTGACCGAGAGAGATCACAAATAGGCAGAGAGGAGGCAGAGAGAGAGGGGGAAGCAGGCTCCCCGCCGAGCAGAGAGCCCGATGCGATCCCAGCACTCCTGAGGTCACGACCCGAGCTGAAGGCAGAGGTTCCAACCCACTGAGCCACCCAGGCGCCCCTAATTTTTTTTTTTTTATGACTATCCTAGTAGGTGTGATTTTTCAGTGTGGTTTTGATTTACATTTTCCTAATCACTAATGATGTTGAACAGTTTTTCATGTGCTTATTGGCCGTTTTTCTAGCTTTGCAGAAATACAGCTGTTCAAATCTTCAGCCCATTTAAAAAATTGGATTGTCTTTTTGTTGGGTTATTAGAGTTCTTTATATATTTTGGATACTAGACTCTTAGAAGATACATGATTTGCAAACATTTGCTGATTTTTGTGAGTCGTCTTTTCACTCTCTTGAGAATGCCCTTTGATGCGACAAAAATAAGGCTTTAAAAATGCTTATTTTTATAAAAATTATTTTTATAAAATAGAAATTCAGAATTCATTTAAATATATTGCTGAGGCCAGCCCTTCCTAATATGGGTGGCTTTCCTGTGTTCATAAAGGTTACTTTTTTTTTTTTTAAGATTTTATTTAATTTGAGAAAGAGAGATAGAAAAAGAGACCATGTGTGCACATGCTCCCACAAATGGGGGGAGAGGGAGAGGGAAGAGCAGACTCCTGGTAGGGAGCCTGACGCAGGGCTCCATCCCAGGACCGCAAGATCATGACTTGAGCCAAAGGCAGATGCTTAACCGACTGAGCCACACATACACCCCCATGAAAGTTACTTTTAAGATCATATGCACAGATCACATTTTAGTATGGAAGTTTAATGTAGAAGACTGATTTTTACTTAATTTAAATAATTGTAATTATTTGAACCAAGATCGTCATCTAGGCTGCCCGTACCCTCACTTCTCTATACTGCAGTCACTATGCTGTTCTCTTTTCCCTATGAAAGTCGTATGGTGTAAGATAGTACCCTCTGCTAACATCTTAAACAAGTGAGCAAATTGAACCTAGTATATAACTATTAAGTGCGAAATAGTGTGGTACATACTTTGAGAGTTTGAGGAAGGAGCTGGATAATGGGATTTTTTTTTTTTTTTTTTGAAATTCCAGAGCATTTTATACTCCTAATTGGGACTTCAACTAACTTTACAGTCCTTTCCTTTCTAGATTATAAATTCTTACAGGGTCGGAACCCTCTTAGTTCACCTTTTGGAGTATTAGCTCTTAGTTAATGCTTTTGTTGTAGTAAATGATCAAGAAAGTATTGATTTTGATAGAATGCTCTGGAGAGGAAGTGTGGGTTGAAGAAAAGTTAGTGTTCATTTAGGTTAGGGAACTGTATTCCACAGTTGAGAGAAAGACCTCAGTTAATGATAATGGGTGATCATTTAGTCAACAAGTAATTTATATGCCACCTAGGCAGTTGGGGGTGTGTGATATGCAACACTGAGAGTCTCCTGCCCTTATGGTATTTACAGTGTCCTGGTAGAACACGTTGAAATAAGTTTCTCAATGGGGGTGCCTGGGTGGCTCAGTCATTAAGCTTCTGCCTTCAGCTCAGGTCATGAACCCAGGGTCTTGCTCTCTGCTCAGCAGGAGGTGTGCTTCTCCCTCTCCCATTCCTCCTGCTTGTGTTTCCTCTTTGGCTGTCTCTCCCTCTGTCAAAAACAAAAAACAAACAAAAACAAACAAAAAATCTTTAAAAAGCTTTTCATATTGTCTAAGACATAAAGGAACTCTTAGGTTCTCTGGTAGCGCATATATGGCGGGACTACTAGCCAGACTCAGGGGAATCAGAAACTTTTCAAAGGAAAGCTGTAGCTTGGAGGATAAAGAGAAATAAGCTAGGGTCAGCAAAGGGTGAGGGCAAAGCCATTCCAGGCTGACTGGCTGAGCAAGGTAATTCTTTATGTGGCAATGAAAAATTAGGATGGATGGGGCATAGAGTGCAAAAGGGGTTGTTCGTAGAGATTTAGCTAAAAAGGGAAGTAAGGTACATACCTATGATAAGAGTAGTGAGAGGATATCAGG
>CM052805.1:12301671-12418617 GCA_028533885.1 Nasua narica | reverse complement strand
AAAATATCACAAAGGTTGAAGTCTCCTGACTATTTCTCCTTTAGACTTCTAAAAGTTTTTAAAGTGCAGTTACATTTCTCTTATCTTCTGTGGATGAACAAAATGAAAACAAGATGATTTTAAATCATCAATCCCAGGTAGCACAAGGGAAGAGTAGGAGAAGAAAGGCTGTGGATGGGTAGTAAGATCCCGAACTGTCAGGAATTGATGGAGTAAAGCAAAGAGCCCTATTAAAATAATGTAAATATTGCTGTTTTTAGGTGGCTACAGTGTCAATGGAGGATCTGGGGAAAATACTTATGGTCGGAAGTCGTTGGGGCAAGAGCTGAGGGTTAACAATGTGACCAGCCCTGAGTTCACCAGTATTCAGCATGGCAGTCGTGCGTTAGCCATCAAAGACATGAGGAAATCACAGGGTAAGATTGGGCAAACTGGAGGCCAGTCACAAATGCCTCCACATTTGTATCCCTCCGCAAAAACCTGTATCCTCTTTTTTCTGGACGCCTTATTTCTTACTGATGCTTTTGCACACAAGTTGGTTTGTTTATTTCGAGTTGAAAAACATGTACAGATGATAATTGTTTGCTTTCTTTCCCCTGTAAACTGTTTCTTAGACTAAATCCTCCCAGGAAAGGTTTTAATACTTTTTTAGAGTACACTTTCTAGAGAATTCTCTTAAAATAAGATTTGAAGACTAAATAAGATGGAAAGAAACAATTTTCCTGATTATAGTTGATAATGAATGTCTAGTGTGTGGTGGGCTCTTCCTGCAGCAGAGTCCTTGAACTCTATGGTTGGTTGGGGATATTGGTATAAATGAAGTGGATGCTTTTCTAAAGTTAAATATGCTGATACCACCTTCTTCCTTATAACACAACCTAACTATATAGGCAAAGTGCCTTGAATGTCAGGTGATTAGAGGTAATGATGATCATTAGTTTTCTTTTTTTTTTTTTAAGATTTATTTATTTATTTGACAGAGAGAGAGAGAGAGAGGGATCACAAGTAGGCAGAGAGGCAGGCAGAGAGAGAGGGGGAAGCGGGCTCCCTGCTGAGCAGAGAGCCTAATGCGGGCCTAGATCCCAGGACCCTGAGATCATGACCTGAGCCGAAGGCAGAGGCTTTAACCCATTGAGCCACCCAAGTGCCCCAATGATTAGTTTTCTGAAAGAGAAATACATTTCGTTGGTAAAGCTAAGCATGAAATCAGGATTTCTGTTTTATATGCTTTGTTGGATATAGTCACTCTTTGGACATACTTAGTTTATGACCATTTGCTTCCATAGGGGTGTGTATATGTATGTGTTATATGTATCTTGGTGAATATCTTTGTGCATATAGCTGATTTTTGTTTTTTTGCATACGGCTTTTAAAAAATGAATTTTTTTGGATAAATTCTCAGAAGTGAATCCACTAGTCAAGGGCTGTGCTGTTTCTTACGTGTTTGCAGCCCTTGACTTTGGTATGATAGAAGCTAGAAAGTGAGTCCAAATATAACATAGTCCAGTTCTTTCTCCTCTGAGGCTCAGAATTAAGTAGTTTGCTAGTGGCAGAATTGTAGATATAGCATAGATTTCCTGGCTTGGAACCTAAAGACATTTTCAGTGTCCATCTTTACTGAAATACTCAATGGGCTAGGGATTAAAAAAAGAATCATTTTCCTTCTCTTAGATGTTGTAATTCTTTTTATTAAGTTTTTTCCATGCCTTAGAGAGAAATGAAACTATCAGACCCTTTAATGTGGTTTGTTTTTACTGTACATTGGTTAATCATTAAATTGCACAGCTGAAAATATAAAAAGAAAAATTTAGTACTTAAATGTATTTTTATTGGCAGTTGAGCATTGTTGCTTGTTCTTGTTATTAAAAAATAAAGAGCAGAACAGTCTAGTTTGCCACTTCGCTAGTGGCATCATGCCTTGCACGTAGTTGGTGATAATTAGACATTTGTTGAACTGAATGTGTGATTTGCAGTTCACAAAACCTTTGTCTTAGGAAAATAATGCTATTGTGAACAAGAGACTTCCCTCCATTGGATACCAAGTGAGAAATAGAAGCATATAGCCTCTTTCTGCCTGGTTGAGACTTTATCCCTAACCTGTAGACTTCTCTTACCTGTCCTTCTGTTCTTTAGCTGGATGTTGAAAAGATTTTGGAACAAATCTGAAGAAAGTGATTTCTAAGCCTTTCTTTTTCCTCTCACCTGGTCCCCTGGAATGAGGTGTTTGCTTAGGTTTATCTTTTTTTGAGGGTCTGCTTTGTGCCTAGCAGTCTCCTGGAATTTGGCTTATAGTGGCAAAAAGTGTGACGGGACCTGCATTCAGTTGGAAGTTTTACTGTCCAGTGGACTGTGATTTTTGATGTACTTTAAAATATTTAGGCTATAAAATTTCTGTGTTTATACATGTTTATTTTCAAAGAGCGATCGATGTCTTACTCTGATGAGTCTCGACTGTCGAATCTTCTTCGGAGGATCACCCGGGAAGACGACAGAGACAGAAGACTGGCTACTGTGAAGCAGTTGAAAGAATTTATTCAGCAACCAGAAAATAAGCTGGTGAGTATAGTATGGAAATATTAATAATTTTCGTGTTTCCATAATAAAGTAGTTAATGCTATCTGGAGAGGTGAAGGGAAAAACTTTGCTTCTTCGGAAATATGACAGGGATTCCTTATTCTAGGTTAATTTGGCCTAAATTATAATGATTCAGAACTTGATGACCCTGAGTGTAATTTACCTGCCATTGGTGGATCCACACTGGTGTCTTCTACAATAAAGTGCTTTTAACCTTTAATACATTTATTCTGTTGTCCTCAGAACTTTATTTTCTGTATGCTGGGACAGATTATCTGTTTGTTTTTCATATGTGAAATTGGGGTTGGGGCGTACGTATTTGTTCATGGGTAGGTGTGGTCTGGTGGCCAGGGCTAATAAATAAATGGAAAAATCCTTTAAAGAAAAAAGTCAGGAGCAGATACAAATTTCTCTCCACTCTGAGTAATTCCAATGTGAAATTAAGAACTTGATGTAGAGCAGGAAAAAATTAATGAGAATGATATGGTGACTGAAATAATACTTGGTTTAAAGCAAATTTTCTGCCTCCCCATTTTCTATGAAAAAATTCAAATATATAGCAAATGAAGTATTTTCAAAAATTTCAAATGTATTGATATTGAATATATGTCTGCCATCTAAATTCTGTCATTAACATTTTATCATGTTGCTTTGTTACGTATCTCTTCACCTCTTCGTCCATCATTTCGTCCATAATTTATTTCAGAGTAAACAACACCAGCTTTTTGAAAAGCTTATTTTTTTCATGTATGATCATGGCAGTGCATAGGAATGGATAAACTTCTTTTAGAATCTGAAAGGAAACTTTTAACACTCTGATACATGCTAATTGTGGACTGGGAATAATAAAAGGAAGATGTGCTGTTTGATTAGAATTCAGAGGGGAACACAAAAAAGTATACAGTATTATTGATAAGTATAGGAATTTGAAGTTTTTAACACATTTTTTTTTTAAGGTACTAGTTAAACAACTGGATAATATCTTGGCTGCTGTACATGATGTGCTTAATGAAAGGTAAGTAACCAATAGGTAATTTTAAGAGTTTAAAATGTATTTTTAGAAATCATTTAAAAATACACAAGAAGATAAACCCATTGGTGGCTTCATTTATGAATATTTACTTAATATTTCACTGAGTTCTCTGCCATCTTCATCTATGTTAAAGTATTTATATGTTAATTATCATTGAATACCAATGGATTCCACTTGAAAGGAAATGCCTTTTTTTCTTTTTTTTTTTCTAATTTGTCATCATGACTAATTGAGCATTGACTTGTGGAATGCCATAAACTCTTAATGCAGGCATGAATGAATGCGATTAACTTTTGTAAACTAGAGAACTTTGAAACTGCTTAGAGAATAGAGGTGAAAGGGAGCTTCCTTCTTTGGGCACCAGTGGATTCACACCACCTGCTCTACGAGGCTCCTGGGGTTCTCCACAAAGGTGTGCAGTCTGTTCTTCGTAAGGGGATTCCCAAAGACTTGCAGTGTTGGAAAGCACCAAAAACTCATCTCAGCAGGTCACGAACCTTACTGCTTTTTGATGGTCTCATTTTATGTAGCTAGTTATTAATATACTTAAATCAGTGCTGTTATCCTGTTAAGTTTGTTGTGCTTTAACTAGTACCATTTCTTGTTTTATAGTCCTTACCTACTGAACGTTACATTGTATGTAGTATTTGTAGTGTGTTTTATCTGATCCTTGTTGCTGCCCTTTTCTGTGGATTATTTGCTGTAGCTTGAGATGGACTTTGAAGCCTGATTTTTAGTTTTTCTGGGCCTTTCCTTACTGTTTGTGAATAATTGATTCCATAGAAGAAAATCTAATGTCTAACAAAGGTACTTTTGGGCACTGTGGGATAGAGAAAGTGAAGAGCATACTTAAAGATAAAATTTCAGTCTTTTATGTAGTTTGAATAGAAAATTTAAAATCATTGAAGAAATTTTTTTGTGAAATGTGTCATTCTTGTCATCTTTGAAAGCTTAAACTTTTTGTATATTTTGTTTTGTTTGCTTTGAAATAAACACAGTAGCAAATTGCTTCAGGAGTTGAGACAGGAGGGAGCTTGCTGTCTTGGCCTTCTTTGTGCTTCTCTGAGCTATGAGGCTGAGAAGATTTTCAAATGGATTTTTAGCAAATTTAGCTCATCTGCAAAAGATGAAGTTAAACTCCTCTACTTATGTGCCACCTACAAAGCATTGGAGACTGTAGGAGAGAAGAAAGCCTTTTCATCTGTAATGCAGGTAAGAATGAGGGGGAAAATTGATGCATTTGGGAAGAAAATTGGCCTTAACAATTTTCTGGCAGTGTATTTGAAGAGGAACTTGGAGAAATGAAACTTAGTATAGGGCTTATCTACTGATAGTAAATATGATATAAATAACATTTCTTTTTCTGAGTTTGAGTTAAAAGATATAAATTAAAGGTAGATTTAAAATAAGTTAGATTTTTCTCATCTTTTCGCTTTTTTGAAGCTGTCCTTTGAATTTGCTTAGTACTGGAATCATTTGCACGTATGAAAGTAAGGACTTGGTGAGGACAGCTGGATATGAGAGGACTTGACTTTTTTGAGACAGACAAAAACTGAACAACACAACACATTATAGGCCTTTTTAGGTTTAATAATATGTCAAAAATTCTTATTCCAAGTGATGTAAAATAATTTTTTATAAATGAAAACCAGCCCTCCTTAGTTTCAGTTTTGTGTAAGTATATTAAAAGATCATTCTCATTTTAATTTTTTTTTTAAAGAGTTTATTTATTTATTTATTAGGAAAGAGAGAGAGTGAGAGAGAGCATGAGAAGGGAGACGGTCAGAGTGAGACGCGGATTCCCCATGGAGCTGGGAGCCCGATGTGGGACTCGATCCTGGGACTCCGGGATCATGACCTGAGCCGAAGGCAGTTGCTTAACCAACTGCGCCACCCAGGCGCCCCATTCTCATTTTAATTTTGAGCAAAGTTACAAGCAGTTAAATTTTTGTTAAGTAATAATGTTCTTAAAAATTAGGGTTTGATATATATATTTTAGGATATCAAATATCTCTTTTTTTTAAGTTTTCATTTATTTACTTGAGAGAGAGAGAGAGAGCAGAGAGTGGGGGTGAGAGGCAGGGCTAGAAGCAGACTCCCTGCTGAGCAGGGAGTCTGATACCAGACTTGATCCCAGGACTCTGGGATCATGACCTGAGCTAAAGGCAGATGCCTAACCGACTGAGCCACCCAGGTTCCCCAAATGTCTTTTATTTATATGTGCTCTTTACAATTCATCATATGCTTTATTTTGTTTAAGTCACTTTGAATAATAGTTATAGTCAGCTTTTTAAAAATCCGTTTTTCTTTGATTATAGAGGTTATATGAAAAATTTTGGGCAAGGTTCAGAAAATTGTAACTAAATATCCTAACACCATATCGGGCTTATTCTGCACATAGTTTTTATATTTTGAACATTCTCTAAATACTTATTTTGAAAATTTTCAAATCTACAGGAAAACAGGTAGACCGGTATAGTAAATACCCATATTATCCTTTATCTAGATTTGTCACTTAACATTTTCTACACTTGTTTTATTTTTGCACACATAGGCATGCATACTTTTTTGTTGAACCATTTGAAAATAAATTACACATGTCATGATAATTCACCCTATAATGCCTCAACATGCATCCCCTAAAAATAAGGCTGTTCTCTTAATATAACAACAAAATTATTATCATACCTAAGAAAATTAATTTTATTACATAATGCAATCCATATTCAAACTTCTACCCTTAAGATATCTTTTATAGCGTTTGTCTTACCTGACCCAGGATGCCATCAAAACTTGTGTATTGTTTGGTGTTGTATCCCTTTAATCTCTGTTAGAACAGTTCACATCCTTTTTGTCCCTCCTATTTGTGGAATGTTCTACTTTATGGATTTGTCTGATTGCTCTTTCCTAATTTTAAACCTTTTGGTCACAAATACTTTCTGGGCTCATTGTTGCTGTTGCATCACACCAGCAGACACATAACTTCAGTTTGTCTTCCTGTCAGGGATGAGGAGTTTGATCACCTTGTTGAGGTGATGACCATTAGAATCTTTCCATTGTGGAGGCTTATTTTTCTCCTTTTGTAATTAGTGACCTGGGCATGATACCTCGAAACCTTCTGAATATCCTGTTTTTTAGTTATATTTCAATCAGTGATTTTGGCACCTATTCATATTCTGTACCTGTATAGAATTATACATTCTATCTAATGTATATACATTATACATTATAACATTGGCTATGCAAAATGTTAGGTGCTTTTCCAGTTCTAGCATTTTTTCTGTACTTATAACCTCATTCCTTTGTTAAGAAGAGCCTTACTTTTTAGGAAAAAATGGTTTCTAACAGCTGCAAAGTATTCTATCAGTGGCATGCCATATATTTGTTTAAAATACAGATCTATATATAGTGGTAACATGAGCCTGCATGTTTGTCTTTCATGTGTTGGGGCCCTGCTAGTCATTCAAATTTGAAGCAAATACTAATACCCTAAAGCATAAATTGTATAAAATTTGCTATAAATTTTGAATTGGAAAGTAATTGTCATACTTTGAAGAAAAGTTTTCCAAGCATGTCTTAGTTTTTGTTCTTGAAATTTAATCAAGTCTGTGGTATTAAAGAGAGCACTTAGGAATAATGTCAACAGACATTACTTAGGAATAATATTAAGAGATATTAAATAAGAGGAAACAGTATTTTCAACCTATTCATGGTGGAATGAAATGTTTTCAACTTATTTTTGAGCTAAAACTGCAGACTTTCTCTTCTTTGGTATCATAATCAATTTTAGGTAAAGTCACTTTTTAAAAAAAGATTATTATTTGACATAGCACATGCTCCGCATGAAAGGGCTGAGGGGCAGAGGGAGAAGCAGACTCCCTGCAGAACAGGGAGCCCAACGCAGACTTGGGGTCATGACCTGAGCCGAAGATAAAGTCCCTTTTAAATAATGAACCCAACATGCTTGTTTTCCTCCTGTTTTGTTGAATATTCATGGTTTTTAACTTTTATTTTTTAGCTTGTAATGACCAGCCTACAGTCCATTCTTGAAAATGTGGATACACCAGAATTACTTTGCAAATGTGTTAAGTGCATTCTTTTGGTGGCTCGATGTTATCCTCATATTTTCAGCACTAATTTTAGGGTGAGTTCTCTGACTCCCTCTGTTCAGGTGATGGGGTGAAGGATTGGATTTGTGTCTAAGGACCTTGGAAATCAGAAAGAAAACAAAAGCTTCTGCTTCTTGGCATATAATCAGTGACGCTTGAGGGTCCAGGATAGATTGGTGCAGTAATATGTTTTTGTAAATACCATCTGTACTTTCTGACATTAATACCTTAAAATATTTAAAGAAAAAAACATTTTTTCAAGGTTATAAAGTTCTATTCTCTTCCCCTGCCCTCTTCCTTTCTAAATTTGTATAATGTCATATAGGTAGAACACAGATGCTTTTTCTAGGATTTCTTAATCTGAAGTGGTCACAGGAGAAGTAGCAGTTAGACCTTAAATTGATTAGCCCTTTTCTCTTTGTCTCCAACCAGGACACAGTTGATATATTAGTTGGATGGCATATAGATCATACTCAGAAACCTTCACTCACACAGCAGGTGTCTGGTAAGTTATTCAGCATATACCAGTCGTTTAAATGTTGTGGGAAGGAGCTCTGGTTCTTCAAAGTCCAACTATTAATACTATTTCTTTTATAATGCAAGAAAAATAATTGCTTTGCAGAAATAATTTGGTTATTATATATTTTTTCTTTTTTTAAAGACTCTGTTTTTCAGAGAGAGAGAGTGAGCACAGCAGGAGAGCAGTAGGCAGAGGGAGAAGCAGGCTTCCTGCTTAGCAAGGAGCCCAATGGTGGGACTTGATCCCAGGACCCCGGGATCATGACCTGAGCTGATGGCAGACACTTAACTGACTGAGCCACTCAGGCACCACAATAATTTGGTTATTATAAATGAACATTACTTGTTAGCAGAATTTATCCTTTCAGAGGAAGACTTGGTACGTCGAAGTAGGTAGGGGAGAGTAAGTACAGATTGTAATGTTGCACCTGTGAGAAATTGAAAGGCCTTATCACGGGTCATTTGTAGTGTGTGCTGATGGCAGGAGACACTACATTGGCAATACTCAAGTGTAGATTGGAAGATCAGGATATTTGTGGCTCGTTTTCCTGGTTATTAAAAAAACAAACAAACAAATGGATCAATTTGGGGACCCATTTAAACGATAAATTTAAAAAAGTTTTTTTAATTTAAGTGAATGACTATCACGACTCATTTGGACATTTCAGCTTGTTTAAGATGCTGTAGTTTCTCTTATTAGCTTAATTGGTGGAATGGACTTCTGAAAATAGGATATACCACCGAGAGTGGTTCTGACCCATTTCCATTGGGGAGATTAGTGGACATCTTCGGTAAATAGTTGGGGTTCTGGAGCAGAAAGCCAGGCTGGTGGCAGACTGTGGCATTTTAATCTAAACCTTGTATGTTGATAATATTGACAGTAAATGTACTGAAAAATAATGACTAAGAATCACATTTAAATTTCTGGAGACTATTCATTTTTGCAGCATTAAAAGAGACATTGGTTAATCATGAACAGCATGTTTAACAGTTAACAGTCCTAGTTTTATGAAATACAGCATTGTTTAAGGGTACACAACTTGAAAACCTGAAGACTTTTAAAACAAGATATATTTTAGATATATTAAAATATTAGATATATTTTTAATTTAGATTTTTTGTTTTTTCTACTCTTGAATTTTTTATAATTCCTAGGGTGGTTGCAGAGTTTGGAGCCATTTTGGGTAGCTGATCTTGCATTTTCTACCACTCTTCTTGGTCAGTTTCTAGAGGACATGGAGGCATATGCTGAGGTGAGTATGTAGTATGTAAAAAGCTAAGTTATTTTCCTAAATACAGTTAAGAACAAAACAAAAATCTTAAACAGTGCTAGATTTATTTTATATATTTTTTACTTTTTAAAAGATTTTATTTGAGAGAGTGTGCACAGGAGGGTGGGGAGCGACAAAGGAAGAGGGAGAAGCAGCCTCCCCACTGAGTAGGAGCCCTATGTAGGGCTCAGTCCCAGGACTCTGAGATGATGACCTGAGCCAAAGGCAGACACTTTACCAAATGAGCTACCCAGATGCCCCTAACAGTGCTGGATTTATTTTAAAATAATTCAGACCTCTTGACATTTAAATAGAAACTATAAAACCATTGCAATATAAAAAACATTTTTAGATACTGTTTGTAAGGTACCAGTTGAATTACCAGAAAGACTGAAAGAAAAATAGCAGGCCTCATTTTGCAAACTTGAAATACTCCTGGTAGCCAGTAGTCTTCTGAAAACATTTTCTGTAGTTCATTTTTATTTTTTGATACCAGAAGAGTATTAAAAGTAAGGTGAATTGATGTTGTATTAAAGCCTCTCAAGATTTTTCTCTTACATATATTGGGAATCTTGGATCATGCTTTGGAGGACAAGACTTGGCTCTAGCAAAATTTTGTGGCTTTACGAGTACAGTGTGGTGACTTCACGGGTGCTGCTGACATCTCTGGTATCGAGTCTTAGCTTTCTTTTTTATTTTATTTATTATTTATTTACTTATTTATTTATTTGACAGAGAGAGAGAGGGGGAGAGAGAGAGAGAGAGAGGTCACAAGTAGGCAGAGAGGCAGGCAGAGAGAGAAGGGGAAGCAGGCTCCCCGCCAAGCAGAGAGCCTGATGCGGGGCTCGATCCCAGGACCCTGAGATGATCTGAGCCGAAGGCAGAGGCTTAACCCACTGAACCACCCAGGTGCCCCGGGTCTTAGCTTTCTTAGCCCACTGGTCATGACTTAAATCAGCCATGTCCTGTGAGAACCTCTTTGTAATTCTTCTCTATTCAGACCTACCATGATTCTTGATTGGTGTTTGAGGCTCCTGTAATGATTTAGCTTCATCTATGCTATTTTGAGCCTTTCAGAGAAAAGTGGAAGGAAAATTTTGTCTTCCACATGTTTCTTTGCCTAGAATAACTTTTTTCCTAGCCCACCTTAATAGCTGATATACCTCACTGAAGCTGCCTGTTCTGGTTTGTAAAGACTCTTCCCCCTTGATGTCCATAAGATGAAATTCTCTTCTATTATTTTGGTGCTTAGTTTTATATAGGTATATGTGGTTCTAGTATCCCATTTTTCACTCATCTTTTGAGTATATCTTATTTCCTTAACTTGATTTGTAAACTAGATTTTCTAATTTTTTAACACTTGCCTCCCCCATTTGCCCTTTGTGTGCATAATGTTGGTGTGGGAGGATTATTGAGTTGAGTGGCTCAAAGAATACCTGGAGTAAGATTTTAGCAGAAACCAGTTCAGGAATGCCAAAAATTTCTGGCTCCATTTATACCTATTTATAATGGAGCACACCTACTAGAATTTATTTTTCCCCCGGTACTTTTCTGAGTTGGTATGAGAAGTTATTTTCTTTAAAGATTTTATGTATTTATTTGTCAGAGAGAGAGAAAGAGGGAAAGAATGCGCGCACAAGCAGGGAGAGTGGCAGGCAGAGGGAGAAGCAGGGTCCGCACTGAGCAAGGAGTCAGATATGGGACTCGATCTCAGGATCCTGGGATCACGACCTGAGCCGAAGGCAGATGCTTAACTGACTGAGCCACCCAGGCATCCCCCAAGAAGTTATTTTCTTAATCTACTGAGGTTACTTTTGGCTTATTAAAGTACAGATTTGTTAGTGAAGTATAATTTACTTTTACATGTAGATTCATGTTTCTTTCTCTAACACTAGTTCTTATTTTTCTTTTTTGGTGATGGGGGCAGAGGTAGAGGGAGAGAAAGAATCTTAGGTAGGCTCCATGCTCAGCACAGAGCTCAATCTGGGACTCAGTCTCACAACCTGATATCATGACCCGAGCCAAAATTGAGAGTTGGACGCTTAACCTGTTGAGCCACCCAGGCACCCCTCATGTTTCTTTTTCTCATAGACTAAAATTCCTTTATTTGTAAAAATAAAGTTAATTCACTTAAAAGTTGGGAGTTTTTTTGTTTTGAACAATGTCCTCCTTAAATAAGAGTGCTGTGATTGCACATCTAGGATCTCAGCCATGTGGCCTCTGGAGAGTCAGTGGATGAAGATGTCCCTCCTCCATCAGTGTCGCTACCAAAGCTGGCTGCGCTTCTCCGGGTGTTCAGTACTGTGGTGAGGAGCATTGGGGAACGCTTCAGCCCAATTCGGGGTCCTCCAATTACTGAGGCATATGTAACAGATGTAAGTGTCTTTAGAAGTTTTAAGTATCATTCAAAAATAAAATTGTCGTCTATTGTAAATGCTTCCTTTTCTTTACCTAGTGAACTATGTGATTAACCCTTCATTTGTTCAGTATGTATGTATATACATATGTGGTTACTTTCTTAAATTGCCAGAAAAATAGAAAATCCTATTATATCCTGTCCCCTTTCTGTTCCTGCATTTTATTTTATTTTATTTTATTTTATTTTATTTTATTTTATTTTATTTTATTTTATTTTATTTTATTTTATTTTATTTTATTTTTTAAAAGATTTTATTTGTGGGAGAGAGAGTGCAAGAAGAGGGAAGAGGAGTAGCAGGCAGAGGGAGAGGGAGAAGCAGGCTCCCTGCGTTGAGCAAGGAACCAGATGCGGGACTCGATCCCAGGACCCTGAAGTCATGACCTGAGCCAAGGGCAGACGCCTGATGACTGAGCCACCCAGGCCTCCCTACATACACTGCATTTTAAAATGTGCATAAACGGGGTGCCTGGGTGGCTCAGTGGGCTAAAGCCTCTGTCTTCGGCTCAGATCATGATCTCAGGGTCCTGGGATTGAGCCCCGCATCGAGCTTTGCTAAGCAGGAAGCCTGCTTCCCCCCGCCCCTCTCTCTGCCTGCCTCTCTGCCTACTTGTGATCTCTCTCTCTCTCTCTCTCTGTCAGATAAATAAATAAAATCTTTGAAAAAATGTGCATAAACTTTTTTCTTATGAAATCCTTCATAGATTCATTATTATTTTTTTATATTTTAAAGTCTTTAAAAATATTATAATTTTTGTTTTTTAATTACTGAGATTAGTTTTTCATTGTACTAAGAATAACACACTGTAGAGAAAGCCTGGAAGAGCAATTTTTTCTGAGTATGACAGGATGAAACAATTTGATAGTTTGACATCCAAGGTTATAAAGATACAAGAACTTAAATATATAGTAATGTGAGATCAGTTATAAGAGGCGGCATGATTACCACACTTCAGCAGCTGCAAACAGTAGCTATACTCTGTCTATTAAGACTAGTGAGTGGTTCAGTGTAATAGACATGAGAAATAAACCTGTCACTGTACTGTGCTTGAATAAGAAGGGAGAGACATGCGTGATACAGACATAAAATATTAAATGATTAAAATTTTATTGTTAGGATACAAGTCTAACTTTTATTTCTGTTGACCATGCTGCCAAATAAAATAGGATATTAATTTTATATGTAATTTTTGGTAGGTTGTGTCTTTGAACAGAAATGTCAAATCTTGAGGATAATTAAAACCAGCAGTTTGATATTTTAAACCTGAAGAAGATGATATAATATCTTCATTTTATTTATTCCTTTCTAAATGTTGCTGGTTTGGTGACTTCGTCAGTGTTGAAATAAAGGCAGTAAACTCAGATGTAAAACAAAAGGAAAGAAAATAATCATTTCCCAGGATAGTTATATATTTAATGTATTCTTGTATGAAGGTCTATTAGGCTTTTTTAACCTATAAGTTTAAAGCCTATATATAGTGATTATTGAATATTACAGAAAAATATACTGTGTCACTTTGTTTTTTCTTATTTTTACTAGAAATTTAGTACAGTATTGACTATTGCAGTTTAGTGGGGTTTTTGGTTGGAAATAACATGATTTTCATAATCCTGTAATTGGTATGTGTTATGAATGAGACTTAACCTTTTCAAAGAGACCATCAGTAAATGAACTTTCATAAGCTAAGGTGACTTGGATTACCATAAACCCAAGTGCAGGTAGATTATTCTCATGGCAGGTTATTCCTGTGTTTAATGTTACTGTTCCAGATACTTGTGTATTTCATGAATATAAGAATTCTGAGCTTTAGCCATTTGGTCACTTTGGCTGGTGGAGGGAGGGTGATAGATAGAAATTGGGTATAAGGGAAATAGAGGATGGCATATTCCATTTTCTGTCACAATAGTACTTTAGAATTTTTTAGGCAAGATCATTTTTGCATATTTTACTAAAGATACCCTTATTCAGCCACTGAGAGCTAGAATATTGAGAGACTACTGACAAGGCAGGCAGTTAATTTTCCATTGAAACTGCATTAAATAGAAACTATTTTCTTGCTCTGTGGAAGCTTGCGAATTTTTTTAAAAAGCTGCTTGTTCTCCCCATTTGCAGGTTCTATACAGAGTAATGAGATGTGTGACGGCTGCAAACCAAGTGTTTTTTTCTGAGGCTGTGTTGACAGCTGCTAATGAGTGTGTTGGTGTTTTGCTCGGCAGCTTGGATCCTAGCATGACTATACATTGTGACATGGTCATTACATATGGATTAGATCAGCTGGAGAACTGCCAGACTTGCGGTACAGATTATATCATCTCAGTCTTGAATTTACTCACATTGGTATGTGAATTCTTTTTTGTGACTTATTAATATGTTGTTTATTCAAGCCCTTAAATTTAAATTAGTGTGGAAGAAATGGAGGCCTTTTGTTTTGTTTTTTTGTTTTTTAAGAGTGCATTAGTCTTATTTATATAATCTAGTTTGCTTTTGGCCTCTTATCTGTTTATTTTTAGTGTTTGATCTCAGTGTAGCTTTTATTCCTTTTTTTTTTTTTGGATGAAATATTGTCTTTCATATAAGACTACCTAATATTCCTGGGGTGCCTGGGTGGGTCAGTGGGTTAAAGCCTCTGCCTTTGGCTCAGGTCATGATCTCAGGTCCTGGGATCCAGGCCCACATCGGGCTCTCTGCTCAGCAGGGATCCTGCTTCCCCTTCTTTCTGCCTGTCTTTCTGCCTACTTGTGATCTCCCTCTCTCTGTCAAATAAATAAATAAAAAATCTTAAAAAAACAAATACCTAGTATTCCTGATAAACATTATACAGGTACTTGGTAACTATTTTGAAAGACCTTGTTATGTTTGTCTCCCATATGAAAATTGTTTTATAGTTTTTATTCTTAACCGTAAGTATTCTTCTTCCTCTCCACCATTTATTATGGACATTTTGAAGTATATTTAAAAAAACAGAATAGTATAATAAATCTCTGTATACTTAGTATTGTTTCTGTAATTAGAAACACTTGGTCCCTCTGCTTTCATCTAGACCTCTCTGATGCTCTGCCTCTTCCTTGCTATGCCTCCATCCCCAAATGGATTGTTCTAAAGCAAATTCTAGGTGGTATTCTGCTGAATATTTCTGCCAGTTATACCTTTCTTTGCCAATATATTAAAAAAAATGGCAACATTTAAGTATAGATACATGTATCCTATTTAGGTATCTAGAGATTTTAATGTCATAATGTCAAAGCCTAAGATGCAGTTTAGATAATATTATTTTTTTAATTAGTAGGTATTTTTCAGAGCAGTTTTTAGGTCTACACAAATATAGAGACTTGAGTACAGAGTTCCCATACCCTCTCCCACAATAATTTACCTCTCGTTATTATTATTATTTTTTAATTTTACTTATTTGTCAGAGAGAGAGAGTGAGAGCATGAGCGCAAGCAGGGCAGCAGTAGGCGGAGGGAGAAGCAGGCTCCCCACTGAGCAGGGAGCCTGATGCGGGGCTTGATCCCTGGACCCTGGGCTCATGACCTGAGCCAAAGGCAGACACTTAACTGACTCAGCCACCCAGGTGTCCCAGTTTCCCTCATTATTAACATCTTGCTTTAGTGTGGTACATTTATTACAATTGATGAGCCATATTGACACATTATTAACTGATGTCCATAGTTCACCTTAGGTTTCATTCTCTGGATTGTACGTTCTGTGGTTTTCGGCAAATGAATAATGCTACATATTCATTATTGTAGCATCATAAGGAGTACATTGCCCTAAAAATCCCTTGGGCTCCACCTAATCATCCCTCCCGAATCCCTGGTAACTATGGATATTTTTATTGTCTCCATAGTTTTGCCTTTTCCAGAATGTCGTATTGTTGGAATCATAGTGTGTAGCCATGTCAGATGGGCTTCTTTTAGTTAGCTTGATGCATTTAAAGTTCCCCCATGTCCTGTTGTGTTTTGGTAGCTCACTTCCTTTTATTTTATTCTTTTAGATTGTTGAACAGATAAATACAAAACTGCCATCATCATTTGTAGAAAAACTGTTCATACCATCATCTAAACTACTATTTTTACGTTATCATAAAGAAAAGGAGGTAAGTGTTGGCGTTGAGAAGGACTTTTGGTAACTTCAGTCATTGAAGAGTTTACTTAAGTTGCTTATTAGGCTACATGAATGAAGTGGGAATGAAATGATAAATATTTTAAAATACAGTGATTAAATGATTTCTTTAACTTAGTATTTGTTGTCATACGGGTGTGCCAGATACTCTTTTCAGATTTCTGTAATTTAAGTTTGTTTTATTAAAATTTCATAAAACAAAAAGCTGTATTTATAAAGTTATAAATTCAGAAGTATATATATCATAAATTACATTATTAGCTTCTCATCTGACTCTCAGTCAGAACTCTATAGGCTCTCCAAGTAGACGGAAGAAAACTAATTGTAATATTCTTTTTTTTCTTTTCAAGATTTTATTGATTTATTTAACACAGAGAGAGAGAGAGCGAGAGAGGGAACACAAGCAAGGGAGAGAGGGAGAGGGAGAAGCAGACTCCCCACTGAGTAGGGAGCCCAATGCGGAGCTTGATCCCAGGACCCTGGGATCATGACCTGAGCCAAAGGCAGACGCTTGATGACTGCGCTACTCAGGTGCCCCATAAATCGCTCTTTTTATGTGTGTTTTGATACTGGCCATTTTTAAAAAATGGCCTTTTAAGAACTTTTAATTTAGAGGACTCTGTAAGAAAGTTTTCAAGATTTTTTTTTTTTTAAAGATTTTATTTATTTATTTGAGAGACAGAGAAAGGGAGAGAGAGCATGAGAGGAGAGAAGGTTAGAGGAAGAAGCAGACTCCCCGCGGAGCCGGGAGCCTGATGTGGGACTCGATCCCAGAACTCAAGGATCATGACCTGAGCCGAAGGCAGTTGCTCAACCAACTGAGCCACCCAGGCGCCCAGTTTTTAAGATTTTTATAAACTTACTGACACTTGTAGGTTCCCTAAGGTTCTAAGGTTGGTTTTTTAAAAAAAATTTAGGTCTTTGGTGGTCTGGACAGTTAATTTATTGGTCTTAAAATTGATTTGTACCATCACATTATGCAGTTAGTAATTTTATTTTCCATTTAATTATCATTTTTCTAAATTCTCTCTTTAAAGGTTGTTGCTGTAGCCCATGCTGTTTATCAAGCAGTGCTCAGCCTGAAGAATATTCCTGTTTTGGAGACTGCCTATAAATTAATTTTGGGGGAAATGACTTGTGCCCTAAACAACCTGCTACATAGTCTACAACTTCCTGACGCCTGCTCTGAAATAAAACACGAGTCTTTTAAAAATCACGTATTCAATGTAGACAATGCAAAATTTGTAGTTATATTTGACCTCAGTGCCCTGACTACAATTGGAAATGCCAAAAACTCACTAATTGGGGTGAGTCTTACTTGGAGTGTTTTGTTTTATTCTCACTTAAGCCTCTCTTCTTTGCATGTTTACCTATGTTATTTACTGCTGTTATCATGTCAGTATTTCCAGAGTCACTGTAGGACACACTGCCATATGTAGGGCATTCCTGGGTCATTAAAATTGACTGGAATGTTTTCTTGCTGTTTTATTTCCCTTTCCCCTTCCTTTCCTTGACAACGCTTATAAGGTTTTTTTATATTTGTCTTAATCTTAAAAAACTGTCTTTTATGAATTTATATGTATCTTAGCATGCTTATAAAAAATTTGTCAACGTTTTCCACAGTTCAGATTTGTATAGTTCTTTTAATATGCAGCTTCTTCTTCCCTGCTTTTCTCCTCTTCACTAACGTTAGTGCTTACATATGGTCTTCCTTTTTGAGTTCCTGCTTTTCTCTGGGAATATTCATATATTCTTTCTTTTGGGAAAAGAATAAAGATTTCTTCCCTTTAAGAAATTTGATGTGACCTTCCTTTTGACTGATAATTGTTGCTTTAAGTTGCTTATTTTTTCCCTTTTGTTAGACCTTGCATGATTGGAAGACGTTACTTTTAATAATAAAAAGAAAAATAACAGGATATAATTAAGGGATAAAGTTTTCTAAAAGAGAAGGGAGGGAAAAGTCAAGTTTTGATGTTTAGATTTGCATGCTCTCCTGATCAGATTGCATTGTATCACTCCTCCAGTGAGTGTTCTTTCCCTCACTGCTAGTCATGGCTGCTGGTCTACAGTAAACTCTACTCAGACCCTAAAATTTCGTTATTGAGGAATTCACATTGTATATAGATTTGAAGAGGTGAAGAGGTTTTTTATCTTGCAGTATGGAAACAGTGGGTTAGGAAGGGGCAGGCAGATGGAATGGAGTATATTAGCAGCAGAGGGAAAAGGGAAGAAAGGGCAAGTAGCAAGATGTGCCTTTTTTCTGATTGGACAGGGCACTTTGGTATATGGAAAATTGAGGAGATGCAGTTTGCTACACTGCGAGGTACAAAGGACTTTGTTTAGCTCAGGAATCCGTATACTACAGCCTATGGACCAAATACAGCTCAATACCTTTTTCTCTCTCTTTTAAAAAATTATTTATGTGAGAGACAGAGAGTGTTGTCGGGAGAGCACCAGCAGGGAGAGGGGCAGAGGTAAAGGGAGAAGCTGTCTCCCCGCTGAGCAAAGAACCTGGCATGCTCAATCCCAGCACCCTGAGATCATGACTTGAGCTGAAGGCAGACACTTAAGCGACTGAGCCACGCAGAGCCCCTGTTTTTTCCTCTTTTAAAAAAAGTATCATTATTGATATATAATTCAAATATCTCGTAATTCCCACTTAAAGTGTACAGTTCAGGGGCACCTGGGTGACTCAGTTGGTTAAGTGTCCAACTCTTGATTTCGGCTGAGGTTGTGATCTGAGCCACCCGGGTGCCCCTGTCATTTAACTTTTAGAAATACGTACACATATTTTGAGGGATAAGCTTATGT
This sequence comes from Nasua narica, assembly GCA_028533885.1. Classification (NCBI taxonomy): domain Eukaryota; kingdom Metazoa; phylum Chordata; class Mammalia; order Carnivora; family Procyonidae; genus Nasua; species Nasua narica. The sequence goes on along the minus strand of CM052805.1, from coordinate 12,399,761 downwards.
CTGTCTTGGAGGAGCCAAACATTTGTTTTCTTTTGTACATCATCAGATGTGGGCGCTGTCTCCAACTGTCTTTGCTCTGCTGAGTAAGAATCTGATGATTGTGCACGGTGACTTGGCTGTTCACTTCCCTGCCATTCAGTATGCCGTTCTGTACACATTATATTCTCATTGTACCAGGTACTGTAAGATACTTCCTGTAAACAAGGTGTTTGTTTTTTTTTTAAAGATTTTTATTTACTTATTTGACAGAAACACTGGGAAAGAGGGAACACAAGCAGGGGGAGGGTGGAAGAGGGAGAAGCAGGCTTCCTGCCGAGCAGGGAGCCCGATTCGGGGCTCAATCCCAGGACCCTGGGATCATGACCTGAGCCGAGAGCAGATGCTTAACCGACTGAGCCACCCAGGTGCCTTTCGTTGTTGTTTTTTTTTAACTTTTGTAAGTGAGGGTGGGCTCTTATAAGAGTAGATTTTTAAAAATATGTGTTGACTTTGGAATTACTTCTTTTTTTCAATTAGAGATGAAATCAATAAAAGATGATTTTTCCTTTGTCTTCCAGGCACGATCACTTTATATCTAGTAGTCTTAGTTCTTCGTCCCCATCTTTGTTTGATGGAGCTGTGATTAGTACTGTGACTACAGCTACAAAAAAACATTTCTCAATTATACTGAATCTTCTGGGAATATTGCTTAAGAAAGATAATCTTAACCAGGATACAAGGTACTAAATAATATTTCCCAATTTTAAGTGTTCTTAACTTTTATTAATTAAGGTATGTGATTTGAGGATAGGAAATCCAGATTCTTGAGGTAGCAGGGTGGAGCAGCTTCATAATGAAATACTTCAAAATACGGCTTTATTATTTAGTTTAGGATTTCTTGTTCTTTGCCAGAAGAATTAAATGATACCTCCCTGCCCTAGAATGTTTAGTCGAAGAACGTTAAATAATCTATAGAGGTTTTTTATATTCGTTACTACAACTTATGCTAGTTTGGGGAAATTTACTTAAAAGGCATGCAACTTTTTGACAAAGGAGTTTCTATAGTTTGAGTTTTTGTTTTCTGTTGCTTGAGATACTTAAAGAAACCAAAAAGAAAGTAATGTAAGAAGAATAGAGTTTTATAATTTCTTCCCTCCTTCCCTCCTTCCTTTTCTTTTCTCTTTTCTTTTCTTTCTTTTCTTTAAAATCAACTGGGTATTTTGTGTTTCAGGAAACTGTTAATGACCTGGGCTTTGGAAGTGGCTGTTTTAATGAAGAAGTCTGAAACATATGCACCTTTATTCTCTCTTCCATCTTTCCATAAATTTTGCAAAGGCCTTTTAGCCAACAGTAAGATTCTGTGATTTTTAAAAATTTTGTTAATCTGCATTTAAAAGGGATCTTTGGTAATGAAAGATAATCACTTGAACATTTTCATAACATGAAATGTATAATTCCCATCTCAATGGCAGATGCATTATCTATCTTAACTTTTTGTTATTCTTAATATGTCAATTGTTTTTAAGTGATCGTCACTTTTTTAAGCTTATGTGAATGTTTATGCATTCTGTACACTTTTAAAATTTCCTTCAGAAAATGGTTTAGGGGAAGGCTTGTGACTTTAAGTGGGTTTTGTTGAATGTGTCATTTTCCCAAATGTATTGCCAGCAAGGGTTCTAGGCTGTAGCAAGGCCTAGTCCATCCATGGTAGGCACTTACTCTTTGTTGAATGAGTGAATGGGTTCGGGAAGGTAGGATATACTGGCATATAATTTCTTTTGGCAAGCTGAAAATGTCTTTTAATTTTTAATAGCTCTTGTTGAAGATGTGAATATCTGTCTGCAAGCATGCAGCAGTCTACATGCTTTGTCTTCTTCTTTGCCAGATGATCTTTTACAGAGGTATGGACTAAAAAGATCCTATCTTTTGACCCTAGTCCTCATAACTTGAAGCTGTTGCCACACTCATATTATCTGTTTCACTTTTTTGTAGGTGTGTTGATGTTTGCCGTGTTCAACTTGTCCATAGTGGAACTCGTATTCGGCAAGCATTTGGAAAGCTGTTGAAGTCAATTCCTTTAGATGTTGTTTTAAGGTATAATAGTTGCATTAGAACAAAAACATCCCACTGTTTGATTGCCTGGTAGTCCTTTAGGAAGAGGCAAATTGCCTATTAGTGAATTAATGTCACTTCTCAATGACTAATGAGATGTCACAGGGTTATATTGTGCAGGTCTAAAAGAAAGTAACAAGGTTTTATATTTTTTATAAACTTAGAAGCTCGTGATAATAAATCCTGAATAATTTATGTAACATAGTGCCAAAATGTATTTCTTAGTTCAGTTATTTGAGAAACTCAAGTGTAATCTTTATTGTTTTTGATTAAGTTAATTTTCAAGTTTTAACATTTCTATTTTGAAGGCTCAGGTTTTTTTTTTATTTCTATATTTAGTTAGCAAGAAAGTGACTCATTTACAGTATGAAGTAACCTTTTAACTGAAACATTTTGTACAACTGACTTTATTTTCTTTCTATAGCAATAACAATCACACAGAAATTCAGGAAATTTCCTTAGCGTTAAGAAGTCACATGAGCAAAGCACCAAGTAACACATTCCACCCACAAGATTTCTCTGATGTTATTAGTTTTATTTTGTATGGGAATTCTCACAGAACGGGGTAAGATTTTCTTTAACTCCTTCATGTGTGAAAGTAATTTAAATATTCTTGAATATCTTGACCCTATGCCCATTTTGAGGAGAAAATATGTCCGGAGTGGCAGAATAGAAGTGATACCTTCTCAAATGGGTTAATTTTGTGTTCAGCAGTAAGAATTGCTTTGAAGAAGTATCTGAAGAAACAAAAATGGGCTTTGAGATTGAGTGATGAAAAGTGTTTGACAGTTAACTGCTCTTAGTCATGAATGCTTTGGGGAGACATAGGGACATAGACATTCGGCACATGCTTAATTGCAATGAATGTTTTACCCTGATAGCCAATGTGTCATAAGCCATTTACCCTAATAACCCATCCACACCATACCCTATCCTGTTTTAACTGTAAAAGACCTCCTCACAATGAAAGTAGTAGGGATATAATGCTTCTCACTGTTAAAGGTTTTGCCTTTTTGAGGCAGGAAAATTCTAGTCCCCTCCTCCCATTCCCCTGGCATTTTTTTTTATTTCTAAATAAAGTTGTCATTGTCTGTTAAATATGAAACTGCTTTTCCCAGGAAGGACAATTGGTTAGAAAGATTGTTCTATAGCTGCCAGAGACTGGATAAGCGTGACCAATCAACAATTCCCCGAAATCTTCTAAAGACAGATGCTGTCCTGTGGCAGTGGGCTATTTGGGAAGCAGCACAGTTCACTGTCCTTTCTAAGTTGAGAACCCCATTGGGCAGAGCTCAGGATACCTTCCAGACCATTGAAGGTAATCGGCTCTTTGTGCTTTTTCAAACTTTGTGATATAAATACTTTCAAACCCTTCTTATAGTAAGAAGCAATGGATTTCTTTGTTAAAACAAAAATTTGAGAGTATATGCTTTGTTTTTCTTTAATACTGTCAGTCTTTCAAGTGCTGTTAGAATAAACTTTCATTGAATAATTGTATTGACAACAACATGGTTGTCTACTTTTGTTAAAAAACGAGGGGATTTGTATAGAGAAAACATTTTCCCCCTAAAATAAGAGATCTTTCTTGTCGGGATTTTTGTTTTTTAAATGATGACTGTACAGAAGATACTTGATAAATTTGAATTTGTGAAATTATCTCCAGCTTCTAGAATCTTTAAAGATTTCTTTTAAATTTGGAATGTTGTCTCTGCTTTAAGGTATCATTAGAAGTCTTGCAGCTCACACGTTAAACCCCGATCAAGATGTTAGTCAGTGGACAACTGCAGACAATGATGAAGGCCACAGTAGCAACCAGCTTAGACTTGTTCTTCTTCTGCAGTATCTGGAAAATCTGGAGAAGTTAATGTATAATGCATATGAGGGGTGCGCTAATGCATTAACATCACCTCCCAAGGTTGGTTTCAGTGGGCTGAGTGTTGCTTTGTAGCAGTTTCGTGGGCAAGCCTAGCAGTGCGTGTAGAGCTGAAATCGCAATACTCTTGGGTATTTGAGACTTCTATACTAGAATCCTAACCTATCCTGAGCTCTTCTTTTTCTTTATTCTAAAGGTCATTAGGACTTTTTTTTATACCAATCGCCAAACTTGCCAGGACTGGCTGACGCGAATCCGACTCTCAATTATGAGGGTTGGGTTGTTGGCAGGCCAACCCGCTGTGACAGTGAGACATGGCTTTGACTTGCTTACGGAAATGAAGACAAATCTATCTCAGGTAGAGTGTATTTGGACTTAATTTTAAGTCTGTTAATTAGAAAAATTTGAGTTTAATTCCTTTATTGTGATTTAATCTACGGATGAAATGAGTTAAAATTTCTGTTCATTAAAAAATTCTGTTTCAAAGCTTTTGATTCAATATTTTGTAAAAGCAATAACTTCTGAAGGTACCTCTTCATATTTTGTACTTAAAACATGTCAAAATATGTTATTACTTACATTTAAGGGGTTAGAACTTTAAAAGTAATTCTTAGAAATTTGTAGAAGAAATAATTCTAATCACAATTTTAAAGAATTGTATAATAGGAAAGTATAAGAATTTATAAGAAGTTATAATTTATAATACAAAGGTATAATGTTATAAGGGGAAAGTACTGGTTTATAAATGAATTCAGTAAGTGGAATCCAAGAATAGCAAATGTTTATTAATTAGACATAATATCAATAAGAAGCATTCAGACATAAAATTATCATTTTTTAATTTGTGATTATTTAGAGTTGATTTTTGCTCTATATTTAATTCATGTGTTACTCCTACAGATACCACAGTTTAACTGTCTGGGTAACTTTTTAGTTTGTAAAGATCGACACCCATGTGTTAAGGTTGTGTTACTTACCTTTTGTAGATACATTATATGTAAATTTTCAAGAATTATATTCTAAAAATATGCCATTGTAAAAATACTTGTTATTAAATACATTTGCCTTTACGTGGGCTTAGATTATGATCAGTAGTTGTAAATTTAGTAGATGATTGAATTTTAATGGTATTGAGGTCTGTGATTATTTTTTCTGAATGAACTTTCAGGGGAATGAGTTGGAAGTAACCATCATGATGGTGGTAGAAGCACTGTGTGAGCTTCATTGTCCTGAAGCTATACAGGGAATTGCTGTCTGGTCATCTTCTATTGTTGGAAAGAATCTTCTCTGGATTAATTCAGTGGCCCAGCAGGCTGAAGGGAGGTAAGCTGGAAGGAAGGAAATAGGTGATAGGATATCTTTGCATTTAAATCCTCTGTATTCCTGGCTAACTTTGTAGTTAAATGTTAAAACAGCTTTGTTCAGTTTTAGCCAATGAAACTTGGTGTAAGTCACTTTACTAAGGAGCCATCTTTAGTTTCTTCTTTAAGTAGCTGCAAAACTTAGATGCATTTCTTATTTATGGATTAGTAAGATATAAGAAAGAAGATAGAAGAAATCTTCCTTAAAACACGATCTGCCAATTACTTGTTTTATTAGCTAACCTACCTACCTACCTACCTTCCTTCCTTCCTTTTTCTTTTCTTCTTTCCTTTTTCTTGAGAGGGAGCAGGGAAGAGGGACAGAGGGAGAGAAAGAATCCCAAACAAGCTCCTTGCCCAGCACCGAGCCTGATGTGGGGCTTGATCTCACAACCCTGACTGAGATCATGACTTGAGCCTAAATCGAGAGTCAGACGCTTAACCAATTGAGCCACCCAGGCACCCCATACTTGTTTTATAAATATTTTTGAACTTGATTCTCAATTGATAACCTTCCATGTCAGAGTCTGATACGAACTAGAGTAGTTACTCGTTAGCTTTGTGCACTCAACATTTAAACTTGATTTCGCTAGGTAAAGGAACATTAGCCATAATATTATGTCTGTGTATATTTATGTTAGTTTTATCAAATCTGGAAAATGTAGCAAATAAAGAACTGCTCATAATTCCATCTGCCACTAATAACTATTAGTTTTGGTGCATCACGCCTTTTTTAGTTTTTTTTTTCTTTCATATTTAGTCTTTTCCCCACTTTTTCCAGAAATAGCTGTGTTTTTACTGGTTACCTCATTTTGCTTTTGCCACTCAGCAATATTTTAAAAAATATTTGCCATGTTAAATATTGTACAATGTTATTTTTAATGACGCAGTTGTATTTTTTGTGAGTACACCATACTTTTGAACATTCCTTATTTTTGGACAGTAAGGTTATTTTTGATGTTATTTTGCTAATCTTAATGCACTGTGGCACTTAATTCTTTAAAATATAGCTTATAGTTATGTTTATTTTCTTTGAATTCATTCCTCCAAGTTGATTTACTAGAATAAATGCTATAGACCATAAGGCTTATGGTATGTTCTTTTGCTAAGGACTGTATAGAAAACTGTTTCCAGTTTAATCTGTAACAATAGAATAATAACCCCTTCCCTCACCTTTGTGAATACTGAGGATCACTGGAAAATAACAGCTCTGCCACTATCATCAGTTAATAGAGTTTTAACTTACATTTGTTTATTAATGATTAATAGTAAGACTTTCCCCATATGTTCTATTGATCATTTATGATTTTTAAAAACATAGATAATGTCTTCATGGCCTCTCATTTTTCCTGTTTTGATCTATGAGATTTTATTATACAGCAAGATTGCTGATGCTGTGTAGTTTCTTAATTTGTAATCTGTTTTTAATTTTTATGGTGTTTCTGGTACTTAGAAATTTCAAGTTATGTCATTAGTATCTGTTACTTTATGAATTCTTTTAAAAAATTTGTTCTTCTGCGTAGCCTTTGTGTACATTGAGATCTGATACTTAGCGGTATTTTCTGTTATTTATTTATTTATTTATTTATTTATTTATTTATTTTTCCTGTTATTTATCTTTTAAAGTGAAGGATACCTTTGTGTATGTGTGTGTGGTTTTTTTTAAGATTTTATTAATTTGAGAAGGAGAGAACAGGCAGTAGGAAGGGGTAGAGGGAGAGAGAGAGAGAAGCCGACTCCCTGCTGAGCAGGGAGCCCGATGCGGGGCTTGATGCCAGACCCTGAGATAATGACCTGAACCAAAGGCAGACGCTTAACCAACTGAGCCACCCAGACACCCCTTCTGTTATTTTATATATACTGCCCTTTTTTCCTTAGGATTTTATTTATTTGAGAGAGAGAGATGTGCATGGTAGGGAAGGGTGGGTAGAGGGAGAGAGTGAAAGTTTCAAGGCATTCTGCACTGAGTGTGGCACTTGGGCTCATTGTCAGAACTTCCAGATCACGATCTGAGCCAAAACCAGGGAGTCAGATGCCCAACCACCTGTGCCACCCAGACACCCCTGCCTTTTTTAAAATTTTATTTTCATTTATTGTTAGGAAAAAAAAAATCTAATTTTGTGTACCCCAGCCCCACACAAAATAATTAACTCATTGTCTCCACTCAATTTATTTCCCTGCTCAACTTGTTGATTAATTTTTTCGTTTTTTTTTTGGAAGTGAAGTCTGTGGATAATTAAAAATAAAGACTGTTTGAATTTGCATTAAAGGTTTGAAAAGGCCTCTGTGGAGTACCAGGAGCACTTGTGTGCCATGACGGGTGTTGATTGCTGCATCTCCAGCTTTGACAAATCTGTTCTCACATTAGCCAATGCTGGACGTAACAGTGCCAGCCCCAAACATTCTCTGAACGGTGAGCATCTAGAATTTAAATAAAAAATTATAGTCAGATACTTTGTACTGACAATCTTACTGTGTATTTTTAGATTTCTGTCATCTTTAAAATGTTTATAATTGCTCTGGAACTATTTTATAAAATACATTCATTCAGGTGAATCCAGAAAAACTGTGCTGTCCAAGCCAACTGACTCTTCCCCTGAGGTTATAAATTATTTGGGAAATAAAGCGTGTGAGTGCTACATTTCCATTGCTGACTGGGCTGCAGTACAGGAGTGGCAGAATGCTATCCACGACTTGAAGAAGAGTACTAGCAGTACTTCTCTCAACCTGAAAGCTGACTTCAACTACATAAAGTAAGGACTTTTTTCATTTAAATAAATTTTCGGTAGCTTTAAAGTCTTACTCTATGGCAGAAAAATATTAAAATTGGTAATATCTATTATTGTAAGATATTTGAAGTTCTAATAATAACTACTGTTTGAAAATGATTACAGTGAAAAAAAAAAGAATGATTACAATGAGAAACCAACATTAGAGGTGAGGAAGGTATTCATGCAGTGGGAAGACAGTCGTGTCACTGTTGAAACAGTCATTTGGTATTGGTTCTTAGAGCTTACAAAACGAATATAAATAGAAATCTGTTACTACTTTAGGAAGGGTCACATTTGATCACTGTTTCTAAATTAGGTTTGAATCGATTGAAAATAATCTAAAGAGGGCATAGTTTATGAACATTTGTAAATTCTCTTTCCTTTTTCCTTCTTGTTCCTCTATGCATTTATTAATCCCTTAATTCAGAATATGTGTACTGGGGGTGCCTGGCTGTCTCAGTCCGTAGAGCATGTGACTCTTGATCTTGAGGTCATGAGTTCGAGTCCCACATTGAGTGTAGAGATTAAATAAATAAACACACAAATACATAAATACATAAAAATTAACCCCTGCCCCCCACAGAATATATGTATTGAATTAATCCCTTAATTCAAAATTTGTATACCCATAAGTGGCTGGGGCATAGGGGTCATTAGCTATCCTTCCCATTGAGAAGCTCAGCTTCTAGAGAGTAAATCTGTTAGTGGGTAGTTTCTCCATTGAGCATGTACTGTGTCAGTGGGGTTTAACATTTCATGAAACATGAATTCTGACCCTTGAGGAACTCCCTCCTAGAGGAGACACACAGACAGACAAGGTTGGGAATGCCATCAGGGTGACATTTGAGCAAAGACTTGAGGAGACAGATCTAATGGAAGAGTGATGTGCTTTTAGTGTTCTGGAAATGCCCTGGAGGCCACTCTTGTTGAAGCAGGTGAATAATAAGAAATAAGAGTAGAGAGTAAGTGGGAACTATGAGGACTTTGACTCCTAATAAGAGAGAAAATCTTAGGGTGAGATTTGAATAGGAGAGGCATGTTCTGATCTGACTTTGAAGTTTGCTCTGCTGTGTTTTCCAGAGACTGGAGGTGGATGGCAAGGGTGGCAGCATGTATACCACTAATCTATAGGTAAAAGGTAGTGGGAGAACAGACACTATTAATTGAAGTAGGAGCACACAGAAGAATGAGGTGTGTTTAAGGTGCTTGAAACATGCAGAGATTGTTTAATAAGCAGTTAAGAATTGGATTTGGAGCAAAGGAGAAAAGTCTAAGCTAGAGAATGATTTGGGGATCATTAGCATATAGGTGACGGTAAAAGACCTTCTTTTTCCTGGCTCTACTCCAGAGTCTTTGTAAGCTACCAAGTAACAGATAAAGTTCTGGGGATGGGTAAGTGAAAAGTAAAGAGGGCCAAGGTCAGAATCCTTTGTTACAGGAGGGGAGAGGAAGCCATTGATAAAAACACAAGGACACTGAGAAAGGAAGAGTCCGAGATGTAGGAGAACCAGACTGGGGTAGTTCGCCTTGTCAGGAGTTCCAGAGACAGCATGCAAGAAGAGCTGTGAAGAGAAAGAGAGAAGGAGAAGCAGCCAAGCTGAAACTGTTGAGTGGTGAAGAAACTTGGAAATCTAAAGCTCTAAAGATTACTTGGATAGTGAGTTATTCATGAAGTCAAGGAGAGGAAGCTTTGGCTGGAGGAGAATGTATGTGAAGTATTGGAGAGATTAAGTGTTCTTGTAAGTTTAGGGGAAGGAGTAACTAGAAAGCAGAGGTTGAAGAAACAGGATAAAGAACATTGATTAAGGGATTAACTGGGCCCTACCTTTTTTGAATGTAAGGGTAAGAGTAGAAGAAATGAAAGCCGGTGTGTGTGTGTGTGTGTGTGTGTGTGTGTGTGTGTGTGTGTGTGTGTGTTGAGTCAGTCATTAGCAGAGAGTGTGAGGACCTTGTAGAGCCTAGTGGAGACACAGGGAACCTACCACTGGAGAGGACTCAGACCCTGTAGTGTCAGGAGTGATAAGGGTGTTGTCACCAAATCTTGACGGTTCATCAATTGCGGCTCCCATGAGAAGTGCTCGGTTGCCTTGGTCCAGGCTTTGAGCTTATAAGGGGGAGGCAGGTGCAGCCATTGATGTTACAGTGCTAGTGCTGGATTTAGGCTACATTGTAAGGGAGGGGACACAGTGAGAGGGACAGAAAAAGATGAGTGATTAATGGAAAAGAGAGAGATGAAGAAACTGAGTCATCTTCTTGGTTGGAAAGCAGCTATAGTAAGAACGGGAACAGAGTGAGTGTTCTGCAAGTAGCAGCAGTCAGTAGGGAGGGAGAATGCCTGTCATCCTAGTGTTGATGCCCCAGGACTAAAGGAATTTCGGAGGCACCACCATTCTCAGACGACATAAGGAGATGGAAAGGAAGAATTCTTTGAAATAAGAGAAACAGCTTCCATGAAACCCACTGGGGAAGGGAGAGGGGGAGGGAGGCTAGCAGTGAAAGGTGGAATGAGGATGGAAGGCTGAGATAATAGAACAGGAGCCCTCCAGGGATCTGCGCTTTACGTGGGGAATGGGGCCATGCAGAGAATTTAGAGGTAGTTTGGGGAGAATCAGTTGGCATTGCCCTTCAGAGATCTGATCTGTCAGTTTGATGGATGGGCCCCTGAGGATAACAAGCTACAAAAAGAGGAAGGAAACATGAAGGGGTGATTATGCTAAACTGTGAATGACTATAGCTGTGGCTTTCTGGTTAGCCACTCCAGTTTTAGTGCTAATTAAATTGGTAGTCACATCTTCAAAATAGAAAATAAAAAACGATGGCCTACGTAGAAGGAACCGCATCAAGAGAATGCTATGTAACTGTGCTGTGTTTTTCTAGAATTGGTTCTACTTTTTTTGAATGGTCCCACAGGCTGTATAATATAAGCTAACTGGTATTTTAATTACAGATCACTAAGCAGTTTTGAATCTGGAGAATTTGTTGAATGTACTGAGCAATTAGAATTGTTACCAGGAGAAAATGTCAACCTACTTGCTGGAGGATCAAAAGAGAAAATAGGTACTTGAAATAATAATCTTAGAATTAAGTACTTTATAGACAAGTTGCTCAAGATGTTTGGCTTAGCATTTCCTAGAAAATCTGGATGTTTTTGTATATTTATTTTGGGGCAGAATTCTATGTGAAGAAACCTCTTTAGGTCTGTTTTACTTACATTTGATTTGGCAAATGAAAACAGTTTAAGTAAAATTAAACTAAAAAAAAGGCTATCGAAGACTTTGAGATTTATCTAGCCACATTTGAAAAAGTTTTAAGTAGTCTTTAAGCTAAATATTTTTCTTACTGTGGTTCATTAACTAACTTCCTTACCACAACTGGAACATTCTGTAAAATATTACCCTAAAGTTAGTATTACCCTAAAGTGAGTAGTTTGTGTGTTAGCATTGAGTTGCTAGATCAGTAAGGTTTGCAAAGTACGGCTAGTTTTGTCCCTTTAAAGGTAGTGGTTGATTTACTGATTTTTGAACTATGGAAATCAGCTATTTTGAAGCAGGTCTGAGATATAATTCAAATGTGGACTATAATTTTTATATAGCTATAAGAAATGCTTAACCATAGTGTTCAGCTGCCTGAATTTAAATATGAAGGAATGTATTTATTGGTGATAACTTTTTAATACTGTCAAAATATTTTATCACGCTGACACATTAAAAGCAAATTAACTTAATGGAATTTATTTAACTTCTGTAGATATGAAAAAACTGCTTCCTAACATGTTAAGTCCAGATCCAAGGGAACTTCAGAAATCCATTGAAGTTCAGTTGTTGAGAAGTTCTGTTTGTTTGGCAACTGCTTTAAACCATATAGAACAAGATCAAAAGTGGCAGTCCATAACCGAGTAAGTTTAATCCCAAGGGGGTTAATGTGCACTATGTCTACCATATGGTAGACTTAAGTATTTTAGGGAATGGAGTTGGTTACCTGATCACTTCGGTGTTAGTCACGATAGCTTCATTTTAGTTGTAAAAGTCATATGATACATGAATGGCACTTGGCAACATATATAGAGGTTGAAACTAAATAAACTGTAGAAATCCCCAGAAACATGTCTTGACTTGCTTATGTCCTTTTATTAAAGGGCAGGGAGCTCTTCTTCCTTCTTCCTCTTTGGATGCCACTGTAGTAGCATCTTATCAAACTATCTTATCCTTTCAGTGATTACACAGGTTGGAAAATCTCATTTATTAATTGAGCGTGAATATTTTGTTTCAGAAATGTGGTAAAGTACTTGAAGCAGACCTCCCGCATAGCTATTGGACCATTGAGACTTTCTACTTTAACAGTTTCACAGTCTCTGCCAGTTCTAAGTACCTTACAGCTGTATTGCTCTTCGGCTTTGGAGAACACAGTTTCTAACAGACTTTCAACAGAGGTGTGTATATGTGTATCCTTGTCAGGGTATTCTTTTGAACATTTGATAGGCATTCGTGTAGAATTTTTTTTTTTTTTACGATTTATTTGAGAAAAACAGCGTGGAAAAGGGGCCGAGGGAGAAAATCTCAAGCAGACTCCCCGTTGAGCATGGAACCCGGCATAGGGCTCAATCCTAAGACCTATGAGATAATGACCTGAGCCGAAACCAAGAGTCAGACACCCAATTGACTGAGCCACCCAGGCACCCCAAGATTTTTTTGAATTTTTAAAGTAGCATTTGTTGGACAAGCTAGTAAATCCAGAAATCTAAAATGTCATTTTCATTTGAGGAGTGTGCGAGGCAGATGGAGGAACCTAAGATACATCATTTCAAGGATGGCTAATTGCATAATTTTTTCTTTGCTTTTTTTTTTTTTTTTTTTGAAAGAAGGATTGGTTATGTAAATATGTTTTCCATTGAAAGGTGTTATAAAATTTAGATTTGAATAAAACAAAGACTTTCTCAGGGGCACCTGGGTGGCTCAGTTGGTAGAGTATATGACTCCTCATCTCAGAGTTGTGAGTTCAAGTCCCAAGTTGGGCTAATAGCTTACTTTAAAAATAAATAAATAAACAATGAAGACACCTCATCCTCTTCCCAGATAGGGTAAAGTTTAACCAAAGATGGGCCCTTCCCAAGGGAATTATAGTCTTTGAGAATCTGCTTATAAAGCAATAGTTTTATGTTTCTCTGTAATTCACCTTCTCCTTTATATTAAATATGGTGTGTTTAATTTTTTAAAAGTGTGCTTTATTGATAAGTATATATATTGACTTAATTTTGGGGGGGGGTGGAGAAAGCAAATATTTTACTAGAGTGTCTTAGAGTGTCTTTCCTCCTGTGATTAGAAGATACTGAAGATAGTGGAGAGTTTAATAGATGAGCCTAAAGCACCTGACTTATGGGGATTGCGGCTTACCTTAACCTACAACCATATAAAGAGGCTGTTTACATTGAGTAGTTTTGGTTTTTCTCTCGCAGGATTGTCTTATTCCACTCTTCAGTGAAGCTCTGCGTTCATGTAAACAGCATGATGTGAGACCGTGGATGCAGGCATTAAGATATACCATGTACCAGAGTCAATTGTTGGAGAAGATAAAAGGTAATTAGGTTGGTTTTTTTACTAGCTTTGATTGAGATATAATTTACACATTTTAAGCGTACAGTTCCAGTTTTGACATCTCTTCACCATTGTAACTGCCAATACAATCAAGATATAGAACATTGATCTTATCCCCAAAGGTTTCCTTATGTCTCTTCCCAATCACCTCTCCCATGTGTCCTGTTCCTGGACAACCGCTGATTTGTTTTGTCACTGTAGATTTGACATGTCTTTACTAAAGTTTTATATAAATGGAATTACAACTCTCTTGTGTCTGGCCTCTCTAGTTCAGCATTTTATTTTTAAGGTTCCCCTATGTTTTGTGTAGCAGTATTATGACCCTTCCTGTCGTTGAGTATTGCCCATTCTATGTATATACCATAATTTATCGCTGGGTCTTTTGGTGGATATTGGAGTTGTTTATTTTAAAATTTGGACTGTAATGTATAAAGCTGCCATGAAATTCATGTACGGGTCTCTGGGTGGACGTATATTTGTGTTTCTCTTGAATAAATGCCTCCAAGTGGAATTGTTGAGTCATATAGTTTATGTTAAAAATAGTTTGGCATTTTCTTAGAAAGTGTTTCGACATTTCTTCTGGCATCTACATCTTTGGTAGTGCTAGTTTTTTTTTTTTTTTGAAGATTTTATTTATTTATTTGACAGAGATCACAGGCAGGCACAAAGGCAGGCAGAGAGAGAGGAGGAACCAGGCTCCCCGCTGAGCAGAGAGCCCTACTCGGGGCTTGATCCCAGGCCCCTGAGATCATGACCTGAGCTGAAGGCAGAGACTTTAGCCTACTGAACCACTCAGGTGCCCTTGTAGTGCTGGTCTTTAATTTCAGTCACTGACACCAATGTATAAGAGTACTTCATTGTGGTTTTATTTGGATTTCCCTGGTGATTAATGAGATTGAGCATCTTTTCATTTGCATAGCGACCATTGTATATCTTAATTTGTTAAGTATTCCCATCTTAGCTATTTTTAATCAAGTCATAGACTTGTTTGTTCATTCTGGATACAAATTCTTTGTAAGATACAGTATACTGTGAATGTTTTTTTTAAACATTCCAAATCAGTAGAGAAGTAGTACTTGTATAAATACTAGTAGGTCTTTTTTAAAGTAGGCTTTATTTATTTATTTTATAGGTCTCCTTGTTAAGAAAGAAATGTCTGTCATGTTAAAGGGATGCTAGCAATTTACTTTATTGCTTGAAAATGGAAAAATTGCCATAATTCTATAGAATTTTAGTTGAAAATGTGGTCGTTAAGTTTAATACATTTGTGTATTAAATTTCAAGTAAGGTTTTGTTGGGGTATGGGCTTGGATTGCCGAGTGATTAGTGGGAACTGTGACTCCCCTGGACCCTCCTTGCCGTATACACTTGGGTTGGATTGTTAGCCCAGCATTTGGAAATGGAAGGTGGGACCCATCATTTGGAAATGGAAGGACCTTAGGGCAAGTCATTAAATTTCTGAGTCACTTTCTTCTTCAGTTGAGGGTATTGCCTTGCTCAGGAGATTGTTTTAAGGATTATAGGAAATGAGGCAAGGCATATAAAAAGCCCCAGCGCAGAGCATGGCATATAACAGGACTACAAATATCATCTTTTTTCTCATCCTTCTCTTATTGAGCAAGTTTTAAAATTGGGAATACAAAGTCAGTAATCCAGCGGTTTTAGTTGGAGACAGAATTGGACTCCCTCTCATGTTTTTCCCTTCTTCAGCAAGTGCTTATGAAGTGTGTGCTCAAAGTTGTGATGTAACGGTGAACAAGACAAAGCTGTTTTCTGCATTCCAGGGACCATAGTGATTCTAGAATCTAGCAGGGAAAACTGAACTCAAACAAGGGACAGTAGTACATGTGCTGAGTGGAAGTGCATGTACATGGTGCTAAAAGAACATACAACAAGGACACTAATGTAATCCTAGGGATCAGTCAGAACAGGATTTGGGGAGCAAGTAACATTTAAGCTGGTACTTGAGGGAGGTAGGGATGAGATGGAAGGCAGTAGTTAGACTGGTTGGAAAAAAAACATTTAAAGGCCAGAGGCAAGAATGAAAGATTCTTAGGTGACAGTTTGCTTAAGGGAGAGTGGGGAGAGAGGAAGCTGAAGGAGATTCAGATTGGAATGAAGTGCAAGGCATCTGCCTTTCAAGGCAAATTCAGGAGCTGGGGTTTTGTTAGAGGGGCGGTGGAAAGCTATCAACGGGAAGTTAAGTCTTAAAGATTTACCTTTGTGAAAGATGATTTTAGTTGCAGATTGGGGAATGGACTAGAAGAGGATAAGACTTGGGGGTCAGAGGGACCAGTTTGGCTGGTAAAGGTACCCAAGGTAGTGGAAGTAGGGATAGAAAAAAACAGAGATGATATGAAGGCTGTAAGTAGAGTCTTAAGATGACTGGCAGGCACTTGCTTAGGTAGCCAGGTTGATCATGTGCCTTTCCTTGAGAAAGGAATAACAGGAGAAGGAAGTAGAAGGTTTGGAGGGTGGTAGAAAATGGATTCCACTTGGCACAGGTAAAAAGTGTCCTTGAAATACCTGAGCGTAGGTGACTGGTAGGCAGGTGGGACTCAGATGTCAGGTCTGGCTAGAGATAAAGATTCAAGAGTCATCAGCATTTATATGGTAATTGAAGCTACGGGAAGAGATGATAAACTGTCCAGGGAGAATATGCAGAGTGAGAAGAGTACAGAGCCTAAGACTGGCCCTGAGGAACTTGAATTTTAATGGATGCGTACTGGATGAGGAGACTAAGGATTCTTTGGAAAGATAGGAGTGTACTAGGAAAGAACGGCATGAGAGGAGGGCAGAGGGTACTTACACAACAAGAGGGGGATGATCTAGTCTCACTCTTTTCCCACACTTTGGCTTAGGCTCTTTACTAAAAAGCTCTAGTAATTGAAAAACTAATTTCTTATAGTAAATGATTTTTCCTTTGCTTCATTGTTTGCTTACATTTATTTCAACAAACTTACTGTTTATTGTATGCCAAGCCGTATGCTAGCTGCTAGGGATTTAAAGATAATGAAAAATGAGTTATCTTTATTTAGGGAGTTGGTAGGGAAGGAAAAATGGCTGGGGAAGAACTTTTGTCCATGTTTCCATGGAGTCTGGGTTAGAGCAGTCAAGGACTAATGAAACATTTTTTTTCCTCCAGAACAAACAGTTCCAATTAGAAGCCATCTCATGGAATTAGGTCTAACAGCAGCAAAATTTGCTAGAAAACGAGGGAATGTGTCACTTGCAACAAGACTGCTGGCACAGTGTAGTGAGGTTCAGCTGGGAAAGACTACTACTGCACAGGATTTAGTCCAGCATTTTAAAAAACTATCAACTCAAGGTCAAGTGGATGAAAAATGGGGGCCCGAACTTGACATTGAAAAAACCAAATTGCTATATACAGCAGGTTAGTAAAATGAACTATGCTTAATATATGACTAAAATGAAAATCACGTGTATGAAAATGTGTACGATGTAAGGCAATAATAGAAATGATGATTTTTTTTCCCAGCTGTGACAGAATATTTGCATCTTGAATAATAAATTACCTATAATCAATTTATAACCTCAATGTATCAAAGTAAATGTTTCTAGAGCTCATTGATTACCACTGAATTTACATTGTTACTTTACCCTGAAATACTGTTAATTGTTTGCATATAAAGCTTCTAAGGGCTGGTTTTTGGTTTTTTATAGGCCAGTCAACACATGCAATGGAAATGTTGAGTTCTTGTGCCATATCTTTCTGCAAGTCTGCCAAAGCTGAATATGCAGTTGCCAAGTCAATTCTGACACTGGCTAAATGGATCCAGGCAGAATGGAAAGAAATTTCAGGGCAACTGAAACAGGTTTACAGAGCTCAGCAACAGCAGAATTTCACAGGTCTTTCTACTCTGTCTAAAAACATACTTGCTTTAATAGAACTGCCATCTGTTAATACCATGGAAGAAGAGTATCCTCGGATTGAGAGTGAATCTACAGGTAGGATTTTTTTATTTTATTAGCTTTAAAATACCAGTTTGAGAAGTTATTTCTCCACTATTTTAAAGTTTATAATGTAGTATTTGGCACAAAAATTGCTTGCATGGGAATTTAATATATTGTACTGACTGGAAGTAACTAAAACACATTTCTTTAGTATCTAATGCCACTGTGGAAGTCCCCTAACTCCACTCCCCAGGCCTTCCCAAGCCACAGTGCTTTATGGACTTAGATGTTTTTGCCGGCAAGATTGTCTGGCTGCAGACACCTAAATTCCACCTCACACTGGAAGGAGCAAGAAAGATACACAGTAGTTGACTGTGGTCTCCTTGGCTGGTAGAGCACAGAGACTCCAGAAAGATGAAAGTTTCACATTCTGACACTAGTGCTAGTAATAGAAAAGTACTTGACAAATAGGGTAGTTCATTCAGTGTTGGAGTTTTTGTTCTGTCAAGGATTTACAGAGTGGGGTAGAGTTAACCTCTTTGCCGATGAGAATATACTTTCATTTTGATTGTTATGAAGTCTGGGATTTTAATTACTTAGGTTGGTCTTAAAAAATAATTGTAATCTATGTAATTTAGAGTGTTGATATTCATAAGGGATGTGTCCTGTGATTATTATAAGTCTTAATTGGCAAATGGCATTATAGCAGGTGATTTCTTCACTTCTAAACTGTGAGTAAAGATAATTACCTCATGAATTTCTGACTGACTGAGATTGTATACTGATCACCTATAGATTATTTTTGCCAGAATGTTCAAGCTTAACCTAATCTCAAGGAAAGAGCCACTCATAACTAGAATTTAAGACATTGTACAACACATGTGACACCCGAACTGTTTTATAAAAGGCTCAGTGTTTTGAAAGATATTTATGTGGTTTACAGGGTGATAATTTAAGCTTATTAAATTAATAGTGGAGTGATTGATTTCAATATATTAGCCTTTTAAGAAAGCATAGTAAAAATGTGTTCTTGAATCAAATTTTGTACTGTAATATTCTGGGACTTAGAGATAGCTTACAGATAATAAAATTCTAAAATGTTGGTAGGAATGCCGTTTGAAATTTATGAATGTAACATTGCTGAGTCCTTTCATTATTATTATTATTTTTGTCCATTATGGCAGTGCATATTGGAGTTGGAGAACCTGACTTCATTTTGGGACAGTTGTATCACCTATCTTCAGTACAGGCACCTGAAGTAGCCAAATCCTGGGCAGCATTGGCTAGTTGGGCTTATAGGTGGGGCAGAAAGGTGGTTGATAATGCCAGGTATGTATGTTGAAATGTATAATTTATTTAATGCATTGCAAGATAGAGATGACATGTCTGCTCACCTGTTTTGGTAGCTTCACATGACAAGTTTTGGTAGCTAGAACCAGTGACTTGTTTATTTTTATAGTCAGGGAGAAGGTGTTCGTCTGCTGCCTAGAGAAAAATCTGAAGTTCAGAATCTGCTTCCAGACACTATAACTGAAGAAGAAAAGGAGAGAATATATGGTATTCTTGGACAGGCTGTGTGTCGGCCAGCGGGGATTCAGGCAAGGAAAACTTCATACAGTTTTTGGGAGAAATGGCGTCAAGATGACTTTTTTAATTCATTCATTTTGGGGACACTTGGGTGTGTCAGTCGGTTGGGCATCTGCCTTCAGCTCAGGTCAAGATCCCGGGGTCCTGGAATCGAGTCCCACATCAGGCTCTTTGCTCAGCGGGGAGCCTGCTTCTCTTTCTGCCTGTCTTTCCCCTGGCTTGTTCTCTCTCTGACAAATAAATTGACTCTTTAAAAAAAATTTATTGATTTTGAAGAGGCTGATCACATATACTTGATTACATGTTGAATGGAGTTTAGGCAGCTACTGTTACAAATCAAAACTTTGAGTTTTAAGATGAAAGTGAGTTATGATACTTTTCTAAGGAGAATGTAATGCCTTGAGAAATCATTTCCTTAAGGTCTCGTTACAGTAGGTGAATTTTATTTTATGGTGAATTAAATTTCTCTTTTAATTATTGTTTTGATCAGAAATTAGATTCTTTACACTAGCTTGGGACCTTCTAAAGTACATCAGTGCCTGAATACCACTCCAAGTACTCTGAGTGGCACGTGGGTGTATGTCTTTAAGCTTACTAGGTGATTCTAATTCATAGCCAGAGTTGATAACTAGTAGACTAAATGAGCTGTAGGATTTATTCTCTCTCAGCTCAGAGTTCTGTTACTTCTAGAATGTTAGAGCTATTGAGTTTTTAAATAGACTTTAAAAGTTTGGGTTTTATTTCATAGGCTAAACTGTACTGACTCATCTAACTCTAGACCAGCATGTATCAGTGTCTACCAGAGCTGGCATTGCATGTGTGCCCATTACTGTAAAGAGGGTAAAGGCTGTTGTGAGTGAATTCAGTATACATTCAAGTCTCAAAAGTTTTGAACAGATTACATTTAATGTTCTGCAGGCAGAATACTGTATTGTAACTTAGAAACGTTTAAAGTACCAAAAAACAAAGTTTTAAATCCTTTATTAGTTACATCAGTAAATACATCCTCCAGAGGAGCATAATGACAATTTAGCATGTGTGAAACCAGATGAAGTAATTTAATTTTTCATAAAGAAGAAAAATGCTTTCATAGGATAGGAAAGTCATGTACCCCGCCTTTTCTGTTTGTTTTTAAAAAATAGCATTTTATGCCCACATTTTCTTCAGGATGAAGATATAACACTTCAAATAACAGAAGGTGAAGATAATGAGGAAGATGACATGGTTGATGTTATCTGGCGTCAGTTAATCTCAAGCTGCCCGTGGCTTTCAGAACTCGATGAAAGTGCAACAGAAGGAGTTATTAAAGTGTGGAGAAAGGTTGTAGATAGAATCTTCAGCCTGTATAAGCTGTCTTGCAGTGCCTATTTTACTTTCCTTAAACTTAATGCTGGTCAGGTAGGTGGCACGGTGTTCGGCTCTAAGAAAATGTATTTGATATTTCCTTCCTACCAGATGAAAACAGTATTCTTATTTCTGTCTTTCACCTTTCCCCCTTAGATTCCTTTAGATGAAGATGACCCTAGGCTACATTTGAGTCACAGAGCAGAGCAGAGTACTGATGATGTGATCGTGATGGCCACACTGCGCTTGCTCAGACTGCTCGTCAAGCATGCCGGCGAGCTCAGGCAGTATCTGGAACATGGCTTGGAAACAACACCTACTGCTCCGTGGAGAGGTAACGGTTTGAATAAAAGATTTCAGGAAAAATTATTCCTGGGTAGGATATATAAGACAACAAAGTTATTTCTTGGTGTTTATTATTTTAATGTGTTACAGAACACCTACATTAGTTGAGAGGACACCATGTTACATACTCTCCTCTCCTACCTTTCAGAGAACTAGAAGGCTGACAGGCAGGAGCTTTATGGATACAAAATGGATTTTGGAGACAGTGGTGAAAATAAGTTTCAAAAATTGTTGTATGCCCTTTGTTAATAATTTGTCTTTTATAGGCATTCATAGAAAATATATTTTATCAGCATTATTGAATCGCCTTGCATTTTGATTATAGCTCTGTACCCTAACCAGACTTGCAAATCAAGAACTATTGTTAGGGTTCTTTGTTATCACAGGAAGAAATCTGGGGCCCTTAGAACTGATTCTGACCCACATCAAGTTTTATGCTTTTGCATCTACGGTGTTGACAGTTTTTTAATAACTTTATCCTTCTTTCTTCTTATTCTGAAGGAATTATCCCACAGCTTTTCTCACGCTTAAACCATCCTGAAGTATATGTGCGCCAGAGTATTTGTAACCTCCTCTGCCGAGTGGCTCAAGATTCCCCGCATCTCATACTGTACCCTGCAATAGTGGGTACCATATCACTTAGTACTGAGTCGCAGGCTTCAGGTATGGAATATTAAAATACTGCTATGTTAAGTATAAGTTATTCTGCAGGTAATGTCTGTTAGGTAAATTTTTCAGCTTTCTGTTACAGAGTTGATGGAGTTTGTGGGTTTTTTCAGTAATAATAATAATTATCGTTTATTGAGGTAGTTACTGCTGTGTCCAGGACTAGGGCATGTGCTTTACACATGCTCTTGATTCTCACAGTAATCCATTTAGGCTTAGAGAAATTGTGCCAATGCTGTCAGGTTCACCAGTGAGCTGAGTAAATGGTAGATAAGGATGAAACCAAGCTCCGGATTCTGGCTAGAAGAAGATTCTGATTTTTTGAGATTCATTTTTTTTTTTGTTGAGATTCAATTTATTTTTCATTATCCTCCATTTGCTTATAATGTTAATATAAAAGCTTACCTGTGGAGAGGCAGAATATCCACGATCTTTGGTTATTTGATGCATGGAAAGCAAATTAGTTAAGCGAGCGCTCTGGAGTCGGATAGATTACCAATGTTTTCCTTAATGTATGCACATAGGGGAAACATCCAAAGCCTACTTAATTCTTCCATTTTCTTATAGGAAATAAGTTTTCCTCTGCAATTCCAACTTTGCTTGGAAATATTCAAGGAGAAGAGTTGCTGGTTTCTGAATGTGAGGGAGGGAGCCCTCCTGCTTCTCAGGATAGCAATAAGGATGAACCTAAAAGTGGATTGAATGAAGACCAAGCCATGATGCAGGATTGCTACAGCAAAATTGTAGATAAGCTGTCCTCTGCAAACCCAACTATGGTGTTACAGGTATAAAGCACAATTGATGTGTTTTTAAACAATTTTTATTACATTCCCCCTCCCCCAAAAAACAACCTAAAAACAAAACATGGAAATGTTACTTGAAGAACAAAAAGGCTTTTAGAATAATTGAAATTGGCTTTATAGTTCAGTATTGCTTTTATAAATCTGTATTTATAGAATCACTAATCAAGGTTCTCCGATTATGTAATGAATAAAAGATGCACACACGGAACTTGTAATTTCTAGTGTTGGCAAGACGGCCGTATGTGAACTTGCAGATGAGCATATTTGGATGTACTGTGTGTGCAGGTTCAGATGCTTGTGGCGGAACTGCGCAGGGTCACTGTCCTCTGGGATGAACTCTGGCTGGGAGTTCTGTTACAGCAACACATGTATGTCCTGAGACGGATCCAGCAGCTGGAAGATGAGGTGAAGAGAGTCCAGAACAACAACACCTTACGCAAGTATGTTTTCGTACACTTCTATTCTGAAAATGAAGCTGCCCCCAACCCCCTTGTAATGTGAAATATACAAAACATAAAATTTGTTATTTTAAACAATTTTAAGTGAATAGTTCAGTCACATTAAATATATGTACAGTGTTGTGCAATCATCACTACTGTTCATTTCAGGAATGTTTTCATCCCAAACGTAAGCTCTGTACCTACTAAACATTAACTCTCCATTGCCCCTTAACCCTAGCGCCTCTTTATTGCTATTCTCCTTTTTGTCTCTGTGAATTTGACTGCTCTGAGTACCCCATGTAAATGGAATCAAAGGTATTTGTCCCTTTATGTTTGGCTTATTTCACTTAGCATGTTTTGAAGGTTCATGCATGTTGTAACATGTATGAGAATTTCCTTCCTTTTAGCACTATTACTCCATTATATGCATATCCCACATTCTGTTTAGCAGTTATCTGTCAATGGACATTGGGTTGCTCCTACCTTTTGGCTATTGAGAACAATGTTGCTATGAATATTAGTGTACTAGTGTCTGTTTGACCCCCCTGTTTTCAATTATTTTGTGTATGATCCCGTAGATTTTCCTGGGTCATATTGTTACTCCGTGGTTAACTTATGGAGGAACAACCAAACGGTTTTCTTGCATCAGTTTACGTTCCCACCAAAAGGTGCACGAGTGTTCCAGTTTCTCCATATCCTTGCCAATATTTGTTATTTCTTATTTTTTAATATAGTAGCTGTCCTAATGGATGCAAATTGGTATCTCATTGTGGTTTTGGGTTGCATTTCTATAATGACTAATGATGTTGAGCATCTTTTTCTGTGCCTTTTGATCATTTGAGTATTTTCTTACACGAAATGTCTATTCAAGTCTTTTTCCCATTTTTGAATTGGGTTGTTTGGAGGTTTTGTTGTTGATTTAGGAGTTTGCTCTATATTCTGGGTATTAACGCCTTTTCATTCCAATTTTAGTATATGTGCTGCCGAAGTGAGCACTATTAACGCCTTTTCAGATAAATGATTTGCAAATATTTTTTCCCATTGCCTGCATTCTTTTCACTGTCTTAATAGTGTCTTCTGTTGCACAGAGGTTGACTCTGATATAGTAACCCCATTTTTCTGTTTTTTCTTTCTTTTGTTGCCCATGCTTTGTGCCATTTCTAAGAAATGATTGCCAAATCCAGTGTCCAGAATCTTTTCCTGTACATTTTTTTCTTTTTTAAAGCTTTTATTTATTTGACAGAGAGAGATCACAAGTAGGCAGAGAGGCAGGCAGAGAGAGAGGGGGAAGCAGGCTCCCACTGAGCAGAGAGCCCGATGCAGGGCTTGATTCCAGGACGCCGAGATCATGACCTGAGCCAAAGGCAGAGGCTTTAACCCACTGAGCCACCCAGGCATCCCTGTACATTTTTTTCTAAGAGTCTTAGATCTTAAGATCTTTGATCCGTTTTGAGTTTGTTTGTTTGTTTAACATAATAGTGTAAAGAAGGTAAGGGTCTGCCTTCATTCTTTTGTGAGTGGATATCCAATTTTCTCAGCACCAGGTGTT
Source organism: Nasua narica (assembly GCA_028533885.1). Lineage (NCBI taxonomy): Eukaryota > Metazoa > Chordata > Mammalia > Carnivora > Procyonidae > Nasua > Nasua narica. The sequence goes on along the minus strand of CM052805.1, from coordinate 12,375,425 downwards.
GAAAAGCTGCCTCTTTCATGGGCTGGATATTTTACAAAGTTATTGTGCTAATATTTTATTTATTTTAGCTTATTCTTTTATACTATTTACTTAAACTAGATGCATTTAAACCGTCCATGTTTATAGAACTCTTTATGTCTTCCTGGTCAGGGAAGAAAAAATTGCAATCATGCGGGAAAAGCATACAGCTTTGATGAAGCCCATTGTGTTTGCTTTGGAGCATGTAAGGAGCATCACTGCAGCTCCTGCAGAAACACCTCATGAAAAGTGGTTTCAGGATAACTATGGTGAAGCCATTGAAAATGCTCTTGAAAAGCTGAAGACACCGTCAAATCCTGCAAAGCCTGGAAGCAGCTGGATTCCATTTAAAGAGGTACAGAAAAATCTCAAGAATGCTACTAAAATGGGAAATTCTGTATGAGATACAAAATTTAAATATGGGGACTCTCCTTACTTGGAGTTTGAGAGATTTTGTAGGTTCATGGAAGGCAGCCTGTGGCCAGTTGCTTATAAGGAATGTGGGGAGAGGTATTTTCTTCATTTTGAGAATTTGGGAATGAATGGGCCTAGGACAGCAAACTTATAGAGGGTTCACACTAGGGAAGAATATACTCTAAGAAATTAGTTAAGGGAGGGATCTGGCCTTGAACTAAATATTGATGGCTTGCTTCATTATCTCATAAAAGATTATAAAATTTGATCTTGTACCTATATAGGCCTTTTCTTAAGGCTTCTAACAGACAAAATATTCACGTATAACAACATTAGTATTTGTTAAGTAACTGAAAATCAGTTCTACATAGGCTGTTGGGATGATTACCATATTTAAATATTTGAGAATCCTTATTTTTTTTCTTAAGATTTATGTATTTGAGAGAGAGACAGCACGAGACAGCGAGAGAGCAAGCAGGAGTAGGGGACATAGGGAGAGGGAGAAGTACAATGTGGGACTCCATCCTAGCATCCTGGGATGGTGACCTGAGTCAAAAGCAGGCACTTAACCAACTGAGCCACCCAGGCACCTGAGAATCCTTACCTTTTATGTTTTGGTCCCCTTAGTCTTTATTTACTTTGGTTTTTATCTGATATAGCAACAGCACCATTATTTGGGGAGCCTATTTATTAATTTGTAGCTTTTTCTTTTTTTATCCTTTCTTTCTCTATCCTTCAACTTTATTTCTCCTGATTTCCTTACTTTAGCGGTGAGAAAACTATTAAAAGGTACAGTGTAGAAACAAAGATGACACCTGACTTTAGTAAATGCAATCTAGAGTAAACTAGAATACTAAATTCATAGTAAATAGCTAGAAGCACAAGACTAGAACCCTAATGTGAAGGATGAAGTTTATTATATGTACCCTAGTCAAAACTTGTTTGTCTGCATTCCAATAGCAGTTTCTTGCTTCTTTGTCTCCTTTTCAATAAATCAACTAAGAAAACTGGAGGAAGAGATAAGAAGAATACTTTTAAAAAAATGTTACTTATTGATGCATATCTAAGGGACGTGTTGTTTTAGTTTCTGCCTGTTTTTAAACTTCATATAAATGAGATCATACATATATACATATGTCTGTGTGTGTGTATATATATTATATATATATAATATATATGTCTGTGTTTATTCCATAATTGATGGGTCAGCATTAGGTTTTTATAATTCATCCATATTTTGTATACAGCTGAACGTAGGAAAATGCTACAGTTTATCCATTGTGCCCTGTCTGTGAATACTTGGGGTGTGTCCAGTTGTCTTTTTCCTTTTATGGAACAAAGCTTACTGAGGATTGATAAAACATTTTTCACATGAAAGCGGAGCTCAGAATTGATTCTCGTACACATTATTAAGTTAGCTACCAGTAGAGATACAACCAATACATGCAATTTACTCCATATGAGTAATTAGAAGGGGTTGTGGTGTTAATTCTGCATACTTCAAGTGGTCAGAGCTCTAAATGGTTACCAGCTTTCCAAGGGCCTTCGAAGGGTGTGTCTACCTGACACTCAGCAGCTGTCAGTTTTATCTTTTGCTTTATTGTAAGAACTTAATTGATTTGTTTTGGCATTGATAAAACGCAGCTTAACATGGGGAATTAGCTTGCTACCAGCCCTGAATTTTGTGATCGCAGCAGTGCATTCCTTCCATCTGCTATGATTGCATCGGTTTGGACAGAGAAAAGTCTGAACAAAGTAGGAATCACCTAGATCATATCAGCACACCAGTATTTCCTCTCTCAGGATGGCCCAAGTATGTAGCATGAAGTTAAATGTAGGAACTACAATACGTGGTATCTGTATTGGTATTTTAAGTTTATTTTTATGCCAAATTGAATGTGGAAGAAAGTAGGTGTTGCAGTGATAATGTAAACCTGTTTTTCCCCATCTTATAAATATAGATAATGCTGAGTTTGCAACAGAGAGCACAGAAACGTGCAAGTTATATCTTGCGTCTGGAAGAAATCAGCCCATGGCTGGCTGCCATGACTAACACTGAAATTGCTCTTCCTGGAGAAGTATCAGCCAGAGACACTGTCACAATCCACAGTGTGGGCGGAACCATCACCATCTTACCTACCAAAACCAAGCCAAAGAAACTTCTCTTTCTAGGGTCAGATGGCAAGAGCTATCCTTATCTTTTCAAAGGTGGGATTTAAAAGAAGAGCCTTAATTTGATTATGAATGCTTTGTATATGCATGTGCTGGGAGACGATTATTCCAGGTGAATAGCCTGGATTGTCTTGTATCTTCTGTGTTTTTTGAATGGAAGTGGTTGGAGGCTGTGTAGTACGATTTTCCATTCCCTATCTTCTCTTTGCTTAAGAACTTATATGAGCAGAACTGAGGTACAGCTACTAATGCTAGCGTCTAAAACCTTGTGACTGAATGGAATGTTCTCTTGTGCTCCCATTATGCTTCCTTGGCTCTCAGTTCTTGACTGCTGTTATTATTAAGAGGAAACACCAGAGTGATATATTTGTAACCCTATCCCCACCCCATTTGGTAACCACTCTAGCTACTTTAAATTTTGTTTCCATAGGATTAGAAGATTTACATCTGGATGAGAGAATAATGCAATTCCTGTCTATTGTGAATACCATGTTTGCTACAATCAATCGCCAGGAAACACCCCGTTTCCATGCCCGACACTATTCCGTAACGCCACTAGGAACACGATCGGGACTAATCCAGTGGGTGGATGGAGCCACGCCCTTATTTGGTCTTTACAAACGATGGCAACAACGGGAAGCTGCCTTACAAGCACAGAAGGTTGATAAATTCAGATATACATGTCCTTTTATTTGAATTTCCATAAAAATGTATATTAGTCTCTTTCTTGTTCTATGTAAAGACTCATAGGTTTTACTGTACTTGAGCCTTTTGGTAAGTTTATAAATGTTATAGAACAGACTTTTGAAATATCTAGGAAAGTGTTTCTGAGGCGTATTTAAATAAAGTTTTAAGAGGTGGAAATGGTGACATTTGGTGAATCTTATTCTAGACAAATACAGGGGGAGCGGGTAGGTATTATTGTATTGTGGTTGTTAATCCGTAAGCTGATATTTCACATCTTGATTTCTTTTATTGGACTTACTAGGGGTCTTTTGTTGTTTTTACTTTTTAAAGATTTTGTTTATTTGAGAGAGAGCGAGCAAGAGAGAACGAGGAGGGGAGATGCAGAGGGAGAAGGAGAGGCAGACTCCCTGCTGAGCAGGGAGCCCTTGTGGGGCTCCATCACAGGACCACAGGACCTCGGGATCCTTCTTGAGCCAAGAAGGCAGATGCTTAACTGAGTCATCCAGGTGCCCCAGGGTCTTTTAAATTAAATTTACAGATAAGAGAGCTTTGACAACCAGTTTCTTTTAAGTATGTAAAAAAGAAACAACCTTGTATTGTATTTAATTGCTGTGATGTCGTATTTTGCCCCTGTGAAATTTATGATTTTGATTTAGACTAGGGATTTAATTTAGAATTCATTCTAGCTAAGCATCTGAGTGCTTAGTATATATGCCAGGAATACTACGAAGTGCTATAGAAATAAAGATAAGTTTTATGCAGTCTCAACCTGAGAATTCCGTAGCCAAAATAATTGCTCTAATTAGGGTAGGTGTGGGGAGGAGCAGAGTTTGAAAGGAGTCAAATTTCAAAAATAAGCAGAGGAGGCTGCGGAACAATTACTGAGGGTTAAATGAGAGATGGGATTTAGAGAGGGGCTATGTAAGTTTTTCTCTGAATAAAGTTAATTTTATATTGATGATTGAGTTATATCAGTGAAGAATGACATTTGTGCATAAATTAATGGTGAATTTTCAGTAGAATTCTGTGTTACAAGGAAGACTATAAATGTTGAGTTTGAATTGAAGCTCAAGAAGCTAGAACAGGGGGCCCCTGGGTGGCGCAGTTGGTTGAGCGACTGCCTTCGGCTCAGGTCATGATCCCGGAGTCCCGGGATCGAGTCCCACATCGGGCTCCCAGCTCCATGGGGAGTCCGCTTCTCACTCTGACCTGTTCTCTCTCACTCTCTCTCTCTTTCCTGATAAATAAATAAATAAAATCTTAAAAAAAAAAAAAAAAAAGAAGCTAGAACAGTAGACCACGTTTTCAATAAAGTGGTAGTACTTAATTAAGAGAAAGGTAGGTTGTAAGAAAGATGCATAGTCTGGAAGAATTATCTATTTGGTCTGTGCAGTTTGGCTAGGAAGGTGGAGAATGCCATTCAAAAACCAGTTTTTAAGGGCGCCTGGCTTCTGCTCAAGTCAGGGTCCCAGGATCCTGGGATCCAATGCCAAATGAGGCTTCCTCCTTAGCGGGGAGTCTGCTTCTCCCTCTGCCTTTTCCCCCAACTCATGCGTGCGCACGCTCTCTCTCTCTCACAAAAATAAAATCTTAAAAAAGAAAAAAACACAGTTTTTAAAATACTACTTTATAGTCAAAAGTAATCTTTATATTTAAATAAAGTTGATGTTTTTCTTAAAATTTTTTTTTTAAGGCCCAAGATTCTTACCAGACTCCTCAGAATCCTGGAATTGTACCTCGTCCTAGTGAACTTTATTATAGTAAAATTGGCCCTGCTTTAAAAGCAGTTGGACTTAGTCTGGATGTGTCCCGACGGGATTGGCCTCTTCATGTAATGAAGGCGGTATTAGAAGAGTTAATGGAGGCCACTCCCCCAAATCTCCTTGCTAAAGAACTTTGGTCATCTTGCACCACACCTGATGAATGGTGGAGAGTAACACAGGTTGGTGTTTTATTTTGGGCTTGTAATCAGTATTACTGTTTCTTTTTCCTGCTTCCTGTCTAGTCTGCATTGTTCACCCTCCTCCTCTTCCCCTTTGTCTCACTGCAGACTTGGTAGTACTTACTTCACGTCTTACGTTATGTTTATTTTCATAAGCATGGCCATGACTGTGTGAGGGCAGAATAGAGGGGATTATGGATGAAAGGAAGAGTAAAAGCTTGAGAAAGGGAAAAATGAGGGAGACTGAAAATAGTTGTTTTGTTTTTTTTTATTAAATCCAGCATATGAATACTAAGTAGAACCAACAGGTACCACAGTGTTGTCTCCTGCTCAGAGGAAAACCTCTGGGACCACTTGCAGCATCCCTGAGGAGTGCTATTTAGAAACGAGGAAGTGGGATTATGGAATTTTGTAAATTCTGGAGCATCAAGTCCAAGTTGGAAGGACATTTGTTGATGGTGTTACAACTTGCTCTCCCCTTCCCCCGCCCCTCTTGTTTAGTCTTACGCCAGATCTACTGCAGTCATGTCTATGGTCGGATACATAATTGGCCTTGGAGATAGACATCTGGATAATGTTCTCATAGATATGACGACTGGAGAGGTGGTTCACATAGATTACAATGTTTGCTTTGAAAAAGGTAAAATTTGACTTTTACATTTATGTGAGGGTCAAATGTTTTTGATGAAAGGACAAAAATATAACAGTTTGTCTTTTCAAGGTAAAAGCCTTAGAGTTCCTGAGAAAGTACCTTTTCGAATGACACAGAATATTGAAACAGCACTGGGTGTAACTGGAGTAGAAGGTGTTTTTAGGCTTTCATGTGAGCAGGTATGCTGTTTCTCTTACACCTTTTAATGTACCTGTTAAATTAACAAATCCTGTGGAATGAAAAATGACATTTGAATGAGGAAACTTGTGGCAAAGCCTGATTAAAACACCTCTGAAACAGGTTCTACACATCATGCGGCGCGGCAGAGAGACTCTGCTGACATTGCTGGAGGCCTTTGTGTATGACCCCCTGGTGGACTGGACCGCTGGGGGTGAGGCGGGCTTTGCCGGCGCTGTCTACGGTGGAGGCGGCCAGCAGGCTGAGAGCAAGCAGAGCAAGAGAGAGATGGAGCGAGAGATCACCCGCAGCCTCTTTTCTTCCAGAGTAGCTGAAATTAAGGTGAAGGCAATGATAAGTGATCACCATCTTTTTACTAGTGTTAACATGTCCATCAAAAAGCTGGGTAAAGCTATCTTTTAAAAAATATTTTTGGGGGGCGCCTGGGTGGCTCAGTGGGTTAAAGCCTCTGTCTTCGGCTCAGGTCATGATCTCAGGGTCCTGAGATCGAGCCCCGCATCGGACTCTCTGCTCGGCGGGGAGCCTGCTTCCCCCTCTCCCTCTGCCTGCCTCTCTGTCTACTTGTGATCTCTCTCTCTCTCTGTCAAATAAATAAATAAATAAACCTTTAAAAAAATATTTTTGGAAGACTGTCACGTATAGTACTGAAATGTCAGTGAAATGGGACAATTTGATGTCTTTTTAGTAGGAAATGCTCCCATACAAAGATGCACAATCACACTCTTAATGGAGGTGGGTTAATGGTTTGGAAAAAAAAAGATTACATCTTTTTTTAATACATTGAATGTGTTTACCAATGACTATTATAGGTGTTCCTTACTTGGATAGCCTCCTCTCAGTCTTAATTTTAATATCATGTTAGCCAGTGATGCCAACACTTAACGTTGTGTGGCGTGGTCGTAACTATATGGTGTTGTGAGATTCGAGTCTCAGCTTGTGGCTGTGTGAACTTAAATGCAGTGGTTCTCGTTATCTATAAAATACATGTGGCACCATCACCCCCTTGGAGTTTAAATAAGAGATTTAAGTAGAAAAATATATGTAAGATGTCCATCCAACATGATCCTTGTGGCAGATGTCCTCATATCTCACAGTTGACCCTGTAAGAATTTCCCTAATTATAATTACCTTTTTATAGGTGAACTGGTTTAAGAATAGGGATGAGATGCTGGTTGTGCTTCCGAAGCTGGACAGCAGCTTAGATGAATACCTGAGCTTGCAAGAACAACTGACGGATGTGGAAAAACTGCAAGGCAAACTGCTAGAAGAAATAGAGTTTCTCGAAGGAGCTGAAGGAGTGGACCATCCTTCTCACACTCTCCAACACAGGTTTAAAAGTGTTGAACACTTGTTTCTAAATAGATGCCATTAAGGAGAAATTTCGTATTTGTATAAAACATTGTCAACTTGAATTAGCATTATTATAGCAATTTACGTAAATGATAAAAACTCTCCCAAGGACTGCAACTTCAGATTGTTAATACACAGAAATTCACTTAAATTTTCTGCTCTGTTGTATTTGAAATGTTTGAGTAATTATGGGAGATAGCGGATACAGTGGTCAGGATATGAACTTGGTTTCAGAAAACCTGAGATTTGGGTTTCTCTCTACAATTTGTGTCTGGATCCTTATTCATTAATAAAGTGGCAGTTATTTTATCCACTTTGCTGAATTAAGCATTAAACTAAATAGAATGATCTAAGTGAATGAACCTTGTACAGTGCAGTTGCTCGGTAAAGGGTAAATATGCAAATACCACACACTTCATGAGTCTCTGAAATTAAAAGATCTGTGAAGTATCCATCATTTACACTAAAGATAACTCAACACCCGGCAGGTGTGGTGGGGTTTGAAAACGTTTTATTTAAAACGTGAGTATAATTAAGAGATTTATGGGGGAAAAACCAGAGAAGTAAAGGACATTTTAGCAGTGCCCTCAAGATCGAAAAGGAGCTTACCAGACAGTCCCGAGTATGAACAAAATCAAGGTTATGAAAATATATAGAAGGAAGAAGCATTTAAAAATTTTTTTCCCTCCTATTAGGTATTCTGAACACACTCAACTACAGACTCAGCAAAGGGCTGTTCAGGAAGCAATCCAGGTGAAGCTGAATGAATTTGAACAGTGGATAACACATTATCAGGCTGCGTTCAGTAATTTAGAAGCAACACAGCTTGCAAGTTTGCTTCAGGAGATAAGCTCACAAATGGACCTTGGTATGGGTTGATTTATCTTAGATACACATGTTGAGCGTGTGAGTTTTGTATTTGTGTGTTTATGTGTGGGTTCTGGTTTGTGCTCCTTTCGGTGACTGCTGGTTTGGAATAGTTTCACCCTGATTCATAATCGTCTTTTACCTAAAGGTCCTCCAAGCTATGTGCCAGCGACAGCCTTCCTACAGAATGCTGGCCAGGCGCACTTGATTGGCCAGTGTGAGCAGCTGGAGGGCGAAGTGGGCGCCCTTCTCCAGCAGAGGCGCTCGGTGCTCCGAGGCTGTCTGGAACAGCTGCATCACTATGCAACCGTGGCGCTGCAGTATCCAAAGGCCATATTCCAGAAACATCGGATTGAGCAGTGGAAGACCTGGATGGAAGAACTCATCTGTAACACCACAGTAGAGCGCTGTCAAGAGCTCTACAGGAAGTACGTTGATCACACTTAATTTTCTTGACTTCTCATGGGATTAGATGCAAAGTTGTGTTCAAATTATTATTTATTATTATCATGTGTGCATGATACTTCATTTTTCTGAAAGAAGTGGCTGATGGAAGCTGAATGGGATCAGTTTTTTTCTTGGTTTTAAGAGGATTTGAGGTCACGTTTTCCCTTATAAGATGGTGTGGTTTTCCTAATTATTTAAAATGTATCCCAGTGTCAGAGTGACGGGATCAGGGTAAAGAGGGCTAACCTCAGTTGAGCTGTCGTCGCTCCACTAATAGGTTGTCTTGGAAAATTACTTGAGCTCTTGAGACTTTTTCTTGTCTGTAAGAATGGAAATCATGGTTTCTACTCTTTAAGGCTTGAGCATCAAGGGCAATATTCTCCCGTGGAAAATGGGAACTTTTTTTACAAGCCGGAAGTGGTTACATTGTAAACAATCCCCTCTCTCTCTTTGTGTAGATACGAAATGCAGTATGCTCCCCAGCCTCCCCCAACAGTGTGTCAGTTCATCACGGCCACAGAAATGACTCTGCAGCGGTACGCAGCCGACATCAACAGCAGGCTCATCAGACAAGTGGAACGCTTGAAACAGGAAGCCGTCACTGTGCCTGTTTGTGAAGATCAGTTGAAAGAAATTGAACGTTGCATTAAAGTTTTCCTTCACGAGAATGGAGAAGAAGGATCTTTGAGTCTAGCAAGTGTTATTATTTCTGCTCTTTGTACTCTTACAAGGTGAGTTAGCCAACTTCGTATTGAGACCATTTTGTTGTCTTGAAAACACTCAGACTTACTGAGATTGCCTGTGCCTTTCGTTTCATACCAAACTTAAGGGATTCTTTTACTTTGGCTAGTCTTGCCCACCATTACGGGTGCTTCCCTTTCTTTTCTGAGTTTGAGGTATTTGCTTTTCTGCGTGAGTGTAGTGGAGTAGGTTTCACTGTACAAACCTTGTTGCATTTAGGCGTAACCTGATGATGGAAGGTGCCGCTTCAAGTGCTGGGGAGCAGCTGGTGGATCTGACCTCTCGGGATGGAGCCTGGTTCTTGGAAGAGCTCTGCAGTATGAGCGGGAATGTCACTTGCCTGGTGCAGTTACTGAAGCAGTGCCACCTGGTGCCACAGGACTTAGACATTCCAAATCCAATGGAGGCTTCTGAGGCAGTTCACTTAGCTAATGGAGTGTATACCTCACTTCAGGTGAGTGCTTTTAAATTCGCTTAAAATTGGTAAGTTTGTTTTAGATATCGAACATTGTACTTCTTATTGCTGGTTCAGAAAAGCAATTTGACTTTTCTCCTTTTAATGTTGTTTCATCAGTCACTTAAAGATGAGTGTGAGGTTTGTAGCCAGAGGTTGGTTACAGTTGCAAAAGTTTGTTTTTAATACATGGCTTTAAACCTCTAAATGTATAACTTATCTAAACTCCGAGAAAATTAAAATATATTTTTCACAAATTTTAGGAATTAAATTCAAATTTCCGGCAAATCATATTTCCAGAAGCACTGAGATGTTTAATGAAAGGAGAATACACATTAGAAAGTATGCTTCATGAGCTGGACAGTCTTATTGAGCAGACAACTGACGGCGTTCCCCTGCAGACTCTAGTTGAATCTCTTCAAGCCTATTTAAGAAATGCAGCTATGGGACTCGAGGAGGAAACGCATGCTCATTACATCGATGTTGCCAGGCAAGTGAATGGTAGCTGTGACAAAGCCAGGGAAGCCAGATGGGTTCTGGGTTCCGTGCTGCAAGCTTAGTTTTAATTTTACAGCAGATAAAATTACTTACAAATGCTTCTACACCGATCTTTTTAAAAAGTTTATTTATTTGGGGGGCACCTGGGTGACTCTGCCTTCGGCTCAGGTCATGATCTCTGGCTCCTGGGATCGAGCCCCGCATCAGGGAGTCTGTTTCTCTCTCTTCCTCCGTCCCTTCCCACTGCTTGTTCTCTCATTCTCTCTCTCAGATAAATAGATAAAATCTTTTTTTAAAAAGATAAAGTCTTTTAAAAATGGTTTATTTACTTGGAAATAATTAGAGATTCACAGGAAGCTGTACAGTACACATGTGCAGGGACGTCTTGTGCAGGCTCCGTCCTTCCTGCAGTATTAGCATCTTGCATAACTATAGTACTGTGGCCCCACCACGACGTGGATGTTGGTGCGGTCGCCAGAGCTTAATGAGATTTCCCCAGTCACGCATGCACTGGATGTGTAGCTCCATGCAGTTTTATCACGTACACGCTATGCTTGTAGTGTTATTCTTTCATCATATGTGTGCTGCATACACACAAAGTGGACCATAGTATTTTTTAAGCCAGCCCTTGGAACTCCATGGAAGCATCTGAGCCAGTTAGTTCATGGAATATGTATACCATACTTCAGATGAATGCTTCTAAGCATGTTTTAGGTACTGAACATGGTGTTTTTCATCTCTGAAATGTGGAAAAACAGTTTGACTTTGGAACCTGCAAAGGTTGGGTGGTTCCTCCAGCCATGATGCACTATGTCCCTGGCTAAGCTGTAAGTCCCTTTATCTCTGGTGACTTAAGACCTCCTTTTTTGGCATTCCGGTGTCAAGTTTACCCTCAGAAAGTGTAATTGAGAGAGTAGAAATGGATTGACCTACCGTGCTTCCTCCCATGAGAAAATTCAAACAAGAGAAAGTAGAATAGTATAATGAACCTTCATTTTCACACCTTTGGTAATTATCAGTACCTGCTTGAATTGTTTAAATTATTTATCTTGTTTAAATTGTACCACCCCGATTATTTTGAAGCAGGTATCTTTTCATTTTCAAATACTACAGAAGTACATATATCTAAAATATAAACTTAATTTTCTTAATCATGGTGCCATTACTTCACCCCAAAAGTTAACAATAATTCTTTAATCTTTTCTGTTACCTGCGTTTAAAATTTTCCTATTTGTTTCTTTGTAGTTGTTTCGCCATACGGTAAAAAAAGTGTATTTTTTTTTAAGATTTTTTTTATTTATTTGACAGAGAGAGAGAGAGATCACAAGTAGGCAGAGAGGCAGGCAGAGTGAGAGGGGGAAGCAGGTTCCCCGCTGAGCAGAGAGCCTGATGCAGGACTGAATTCCAGGACCCTGAGATCACGACCTGAGCTGAAGGCAGAGGCTTTAACCCACTGAGCCACCCAGGTGCCCAAAAATGAGTGTAATTATTATAGCATAAATGAAACTTTGGCTAGATGATGATATAGATTATTTGCACAACAGCATATTATCATTTAAATTTCTAGCATCATTTAAAAATTTAGGTGCTGAATCTATATACCTTTCTTCCTCACTAAATTTCTACCGTCATTTACTCCCTTTAATTCAGATTTCTCTTACCCTCAGCTGGATGATTATTTACTTTTCATGGATGATTTGGGTGACAAACTTCATGCCTGGTTCTGTTACAGCTTGTTTGTACCTTGCTTGGGAGAAACTTGGTTATCTTAAAAAATTGTGTACCATTGGGGCACCTGGGTGGCTCAGTTGGTTGGGCGACTGCCTTCGGCTCAGGTCATGATCCCGGAGTTCCAGGATCGAGTCCCATATCGGGCTCCCGGCTCTGCGGGAAGTATGCTTCTCCCTCTGACCTTCTCCCCTCTCATTCTCTCTCTCTCTCAAATAAATAAATAAAATCTTTTTAAAAAAAAAATTGTGTACCATCTTGTAGCTCTTTTTTCCATTAGAAATTGGTCTGGTTAGCCTTTTTTAATTCTCTTACTAGTTTTATAGTTATTTCTGTATGTGTGATAAAGTTGAAAATCTAGTTAACATTAGTAACATGAACTGATAATAGTAGGTACCAAGAAGACTATTTTTGATTTTTTATATAATACGTTTAGAGTAGTGTCCAGATACATAAGCCACTGTGCAAGCCTTAAATTAATGATAATGTACAGGGTGAACTTCTGAAGACTTACACTCAAACTATGCATTATTCAAAACCAGGTGTGCCACAAATGGCAGGCATTTGAGTTTATGGTCCATAATTGGCTCTGTCATGTATGTCATAGTGTGAACATACTTGACAATTTCTGCTAAGTCCTCCAGCTTTAGATCTGTGTGATTCTTGACCTTTATTTTGGGGGGTTTGTATTATTTTACATTCTTTGTGTAATGTGAGACTGTAATATCTTACATAGTTCTTTTAAAAATTGTCATAATTCAAATTTGCATGAAATTTAATCACCTGAACAGTTACAAATACTGAATTGGAGCCATTAACTTCACATTGTGATAGTACTACACGTCATTCTATCCTACCACTCTTTTTTGCATGCAAAAAGATTTCTAGAGGTGCTTGGGGGATCAGTCAGTTAAGTGTCTGACTGTTGATTTCGGCTCAGGTGGTGATCGAGGGGTCCTGGGATTGAGTCCCATTTGGGGCTCAGCACTCAGCCGGAGTCTGCTTGAGAATTCTCTCCTTCTCCTTCTTCTCCCACTCTTGTGTTCTTTCTCTCAAATAAATAAACCTCTTTAAGGTTTATTTTCTAGATTGCATGGTAGCTGTGACTCTTGTTGACCTTTTGTGTCCTCCCCCAAATTTATTACTCTTCTGTTAGAATTTTAATTCACTTCTCTTTTTTTCTAGAATACTTCATGCTCAATATGGTGAATTAATCCAACCAAGAAATGGTTCAGTTGATGAAACACCAAAAATGTCAGCTGGCCAGATGCTTTTGGTAGCATTTGATGGCATGTTTGCCCAAGTTGAAACTGCTTTTGGCTTATTAGTTGAAAAGGTAATTATTGATTTTATGAGTAAATAATGCATGTGTGGTAGTCATTCACTGTGTGAAGAGGGGAGAAATGAACTTTCTTTTTTTTTTTTTTTTACATAGTTAAACAAAATGGAAATTCCCATAGCTTGGCGAAAGATTGACATTATAAGGGAAGCTAGGAGTACCCAAGTCAATTTTTTTGATGATGATAATCACCGGCAGGTGCTAGAAGAGATTTTCTTTCTAAAAAGACTACAGACAATTAAGGAGTTCTTCAGGCTCTGTGGTACCTTTTCTAAAACTTTATCAGGTAATCTTTCACATTTAAACATGCTGGATTTACTTGTGTAGAACTTTGGAACGGAGCAGGATGCAGTGGGCTTAATTTGTGTGTTCATAAGGTCTTGTTTTTAAAGAAGCATCATTATTACCTTATTTTACTTTGCATGAAATACTTTAAGAAAATTTTCCTTTTTTAGGATCGAGTTCATTTGAAGATCAGAATACTGTAAATGGACCTGTACAGATTGTCAATGTGAAAACCCTTTTTAGAAATTCTTGTTTTAGTGAAGACCAGATGGCCAAACCTATAAAGGCATTTACAGCTGACTTCGTGAGGCAGCTCTTGATTGGACTACCGAACCAAGCCCTAGGACTCACCCTCTGCAGTTTTATCAGTGCTCTAGGGGTAGACATTATTGCTCAAGTGGAGGCAAAGGATTTTGGTGCTGAAAGCAAAGTTTCTGTTGATGATCTTTGTAAGAAAGCAGTGGAGCACAACATTCAGATTGGGAAGTTTTCTCAGTTGGTCATGAACCGGGCTACTGTGTTAGCAAGTTCCTATGATACTGCCTGGAAGAAGCATGACTTGGTGCGCAGACTGGAAACCAGTATTTCTTCTTGTAAGACAAGCCTGCAGCGTGTTCAGCTGCATATTGCCATGTTTCAAGTAAGTGTTTTTCTGTTGTGTTTTTCTCCACTATAGGAATTTGAAAACCAGGAAGAATTAATATAAAACAATATAAAGAAAAAATATTTAAATATCCTGAATTGTGCCAGCCCACAGCAAAGCCAGCTTTTTGGCATTTTGGTATTTCTTTCCAGTTTTGCCTTGTTTCTTTTCCATGTAGTTGAGAATATATATATATATTTGTGTGTGTGTGTGTGTGTACGCACACTTATACACACACACATGCTTTTTTGAGAATATTTTGTGTTTACACTTTACAACCTCTAACTTTGTTTCCATCAGTGTTGTATGGTGGGTATCATTAAGTATTAACTTGTAAATATAAATTCTTGTGGTTGAATTTGTTATGTGAATATGCCTTCTATATTATTTTAACAGATAATTAAGATTGTTTCTAAAATGACTTCTGTTTCCCCAGTTCTCTAATGATGTGATAACAGCTTTGTGCATGAGTCTGTCATCATTTGGACTTTGTTTTTAGAGGCCTATTTTTGTCCTTGATTATTTAGGGGCAGTATGACAACACAGGCTTTGAGGGTGAGATGGATTTGGATTCAGGTATATATATGAACTTGAATTTAATCCTCCTTGAGCTGGGGTCCCAACCTCTCACCAAGGTAGAGGACTATGAGGGTTAAACATGATGTTTTATACAAGACACTAAGCACAGTATAAATTGTAGCTCTTCTTCTTACTCTTTTTTTCTCTTGTTTCTTCCAATATAGGTTTCAGTAATGTTTGTAGCTTCAGACAGGTTGTGTAATTCATAGAGTAATATTTGGGGACTGCATTTTCCTGGGATCTGTTTTGGCACAACAATGGTTACTTTGTATTATTTATGTTGAAGCTGTTTCTGGAAGGTGGAGTTGGTGGCTCTAGCTCGGTGCATGGAATCAGCATATTTCCTTCTCTTTGCAGTTTTATCATGAGCTGTTTTTTTTAGCTCATAAATTAAGAAAAGTAATTTATTCACATTTTGAAATTGTATTTATTATATATTAACAGTCTTTCTAGTACATTGGAATCTCTTTGTATTTTTTTCTTCTAAAAAATGTAATGTTGAACGTTTTATCTATACATTCTAGAGTTTATTCCCTTAAAAAGTTGACAACTGTATAGAAAATGTAAAAATCCTTACAATTTTATCTGAACAAATAAATGTTCATCATTTTAAGCCCTAAATACAATGCATTAGTTTTAAATTGTAGCCTAAAGGTCTCTTGGGCCTTCTGGGGCCTCCCTTAAAACATACAAGATGGCTTGATCATCTGTGAGCAGTTGCCTGCTCCTTTCTGCAGCTTCAGGGTTCTCTGGAGAATTCTTTGTTCTGTGACTGCTGCCATCATTTCTTTTAATCGCTTGTTTAGCCTCATGCCGGACAGTTTTCACCTCTCCACCCACTATCCCTTCATGCCTTTTCTAGCCTCTTAAGTGGAGATATCTTTTGGAGAAATTATATACTAGACTTTTACATAGACTTGGAAACATCTTCAGAAGTACTACTTCGATGTTGGCATTTCAGTGATTCAAGACATTTATCTGTCATTCTCTACATTAGGAAAGTTTTCACCTGGTTGTGATTCTTTTGTAATATTTCTCCTATTACACTTCTTTGCCTACCTCACTTTGCAGTAGCTGGGCTTTTTTTTTTCTCTTTCCCCAGTCCTAATTTGCACCTCCCCTCCCTTTATGGTTTTTTTCCCCCCTGCTGATTCTATTACATTGCCTTTTCTTTGAACAGTGGCAGCATGAAGACCTCCTTATCAATAGACCACAAGCCATGTCAGTCACACCTCCCCCTCGGTCCGCCATCCTAACCAGCATGAAAAAGAAACTCCATACTCTGAGCCAAATTGAAACTTCAATTGCAACAGTTCAGGTGTGTTTTGTCAGACCTTATTTGCAGCACATTCACTTTCAGAAATAACCTACACTGTGGTGAGGTATTCACTAGCTACATGTCTGTCCTTGGCTGCTAAGCCGCAGGGGCATACTCCTTTTGCACTTTATTTTTAATTTGTATCTTTTTTTTCTGACCCTCCAAAGTAACCAAATCTTATGGTAGCAGTGTATTTTGAACCTGGAATAGAGACTTACTAAATATTTCAGGTGTTTAATGGATTTGATGATCACTCTGCCTTTATATGTTACGGGAATCCTGGTGATTAGAAAAACTTGAACATTTGTTTTCTGAAGGCACATAAGCAGTTATATCTGGCTTACTATTCATATCTAAAAAGCTTAGGCATTTTTTTTTTCATTGTGAGAAGAGTGTGTGCAAGCATGTCCACATGAGTAAGAGAGAATCTTACCCAGGTTTCACTCTCGGCACGGCCCCCGACGCAGGGCTCGATCTCACAACCCTGAGATCGTGACCTGAGCTGAAATCAGGAGTTGGGCAGTGAACTGCCTGAGCCACCCAGGCACCCAGCTTACGCATTACTTATGTGTAGTTAATGATACTTTATGGTGTCAAAGGCAATAGAATGTTTTCCTGACTACTATTATTAAGTGTATTTCTTTATCATTTCTGCCAAATATTTAATCTCATCTTCCTTTTTAAAATAAGAAACAGGTCTTGATAATGGTTATTTATGTCTTTATATTGTGTCTCCTTATATCTCATGTACTCAATAGTAACTGACATTTTTCTGTTCATTTTACAAATTTTTATAAAATTAAAATCACTTCTGTAATTTTTTTTAAGATTTTATTTATTTATTTAACAGAGAGAGAGAGAGAGAGAGAGAGCACAGCAGGGGGAGCAGCAGGCAGAGGGAGAGGGAGAAGCAGGCTCACCAAGCAGGGTTTTTTTTAGCTCATAAAGGTAAAAAATCGAGTCTCTATGCCGGGCTCCATCTGAGGACCCTGGGATCATGACCTGAGCTTAATGACTGAGCCACCCAGGCACCCCAATTTTTTTACATTTCTAATGAAGCTTTTCTGGAGCTTGCTTCTTTGAGGATTGCGAAATACCTTTTTCCTATGTATATTTCCAAAGTTTTCAATTTTGGAGAATGAATATCTGCCCTTTCTGATTTTAGAGGTATGTTTCTGTGAGAGAAGGAGGGAGAGAAGAAACACAGGAAAGATAGAGGATATGAAGTCTTCCACCTGAAGTGTTGAATAAATAATGAAATAACTGTTATATAAAACCTTCCTTATCATAATAATATGGATAGATTTTTACTGTTACTTACAAACTTTTGAAATTGGGAGAATTTGATTTTCATCTTTCATAATTAAAAATATAAGTGGATTTTAATGTTTTTATTTTAATTTTTTTTAAGGATTTTATTTATTTGTTTGACAGAGACAGAAACAGCGAGAGAAGGAATACAAGCAAGGGGAGTGAGAAAGGGAGAAGCAGGCTTCCTGCTGAGCAGGGACCCTGATGCAGGGCTCAATCCCAGGACCTCGGGATCATGACCCGAGCTGAAGGCAGACACCTTAACAACTGAGCCACCCAGGCACCCCATAAATGGATTTTAAATTCTAAGTTTTTTATTTTCTTCAAAAGAATTATTAATTTATTTATTAAAGATTTTATTTGGCAGATGGCTTGAGGGGAAACACAAGCAGGGGGAGTGGGAGAGGAAGAAGTAGGCTTCCTGCTGAGCAGTGAACTTGACTTGGAGCTCAGTCCCGGGACCCAGGGATCATGACCTGAGCCGAAGGCAGATGCTTAATGACTGAGCCACCCAGGCACCCTAAGTTTTTTGTTTTAATTCTGGTTAGTTAACATACAGGGTCATATTAGTTTCAGGTGTACAGTACAGTGATTCGGTAGTGCTGTATATGACTTGGTGTTCATTGTGATAAGTGTACTCTTTAATCCCCATTGTCTCTTTCACTCTTCCCCCTACCCACCTCCCCTCTGGTAACCACTAGTTTAAAGTTAAGAGTCTGTTTCTTGGTTTGTCTCTCTCTTTTTCTCCCCTTTGTTCATTTGTTTCTCAGATTCCACATACGAGTGAAATCATAAACTTGTCTTCTCTGACTTGTTTTACTTAGAATTACACTCTCTAGCTCCATCCATGTTGTTGCAAATGGTAAATGGATTTTCCTATAGATAGCTCATAAGGGCATTAGGAATTTGTAGCAGGCATTTCATTTTAAAGACTACTTTATTTAAAAAAAAGTCTTGGGGCACTTGGGTGGCTCATTTGGTTGAGCATCCAGCTCTTGGTTTGGCCTCATGTCATGATCTCATGGGTCATAGGGTTGAGCCCTATATCAGGCTCTGCGCTCAGCGGGGAATGAGCTTGAAAGATTCTTTCCCTCAGCTCCTCCCTCTACTCGCTCACTCTCGGAAGTAAATACGTGGATCCTTAAAAAAAAAAAAAATTTAAATTTGAAAGCCAGTTCTTACCTCCCC
Source organism: Nasua narica (assembly GCA_028533885.1). NCBI lineage: Eukaryota > Metazoa > Chordata > Mammalia > Carnivora > Procyonidae > Nasua > Nasua narica. The sequence goes on along the minus strand of CM052805.1, from coordinate 12,356,594 downwards.
AGACATGTTTAGCCTTAAATTTTCAAAGTGAAATAAAGATTAATTCCAGTAGATGTATGTATGTTAAGAATGTTTTCTGAATTATGTATGTCCCAGGGTGCCTGGGTGGTTCAGTCGTTAAGCGTCTGCCTTCGGCTTAGGTCATAATCCTGGGGTCCTGAGATGGAGCCCCTCATTGGGCTCTGCTCTGCGGGAAGGCCTGCTTCTCCCTCTTTCACTCCCCCTGCTTGTATTCCCTCTCACTCTGTCAAATAAAGTCTTAAAAAATATATAAATATATCCCATCCTGCTGCTTTTGAATTTCTCTTGTATTTGTATAAAATGCTCACCAGCAATTGGAGAGAGTCAAATATTCACTGAGATTCTGCTGGCTTTTATAGGAGAAACTAGCAGCCCTTGAAGCAAGTATTGAACAGCGACTGAAGTGGGCAGGTGGTGCCAACCCTGCACTGGCACCTGTCCTGCAGGATTTTGAAGCAACAATAGCTGAAAGAAGAAATCTTGTTCTTAAAGAGAGCCAAAGAGCAAGCCAGGTATTGCGACCCAAGTGCGCCATCCTTGTTTTCAGTGACAGGATTCTACAACCGATGGGAGGTTACACGTGGGATAACTAGGAGTAGCTTGAGAGTCCACCCTCTAGTTCACAGTACTGGGAAGAGGGACTGATAGGCCTAGGTGGGAAGGGCATCACTTAGGCTGAGCTCACAGCTGATTATTTTCCTAGACCTTTACTTACTCTAGCAAAATATAAAGTGGATTTAACCTCTGTTGGAAAATAAGGAGTTTGATTCCATATTTGCCTATGGTTCTCTTTATGCAACTATGGCGATTCTGTGCCAATAAAATGCCTTTATGACCTTGTTTTCTGCCAGAGATTATGGGTGAACTTCTTTATGATTGGGGGAAGGGGACAAAAGCAAAAAAAAAAGTAATTTTCAATCAGGTATAAAATTAGACTAATACAATGATTCCCATATCCTCAATGCCGTTTAAAATTTAGTGATTATCAATTTAAGTCCCACTTTATTTCCTCTATACTTCCTATTCCTCCTTCCTATCCCATTTTTAATGAAATCCCAAATATTATTTTTATCTGTAAATATTTCAGTGTGTATAAAGGTGAGAACTATTTACTTAATCACAATAGTACTGTCATACCTTGAAAGATGTGCATTATATTGTCAAATGTCCAGTTAGTATTTTCTGATCTTTATTATAAGATAGGCATTAGTAGAAGCAGAAGGGCAGCATTCCAAATTGAAATTTAGACTTAGCACAAATAAACTGCACCTGAATATGATAATGGTTTTATTATGAACTAAATTTTCTATGTGAAAGCAAACATGTAGAAGATAATTTTACATAATTGTAATTACGTGCTTTTAACCATCTCACACCTAATTACGTCAACCAAAACAAGGTGCATTTATTTATAGCCTTTATCAGGATTTGATCTGTTTCCCAAAAGAGTCATTCATACATTTTTTAGGACCAGTTGTGGTCTTGAATTCTAGAAACGAATGGATAGTATTTTTTTCATGTCAAATTAAAATTGTTTTTCCCCCCTTATTGTGATGGTTCCATTCGTCTTTGCCTCTTCACAGGTCACTTTCCTCTGCAGCAATATCATTCATTTTGAAAGTTTACGAACTAGAACTGCAGAAGCCTTAAACCTGGATGCTGCATTATTTGAACTAATCAAACGATGTCAGCAAATGTGTTCATTTGCGTCACAGTTTAACAGTTCGGTCTCTGAGTTAGAGCTTCGTCTATTACAGAGAGTGGTGAGTCTTGAATCTGGTATGGGAGTAAAGAGACCTGTTGGTGAAAATGATAAGGCGAGGGTTATGCCCTCAAAGTAAATGTAATATATTCACTCGGCTTACATTTTGCAGTGTGTGTACTGTATATAAAATATTGTTATAAGGGATCTAATGATTAACTCTAGGGGCACCTGGGCTGGCTTTTTTGGTGGGGCATGTGACTCTTGATCTCTGGGTTGTGAGTTCGAGCCCTACATTGGATGTAGAGATTACTTAAAAATAAAATCTTAAAAAAAAAATGATTAAATGTTGCTTTTTGCCTCCAAGGAACCTATTAATAATAAATAATACAATGAATCAAAAAGTTAAAAGAATTCTCAGAGCTACAATTGGAAATACTCTGGAGGTTCAGAGGGGAAGAGAAGTTCAGTGTAGAGCAAATGACTTAGATGCACTGAAATAGGGTAGCGGACAGAGGGCTAGTTGAAAGTGAATGCTGGGCAGAGGAGTCGAGTCCAGAAATAGCAAGTTGGGAAATTTGGTCTTTATATTTTATGGGAAGGTTTTAGGCTGTGTATTAATTAGGAAGCTCTGGTGGTTTTTTGTTTTTTTTTGTTTTTTGTTTTTTTTTTTTAAGATTTTTATTTATTTATTTGACAGAGACACAGTAAGAGAGAGAACATAAGCAGGGAGAGTGGGAGAGGGAGAAGCAGGCTTCCCGCAGAGCAGGAGCCCGATGCGGGGCTCGATCCTGGGATCCTGGGATCATGACCTGAGCTAAAGGCAGACGCTTAACGACTGAGCCACCCAGGCCCCCCTCTGGTGTCTTTTTAAAGAGTGTCTATTTACACTGGGTTTAGAGTCCTAGATGCAGATCATCTTGTTATTCTAGGTGTATTTTTTATGTCTTAAATTTTAAGCATTTATTTCCTGTGTGATTATGCAGGAAAGGTAAAAATCTTAATCTGTATTTCATAGATTATTTAAATTATTGTTAAGTACTGTTATTTACATAATTAGTTCATGGCTTAGCAAATGAGGCTCTTTGTGTCAGCTTGAGTTACTAATACCTTTTGATGATGATGATAAAGGAAAGAATCTTAACGTTATTCCATCTGATACTTAAACAATGCTTGTTCTGTTTAGGACACCAGTCTTGAACATCCTATTGGCAGCTCTGAATGGCTTTTGTCAGCACACAAACAATTGACCCAGGATATGTCTACTCAGAGGGCAATTCAGACAGAAAAGGAGCAACAGATAGAAACAGTCTGTGAAACAATTCAGAATCTGGTTGATAATATAAAGACTGTTCTCACTGGTCATAACCGGCAACTTGGAGATGTCAAACATCTCCTGAAAGCAATGGCTAAGGTAAGACTAATACCACTGACACACAGTTAACTCCCTCCTTTCGTAAAATTACAGTACATAAAAATATACATAGTTACATTGGGGAAAATAATGATATAAACAAAAACAAGTTCTCTCAGGTCACATCTTCTAGTTTGTAATTGAGTTAATTTGTGTTTTTATCAATTTTTTTTCTTTTTAAATCAGGTTGTAGTATTGTGATCTTATACCCAGAGAGACTGTGGGTTAAAGAGATTGATTCATCCAAAGTCCTATAACTTAACAATAGAGCTGAAACTTGAATGTAGTAGCCTCAGAGTGTTTTGCTCTCCCTCATCTTTTCCTCCTTCCAACCCTTAATCCTAAGCTTATATGAGTTTGCCTCAAAATGAATGAAATGCTGTCTCTTATCTCCAGTGTCTTACGTAATCTGCATAGTGAGGAGACTGAGCCCCCAGAAAAGGCTAAATAACAGCAAATCATTTAACTTGGGGATTTGTTTTTACTTGGAGTTTTTATTTTGTGTCGGAAATAAGATTCCTATGGAAAAACAGCTAAAATGTAATTTACAGATTAAACACGTATTTGAAAAACATTTATTACCTGTTATTCAAAATGTGACTGTCTTACGAGTTACAATCAAAACAAATACCATTTCTCTTGATCATTATAATATTGATTCTAGGATGAAGAAGCTGCTCTGGCAGATGGTGAAGATGTTCCCTATGAGAACAGTGTTAGGCAATTCTTAGGTGAATATAAATCATGGCAAGACAACATTCAGACGGTGCTCTTTACGTTAGTCCAAGCTATGGGTCAGGTTCGAAGTCAAGAACACGTTGAAATGCTCCAGGAAATAACTCCCACCTTGAAAGAACTGAAAACACAAAGTCAGAGGTAAGAATGCCTTCTGGCCTAAATTTAAAATATAGTCAAGACATAAACAAAACATCTGGTATAGTAAGTTTTGTTTATTTGACTCATCTAATTTTTTTCGGTTTTATTCATATTTATAAGCAGTTACCTGGCGAAGCATTTCACAAATAAGCCATTCTATTTTGTATTTCAGTATCTATAATAATTTAGTGGGTTTTGCATCACCCTTAGTCACCGATGCAACAAATGAATGTTCGAGTCCGACGTCATCTGCTACTTATCAGCCATCCTTTGCTGCAGGTATGACTTTTCTACTTCGAAAAAACCCCGAATCTCGATCTGTTAATAATCTACACATTGACACTAAGATGTTTAAGTGTCTAATATGTTTGTAGTCATCACCTTTTTATTATACTTTAAGTGTCTAATATGTTTGTAGTCATCACCTTTTTAAAGAGTTTTCTTAAACTCTTTCACAACTCAAATGGAACACATTTTTATTTAATTTTAAAGGTACTTGGGTAAGAAAGTAGAAATATCTTGTGTTTAAGTCCTCTTTAAATAATTTATGAATATAAAATAAATGCTTGTTGGGTAAAATTTTTAAAAAATAGGAAAATTTGTGGCTTCATTCCAGTTGGAGGTAAAACCATTACATATTTGTTGTTGAACTTGTGTGTGCGCACACACACATATACAAATTGGGATCATTCTGTGAATGCAATTCTTGTTGCCTTTACCCACTTAATATTAGATTGGGAGTTTCCTTGTCTTCAAACAATCTTAAAAACAAATGTCTTAATGGCCCAATTTAATATGTTATGCTATGTCTTTATCATATTAATCCCACATTGTTGAACAGTTAATATATTTATAGTTTTTTGATGTCACAACAACCAGCGAGCATCATCGTACAAATTTGTTTTTGAATGTCTAATTCTTTAGGCTGTATTTTTAGGAGGACAGTATTTCAAGGGATAAGGACCTTAAGGTTGTAAAATCATATTTTTATGGCTCTACATTTGTAGTTGATGTTTGAGAGAGCCCTACCCTGCCCTGCCCTGCTCTCTCCTCTTCATCTCCCTTTTACGTGTGAATTGAGCTGCCCACTCTTTCTCTATAGCAGTCCGGAGCAACACTGGCCAGAAGACTCAGCCTGATGTCATGTCACAGAATGCTAGAAAGCTGATTCAGAAAAATCTTGCCACTTCAGCAGATACTCCACCAAGCACCATTCCAGGAGCTGGCAAGAGTGTTGCTTGTAGTCCTAAAAAGGCTGTCAGAGACCCTAAAACGGGGAAAGGTAATAAATTAGAATAAGGATGCATGAAATATTAATACAAAGTGGTGGTTTGACTCACATTTGTTTCCTTTGCTTCGTAGCTGTACAAGAGAGAAACTCCTATGCAGTGAGTGTGTGGAAGAGGGTCAAAGCCAAGCTTGAGGGCCGTGATGTTGATCCGAATAGGAGGATGTCAGTTGCTGAACAGGTGACCATTTTTTAAACTTGATGTATGCATTTTAATGCTGCCGAACAGTACAGGTTTAAAGATACCCTCACCCATATTTGGTGGTTCATTAAGAAATAAGGAACTGGGTGGGGCACCTGGGTGGCTCGGTGGGTTAAGGCCTCTGCCTTCGGCTCAGGTCGTGATCTCAGGGTCCTGGGATCTAGCCCCTCATCGGTCTCTCTGCTCAGTGGGGAGCCTGCTTCTCCCTCTTTCTCTCTGCCTGCCTCTGCCTACTTGTGATCTATCTCTCTGTGTCAAATGGATAAATAAAATCTTAAAAAAAAAAAAAAAAAGAAAGAAGGAACTGAAGTTTATTTTCAGAATTCAAAAGATTTTGAGTCATGGTAGCTCTGGAGTTATCACATATTCACTGTTTTATTCTGACTCTACCCTTTTAGCACATTTCTTTTCTCCTTTCCCTCTTCTAACAGAAATTTAAGGTGTGACTTCACCCACTCTCTGTTCTCCACCAGAGAGCAGTTAATCTGCATTTTAAAGAGGACTATCTGAAGGCTTCCAGCTAAACCAGGGTGAAGTTTTGGGTGCAGAAATAGTATCTATAAAGTGTTTGTGGGTGTCAGTTTGTCTGAAGTCATTACTCTGAAATTTTCTCATTAGTGTTATTAAAATTGTATATATAAATTTGGGAATGAATACCCACCCCCTGCCCTGGCTGTTGATTTTGAAATTTTTAAACCTACAGAAATGTTGCAGTGCTCATGTACTCCTTACCTAGATTTAGTAAACCAGTTGTTTTTTTACATTTGCTGCTGCTTTCTGTGTATACTCCATTTTTCAGAGCCCTTTGAGATTGGCAGACACACTTCATGCCTAAATATTTCAATAGATCTCTCTTAAACAAAACATCATTAACTGAGGAAACTCACCACTGATGTTCACATTGTTACCTCATGTGCAGTCCATATTCAGATTTCTCCAGTTATCCCAAACTGGCCTTTATTGCTTAGCCCTTCTCTTTTTAACCACCTGCCCCCTCCCAACCCCCCAAAAAGATCTAGTCAAGGCTTATCTTGCATTTCATATATACTTGTTCTACTTTTAGTTTTCTTTAATGTCTAGAACAGTTCCTGACATTTTTTTTTCCTTTTATGACATTGACCTTTTTGATGTGTTCAGACCAGTTATTGTGTAGAACATGCCTCACTGTGTATTTGTCTGATATTTTCCTCATAATTAGATTCAGAATTAACATCTTTGCCAGGGATACTATGTCAGTCTTGTGTCTTTGTGTGTGCCATCTTTTGTGTTATTAAGTTAGGTCCTTTGGTCAAGGGTAGTGTTCCCCTGAATTCTCCTTTACGGATGTACCTTTTCTTCTGTGGGGTAAAAATTTGAGACTGAATATCCTATTTTCTAATGTTTTGACATCTACAGTTCAGTTTTAACATCAGCAAGAAAAGGTCCTTTTTATATTTTAAATGTTGTTACATTGCTGTGTAGGACCTGAAATTAAATTCTTCCTAGTCAAGAATTAATTTCTTAGAAATTTTCAGGTCTGGGGGGAAAAAAAACTCATAAAACAAAACACATGGGTAATAATGACTCAGGGGTATCTTTGTTTCAGATAGGTTAATGGCTTGTATACTTTCAGGATGGTCTTTCTTTTTTTTTTAAGATCTTATTTATTTGAAAAAGAGAGCCTACATGAGCTGGGGGAGGGGCACAAGGAGAGGGAGAAGCAGGCTTCCTGCAGAGCAGGACATAGGGCTCCATCCCAGGAGAATGGGATCATGACCTGAGCCAAAGGCAGATGCTTAATCAACTGAGCCACCAGGCGCTCAAAAAAGACAGTCTCTGGCTGTCTGCCCATTGTTTGAAGGATGCTTGGCTATGGTGCTTTTTATTGTGTAAGTCATTAAATTTTATGTGAAGGAGAACAGGAGTGGGGTAAGTATAGAGATCTTGGTGCACAACTTTTGGTATAAGTAAGTCATTCAGAAGCCATATATTGAGCATTTAGCATACAGTTGGGCCCTCTGGATTCTTTGGATGTAGAGATGATTGTATCTCTTACTATAAAAGAAAATTTAGCTGAGTCAGAATCAGTAGACATTTGTCAAGCACCTAAGTGTATTTCAGAATCTGCCATGCACTTCTTTTTACACTGCTTAAGCATTTACTTAGTGACTTCATGTGTTTAACCCCAAGAGCACCTGTGGGTTCAGTGGGGGCTCTGTCTTCATCTAAGGATTTACAAGGCTCGAAGGGGTTGTAACTTTCCCAAGACACACATCTTGTAGATTACGCTGTGGAATTATGGGGGAAGCTTGGGTCACTTAACCTTTCCACCATAACTACACACCTTATGGGTAATTAATCTGGGTGATTAGAAATTTAATCTGAAACAACTCCTAGAACTCATATATTTCCTTTAGAGGTCTAAGTGGTTTAAAATATTCTGCCTACTTTTACAGGTTGACTATGTCATTAAGGAAGCAACTAATCTAGATAACTTGGCTCAGCTGTATGAAGGTTGGACAGCCTGGGTATGAATGGTGAGACAGTAGATGAGTCTGGTTAAGCGAGGTCAGACATCCACCAGAATCAACTCAGCCTCAGGCATCCAAAGCCACACCACAGTCGGTGGTGATGCAACTGGGGGCTTACTCTGAGGAACCCTAGGAAATCTCGGTGCGCTAGGAAGTGAATCCTGCAGGACAGCTGCACTCAGGGATACGCCCAACACCATGGCCTGCAACCCCAGGGTCAAGGGTGAAAGAAAGAAAGCTCACCGCCTGAACATGGAGATTGTCTTTCTGCCACAGAACAGCTGCAAACGTGTCAGGAGGTTAGCTGCAGAAAGAAATCGGGATGCCGCGGAGCACAGAGTGATTTGGAACTCCATTCCACCTGACCCTGTGTGTACAATCCAGGAAAAAACAAACCCCGCTCAGAAACAGAGAAAACTGGGGCCGCGAAGAAATCACAGCCAAGGAAGATTTGATGCATTCAGATTCTCGTGTAACACTTGTTGCTTGGCAACAGGACTGGTTGGGTTGACCAGTAGGTACAAAAAGGCTATGCGATAAGAATTTCAGAAACGGACTGGAAATGGAGAGCTATGTAACAGACACACTACATTGGAAGAACTTACTTCTGAAATGAAGGGAAAAAAAAACTACCCATCATCCTCCTCCCCAATCCCCACTCCATCTACCCATTCCCCTTTTACCTGATCTAGTAGATTAGCCATCTTTCTAATTTACTTTTATTTCAATCCTTATATTTCATATGCTTCCATCTTGATGTTGTTAACCTAACAACTTATATTTGGAGTGATAAACAGAAATTTCTCCAAAACAACTGAAAACATGGAAAATTCAAGGATTGTTTAAAGGTCTGATGATCACATACAAAATATAATTCTGGTTATTTAAGTCATTTCTGTGATTCTATCATGTACAGTTTCCAGAATTGTCACTGTGCATTCAAAAGTAATGAATCTAACAGACATTTGATTTAATGTACACTCCCCTTTGCTTATAGTGTGCATTTTTGGGAGGTCATTCAAATTTTCCCTCTTCTGCGATTGCTGTAGTTTCTTTCATAGAAGGTAGCTAATCCAGTGTAATCTTTTACCTTTTTAAAAACCAGGATAGAGTACCTATTAGAGTTTTACATTGTTGATGAGAGATTAACAATAAAGTGATGTTCTGGTGGAGGTAGAGTGAGATGTTTTTTAATTGTTTTCGCATTTGATACTTTTAATTTACACATTGTAAATTAAAAGTGCTTTGGTTTACCTGGCATTTTAGGACATGTACATGAAACATCAGCAAAAATGAGAACCACCACCATCTTTTCTTAAGTTCAGTTTTTAGTCTGTGAAGTACTTTACTTTTTGCACAATTTTGTTTGCTGTGAATTCATGATCAAGGTTTCCTTAAATTTAGTATTGCACTTCAGTACTGTAAGCTGAATTGTTGATCCAAAATAAAAATCCAGACTAGGATTCGTAAAATCACGTATCAACACAAAGTAGAACACAAAATCTTGATTGTTTGAGTACATTTTTCCTGCATTTTAGAGGTTAGGACTGTGATATTTCTGGTTGCCAATCTTCACAGACAAACTTGAAGGGTATTAAGGAAAAACTCCACATAGCTCTGGCCTTTTCTGTATTCTGATTGCCACATTAAATCTCTAATCTTCATACACCTATGAGAGAATGCATCTCAGTGCTCTTCTAATACTTAGGCAAGAATTGCAAGAAAGGTGGTATTTTCAAATACCCGGGTGTCTAATAGCAAGTTAAGGAACCTAGTGCATCAGATTTTATTTTCTTCATTCATTTGAACCTTGTTTTCACAGTCAAAACAACCTATCTGGAATAATAATGCCATATTGTGTTATGCACGCTGCTTTATTTCCTAGAGGCTGTGTGGGAGCTACTGCACTTATCACTTGATTACCTCTGCTCTCTCAAAAGTAAAGTCTTTTCAGCAACATTCTTTATTGTCGTGAGGAAGAAACTTTTATCACAGTGATAAAACAGGTTCCCACTAGTTTGTCCCTATAAGTAGTATTCAGAAATTGTTTTTTCTTTGGTAAAGAAGATAAATGAAATAGGTGAATTTTATTGCCTGTGAATTTCAGGCTTCAGAGGTACCTGGCACCTTATCCAAGCAAAAACAAAACCAAAACAGCTTAATAACAGAAACCTGTGCCTCTGGTAAATTATCCATCACTTTTATTTCAAAATGGTCCCTCAGAGAACAGTGCGGCATGTACATGTTTGGTTGTGGGGCAGATGTGAGTACTGAGGACTTGAAAGCTTGCTCTTTACTACACTGTGGACAGTAAGACCCCAGTCCGAGCGGTCTGGCTTCCTCTGGGAAGTCATTCTGCTGAGCAGCCTTGGCTTTTTGAACTGTTATAAGCAGACTCCACAGATGTAATCACTGGTGAAATTCAGCCCTGGTGAGAGAGCAGATTGAGAAGACAGGGCTATATTTGGGGTATTATCTTGTAAAATAAAGTTTGGAGTGCTTTTGTTAGTCATATGTTTTGGATGATACACAGCACCTGTGGAAAACCAGGGATCTGCTCCTCTCTTTTCCTTTCTCTCTAAGATTCAGGGGGTATAGAATGACCTACAACCTCTTCTTCAATTCAGAGTACCCTTGGAAATTGAAGTTTATCTTAAGTGTTTTGTCTTTGATTTTCTAAAATTGCCTGAATTTTAGTTGCTATCTCTACAGAGCTGTGGAGGCTTGGGTGGCTTATGGAGCTGTGTGTATTTCTCTTTTAGTTTTTCTTTGGTGTGTCTTGCAGGATCTCATTCTTTCGGGTCTTGAGTTCTTAACATAGTTTGCTAGATGATTATGAACATTCTTTTGTGTCTGGCACTTGTGAGTTTTGAACTACGTGAGATTTCTGTGTGTGAACTGATAATCAAGCTCTTGATCTACTTCCCTACATTGTTTTTTTTTCAGCCCAAACCCCAGGTTCAGGGTGAGGGTTTGTGTTACAAAGAAAAACTTCCATCACTTCTGCCCTTAACACTTGCCACTATTACCTAAGCTTAGTATGTAGTTTTCTTAATATTGTCTATATTTGGTGTTATCTGCATTGTTTTTAATTGTGGTTGTTCTGATGTGTGAAATTTAAGGAAAGAGCCATTAAAAAATGCCGAGCAGGGCAATGCAAGTACAGCCAAATATTAAAGTTGATGTGCAATCTTAGGTCCTTTTAAATCTGGGGTATTATAGGCAGTACTTTAAATTGAAAAGTCTTCCTGGCCTATTATCCTCCATGTATTTGTAATTACTCTGGGGGCTTACTTGTTTTGGCAGTACTAAAATCAAAGGAGCTGGTTCTTCTTTTCTCCTAATTCTTTTCATATTAAAGGAAGTACCTACAATTAGCCTGTTAGTCCTATTCATATACATCAAAAATCAGTGACTGCTTTACTGTTAGCACATGTACTTTTGTTTTAGACAAAATTAGATGAATGTGAAAACCAGTGACCTTCCATTCTCTATCTAGGGCTCGTAAAATGTCAGTGATTTAGAGCTAGGACTCTTCTCCCCTCAAATCAAGGAGGTAGACTTATAGTAATGTAAGGGTCACTTAAAGAAGGTAGATTTTATTTTCAGTATTTGGGTTGTATTAGGAAAATTCCTTCGATGGGGAAAACTAGAATTACAAAATTTTCCAAACATCGCAGAGGGAGAAATCCACTGTATTATGAACCCTTAAGGATTTGTTGCACTTTTCCTGCTTTTCAGGCCTGGGTAACAGTGTCACCATCCCTTATTTACAAAAGGGCAGTGGACTCTGAGAAACTTTACAGGTTCAAGGGTTAGTTGTACAACAGGAACGCTCTGGAGTCCCTTGTTTTCTGTGGGAATTTGGGCTTACTAGGGAAAAGCTGTTTGTTGTGCTAATGTAAAACTGTCATACAATTAGGATTTTTTTGAAGATGGCAAACTCAAGGAATTGCATGTTCTGAAATGCAGGCTTATAGAACGTTTTTCTTTCAAAACAGGCTGATTTTTTTCTTTTCCTGGCAGTCCAAGTTTCAGCTCCTGTCTAAAGTTCTTGTGTCCGTTTTTTTTCTGGTTTAAATTTCTCTTATATTTCCACCTGTAATGTCAGTGGCAGTATCATACTTGTTAATTTACCATTATAAGAGCAAATTGAGTTGAACTGAATCTTCCTTGTCCTAGTAACATTGTATAAATAAAGTGGCTTCTCTGTACAAAAGGTTGTCATGCCTCCCGATGGATATAATTTTGTGATTGTATTTAAGATTAAAAGTTGAATAAATCACACCAGCTTCCTGAAAATGTTCATAATGCATCTTTTGGAAAACAAAAATACATGCCTACTTTGTGCATATTTGCATTAACACAGCAAAGATTGTATGAAATACGTTTTTCAGAAAATAAAGTCTTAAAAGACGTAGCATTTAAGCTCTGAATTTATTGGTTGAAGTAGGTTCCAGAAAACTTATTTTGGAATATGGGTAGAGTTTTTGTTTTAAGTATTAATAACACTTCCAAAAATTTTTGTAAAGCTTAGGTCTTCTCAACTTATTTTTCTTATTTAAGAATTTATTTTTATCTCTACACCCAATGTGGGACTTAAATCACAACCCTGAGATGGAGAGTCACATGCTTGGCCAACTTGAGCCAGCCAGGCACCCCTCAAAGTAATTTTTTTTTTTAATCTTCAAAGTAGTATTTTTGAGCAGAGGTGAAAATTTTACTTCTATGGGTAACCCCAGGACGTCACTGACATGTTATTCCCCTGGGATGTGAAAACTCTGAAAGGAAAACAATTAAAATGTCTGCCTTGTTTTAAATATCTGTATATCAGATTGCATTTTGTTGTTGCTAGATTATAAGAGGATTTGTGTTAACTGTGTTGTCATGGGGCACCTTTCAGAAGATCACATCCTGTTTTTGTAGTTCAAAAACAGCTCAAAAAAAAGCATTAAGGGTACGTGTTCTTAAATAATCAAACCAATGGGAAGTTTACAGAAAACCCTTGTATCAGTGCTCCTGGACTGTGAAATTGCAAGTAGGTCTAGAAGCACATTCCTTGAGTAACAAAAATACTGGGGAGTGGGGAGGCTGTGCTGCTTGAGTTGTTTAAATTTTTTTCACCTACCTCAATTTTCACAAGCTGGTGTTGAAGTCTTAAGTTGTATATAGGGAACTTGGATGAACCAGAAGCATTTTGTAGCATAGACTTTTCCCAAAGTAGAGATGTCATTTTTAAAGCGTAAGAATTGTGTGGCTTCTTTGGAAGGAGATACTCCCATGTCAATGCCAAGATTTTGTACTCAGTGTTTAATATATTCACTATGTGGCTGCTGATTGGGAACTTTTAATTTTCTTTTGGAGAGGGAGAAGAGGGCCTGCTCCTCAATGGCTTTAAAATCTCTCCAAGTGGGATCTCTATATTAGATGGCTGCATCTTCCTACAGAAACTTATTTTCCCCACAAAGTGGCACTTTTTTGGAGAGTCCCCTTCCTTTGCAAAGGCTTTCTTTCCCCTCTTAAGTGTTTCTGCCCCCATCCAGATGGCCCCCCCCCCGCCCAAGATACATGGTAAATTTCACACCCTTCCATGAAATTCACACTGCTCTTGTCCCCACAGTCTTTCTTAAGGGCAGCATGTGTTCTGTAGCGATGTTCTCTCACATTTCTTATGCCTTATCCTGAACTGTGAAGAATCTGGGTAGTTATTTAAGGAATTCTTTTAAAATAAATGTAAATTTGTGGCATAATACAGGTGATTATAAAAAAGAAAAAAGGCTCAAAGGTAAAAGCTATGGTAGTTTTCCTGAAGCATCTCTGACCAGGTCAACATTTGGCATGGTTTTGTTCGTATTGATTAATGAAAATCAAACGACTTACTGCGTTTTGAAATTTTGCAAAGAGAGAAAAGTAATTCATCTTAGTATTATCTAGTAGTTCCTCTAGTTCCTAAATTGCTGATGAATTCCACTGCTCAAGAGAGGGTTTGTATCTTTCCTTAAGCAAGGCCTCCAGTGTAAGCAAGGTTCTGTCAAAACCAGACCCTTATAGAGGAGATCGTCGTTTCATAAGTAATAGAAACGCCCTGTCCCACAAAAGATTTCCCTGAAGACCCATATAAATAAGCCAACTTTGTAAATAGGTGCTTTTTTCTCCCAAATCGGAGAACTATGCCCAGATTTCCACCCCCACCCCCCATCTAGCTAGGGCCTTACTCTTAATGGTTAGTTGGGGCAAACTGCCGACAATTTACAGAAACAGCTCTTTCAACTCGTCCTCAAAACCTCATGGGGTGGGTACGAGTGTCCAGCGTCTCAAGTCTGGGCTCAACTGCCCAGGAGCCGGGCCAGGGCGGCCAGAGCAGGGGTTAGACGAAACGGCCGCAGGGGGGCGCAGCGAGAGCGTTGGGCACCTATCTCTGCCCTCCGCTTGATAATGCGTGTCCTGTTTCTTCAAGTCTCCTTCGCTGCTTTGAACTCCAGAAGAGGATCCGAGAGCTACCACGGCAGCCTCCCCTGATTACACCGCTGACGGACCAAGACCCGCTGGGGGTAAGGCAGGGACTGCAGCGGCGGTTCAACCGCTTCCGAAAGACCTGGGCGGAGCGTCACACAGCTCTTGAACACTGGTTGGTCGTTCCTTGTCCCCGCCCCCTCGCCCTGCGCGGCCTCGGTCTCCTTTGACCTCGATTTCAAGCCATGCGCTGGGCAGCGGTTGGTCGGGATCTCCCGAAACTTGAGTTCAATCCACCCAATGAGGAGCGGGCTTCGCGGGGACTGTCGGGAAAAGTAGCTGGCCTATATAAGCGGCCTGCGGGGCGTACCCTCGCGCTAGGGTTGCTGTGTGGGTGTCGGTGGGGGGTTGGTTTCGGCAGCGGCTTGCGCCCGCTAAGGCAACACCTCAGGGACGATGGCAGAGGGAGATAATCGCAGCACCAACCTGCTGGTGAGTCGTGAGGGAACCAAACAGGGCTTCCGGGCTTGGGTGGGCTTGGCCTGGCTTGGCTTGGCCTGGCGGCGCTCGCGGCCTCGTTGCTCTCACCCGTGGTGGGCCCGGCCCTCCCCTCCCGGTTCCCAGTCGCAGGTGGCGATGTCTGCCCCTTGGGCCTCTTGGGTACGTGCAGCGCGGCGGTCACAAGACGTGTCGACCCCTAACATCCCCTGGGAAGGTACAAGACGGGGTGAGGAGGGCGCGTGATCTGGCACCTCGAATAGGGGATGAAGAGGAAGTGGGAGAAGGGGGCCTGCGATAAGTCTGGGATGAAGCCTAGGGCAGAGGGCCGCGAGGGGCCTGTCGAGCGCTTTCGAGCCCCAGGCCCCCAGTCGTATCTGGGTTTCTCCCTCTTTGATTTCACCCAGGCTGTCTCTTCATTCTTTTTCCCCAATACTTGGGCAGCGTGGAGGGTCAAAGGGGCTGCTGCCGAGAATTTGTTAGAGCTGGCACAGCTTACACTGCAGGGAGGCTGTGAGTTCACCGCAGGGAACTGGGACTGGGGTCCTGCAAGAGGGACAGTGGGAGGATCTTGTGTTTGCCTGGAGTGTTTGTAAGGGAGGGGGTGTGTGTGTCACAGGATGACTTTAGAGTAAGCAGGGATCTGAAGGAACTGCAGTGACGAATCACAGGCGGACAAATTTAACCTCACTGCGAGTTTCACGGCACGATCCAGGCAAAATCGAGAGAATTCCTTTCCTTTTGTCCATTCCCACAGTGAACAGAGGAATCAAAGAATTTAATCTTTGACATTTGATATTCCAAGAGTCCAGATGCTAACGAATTAAGTGACTTTGCAGGGCAGTTTTGATTGTGCGAGATTTTCATTCTGCATTGGTCTTTAGAAATGCGTGGCCTGTTCCTTTAAACACACACACCACACACACACACACCCCACCCCCATAGTTAGCATAGTTAACCCCAGATAGGTTCCACTTAAGAGGATTGATTGAAGAACAAAGAAATTGCCCAAATTCACACAGTTTTTTGAAATGACAGATCCTGGCCTGGAGTTCAACTGCTCTTTCCGTGAGAGCAGTGTAACTTTAAGGAGAACAGGGCCTTTGGCTTTGGATTTCCTGGGCTCAGATCGCTTAACCTCTTTCTGTTACTTCAATAACAATACCATCCTTTTAGCTTATTGGGAGGATTAATTAAAGTACAAGTATATAAAATACTTAGAGTTTCTGGCACATAGTAATCTCATGTTTAATTATACCAAGCATGATATATATAATGTCAGTAATGTTGAAGTCACCCAAGTGATCAGTGCGGCATAGATAGATAGCATCTTTATTAAGATTAGGCCGCACTGTCCTCTGTCTTTTGTGTATTTCCCGGTGATAACATTTATAAGGGCACCTGGGTTTCTTTTCAGTTCTTTTTCCTGTACCAAAATCAGTTCAGGGGCTTTTTGCCACATTGGCTCATTCCAGAAGTCTCCTTTTAGCAGATTGTTAGATTTGCAGAGAAATCTGAAGTCTAACCAAATGTCCTGATAAGTTTAAGAAGCACTCATTGTATTGAGGAGATACATTAAACATAAGATGCCTCATGTAATTTGGAGAAAGTAGTTTTACTTAATTGTGCAAATGATGCCAGCATCTAAATTATTCCATTACATAAAGCTATTTTAAAAATTGAATGTTGTTCAGGGAGAGGCTTTTCTAATGGATATAGAAGTAGGAGTATAAATCAATTAAATGACAAAACAACAGATCAATTCTAACCACCTGAAAAATGAGCAAACTTAAAGTGATCTAATTTTATATTTTGGGTGCTGCTACTTAGTAGTGCATGACTTTGACAAAGCTAGTTACCCATTCTGAGGTCACTTTCTTTGTTAAATAGGTCTCACTATCCCCACTTTGAGGGGCTCTAAAGATTGTTACATTATGTATGCAGAGTAGCCCAGTGCTTGGACTTGGAAGGTGACTGTTAAATGCTAGGGTGTCCATCCCCCCCCTTAATTGATTTCTGCCTTTGGTACTAAAATTGCACAATTTTTAGGAAATAATTTAAATAGTGACTTGGTTGAGAGCTGTTTTACATTCTTGGTGTCTTAAAAAAATTTAACGCTGGGAAGCACAGAAATGTTGGGAGTAGTAAAATGATCGCTTTATATGTTGGTCTTCTGTAGGCTGCAGAGACTGCAAGTCTGGAAGAGCAGCTGCAGGGATGGGGAGAAGTGATGCTGATGGCTGATAAAGTCCTCAGATGGGAAAGAGCTTGGTTTCCACCTGCCATCATGGGTGTGGTTTCTTTGGTGTTTCTGTAAGTGAGCTATTAAATTACTGCGGATTGTGCTTGTTATTAATAAGGACTCAGGTAATACACAGCCTCCATTTTTGAAAGTGCCTTAAATCTTTTGTAATGTGTAATCTGTAAAGAATACCTTTTCTTAGAGCAGTTCTCCTAGTTTTCAGAATTTGTAGTACTTATGTAAACTTGGTAACTTAAAGCAGTTGAATGAATCAGTGGCTCTCACCGTTTTTGGTCTTGAGACCCTTTATACACCGTAAAAGTATTGAGGACCCCAAGGAGCTTTTGTCTCTTGATATTTACATTAACCATTGCAGCTATGATGTCATCACAGTCTGAAGCTTCCCAGAAAACCGCTTGTGAGAAACCGAGAATGAAAAGGGCAGATAACATCTTTGAGACCCAAAAGACTTAAGTGAATAAACATCTTCAGCTAGGAATAATAATGACTATGTTTTTCTAAACTTAATTAATTTTTTTTTTTTTTTTTTAAACAGGACTATTTACTATCTAGATCCATCTGTTCTGTCCGGTGTTTCCTGTTTTGTTATGTTTTTGTGCTTGGCTGACTACCTTGTTCCCATTCTAGCTCCTAGAATTTTTGGCTCCAATAAATGGTAGGTCATATAATAATTTGGCTAGTTTCTGTAAAGTTACTGAACCTGGTGGCTGTGATTAGTATGCTGTAATTAAGCACAGAGAATTGTTTAACTCTTGGATACCTAGGGGTTAGGATTGTTGCTTTTTTTTTTTAAGATTTTATTTATTTGATAGCACAAGCAGTGGGAGTGGCAGGCAGAGGGAGAAGCAGTCTCCCCGCAAACCAGGGGAACCTGATATGGGACTTGATTCCAGGACTCCAGGATCATGACCTGAGCCGAAAGCAGTCACTTAACCAACTGAGCCACCCATGCTTGTTGCTTTTTTTTATATGCAGAATTTCTTAGCTGATTCAGTTATAAATCATGAATTTCCAGTACTTACATCTTCATAGTTCTTTTATAGTTTAGCATTTATTTTGAAGATTTTATTTTTGCGAGCAGGAGCATGGGGTGGGGGGAGGGCAGACGGAGAAGCAGACTCCCCACTGAGCAGGATCCTGGGATCATGACCTGAGCTTTAAGGCAGATGCTTAATTGAGCCACCGAGGCACCCTAGCATTTATTTCACCTTTTCTTCTTTTCTAGACCTTTTTATTGAAGTGAGGTGTTTTGAGGTAATGTTTTATCAAATATTGCAGAACTCATAATGTTCTAAACATTATTCTAAACTCATAGAAATAGTAGGTTTACATTTTACATTTATTTTCTTTGATATTTAATATAGTATATTTTGGAGGCTATTTTTGAATAAATATGAAAACAGTAATATAAATTTTTTAAAAGATTTTATTTATTTATTTATTTGTCAGAGAGAGAGAGAGAGAGAGAGAGGGAGCACAAGCAGGCAGAGGCAGAGAGAGAAGCAGGCTCCCCGCTGAGCAAGGAGCCGGATGCGGGGCTCATCCCAGGACCCTGGGATTGTGACCTGAGCTGAAGGCAGCTGCTACCAACTGTGCCACAGGCGTCCCCAGTAATGTAAATTTTTGTCCATTTATTTAGGAACTGTTTATTGAAGGTCTGCTTTTTTGTTAGGCACTGTTTTGAGTGCTGTGAAATATATTGACTCTTAAGATGGATCTTGTGTTGGGCCCCTGGGTAGCTCAGATGGTTAATTGTCTGCCTTCAGCTCAGGTCCTGATCCGGGGTCCTGGAATCAAGGCCTGTATTGGCTCCCTGCTCAGCGGGGAGCCTGCTTCTCCCTCTGCCTCTCTTTCTCTGTCTCTCATGAATAAATAAATAAAATCTTGAAAAAAAAAAAGATGGATCTTGTGTTTAAGGTTGATGATGCAGTGTAATGGTAGTTAGCTAAATGCATAGCAAGTGCTTCAGAATAGAGCCATTAAAGTATTTTAACTTCCCTCTGGAATGTTGCGCATTTCTCACTTTTGATCAAAATAATGAACAAAACTAGATGTTGGAGTAGATCTTTTTTTTTTTGGTCCTAGTTGCTTCTCTCCCTTGGTTGTTTAATTTGATGAGTAGTCTACATGTGCTTTTTTTTTGTTGTTGTTCCCCTGATAATAGCAAATTTTAAAATAATTCTGTTAAATACATGCCTTACAGATTTTTAAGAACAAATTTGGACATTTTAGGGGAATTTGCTTAAGTTATGGGATAATTAAGCATGTTTTTAAAAAAATGTCCTCTAGCAGAATGGATTAGTGTTAGAAAATGCCCTTTGAATTGTTTTTCACATGTAGTAATGAGTTGCACTGCTGTTTTTTTGGTCAATTTTGTAATCATGTAATGTAGCAACTTAACAAAGGAAATCAACCTCTGACCTTGACTTTATTAGTCAGATGACATTCTAATCTGCTAATTCATAACTCCTGGAGAGAAGTTTTCAGAAATAAACACTGGTAGTTTCATGATAATCAGTATGTGGCTCAGTCCAGAGCAGTTTTATTTTTTTGATCTTAATGAGGAAGGAAGAAAGAACACTGTTGCATAGGCAAAATTCAGCCTTGACCATGGGCAGCTTATAAGGCCTCTATAAGGATTTGGTCGTTTACAAGAAGTTCCAGGGCTCATCAGGATTCCTTCTGCTATATCTATCACTATAGTTTTACAGGGATGAGAACTAGAAGAGCGAAAGGAACCTAGCCCCCCACTCCCAGTGTAGGTTGTACTTCTTGACAGCAGCCAATATATCTGTAAAGCAAAGACAGTATAAGGGTGAACTTTTCTCTTTTTTTTTTTTTTTAACTCAGAATCCAGAAAATATAAAAAAGGGCTTTCTTGGAGGATCTTTTTATATTTTTACTGCTGTTTTGTTAATGTTCTCCCTCACTGGAACTAAATTTATAAAGAATTTGGATTTGAGCTGTTTGTTGCTGCCTTGGCATCAAGTGTATGAAGCCCAGCTGAGGGTATGATGCTTGGAATGCAGGAGTTACTATCTTAGTGGAGAGTACTCAAATACAGCTGGGTGGTAGAATCTTTGCATCTTCCCCAAAATAGTGAGACACTGATGGGCTACAATCCAGAATTCATTTGGATTTGAAAAATAATATAGGCATAGAGAAATTAATACCGATTTCTGCATGGCCCATAGTAGCCTTGAGTCTTTTGTTGCTATAATTAACCAAATGTGGTTTTAGAAGTATGGATTACCATTGTTTTGTACTTACATGTCTTTATGTAAAAACTTATTCCTGAGCTTGCCAAGCTCAGGAATGATAGGGAAATGATAGGGAAACTTTTTCACGATTATAAGACAAAGTGAATTGTTTTTTATTTAAACTTTCTTTAGGAGATACCTTTTAAATTTGAGAGGATGATATATTTCTGTTGACTATAAAGACTTGCTTATAGTGAAGGGGAATATTTTTTTGTAGGACCACTGAGCAACAGCAAAGATTCCATGAAATTTGTAGCAATCTGGTAAAGACTCGACGTAGAGCTGTGGGCTGGTGGAAACGTCTCTTTACACTAAAGGAAGAAAAGCCTAAAATGGTACTTTTTTTGTTTTGACTGATTTCAGTGAAGCAAAAACTTTAATATTGGGTCTATTTTTACTTCATTATAGTCTAATAATGGCCTTTTAATAGCTTTATTTATATTCAGTAGTTTGATATTTATTATTATCCATTGGTTACCTCCTCTCAGTACATTCATAAATGTATGAATTAGACTGAATTATTGGAAGTTAAAGTGACATTTGCATTTAATTTTGTACTCTAGTAGAGCAAAATTTTTGTTTCTTTTTACTTATTGAAATAAAAGACAAATACTTAAAAAGCACTTGTTCTCTTAGCTTCACATAAGGTCATGATATGAAGTATTAATTGTAAAAGTAGTATAATTTACTGTAAATTAATTTATACAGAGAATTATAGTAATTCTAGAAGGGAATGTATGTAAATTCTATAAAGTAGATCTGATGGAGTTTTCTATAGATTTTATATTATGTATAAATATCAAGGCTAAAGAAAAGTGGTAATAAATACTGGATTATTTTCCAACCTTTGATACAACATCCTATAGTTAAGCTGTCTAGTCTTCTTCTAGAAGTTGATAAATTTTTGTTGTTTTCATTATTAGTACTTCATGACCATGATCGTTTCTCTTGCTGCGGTTGCTTGGGTGGGACAGCAAGTCCACAACCTGCTGCTCACCTATCTGATAGGTAAGTCTTTGAGGAAGAATTATAGGCATATTCTGGCCACTGAAGTCTGGTTGGAACTTACTGAACAAATATGTATGTGTTTATCAAGATTAAGGCACAGATGAAGGAATTGGGAGTATAGGGAGATGACTAAAACCCATGCTCTTGTTTTCTGGGAGTTTGTGGTCATACAGTAAGTTAAGACAAAACATGAGAACCAAAGTAGAAAGTGACATGCAGGAGGTAAAAGTAAGCGGTGTGTGTTAGCTGGGTTTGGGGGCTGTGATAGCAGAAGTTCTCGGGGATAAAGACAATGAAAGGAATGGATTTTATATTGGTTCCTCCCATTAGAGTGCCTAATCGTCTGGGAAGCTACCTTCTATAAAATTTAATAATCTACAGGAAATTAATTGCTGTCTCCTTCATTCTGTTTATTTTTAAGTGACTTTCTTACTGTTGCTTCCTGGATTAAACCAGCATGGAATCATTTTGAAGTACATTGGAATGGCCAAAAGGGAGATAAATAAGCTTCTCAAACAAAAAGAAAAGAAAAATGAATAATGCATCTGCTTTATTCAGTGTAATGAATGGCATATACATTGTCCTTGGGAACAGTTTCTATTATGCTGTCTGGATACTAAGATGTTACAGAAGTAGCTCTTTGCTCTCCCTCTTTCTGCCCTTAGTTCGTAGAAATTCAGACATGCCAAGTAAGGCTCTATGCATAGTGTTTTCATGTGAAGTGTAGCGGATGCATTCTTATCAGTTGGCCTTATATGGACAACTCATTCGTGAGTACGACTTGTTTTGATTTTTCTCACCCAGGTTAATTGAATTCTTACTTTTAGGCAACTTCCTTTAAAATAATATAGTGGTGAACTTCACCTTTTAGTACAGTTAACTGTGACTTTGGATAATTGTTCCAGTTGTTCTTTGCTTTAGCTAGATACAAGCTAGTGGTCTGTGGCTACAGGAAGCTGGTTCTACTGTCTGCTTCCACAGTCTGCTTAAACCGTCTGGCTTCATGAATACAGAGACCAAGTTTACCACTTCCAGTTAAGAGACCAGTTAAGATTCATTCCTCGTGCTGTTTCTATACTGTAGAAGAAGAATCCTCTGGAATAAAATGAAACCAATTCCATGCCCTAGTATATGTTGGTTTCTGCCTTGTGCAAAACTTAGTATTTTTTAAGAAACACTGATCTTTCCTCCCAAACGGGAATATGACAGGCTTCGAGCTTGTCTCTCCTTGCTCTTAGACTTCATGTTAGTAGATCCTTAGAAGCTTTTTAACAGCAGGTTTCTAGAAGTTTGTGTTTAGGATTTTCAGCATATTTTTAATTTCAGGTTTTCAGCTGACTGAAACTAAAGTATGTAATAGGTTAAGACTCAGGTCTATGACCTTCACTCCAACACCAGCCAATAAAGGACAGAAGTCTTCCTATACTTAAGTCAAGACTCATATTTCAGTAGAAAATAATCTTAGCCTACTAATTTTTCGAGACCAGACTAAGCCTTTAAAGGTAAGCCTCAAGATTCTCATTTGAAGGTAATTGCTGGCTGCTTTGGTCCCCAGAGATTTGCCCCAGGCAGTGTCGTGCATGCTGGTGTCTGACTTTCTTCCTTGATCTCTCTCTCTCTCTGAAGAACGCCAGGGCTGCTGGGGAGAGCAGTCTTTTGGCGATGATAGGTAGGCTCTGGTCTACAGAGTTTGTCACTGCTTGGAAATTGTCTTAGAATCATTCTCCCTCTCGGGAGCTAGAAATTTAGAATAGCTGAAGCTCTTTAGGAATGAACCTCTGAGGGCCGAAAATGTGACATTTGGGAACAGTTCTTAAACTCTGATTAACTAGCTGTAATATAGTTTTGTGAATTTATTGCACTGATGCTGGACCTCGTGGTATATCTGTCCCTAAATAAGTGTTGTGTTCTCCCCTTCAATCTGACTGTAAACAGTAGCACCCATTGTAGCATATGTTTGATTTGTTTTTTTTAATGTTTCATATGAAAACTACAAACTACCTTAATTTTTACACGTGTTTCCTCATTGTAGATAAGCCTGTCTTGCTATCTGGATTTTTTTGTGTATATGTGATCTACCAATTAACTACTTTTGCCGTTTTAATCTTGTATTATTTCTTCTACTTTGTTTTGTGTAAAAGGGGAAAAATAAAAAAAAGCTGGAATCCCTCCTTGTGTGTCTTACTTTCTTTTTTATACCTTAGCCATTAAGGTGTTTACATTGTTTACATGATTGGATTTGTGCATCCGGTTAATGAACTACTCTGGGTGATCATTACATGCCTACATGGTTCTCTTTAAGAACAAAATGAAAGAAAAGGTGTAAATTAATTTCTCCAGCAAACATTCAGGCACCATGCTAGATGGAAAAGGAGATATAATGAATAAGCGATGGCCAAAGATGAGTGTGAGAGGACCACGCAGGAAGAACAGGCAGAGGACAATGGAAGCTGGAGAGACTGCCTGTCAGGATTATCTCTCCATCAGGGCCCAGCTCAGAGTTCAGTGCTCGCTTGCTGGTGATTGCCTTCTGTCTGCACTTTGAACTCTCATTATAAAAAATTTTAAACTAGGGGGCACCCGCCTGATGCAGTCAATGGAGCATGCCATTCTTGATCTCTGGGTTGTGAGCTGGAGCCCACACATTGGGCATAGAGTTTACTTTAAAAATGGATGTTTTATCCATGGGCCTCACTGTTTATACTTCGTGGGTCTTGGTAACAGATACAGGTTATAAGCCCTCTGATCCTTGCCTCTTTCCCCAAAAGTCTGGGTTCTTTATAGCCTCCTGGGGTTTTGGTGATATCCAGAAAAGGGAAATTTTAACCCAGTCACTGTAGATCTCCCCATGGTCACCTGAAATTTGAAGTGCTGGTCTTCTACCGTGCAGCTGTGATTCATTCTCAGGCCATTCTCATTGGCCTGGCTTCCCAGGCCAGCTTGGCTACCCCTATGCCCCTATGTTGGGCTCCCTGCTCATTGGGAAGACTGCTTCTCCCTCCCCGACTCCCCCTGCCTGGGTTCACTCTCGCTGTCTCTCTCTGTCAAATAAAATCTTTAAAAATAAATACATAAATAAGTAAACTAACGGTCCTTTTGTACTGTAAATTTTTTTTAAAAAGATTTTACTTATTCATTTGACAGATAGAGCACAAGCAGGGGGAGAGGCGGAGGGAGAAGCAGACTCTCCACTGAGCTGGGAGCCTGACATGGGGCTCCATCCCAGGACCTGGAAATCACGACCCACACTGAAGGCAGACTCTTAACCATCTGAGCCACATAGGCACCCCTGTAATGTAAATTATAACCAGAGAATTCTATATCCTAGAGATGTACAGAGTTTTATTTTCCTAAGGTTCATTTAGGTAATCTCTACACCCAGCATGGGGCTTGAACTCACAACCCCCCATATCAAGAGTCACATGCTCTATTAGCTGAGCCAGCCACACACCCCTCAAGGTTCACTTAGGATTTGAGAAGTGGTAAGGGTGTGGTGCGGTGAGAGACTATATCAACTAATGTTGATTGAGCCCTCACTCCGCCAGGTTTTGTGTTAATTTCTTTATTTTTTTCTTACTGAAGTATAGTGTTGTACAATGTTATATTAGTTTGAGGTGTACAACATAGTGAATCAACAATTCTGTACATTACATAGTGCTCACCACTGTAAGTGTACTGTCACCATGACATTATTATAATGTGTTAATCTCTTTTATATGAAATATTTCATCTATCCTCACAGCAACTTCAAGTGATTATGAACATCGTTCCCATTTTACAGATGGGGAGACTGAGTTGCTCATTCATTTATTTATAGAATATATATGAAGGGCCTACTGCATACCAGATAATTTTTCTAGAAGCTGTGAATACAGCCATGAACAATACTGACTAAATCTGTCCTTGCTTGGAACTTAATGGAGACAGGTAAATACACTTCTAATAATTCAGGTGGTAAGTGCTATGGAGAAAAATTAAGCAGGGCAATGGAATTAGAGAGAATGGGGAGAAGGCTCTATGAGTGAGTGTGTGACTGAGTAAAGAGCTGAGGAAAGTCAGGAAGCAAGCTTCCTGGCAAATGGGAGAAATGTTCAAGTTAGAAAGAAAAGCAAATGCAAAGGCCCTGAGGTGGAGTATACTTGGAGTGTTCAAAGAAAAGCAAGCTTGGTGAGAATGGTGGGGAATGGTCTGATGTGCTGCTGCTAAGAAGCAGGTGTGCACATCACGGAGGAACTTGTAAACTTTCATAAGGAATTTGGATTTTGATGAGGGTAATGGGAGCCCTTGGAAAGTGTGTGATCTGACTTAGGTTTTTAAAAAGGTCATTCTGGCTACCACGTGGGAAAAACAGGGGTGGTAGAGGGAGGTCAAGGGTGAAAGCAGTAAGGTAAGGAGGCTCTTGGAATTATTTTGGATGTTAGGTAACCAGCCTCAGGCCACTCAGCTCCAGAGAGGGCTGAGCCAGAATTTACTCCCTTCCAGGGTATCAGTATCTGGCTTCAAGTAATAGCTAAAACTCCCTGTTGTTTCCAATGTCAAAATATATTGAGTATTCACTACATGGTAGACACTGTGCAAGCCCTTTGCCCCATTATCTCTTCTGATCCTTCCCCACTTTTTTTTTTAAGTAGGCTCCACGCCCAGTGTGGAGCTCAGTGCTGGCCTTGAACTCACCATCCTGAGATCATGACCTAAGCTGAGATCAAGAGTCCCATGCTGAACCAACTGAGCCACCCAGGTGCCCCCCAGATAACTTTTAAGACATAGTATTATTATTATTATCATCATCATTGTTATTAACCCCCCTCCCTCCATTTACATGTAGGGAAGGTTCAGAGAAGAGACTTATCAAAATTACTTCTTGTCCGGGTGCTGTAGATAAAAACCACTGGCTCATAATCCTGAATGTTTATTTTGAAGCATTTGCAGCTTGTTCCAAACTGTGAATCCCAGAAGGAGAAGGAATCCTTTTGGAGCCCCAGTAAATAATTTATTAAGTTACGGATAGTCTGGGCCAGTCGGTTGGATGTCTGCCTGCAGCAGGCAGACATCCAACCGACTCAGGATCTCTGAGTCCTAAGATGGAGCCCCAGGGATCCCTGCTTGGTGGGGGAACCTGCTTCTCCCTCTGCCCTCACCCACGCTCCTGCTCCCGCGCGCTCTCTCTCTCTCAAATAAATCTTAAAAAAGAGAGAGAGAGAGAGAGTCATAAAGGAAGCACCGACTTAATTTTTGACTTCTTTGAAAAAATACACAGATTTGAAAAAACAAACCAAAGTTGTTAGGGAGAAAAGCAAGTCTTCCCGGTTCCTAAAACGCCTCTCCAGAGGCAGTTATCGAAAAAACCTGCAACTTATTCTAAATTGTAAACGCTTACTACAATAGAAATTAGCAAATATCTAGGCCCTTTTGAGTTTCATTTTTACAGATTAAGTACCAGAAGGAAGTTACCTCTCTCTCTTTTCCCTTGCTCTCCCCTGGAGCGGTCGATTCTATCGGCTCTCTACGTCTTACCCCTTAAGAGGCTCCGCCCCTTCATCCGCCCACTTCCACTAGGCAATATATTTTTTTGGCCCGCTTTTGAAAGTCTCGCGATAGGCCACCCGCTTCCCATAACTCGGTGCGTTCGCCCCTCCCGTCCTCTTTCCGCCATCTTTCCTTGCCGGTGAGTGTTTCTGTCTGAGGGACCCAACATCATCCGTTGGTTATCCGGGCCATCCTGCAGTCTGAGCCTCGGCTTCGGTGCTCTCTGATGATACCAGGGCCCTATTGGGCCGAGGATGCCGCCCTTGCAGGAGTTTGGGCAGGCGTAGGGGAGAGTCATGCCTGTCCGCCCCGGCTCTGCACTTTGGGGAGGTCGGGCTTTAAAGCGCAGGCCGCAGTACTGGCGGGAACCAGAGCTGGCGACCATTCGGAGAGGCGGTAGCTCCAACTTGGTCGGCGGCTCCAGGACCTCCCGTCAGTGGTTGAGGCAGCGCCTTGACTCGGGGCAGCGGGAAGCTTCGGGGATGGTGGCCGACGTGGGCTGTGCAGCTCATTACTGCCGCCGCGCTGTGAGCTTAGGAGGCTGAGGCCACTTAACAGGAAAGACTACGTTCTGCCTGGGATGGCAGTTTGTTGGGAACTAACCTGGATCCTGTGGCCTCCAGGGTTTCCCTTGATACTTAATTGGACTTGAGGAAGCAGTTTGGATCCTTAGAGTTGGAGCTTGAAGCATGCTTTGGTTTCCATCCTTAGTTTTCCCAGCGTTACTAGAGTGTCTTGCCTTTGGTGCCCATTAGGGTGGAGTCGAGTCTGGTGCACGTAAAAAGTTCCTACTTGTTCCTGTGGTACGGTTGCTGCACAATTGTCGCTGGCGCAAGAACGTTTTATTAGTTATGAGTGTTAGTGACAGTGGTATCCTTTGGATGTTAGGACAAGGTTGACATTGGGTTGGTTAATTTAAAGGACAGTGTTAACAGTACAAGTGCTGCGGGATTTGAAAAGTTTGGAAAACATGCCCGGTGATTCTCAGCTCCCGTTCTGAATAACTGACCCACCGTAGCTGATATTGTTTCGGTAGCTGTCATTGCGCTCAGGGACCTGCCTGCTTAGAGATAGGAAAACTTAATGTTGGAGGCAGAAAGAAAAGGTGTGGGTACTGGAATGATTGGATGCCTTTTGAGGTTGTGAATGCCGGTAAAGCTTCTCTTTTTCCTTCCCTGAACAGCCATAATGGTGCGCATGAATGTCCTGGCAGATGCTCTCAAGAGCATTAACAATGCTGAAAAGAGAGGCAAACGCCAGGTTCTTATTAGGCCGTGCTCTAAAGTCATCGTCCGGTTTCTCACTGTGATGATGAAGCATGGTAAGTGTGTTGCCGTGTCTCGTGTTTTCATGTGAGAATATTAAAGGAATCAGTTTTGTAGAAATGAAGTGTGCAGGAGAGGACTGGGAAGATGGGGGAGGAAGATGGCAGTCATACTGGGGAGCTAAGGCAGTTGAATTGGGCTGTTGGCGGGATAGCTTGGACTGAAGCTATTCAGGAAGCACTGAGGAAGTTAGGACTGTTGAAGGGAGGAGGACGTTTGTGACTGCTGCTCTGCTAGTAGTTTGGGAGATAACCTGGCCTTTTTTTGTGTAACACTGCAGCTGCGGCACGCCATCGAACATGCCCTGAGCTTTTCTAAGGGCTTTGGACTGGAAAGGAGAATTGTTACATGTCTTGGGCACAAAGCAGCCTTTGGGAGGGGCAAGGGGAAAATAATCCCCCCTGTTAGAATCGCAGAGTGAGTTGATTTTTGGGTGTTGGCCCCTAAGTTTAAAATATCAGGGTTATAAAAATTTTGATTTGGAGCAACTGTCTTTGCCTAAACTGATTAGAGAAACGGTCACTGAGATGATGTGAAAGAATCTGGTAGGCAAAATGGGAATAGTAGAGCATAGGTATTTAGGTCTCTGAAATTCGTATCTGTCTTTTAATACAGCCATTTATGTTCTGTAGGTTACATTGGCGAATTTGAAATCATTGATGATCACAGAGCGGGGAAAATTGTTGTGAACCTCACAGGCAGGTTGAACAAGGTAAGAATTGTTTATTTTCCACATTAGGAGATTCTTAAGAATTACCATACATGGCGTTAAACATGTAATTTCCCTTGTAAAACCCAATCAGTGGTGCGCTTGCTCTATCTAGGTAAAAAAAAAAGGGGGGGGGAATTGATTAAAATCATTAATTTTTATATCACATTTTGATTGATTTGTTCTCCAGGGTTTATGTGCTCCAGAATTGTTAGTTGACCTAACGTTTGTGGAGTATGGGCTATCTGAGGGGAGTTGCTGGAGGATGGGGTGAAAGGATTTCCTGATGGTGCTGGTGTTTGAATACTGTTCTCCCACCCACCCGCTGGCTTGAACTTGTGCTATCCAAGGGGGGCCTTTAATCCTAGCTGTAAATAACTTTGTTCCTCCTTTCGGTGATCATGTTGTGTTTTTTGAACTGAATGACTGAATGTGGTTCTCTAACAATATTAATACCTACATTTTTGTTGTTGTGGGCTGTACAGGTGTCTGAGTTTTGTATTCTCTTTGACTTGTTGGCATAACCTAGCGGATCTGTTTCATCTGTTGAATTTGTGGCTTTACTTACTGCACATATTTTGGGGATAGGTGTCTGCAACAAGTTAGGATCCCTGAACTGCCTCCCTGCTTTTTGTGTTCAGGTTTCTAGCTTTCAGATTTACATGGAGCCTGACATCCTGTGGTCCAACACAGATGAGGGGAAAACAGGCCCAGAAATGAGTCGTGGTTAGTGGCAGGGGCCAGATTGATTGGTAAGGTTATTCTCTGGTCCATCAATTTGTTTTACAAAGTTGCTTCCCTGTATGGTGAACTTCTTTGTGGATAGATACCTAATGTTAGATGGAAACTACTGAGTGTGAAGTTTTTATGGGGGATTAGAAGAGTTTTTAAGTTAATTATGAGACTGGGTTTTGTCTTGTTAGCTGTTAGACTCCAACCCCAAAGTAGAATTTGGATTCACTATTTCTCACTCTGACCCTGAAGTGTGTTCTTGAGGTAGAAAAGGGTGTGTTTTTTCCTAATTTTGGGAATTGGGATGCTGAGATAGGGGTTATGCTCAAGGTCCCCCAAGTAGTTGGTAACCAGTGAAGGAGCTGGTTCCAATACATAGTTCATAGAACATCTTAAATCTGTCCTGCAGAAGATTGACTTGATGTTTAAAACACACAAACACAAAAACTTAAGTTGGATAAGTGCTGTGCACCAATTTCCTCTTGAAAAATCACTGTACGTAAAACTTGAGAAATAAATAAACATGAGAAATAAGTTTGAGCAGAGTGTTTCCCAAGTGGAACTCATTTATGGGCTTCCTTGTTCTGTGGTAAGTAATTTGAAAAATTCTGACTAAGGTAGTTGAAATCCATACCCTGCTCCTTAGCTGTCTTTTTTTTTTTTTTCTTCCAGATTTTATTATTTGAGAGGAGAGAGAATGAGCAGAGGAGTGGGTAGGGGCAGAGGGAGAAGCAGGCTCCCTGCTGAGCAGAGAGCCCAACTCAGATGACCTGAGTCAAAGGCAGATGCTTAACTGAGCCACCCAGGCATCCCTAGCCATTTGACTTTAGTTGGGCAAAACAATCTTGTTTTCATTTCTCTAAAGTTGAGTTTTCCTCCTTTGTAGGACACGGTTTCTTCAGTTACCTTCATGCAAGAGATGGGTATACCCCATACTGTGGAAATTTAATGGAGCTCAGAAGTAAGGTAGTGTTAGAAATTAGATAAGAATTCTGGTTTGAGAGAGGTTTAATTCTGTTAGCTGAGTGAGGGATTTTGCTGGAATAAATAAAAGCCTGGGTGTAGTGGAGTAGAGGCCTCAGAAAGTCTACCACATAGCTTGCTTGGAGAAAGGACTCTATATCCCTATTCCTGCATCTGTATTGTGGGATTGCCTTTGACAATTAAGTGACACCATAGCTGTTAAGACCATGTTATGAAAAGGAGAGCCTGAGTGGATCTCCTGACTTAGGGGATTTGGGCCATTTTCAGTTGCTTTGGGTTCAGATCTGCCTGTGGAAGATCTGTTTAAAAGATTTGAATAAGTTATGACCTCATAGTCTCTAGTTTCCTGTTAGGCATGTTGGAACTTGTGTGAATGTGGGCACACAAGTGTTTACCTGCTGTCGTCTTTGGAGTTTACACTAATGGTACTAATTTTGAGTGTTCACATGATCCATTTCTGGTGTATAACTAGCAGAAACCTTTATGCATTGATACTTTTAAGTGTAGGGATGTGAGCAGGGGCAGGGGCATGTTTACTTCTAATGAAGGGATCTTTGATTTCTTCAGCTTTTACTTTGTAAGTCCAGTTGATCTAGTCACAGTTTGAATTGCAAATAGCCTGTTGGTAGATGCTTGAACATTTATTGTTTTTTAGGATTTTCATATAATTGAGTGATTAGAGTTGAGTACTTTGGCTCTTGGAGAGTTCTCATGTTGGAAGATGGTTGTTGCTTTGTCTTGTTAGCAAACAGGTGGGATAACGTGCTCTTTCTGCCTCCCACCCATTCTGCCAGATTAGTTTGGAAAATTTTGCCTGGGATTGTAAATGTATCCTGGTAGTTCGCTGATGAGGAATACCAACCAGTTCTTAGATTTTAGTGTCTGTAGAATTTGTTTTTTAAAAATTCTAATAACTTTGAATAATTTTCATTTTTAGTTTATGGGTGAAGGATTTGAGACCCTCCACATTCATTTCAGCCTCACTATGTAAAAAAAGTTTGACTACAGAGGTGCCTGAAGTGGCTCAGTGGGTTAAAGCCTCTGCCTTCGGCTCAGGTCATGATCTCAGGGTCCTGGGATTGAGCCCCGCATCGGGCTCTCTGCTCAGCAGGGAGCCTGCTTCCCCCTCTCTCTCTGCCTGCCTCTCTGCCTACTTGTAATCTCTCTGTCAAGTAAATAAATAAAATCTTTAAAAAAAAAAAGGTTTGACTACAATTTTGTCGAAGGCTTGGTAACCTACCTCTTTAAAATCTGGCCATTTGTCCTGGGACAGCTCCCTAACCCATAGAGATAAACATTGTGAACCTGACCTTCCCATGTATTGCCTTGTGTTCTCTCTCTTCTGTTGACTATTCATTTATATATATATATATTTTTAAAGATTTTTATTTATTTATTAGAGAGCGAGAGACTGAGAATGAGAGGGGAGAAGGTCAGAGGGAGAAGCAGACTTCCCGCAGAGCCGGGAGTCCGATATGGGACTCGATCCCTGGACTCCGGGATCATGACCTGAGCCGAAGGCAGTTGCTCAACCAACTGAGCCACCCAGGCGCCCCTCATTTATATTTTTTATATAAATATTTTTTATAAATATTTTTATATATTTTAAATATATTTATATATATATATATTAAATTTTTTAAATTTATAATTTAAACATTTTATTTATTTGACAGAGCACCAGGCAGAGAGGGAGAAGCAGGCTCTCCGCTCCGGGGCTTGATCCCATCACCCCTGGGATCAGGACGTGAGGCAAAGGCAGATGCTTACCCAACTAACTGAGCCACCCAGGCGCCCCTTCTGTTGACTTTTTTTTTTTTTTTTTTGCATATTAAAAAAATTAAATTCAAGTAGCCAAGGTATAGTACATGATTGGTTTTTGATACATTGGTTCAATGATTCATCAATTCAGTATAACACATAGTGCACATTACATCATGTGGTGACTTTTTAAATACTTTTTCTCTCCTAAGGCAGACATAATCCTAATTCAGTTTTTTTTTTTTAAAGATTTTATTTATTTGACAGAGAGAGATCACAAGCAGGCAGAGAGGCAGGCGGAGGGAGAGGGGGAAGCAGGCTCCCCACTGAGCAGAGAGCCCCGTGTGGGGCTCGGTCCCAGGACCCCGAGATCATGACCCGAGCCGAAGGCAGAGGCTTTAACCCACTGAGCTACCCAGGCGCCCCCTAATTCAGTATATTTTTTAAATGACATTTATATCAAGGTGGCACAGAATAGTTACCCATGAAATGTTGATTTGGCTGGTTTGTATGACTACTCAGATGTAAATGCTGTTTGTGTACTAAGTGTTTCTGTTATTGGTAAGATGTGAACAGTGTTTTCTGTTATGCTTTTACAGTGTGGAGTGATCAGCCCCAGATTTGATGTACAACTGAAAGATCTAGAAAAATGGCAGAATAACCTGCTGCCGTCCCGCCAGTTTGGGTGAGTCAGTTTTCCTCATTTAAAAGAAATTAATGCTAAAGATTGCTGTCCATGTAGTTTGGCTTGAACTGAGTTTTTGTTTGTTTGGTTTTTGTTGTTGCTATAGTAGTAATTGTCTGCATCTCCAACCATCTTGACTCAAGGATTAGTTCTTAGGTGTTCACGTGCTAGGCTTCAGGTTCTGAGAGACCCTTGAGAGTCCACACTAACTGAGAGACAGCAGATTTATGTTCTCTTTAATGTCTGCTCTTTTGGCTCAATGCTTATAGTTGATATTATATGTTCATTGTGATCCCGTTGTATGGTTGGAATCACTTCTGAACCCTAGGCCTCTGGAGAAACTTAGTTTCTTCATTCTTGGTAAGAGTTGGAGTTCACATCCTCGATTTTCTACTTAAAAGCTGTGAGGCCTTGGGTAACTCATGCCCTTGGTTTCTTCATAGTATTTATATATTGATATTTATGTATCATTTTTATGTATCATTTTAAATGAATTATTCTCTTCTATTATCATCTGGTTTAATTCTGATAAAGAACTTTAGTGTCTGACACAACACAGTAAGTGCTTATCTGTTTGTGGTTAAGAAGTTAAACCTCCGCCACCCCAATCATATAGTTGGTGATGTGGTTGAATTTACTCCCACTTCACTGTTACGTTGTTACAGGTATATTGTTATGAGTGAATACTAATTTTAATGCCTCAGAGTTGGCATGCCACCTTGTGTGTCTTACCTTGATCCCCATAGTAACCCATGAAGTAGCCAGGCCAAATGGCATTTCCATTGTCCACCCGACTGTCTCTTTACAGTAGCTTGCCTGTGATCATATAAGTGGCAGAAACAATTGAGTCAAGTTTATATTGACACTTTATGCTTTAAACTCCGTCTCCTTACCTGAGAACAGAAAGTGACATTTTGAGGTTAAAGGAGTTCAGTCTTTGTTTTCAGTTAAGCTTAACAGTGTTGTTTCTCATTGTTAGTTGAAGGCAGGGCTGTGAGTGTGTTGTGTAGCTGAGGTCTTTGGATTTGGGTCTTTGGGTTCTAGGAACCATGCCTGCACTGCCAGCCTGAGTAAGCAACATTAGTCTCTGCGTCCTGTTATGGGAAAGCGTCTTAAGCACTTAGGAATGTTGGTCTTTTTCTGTACCAGAAAGCCACTCTATGTTGAACTATTTTTAGGAAAAACTCACCAGCATTTTCTTTTTTAACTCTCCATAGTTTCATTGTACTGACAACTTCAGCTGGCATCATGGACCATGAAGAAGCAAGACGAAAACACACAGGAGGGAAAATCCTGGGATTCTTTTTCTAGGGATGTAATACATACGTGCAAATAAAATGCCTCAATGGACTCTGGTGCTTCACTCGGTCGTTTTGAACTTTACAGCAGAGTTAGCAAGAGCGTCTGCAGCAGTGTACAGCCTTTGTGTTAATTGGGGAATGCTGTTTCCCTGAAGTGGAGGAGGAAGTCTTGACTTGTGCTAACTCACACCATCATGCTCTTGTCTCACCAGAGGAGGTTGTATCTAGCCCTGGATGGCTGAATCTGGGTTGGGGTCCAGGTGGTGATGCTTTCCCTTCTGGAGTTTTATATTAACCCTGGAAGGAGTGGTGCCTTTCCTGTTTTTAGCTTGACAGTGTACTTCTCATGCGCTGTTGTTAACTGCCTTAAAAGTATGACCTGGCTACAGTTAACTGTAAGTGCTTATAAGGAAGCAGGCAGGAAACAGACAGCTAGAGCCCACAGATCACTAGGATGCATCTCAAAGTAGATTTGGATGGCATGTTGGTAACATTTTAGCAGTGTGTAAGTTGTTATTCAGAAAAATGAAACCTCTTTTAAAAACTAGTTTTACTGTAAACCTGTCACAAATGGATTCCTGGAATTGAGAAGTATTAGTTTGCTGGGCCACTTAACCTGTGGGAATGCTTGTAAAGAGCTCAAAATCCTGAAGAGGGTAGGGTGGCTTCTGTGAGGTAGAGCAGGGTTCCTCTGCCCCTTTATAAGCCTTGCTGTCCAGTAATGGAACAAGAGACGCATGTGTGCTCTTTCTAGTGGCTATATAAAACTATTAAACAGTTTCGATTGGTTTTTTTAATAACACTAGTGTTCAAAATGATACACTTTCAACATGTAGTCGATAAGGAGATGAATGGAATTTTACGCTGTAATAAGTCTCTGAAATTATGTATACTCTACATTTACACTTTAAAGCACGTTTTAATTCGGACTAGCCACTTTCATAGTTGCATGTGGCTGGTGTTAATGTTAGTACAGGCTAGACTTGATTCTTGGAAGGTCTGAGTCTGGCTAAGGAGAAAGGAAGCTTGGATGAGAGCCTAGATATGTCATTGTGCACCTGGTCAGCTAAATTTGCCAGGCAGGGGAGTGGGATGAATGGGGCAGCTCACAGCCTTCTAAAAAGGACAGCAACTACTCTTACTGTCTTTTAGTCACGTGAGGCAAAGTACAAAAAAAAAAAAGACTGCCAGATTGCAGCCCTGATTCCAAGAAATCTAACATCGAATAGGATGTGAGATACTAAAAGCTGTTGGTTGTATAGGTTTGATTTTTTTTTTTTCCTTTTTCCTTTTCAAAAAAGGATGCTTTTCGCTGTTTTGATTGTTTTGATAACTCATCTAGAAGACTATTTCTGACTTTCTGGTAGGTCAGGCAGTTTTTAATAGTCCGGTATCTCAGTCTGAGTAGGGATGTTGAATTAGCACTCCTGTGGTTGTAAGGTCATTTCTGGCAAGTGACAACTTCTGTGGGTTTTCACGTGTTAGGTAAAAAGAGAGAAATTATTTCTGTGGTGATGCTAAATGAGAGCACACTTTAACAGCCCAGGGCTGGGGCATAGCCAGCATTCAGTAATGGAACTTTCAGAAAGGGGTTACTGTAAGATGTGGAAACTAGCTAGGAATGCCAAGACTGGCCCTAGAGATGCAAGAAATGGCCCTGATTATAGGACTCACTTGGTAAAATGTTATAAGAGAGCTGGTTGACAAGTGTGTCTGGGCTTGGGGCCTCTAATGTTTGTACGATCATGCATAATTAACATGGGGCTTAGGGGTTTAACAGACCAGAAATTAAGTTTGTTTTTCTGCTAAGTAGCCTTGATTTCCTCATCTGCATAATGGAAATAATAGAAAACCTACTTCATAGTTATTAGGGGAAAGATGAGCTTATGTAAAGTATAGTTCATTAGCACTTGACAGTCATATATACAGTTGAATTTATCAGACACAGGTGAAGTGAATCCAGAAGAATTTTCAAAGAGCCGATTGAAGGGTCCTTGGAAGTGGTCAGGGGTAGAAAAAAGTAAGTACTGAGATAGTGAAAATTGGGTGGACAGTTGATGGATTTAATGGCACAGGTCCCTTGTGTTGATGGGGAAGCAGATGGCTTTAGCCCATAGTTCTGAGACCTGGTAAATAGAAGCAGTAAACATGACCTGTGGGCTGGTTGGCCCAAGCTAGACTCCAAGATTAGGGTCTGGAGACAGTTTAGGTTCCTCCTGGCAGGAAGACTTGCCTAGGGTGTGGTGTGAACCCAGCATTCCCTCCCAGCCTGCCACTGCCACAGGCAGGCCGAGGTTGGGGGGTTAGGTTGGTGAGGAGTGACAGCATCTTGATTGTCTGGGCCTACCAGATGCACTTTGAGGCAGTGTTAAAAGGGGCCTCAGCACCTATCCAGATCCTGTGTTCTTAACCTAAAGTCTATAGACAGATGTCAGAGAGAGTTGAACTTTCTGAAAAGAACATGCAAAATTGATAGCCATGCGGTTTTCTGGAGAGATTCCATAGAGCATAGATCAGAAACTGAAAAATTTAGATAGGTCAAAAGAATCGCCACCAAAGGCCTCCCAGGACAACTGTGTCCATGGTCAGTAAATCCTATGCTCTCATTTAAAGGCTGTTTTGCTTTAAGCTCTGAGCAATGTGGGTTAACTTTGGTAATGTTGCTAGATAGAAGAGCACTGAGTTCTCTGGGAAAGGGAGAGGGTCTTCCTTGGTTTGGTCAACATCTGAGAGATGACTTTTTCACTGAAGGCTAGGGAGTTTGGTTTCCACTCCTGACTCCAATGAAAGGAAGTTTTGGGAGATCCCAAATCTGATTCTCACTTGGTTTTCCAGTCTAATCCACTATTCTTCCAAACACCCACCTATCCTAATTCTAAATTGAACCCCTATGTGCCCCACCGCAGCCTTTACTTAAGGTTCTCAGGCCACTGCCTGTTTCTGGAGATGTTCCTAAAAGCCAGCTTAAAAAATCACTTCTGCCATAAATCTTCTTCCACAAGAACATGTACTGTTAAACTTAATCTTTTCTCCTAAAAATATGAATGCCTTAGAGTAATAGTTTTTAGTGCTTATTGAATGTTTACTATATGCCAGGTGTGGAACTAAGCTTTACATATACCGTCTCATTTAATCTTGACGATTCTACGTCATGGCTACTATTAACTGGCTCTAGTTAAGCAAAAAAGGTGAAGCACAAGAGTTGTGAAGCCATTGGTTCACTATGCTACAAAGTGGCAAAGTCAGGATATAAATGTGCAGACTGTTTCCTGGCCCTTAAGTTCTGTCATGTCTTGTGGTCTTTAACATAAAGAGTATGAGATGTTGACCGAATATAGGCATTTGGGCTACAACGGTGTAGAAACATCCAGTCCCTGCCCTCACTGGAGCTTGTTAACCTATAATAGACTGAGCTTTACACGGGGAATCAGCATGACCATCTCTGTATGGCCAGCATGTAGCCTGTCAAGGCGGATGTAGGTGTGTTTTAAAGTCCTCTCTGACCATCACAGCTGTTGGAGACTGCCTTTTTTTTTTTTTTTTCCTGAGCACATGGTTTTTTTAAGTGGAATCCTTTTTTAGGGCCTGTGCTATACTATGTTGAGTCCACAGAATTCCTGGACCCAAGAATCAGGAATAGAGTGGGATGTGGCACTTTACAAGGCCATTGTGCTGGCACCCAGGTCCCCCCTTCTTATGTTTGCATGATCTAATGAGCAATGAAATTGAAGACCACACAGAAGACAAGCCAAGGGAGGCAATAAGAAAAATGTATATTGGGAGAATGGACTTGGAAATCAAATGCTGACCTCAGTCGTTAGCTGTGTGACCTTGGCCAGTTGCCTTCCGTGTGTGTCCGTTTCCTCACCTTTAATAGGGGAATAATAGTAATACTTCCTGTGATGGTTGTGAAGATTACATACAACGATTGTAAAGTGCTGGAGTGGTCAATTGGAGCTGTTTGGAAAATACTCAGGTTCTCCCCTTGCTGGGCATGTGCAGTTTGTGTGTGGCCAATTCTGGCCAATGAATTTGCTGTGAGCGGAAGTGATGTCTATTACTTCCAAGCTGATGCCTTCAGTGGCTAGTGGGAGACTTCTGTTCCTGTTTTCTTTCTGTGTCAAGGAGTAGCTGCTCCATTAACTCCAGGCCTCAGAGTGGCAATGCAGAGATCCAGCCATCCAGCAGTGGGAGTGTAGGAAGAGCAAGAAATGACCTGATGACTTGGGTTTGTTACTAACCTGATAACAAGCAATCTGTGAGATTTAGTAAGGGTTTGCTGAATTAACAGAAAGGAATAGGATGGGATACAGAATAACAAAAGGGATTCTTTGGCTGGATATGAGGGGACTGTAGCACTTGTTCTGAATGTGGTTTATTTCCATTAAACATCTCTGTCCTCTTTCCAAGTGTCCATCGGGGTTTTAAATACCTCCAACCCCCAGCCTTTTGACAGATACTCAGTCCCTGAACGGGGCACCTACCTCAAACCAGGTTGAAGATGCCTTAGGACATTTTGAACTTGGAAGATGGGAAGTTTTTCTCTCTAGAATGGTAGAAATTGTAAAATGAAAATATTGAGTGCTCCTGGTTGTCATAACTTCTGCCACGTGGTAAGTTGGCAGTGACAAAGAAGATTGTCTAGAGCGGCACAGATAAGCTAGATCAAGTCTTCATGTGTTGGAGTCTGGGCTCTTCCTGAGATGCTGTTGTACCTCTTCCTGTGTTGTATTTTGTGAGCAAGAAATAACATTCTCCTCTTTTACTTAAAAAGTACTTGGTTGAGCTATAAAAGTTACTGGTTTGAGCTAAATTCTAGGCATTCATTTGTAAACAAACTACTAGAACTGTAGTTCCAATTTTGACAACTGCGCTCTGGGACGTTAATGGGGCTCAATCTTGTCATCTCTCAGCTGGGGGCTGGGATAGTGGTCCTACCCACTTTAGCAGTGTTTTCATTTGCAAGAAACAGAAGCCCCTCCAGCTAGTTTATTGAAGGATGTAATGTCTGAAAGGGCCATGGAATTGGTTGGAGGCTTGTGGTTAGGCATGGCATTTCTGGCCCATTGTTTGGAGAACTGCTGCAGCTTTGTCTAGACACCACCACTCCCTCTGTGATCCCATGTCCCTCACATGCTCCTGAGTTCTTTGCCCCTTCCATTTCCAGAAGCCTGAGGTTTCTCTGTCACCCTTACTAGAATAACCTTGGTACTATGGACATTTGGGGTTGGATATTTCTTTGTTGGGGTAGGAGTGGCGAGGGACTTGTCTCGTGCCTTGTAGAACGTTTAGTAACTTTCGTGGCCTCTCCACACTAGATGCACTTGAGACAACCAAAACTGTCTTCAGGCATTGTCACATCCCCCTGTCAGACACAGTCACCTCGGGTTGAGAAGCGGTGCTCTGTGGTTCAGAAGTTCACACCCCAACTGCAGGCAGACAGTGCCAGGGTACAAGTTAAAAAATAGGCCCATGTGCCATATACCTATATATTTAAAAGTTATAATTCAAGCTAACAAGCTTTTCAGTAAAATATATTCTGTTCTCCTACCTTGACAGCTTCATAACAAAACCCCAAACAATATCTTTTTATGTGATGAAGTTGGCAGAATATCAAAGAAAACAGTTTAATTGTTGCATATATCTGAGTAAGTTGATAGGCCAGCAATAGTTGCAAGAGAAATAAAATGAAGACATCCATAGGTTATAAACTATTATATATTTATTCCTTAATTTCTCTTGCCTTCATTTTCATAAAATCACTAAATATGATCATAAAAGTTTTTGTGTAATTTATGTTCTACTGGCAGTAACTACCTAAAGGACAAAAAGGAAAATGTAGTTTTCAGAATTTATAATTTCAGAATCAAAAAATTTTGAATATATTTTTATAGAAAGAGTAAATGTAAAAATTTTAATGTTTAGAAAACTCAGTAAAGTTTTCTAAAATATTCAAAAGTATTAAAATTACAGGGCAAAATAAACAAAATATAATAGATATCAAAGTTTTAAATCAAAATTGTTAAAAGCTGAAAATTTTAAATATATTTTGAAAACAACTATTAATCTTATGTAATTTTTATATTACATAACTTTTTGCATTTCTAGTATTCATGGTCAGTCTAGTTGTTAACGTAAAGAAACAGTGTCACCTCACACGTCTTGTGTCTGGGTCTCCTACATACAAATTAGTGGTATAAACTGTTTAGATTGTGGAATGTTCCTCAGCTACAGTAAGCTAGAACATGAGGAGAAGCTGAAAAATGGATGCTCAGCATTGCTGTTAGGCTAGAATCTGTTGCATGCATGCCACTTAAAATGAAGTTAATTAAGTTGTCATTTCTCTTAAGTGTTTTCAACACTTCCTCCTTATACTTTGAAACAGTGTTTGTATACAACATTGGCAAAGGCTGCAACCCACAAATCTTTGTGACCTTCAGATACAATTGCCTTTTGTTGAGAGATTTTAGGGCAAGAGGTGAGGAGAACATTCATTCCTTGGGGCCTGAAAAGTCTTAGTTATGAAATGAGATGTTTAGGATTACAGATCATGCTGAGCCAGTGCTGAGCTTATGATCCTGAGTGACAAGAGCACCCCGTGTTCCTTGATACATTTATTTTTTTGATGTATTTTGAGTTGTAGGGCCAATCTTAATAGGATCTAAGTGCACTACTGGCTGGAGGGAGGCTGGGGAAATCAAGTCCCTGGCCTCCACCCTGGGGATCTGTAGACTCACAGTATAGGGATTTTTTCCAAACACAGAGTGCTCAAAAAGTGCTGGGCAACCAAAAATGGTAGAATAGAGAAATCCTCGGCTCTATCCCTCTCCCAGTAGAACTAATGAACTGGCCAAAATTGTTAGAATCAGCTTTTGAAGAACTCTGGAATCTAGTGAGTGGAACACTTGAAATGGGAAACCTGGTGAAGAGAGAAACTGCAGCGTTATGGTGAGAGAGTGCTGTGGCATTTTAAATGCCATGAGAGTGGGCACCCAAATGTCTGGTGCTGGTTGCTGGTGCTGGAAGAATCAATAAAGAACTTAACTTTTAAGGAATGTCGTTGTGGGTGTCTTCCTGTCTGGTGCCTCCCTCCAGGATAGATGGAAAGGCTTCCTGTTTCTTTACTCACGGCATTCCCAGGGATGAGGGCTTTTGCTGAAAGCATTTAAAGGCACAGGTACTGGCTTTGGCAGCCTGGGACAACACTTGGGACAAGAAGCCTGGGAAAGAAGAGGTTGGGACAGAGCTATGTTTGGGAATATGGCTTTTCAAAGCTTCTACGTATGCCTGGGAATTGAGAAGAGCCACATGCAAACTGTGAGACAAACTGAGCAAAGGCCTGAGAAGACTCTAAGCTTTCATCTCTTGCTGGCCTTCGGGCTCTTTGTGAGAAGGAAGTTAAGCTAAGGCAGAGTTTAAGGAGCCATGATAAGTGTTCAGGGAGTTAGCTATGACGCGGTTCCATTTTGCAAAGATGTAGGAGAGTATTTTTTTTCTTAAAAAAAAAAAATGTTTTTTTGTTGTTTTTGGCTCCAAACGTTTAAGGTAACTCAAGATACCAGCTGTTCAATAAGCTAAAGGAACACAGACTTCAGTGGCAAAGAGTACAGACCTCATACAAATAGTTGAGAAGTCTGTAAGCAAGCAAGCAAGCAAGCACCAGTAACCCATAACAGCAGTAAGCCCTGAGAGGAAGGAAAATCTGACTTCAG
The DNA here is from genome assembly GCA_028533885.1 of Nasua narica. Taxonomy (NCBI): domain Eukaryota; kingdom Metazoa; phylum Chordata; class Mammalia; order Carnivora; family Procyonidae; genus Nasua; species Nasua narica. The sequence goes on along the minus strand of CM052805.1, from coordinate 12,314,364 downwards.
AGTTGCCATGTGTTCAAAATAGCCAGTATTCAACAACAACAAAAATCACAAGCTGTTGAAGAAACAAGAAATTATGGCTTTACACAGGAAAAATACAGAAACTGTGCATGAGACAGCCCAGGTATTAGACTTATTAGACAAAGACCTTAAACTAATGGTCTTAAACATGCTCAAAGAGCTAAAGGAAACCAGGAGGACAATGTCTCAGCAGGTAGAGAGTATCAGTAAAGAGACAGGAATTTAGAAAAAGCCAAATAGAAATTTTGGAGCCGAAGAATCTAGTAACTAAAATGAAACATTTATTTGCTAGAGGGTCTCAGTAGTAGATTTGCGCAGGCAGGAGAAGGAACTCCTAAAACTTAAAGACGGGTCAGTTGAGATTATTCAGCCCACCTTGCAGGAGACAATAATGAAGAAAAATGGTCAGAGCCCAAGACCATCAAGAATGTAACATGCATAAGTGGGAGTCCCAGAAGTAATAAAGACAAACGTAGATCAATAGAATGAGAGTCTAGAAATACACAAATACCATTACATCTATGGTCAATTAATTTTTTTTTTTTTAGATTATTTATTTATTTATTTATTTGACAGAGAGAGAACACAAGCAGGCAGAGAGGCAGCAGAGGCAGAGAGAGGAGCAGGCTCCCTGCGGAGCAAGGAGCCCCATGCGGGACTCGATCCCACAATGCTGGGATCATGACCTGAGCCAAAGGCAGCTGCTCAACCAACTGAGCCACCCAGGCGTCCCTATGGTCAATTAATTTTTGATAAAGGTACTAAGACTATTTACTGGAAAAAGAATAGTCTCCCAACAAGTTGGGCCAAGACAGGTGGTTATTGATGTGCAAAAGAAAGTTGGACCTTGAACTCACATCATATACAAAAATTAATACTGAGAATGAGTCAAAGACCTAAACATAAGAGCTAAAACTAAACTCTTGGAAAAAAATATGGTAAGTTTTCACGACCTTGAGTTTGGCAGTGGATTCTTAGATACGACCCCAAAAGTACAGGCAACGACAACAATAAAATAGATACACTGGACTATATCACAGTTGAAAACTTTTATATATCAAAGGACACTATTGAGAAAGTGAAAAGACAACTTACAGAATGGGGAAAGATAGTGCAAGTCATGTATCCGATTAGTGCTTAGTATCCAGAATATATTATGGACTGTCATAACAAAAAGATAAGGTAATTTAAAAATGGGCAGAGGATTTGAAAAGACGTTTCTCCGAAGAGGATATAATACAGATGGCCAATAAGAGCATGAAAAGATGCTCAACATCATTAATTGTGAGGGAAATGTCAGTCAAAACCGCAACAAGATACCAGTTCACAATAGAATGGCTATCATAAAAAAACGGAAAGAAAATGTGTTGGTGAGAATGTGGGGGAATTGGAACCCTCAGACGTTGCTGCTGGGAATGTGAAATGGTGCAGCCACCGTGGAAAACAGTGTGGTTAAACAGGATTACTGTATGACCCAGCAGTCTACTCTGAGGTACACAGTCTGAGGTACACTCCTTGTGTCTTCTACACAGAGTTGAAAACATATTCTAACAAATGTTTGTATACAAATGTTCATAGCACTATTCACCATAGAGCCAAAATGTAGGACCAACTTAAACATCTGACGTGATGAATGAATAATCCGAATGTGTTCTGACCATACAGTGGAGTAGCACTTCAGTCCTAAGAAGGAACGAGGCACGGATGCTTGCTCTAATGTGGATGAACCTGAAAAACATGCCGCGTGAAAGAAGCTGGACTCAGAAGGTCCCACACTGTGTTATTCTACTTACAGGAGCCATCTGGAATACTATACATCTCTAGAGAGAACACAGACTCGTGGTTACAGGGGGCTGGGAAGAGGGGGGAATGGGGACGCCTCCTTAAAGGGTGTGGATTTCCCCTTGGGATACGAATATGTTTTGGAACATAGAAATAATCTTACAACATTGTTAATGTGCTAAATGCCACTGAATTGTACACTTTAAGATGGTTAATTTTATGTTATGTGAATTTTACCTCAATAAATTAAAAAAAAAAGTGCTGCGCAGCCTGAAAAATGTGGATGTCTCCCACCCTTCCACAAAGAGGAGTGAGGTCTGGTGATGTTCTTGGAAGTGAAGTTTTTACAGGTATATTTGGGGTCCCCTCTGAGTGGGATTTAAATGTATCTTGATAATGTCTGACAAATGATGGGAAGCGGGGACCATGAAGAGGCCCAAGAACCAGACAGCCCTGTTAACCCAAGAAAAGGGGTATTTCTGAGTTTGGCTTTGTCATTTGCTGCAGCCCTCATTGGAGACATTCCCAGATCTGTTCCTGGACAGAGGGGTTGGAGTAAACTTTGAAAGTCCGTTTTCCTAAAATTTGTAAGCCCCATTAGAGAGCCCTCCAACAGAGTGTAAGACACACAAGAGGAGAGAGAATCATGTTCTCTCCTGTGAACATGTCTTGCTGTGGGACCTGATACCAGAAGTTCCTCAGGGTGTTGGGGGCAGTCCCTCACAGAGCAGATGCTTCCTGACGCATCAGGGCTCCTTTGTGACCACAGGTGCGGCCCCAGTTGGGGGCTCCCAGAAATACTTGAGAGCACTTTGCAGAAAGTGTAGACCCCTGGGAGCCAGTAGGGCAGTGGGCCAGTGAGATGATGAGTCACTATTAATGTTAAATCAAATTACATGGCAGCACATCCTCGATAACAAGAAATGTTTGTTGTATTAGACAGATTCTTCTAAACCAGGCAGACACTGGTCCCGTCAGCAGGGCTGGAGTCCCGAACTTGGGACAGTGACTGGCACATTAAAGGTCCTCAAAAAATATTTTTTAAATAAACGAACACTATTATGTTGTGTAAGTTCTTTTTAACAGGCAACATTTCTTTTTTTCCTGCTCCGTGGAGGGGGATAGGAGGAATGGCATCGAGGAAAGGTGACCCCGAATAGCTCTCTTTCTCTTGTTTCCTTTCTGCACTAAAGATGAAGGCATCTTTTGGGGCCATGAGGATGGGGCCGTGTTTAGAATAAGTGTAATTACGTGGGGTGACACTGAGGCCTAGTGCTTGATGCGTTCTCTCTTGCTGTGTAAGTCCCACGGCCTGGTTTGAATGGGGTTGGCTGTCTAGCTTCTTAGCCAGAGTGCAGCACGGCGCGGGAGATCTGCCGAGAGCCCTCAGGAGCACACGGCTTCGGCCGAGGAGGCGGTGGTGTGGGCAGGTGGGCAGGTGCGGGGGGAGAGGAGGTCCACGGCCAGCTGTGCTCCCAGCACGATTGCTCCCAGAGCGGAGAGAACATGCCGTGTCCCTGCTTCCTGAGGCATCCCAAGGACAGGCTTATAGAAGGGAACTTAGCTGCTGTGGGCGTGGGAGTGTGGAGGAGGCCGGGGCTGGACGACAGCAGGACAGCAGCCTTCTTACCTTGGAGCTTCAGTTGTCTTGTCTGGGGAAAGCGATGGTGATGTTGTTAGCCACCCTCGTGCTCTGCTCACTATGTCCAGACCCTGCTCGTGCCCTAACTCCTCTAACGTTCGCATCAGCATTACGATGTAGGTACTGCGATGATACGCATTTCCCGGATGAGGAAGTCGAGGCACAGAGAAGGCAAGGCACTTGGTCGTACAGCTGGAATTTGGAGGAGGCAGATTCAGACCTTGGCCTCTGTCTTAACCACCGTACTGGCTTCATGGGCTCACCGCCAGGATTAAATGAGGGAACGTATTAAGCACTCAGTCCAGTGTCTGGCACAGGATGAATGTTCAGAAAAGTCCTAACAGAGGTTATTATCAGTGTCTGATCCCAAACATGCAGGTGAGGCTTTCACCGGCTCCCGTGTCAACCCACTTCTGAAAGGGAGTGAGGAACACCCTGTTTTGCAGCTGTCTCTTGAACTGGGATCTTAGAACGAACACAAACATCTCTGTGCTGTGTGGAAGGGAGAATTTTCTGAAGCCTGCCCTCATCCCGCCCTTGCCCCAGTTGGGCAAGTTGACCCTACTCCCTGTCCCTCAGTCCCTGTGTTTCACCCCCACTGGGCATTGACCACGCATTTATGTGCCTGATCAAGAGCCAGTGTCTCCTGTTGGCCCTCAAAAAGGATCTGAGAGGTCCACAGAAGAACACACAGGATATGGCTTGTCCTCCACGCGCGATTCTGAGGGCCTCTCCGGTAGAGACTGGGAAATGTGGGCAGCCCCCTCCCCAATCCAATCTGGCAGTCTGCTTGTTAGAGCAAAATCCGGATGTCAGAGATGTCAAGTTCCTTTGTTTCTCCTGAAATAGAATGTGGGTCTGGTGTGGGGGGCGGGGAGAATCTGGTGATTCACATTTTCTGCTTATTCGGCTCCTGGCGGAATGGGAATTTGCATTACTTAATATCTGCCTTTTCCCCCCGGGAATCAAAATAAGTTTCCCGTTCAATTACTAAGCAAATTTCACAGCCAAATAATCCTCTTATTTTTACAAGTGGGATTTCCCGTGGTGGAGGGTGTGTGGATTCTCTCAGTAGTTGATCCTTCTCAAGTCTTCTGTTTCCTCTGTCCTAGTCTGTGCAGGAAGTTAAGCTTTCATTCATGGATTAGGAGCTTCTAAATGGCTGTTGGGAGACTTTGACCTTGCAAGCCAGGGGTGCATTCTTGAGTTGTGTTCACCAGCTGGCGGGGTGAGAGTTTGTGCCCCGTCCCCGTTCTTCCATTTATCGGCTTTGGATGTGGTCACACAAGCCACATCTTTAGCAGAGACGGGGCCTGGGGTCAGTGGACACGAGAGTAGAAAGAACAGAGCAGTGGGTACAGTCCAGTATACTCTGCCCAGGCTGATCAGGAAGAACAAAAAACAAACCGAAAAGCTCCTCCACTGCCCTTGAGATGGAGTTTAAACGAGACTTGCTGAAGGGCCTTGTCTGGGAAGCCCACAGATTGGGCTCAATTAATTTTCTTTCCATTCAGTCCCATTTGTCCCATCAGACTGTAGGCTTCTTGGGTGCAACTCATCCAGCTATCCTCCTTTGCCTTCCTCTTAGGCCTTCATGTATCCAAAATGAAGATTAGATAGACGCTTCTGGGGCCCTGACAATCACTCTGTTTCTATGAGTTTGATGACTTTTTTTTTTTCTTCTTCTTCACATAGAAGTAATACCAGAGAGAATTGATCTTTGGCTTATTCACTTACCATAATGCTCTCCAGGTTCGTGCATGTTGTTGCAAATGGCAGGATTTCCTTCTTTCTAATGGCCGAATAATATTCTACTGTATACACGTATACACCACATTTCTTTTGTCCATTCATCCATCGATGGACACTTAGGTTGTTTCCGTATTTTGGCCATTGTGAATACTGCTGCAACGAACATGGGAGTACAGATACCTTCTCCAGATAATAATTTCCTTTCCTTTGGCTGTATACCCAGAAGCGGGATTGCTGGATCATATGGTGGTCCTACTTTTAATTTTGTGAGGAGACTCCCTACTGATTCTGTAGTGGCTATCCCAGTTTACATTCTCTCTAACAGTGGACAAGGGCTCCCTTTCCTCCACATCCTCACCAACGTTTGTTCTCTTTTTGATAACGGCCCTTCTGACCAGTGTGAGGTGATATCTCAGTGTGGTTTTGATTTACAGTTCCTTGAGGATGAGTGATGCTGAACACCTTTTCATGTACCTGTTGGACGTCTGTATGTCTTCTTTGAAAAATGTCTGTATAGATCCTTTGCCCATTTTTTTTTAAAGATTTTTATTTATTTATTAGAGAGCGAGAGACTGAGAATGAGAGGGGAGAAGGTCAGAGGGAGAAGCAGACTTCCCGCAGAGCCGGGAGTCCGATATGGGACTCGATCCTGGGACTCCGGGATCATGACCTGAGCCGAAGGCAGTCGCTTAACCAACTGAGCCACCCAGGCACCCGATCCTTTGCCCATTTTATTTTATTTTATTTTTTTAAAGATATTTATTTATTTATTTGACAGAGAGAGAGAGAGATCACAAGTAGGCAGAGAAGCAGGCAGAGAGAGAGGGGGAAGCAGGCTCCCCGCAGAGCAGAGAGCCCGATGCGGGGCTCGATCCCAGGACTCTGAGATCATGACCTGAACCGAAGGCAGAGGCTTTAACCCACTGAGCCACCCAGGCGCCCCCCTTTGCCCATTTTAAAGCGGAGGTTTTTTTTGCTATTGAGTTTATGAACTCCTTATATTACATATTAACCCTAATATCTAATATATCTATATCTACAGATATCTATAGATATTGATATACATAGGTATCTAATATAGTATTAGATATCTAATAATTATATATTAATCAGATTGATAGTTGGAAGATATTTTCTCCCATTCTTTAGATTGCTTTTTCATTTTGTTGATTGTTTCCTTTGCTGTGCAGAAGCTGTTCAGTTAGATGTAGTCCCACTTGTTTCTTTTTGCTTTTGTTGCCTTTGGTGTCCTAGCCAAAAAAAAAATACTGCCAAGACTAATGTCAAGGAGCTTTTTTCTATGTTTTTATGGAGGAGTTTTACAGTTTTAGGTCTTACATTTATGTCTTTAGTCCATTTCACGTTAATTTTTGTGAGTGGTTAAGAGTGCCAATTTCATTCTTCTGCATATAGCTATCCAGTTTCCCCAAAACATGTTTTCCAAAACCTTTCCCCATTTTGGTGTGTTCTTGGCGCCATTGTCAAAGATAAGTTGACTGTGTATGTGGACTCTCTATTCTGTTCCACTAGTCTTGTTTTTGTTTTAACGCCAGTACCGTACTATTTTAATTACTATAGCTTTGTAATAAGAGTTTGAAATTGGGAAGTGTGATGCCACCAGCTTTGTTCTTTTTTAAGATGGCTTTGGCTATTCAGGATCTTTAGTGGTTTCATACAAATTTTAGGATTCTTTTTTCTATTTCTGTGAAAAATGTCTTTGGAATTTCGATACAGATTGCATCAAATCTGTAGATTGCTTTGGGTAGAATAGACATTTTGAGAATATCAATTCTTCTATGAGCATGTGATACCTTTCCATTTATTTGTGTCTTCTTCAGTTTCTTTCATCAATGTCCTGTAATTTGCAGTGTATTGGTCTTTCACCTCCTTGGTTAAATAAACATATTCCTAAGTATTTTATTGTTCTGATGCAAATGTAAATGGGATTGATTTTTTTTTAAAAAAAGATTTATTTATCTTAGAAAGGGAAAGAATATGCAAGTGAGGTGAAGAGCAGAGGGAGACTCGGGAGAGAAATCCTCAAGATTTCTTCTCAGACTCCCTCAGACTCCTTGCTGAGTGTGGAGCTTGATGCAGGGTTCCACACAGGACTTGATCCGAGGATCCTGAGATCATGACCTGAGCTGAAATCAAGAGTCAGATGCTTAACTGACTGAGCCACCCAGGTGTCACTGGGATTACTTTCTTAATTTTTCTTTCAGATAGTTGTTTTTTTTTTTTTAAGTGTATAGAATGCAAGTGATTTTTGTATATTGACTTTGTATCCTGCAATTTTACTGGATTTATTTATTAGTTCTAACAGTTTTTTTTGGTGTGGTCTTTGGGGCTTTCTATATATAATATGTTGTTGGCAGACGAAGACAACCTAATTTTCTTTCCGATTTGGATGCCTTTTATTTCTTCTTGTTTAATTGTTCTGGCTGCAACTTCCATACTACATTGAATAGGAATGGTGAGAGTGAACATCCTTGTGTTATTTCTAATCTGAGAGGAAAAGTTTTTAGCTTTTTACCATTGAGTATGTTAGCTATAGACTTGTCATATGTGGCCATTATAATGTTGACATACATTTCTTCTCTACCCCATCTGTTGAGAGTTTTTATTATGAAAGAATGTTGAATGTTGTCAAACACTTTTAATGCGTCTTTTGAGATGATCACATGATTTTTATCCTTCATTCTTTAATGTGGTGTATCTCTCTCTCTTTTTTTTAAATTTTATTTATTTATTTGACAGAGAGAGTGATCACAAGTAGGCAGAGAGGCAGGCAGAGAGAGAGGAGGAAGCAGGCTCCCCACTGAGCAAGGAGTCTAATACCGGGCTCAGTCCCAGGACCCTGGGATCATGACCTGAGGTGAAGGCAGATGCTTAACTGCCTGTGCCACCCAGGCACCCCTCTTGAGAGATTTTTGATTACTGATTAGCCTCCTTACTACTTGCAGATCTGTTCAGATTTTCTATTTCTTCATGGTTCAGTGATAAGGTATGCTTCTAGGAATTTATCTATTTCTTCTAGTTTACCCAGTTCAAAGTAGTCTCTTTAATCCTTTCTATTTGTATTGTAATATCTTCTCTTTCATTGATTATTTTATTTATTTGATTCCTCTCTTGCTTTTTCTTAGTCTTCTTTTTCTGGTTCGAGTTGTAAAGTTATTTGAGGTGTTTTGTTTTTGTTTTTTTTTTAATGTGGCCATTTAATTGGAACTGGTTCTGTTGAATCCTGAAATTTTGGTATGTTGCATTTCCATTTTTGTTTCAAGATACTTTTTTTTTTAAGTTTAGTTATTTGTTTAAGTAATCTCTACACCCAGTGTGGGCTCAAACTCATGACGCCGAGATCAAGCCAGGCATCCCTGTTTCAAGATATTTCTTGATTTTCCTTTTAGTTTCTTTGACCCATTGGTTGTTTAGGAATATTATTTAATTTCTACATATTTGTTAATTTTCTAGCTTTCCCACTTTTACTGATTTCTAGTTTCGTACTATTATGGTTGGAAGAAATACTTGATTTGACTTCAGTCTTCTTAAATTTTGTGAAGACTTGATCTGTGGCCTAATATTTGATCTATACAGGAGAATGTTTCATCTGCACTTGAGAAGAGTGTGTGTTCTATTGCTGTTGGATGGAGTATTCTGTAGATGCCTGTTAGGTCCATCTGGTTTAAAGTGTAGTTCAAGTCCAGTGTTTCATTTTGACTTTCTATCTGGATGATCTATTCATGATTGAAATGGAAGATTGACACCCCTACTATTATTGCATTGCTGTCTATTTCTGCCTTCAGATAGGTTACCATTTGCTTAATATATTTAGGTGCTATGATGTTGAATGAATATATATTTACAATCATTATTTCTTCTTGATGAATTGACCCCTTTATCATTATACAATAACCTACTTTTTACTTAAAAGTCTCTTTTGTCTGATGTAAGTATAAATACCTCTGCTCTCGGTGGGAATGCAAGCTGGTGCAGCCACTCTGGAAAACAGTATGGAGGTTCCTCAAGAAGTTGAAAATAGAGCTACCCTACAACCCAGCAATTGTATTACTGGGTATTAACCCCAAAGATACAAATGTAGTAATACGAAGGGGCACGTGCACCCGAATGTTTATAGCAGCAATGTGTATAATAGCCAAACTGCGGAAAGAGCCTAGATGTCTATCAACAGATGAATGGATAAAGAAGGTGTGGTATATATACACAATAGAATATTATGCAGCCATCAAAAAAGCACAAAATCTTGCCATTTGCAACGACATGGATGGAACTAGAAGGTATTATGCTAAGCAAAATAAGTCAACCAGAGAAAGGCAATTATATGATCTCACTGATATGAGGAATTTGAGAAACAAGAAGGGGATCATAGGGGAGGATAGGGGGAAATGAAACAAGACGAAACCAGAGAGGAAGACAAACCATAAGAGATTCTTAATTTCAAGAAACAAACCGAGGGTTGCCGGAGTGATAGGGGTGGGAGGGGTGAGGTGCGTGGGTGATGGACACTGGGGAGGGCATGTGCTATGGTGAGCGCTGTGAATTGTGTAAGACTGATGAATCACAGATCTGTACCCTTGAAACAAAAAATACATTATATGTTAATTAAAAAATATTTCTGTTCTCTTTTAGTTTCCTTTTGCATGGAATATCTTTTTCCATCTCTTCACTTGCAACTTATACGTGTCCTTAAGGCTGAAGTGAGTTTCCTGTAGGCAGCATATATATATCTGTCTATATCTCTATCTACCTACAGATAGAGATATAGATATTTTTAAATCCATTTAGTTACTCTGTTCCTTTTGATTGGATAATTTAATCTGTGTACATTTGAAGTAATTATTGATTGGAAGGACTTACTCTTGACATCTTGTTGTTTTCTCTCTCTCTTTCTTTCTTTCTTTCTTTCTTTCTTTCTTTCTTTCTTTCTTTCTTTCTTTTTGTGGTTCTGTTGTTCCTTTCTTCTTTTCCTGGTGCCTTCCTTTGTGAATGGATTATTTTAGTATTTGATTCCTTTCTCTTTTTCTTTTTTGTATCTACTATAGTTTTTTTTCTTTGCAGTTACCGTAAGGTTTATATGATATACTAGTAACTGTCTTTATACTTATAACTGCCTTTTAATCTAATAACAACTTAAATTTTCATTGTATACAAACACTGCCCTTTTATTTTTGGCTGTCACAATTTACCTCTTTCTCTTTGTGTGTCTGTTAACAAATTACGGCAACCGTGGTTATTTTTAACTGGGTACCAAGGCATCTAGGCCACCCAGACAGGCTACTCGCTCCTGCTGCGTCATGGGGAAGCTGGTGCACGTGAGATAGAGAGCTGACCGCTTTCATAGGTAAATCACCTTGGGATCTACCGTATTTGTTAGATAACTAGCACTCTGTAACCGAAGGTGCCCATTATTAACCACCTCAAGTGCCTCTGTTGCTCATGCCGAGCTGGCAGAACTGACTGAGTTATCGTTGGGTCCCTGGAATTGGGACTGCTTTGCAGGCCCCAGACTGACAGAAACTGCCGAGCTTTGGTGGGGAGGGGGCTGAGGTCCGAGTTAGCTTAAGGCGGATCTGCTGCAATAGAGCATTTCCGTGGTGTCCGTGTTTTCCAACGTTCCTCAGAACGAGGGTGAAAGATCGGGGCCTGTGCCCCTCTAGAGACATATAATGTTCAGCCACACGTGTAGTTTGACCATTTTCCGATTCCCCTATGTAGAAAAGTAACAGGACCGCGAGCAATGAAAACGTAGGTCTCCACAAAATCTCGCGTGTGACTGTTTGTAGTAGCGTTACTCAAAATAGCCAAAACAGGGAAAGAACTCAGATGTTTACCAGCTGATGAGTGGATAAACACAATGCGATCTCTCCACACAAGAGGGTATTTTATTCGGCAATAAAATGAAATGAAGTACTGATACCTGCTATACCACCAATGAACTGTGAAAACCTGCCCAGTGAAAGGAGCCAGACACGAAAGGCCTTATATTGTATGATTTCACTTCTATGAAACGTCCGGAACAGGCAGAGCTGCAGAGAGACAGGAAGTAGAATAGTTGTGGCCAAGGGCTGAGGGAAAAAGAAAATGGGGAATGACTGCAAACAGATACCTGGTTTCTTTTTGAAGTGATGAAAATGTTCCAAAATTGATTATGGTAATGGTCGTGCAGCTTTGTGAATATACTAAAAAATGAGTGAGTTATATGCTTTTTAAGTTTTTTTTAAGAGAATATTATTTTTATTATTTTTTAAAGAAAACATTATTTATTTATTTATTTGACAGAGAGAGAGATCACAAATAGGCAGAGAAGGGGGGGAAGCAGGCTCCCTGCTGAGGCAGAGAGCCCGATGCGGGGCTCGATCCCAGGACCCTGAGATCATGACCTGAGCCGAAGGCAGAGGCTCAACCCACTGAGCCACCCAGGCGCCCCTAAAAGTTTAAAAAAAAAATATTCGAGAGACAGAGCAAGAGCGGGAGTAGGGGGAGGGGCAGAGGGAGAGGGAGAAGCAGACTCCCCACTGAGCAGGGAGCCAGATGAGGGACTCAATCCCAGGAACCTGGGATCATGATTTTGATCATGAATCGAAGTCAGAAGCTTAACTGACTGAGCCACCCTGGCGCCCCTCAGTTATTTAAGTAAGCTTTATACCCGGTGTGGGGATCGAACTCATGACCCCGAAATCAAGAGTTGGATGTTCCTACGAGTGAGCCAGGTACCGCGAGTTACACACTTTAAATGGGTGAATTGTATAGTATGGGAATTACATATCAACAAAAAGTTTAAAAAGGGAAAAAAGAGGAGTACCTGGCTGACTCAGGTCGAGGAGTATATGATTCTTGATCTCGGGGTCAGGAGTTCGAGCCCCACGTGGGGTTATGAGAAATAAATAAGAAACTTAAAAAATACAAAATAAAAAAGGAAAGAAACAGGTAAAGCTAATTTTACTAATATATTTAAATCAGAATGTCCAAAATAGCCTTTAAAGATGTAATCAATGTAAACCATTATCAGTGAGATTTTACATTCCTCTTCTTCTTTGTTTTTTTTTTTTTTTTTTTGGTAACCAATCTTTGAAATCTGGTGTGTGTTTTATAGGTATGGCCTAGCACTTTGAACTAGCTACAGATCAGGGGCTCAGTAGCCGCATTCCGTCAGTGGCTTCCATATTGGAAGGTGCAAATCCTGGTAGTACTTAGTTTTCTACCAGCAAAAGTCTCTTGGGTCTTCCTGCTCCTCCTCCTTTACGAATACAAACAGGCCTGGGTCCAAATCACTTTTTGCCACTTACTGGGAGTACAACTTTGCCCTGTTATTTAATCTTTCTACATGAGTTATGTAATCTTTCTACATGAGTTAGATTCTACATAATCTAACTCTACATGAGTTACAAATCTTTCTACATTTTAACTGTGAAATGGGCACAGTTAAAGAGGGATTGCGGTCAGGGTTAATTGAGATAATCAGTATAAAGTTATAGAATGGT
>CM052805.1:12284075-12301171 GCA_028533885.1 Nasua narica | reverse complement strand
CTTGCGTCCCAGAGACTTAGAGTTTGTAAAGCCCTAGTCATTTATGTCCTTAAGAGCTGCTGACATTTATCAAGGGCTTAAAATATGCCAGGCAAGGTGCTCCATGCCTAAGAACTATTACACCATATAGTCCTCACAGCCTCCCTGTGAATATAGAAGCAGTCTGAGAATCCCTCTCTTGTGGCATTTATCCTCAAATGATAGATGAAAAAAGAGAGGATCAGAAACAGGCATGCACCCGAGGTGAACTAGATAGCAAGTAGCAGAGCCTCAGGGTTGTCTGACTCCACAGAGAGAGCCTTCAACCTCTTGCGTGGCCCCAGGGAGTGGCTCCATTTTCAGCCCCTTCCCAGAACTCAGGATCCTAGAACCTTGCCTGTCCTGGCAAAACTCCAAGCCAGAAAGTACCCTAGGGCTCTCGGCACCTGCTACAAAGGGTTCAGAACCTCCTCCCGGAGAGAGGCATTTGGGGGCCAAAGCACTCGCAAGCATGGATGGCTTTCCTTCTCCAAGGCTCCCTGCAGAATATCCACCCTTGCTCTACCATCCTCATCACCTCCCTTTTCCATCAGCAACTTCGAGCTTCCTCTCTTCCAATTAAACCCAAAGAAGAGGGCCACCTGGGTGGCTCCGTCAGTTAAGTGTCTGCCTTCAGCTCAGGTCACGATCCCAGGCTCCTGGGATCGAGCCTGCGTCGGGCTCCTTGCTTAGTGGGAGTCTGCTTCTCCCTCTTCCTGCTGCTCCCCCTTCTTGTGATCCCTCTCTCTCTCTGTCAAATAAATAAAAATCTTAAAAAAAAAAAAAAAGGAAAGAAAACCCAAAGAAGGAGCTCATGTTTGTTCGCCAACATTCCTTTTCCTCCAAGAAAGTATTCAGTGCATTTCTAATTTTATGACATAGATACCAACACACTGTGGCCACGAAGAGGCAGAGATGGAACAATCTCTAAGTGGCTTTATTTCTTTGACCCACATAACAGATAGCATTTTTTTTTAACGATTTTATTTGTTCATTTGACAGAGAGAGATCACAAGTAGGCAGAGGCAGGCAGAGAAAGGGGGAAGCAGGCTCCCTGCCGAGCAGAAAGCCCCACTTGGGGCTCGATGCCAGGACCCTGAGATCATGACGTGAGCCAAAGGCAGAGGCTTTAACCCACTGAGCCACCCAGGCGCCCCAACAGATAGCATTTTCAAGCCCTTACGATGTTTGAAATCTGCTTAGCTCTTTGTATTAATTACTCATGGAATGCGCCCAGCTGCCACAGGCCGTGGGTACTCTCACAGCCCCATTTTACAGATGAAGAAACTGAGGCACAAGGGCTTACGTAACTTGGCCACGGCCCTGCAGCAAGCAAGTGGAAAGGAGTGAAGGGTTGCAGAACGGTAGGGAGAGAAGAGGTAAAATGCTGCCAGTCTCTCCTGCGAAGTTGACGCTGAGTGGGACAGTCTCCCCTCAGGCGGGTCTTCGAAACGCGAATGAGCCCTGGGGAGGCAGCACTCTTCTTCACTGCTAGTGTGGGAACACCAATGGCTGCCCCCCTCATGGAGAAACAATGGGGCAAGATCCATGCAGAATCACAAAGGCGTGTACAGTTCAACCCAGAAATCCCCCTTCTGGAAATTTATCCTAACGACATGCGAAATCATGCACGTACAAGATTATCCGTTGCAGTGTGTTTAGCCTAAGTAATAGTTGGAGAAAACCCAATGCCTGTCAAGAAAAGACTCGTTAAATAAAGTATGGGCACCCTCTAATAGGGTACTCTGTGGCTGGAAATAAAAATATGGAAGCTCTCTGTGTGCTGATATGGAAGGATCTCCAGGGTACATAAGTAAATAAGGAATAAAAACAAAAGACTCAAGATGCAAAAGAATGTGAAATAAGAGTCAAAATTAGTATTTGCTGATATATGCAGAGGGGCTCTGGACAGATACAAAAATATGAAAGAAGTGATTTCTCATTGGCAGGAGGGCAATGTAGGAAGAAGAATTTTCAGGGCTGTTTTTGTTTTCGTTGTGTTTTTTTTACTTTTTAGTTTCTTACCCGTACAAATGTATAAGGTATACGCCAAAAAAATAAGTAAAAGAAAATGTATTCACAAAAAGACATTGTCCTGGGTTTGGCAAATAAAATATCTAGGAAGATTTGGGGTTTCCAAGAGTCCTGAGCCTTCCCAATACTGCTTTTGCTGGCGTCTTGATCAAATATTGCAACATCAGACTGGATTTTACAACTCTGTCTCCCAATTCTAACACCCATTCCTAAGTGGAAAATTTAGAGATCAATTATCTAAAAAAACTTTAGCAAAGGGAATGTGGTTATATTCTTATTTTGTACACCAGATGTTTTTAACTAGTTTCCTATCCCCCTTCCAAATGCTGGCATTACTGATATGTAAAGGATTACATTAATAGAAGCTACATGTTAATAATTGATGATCTGTTTGCTTAACGTTCAGTTATTACTTGATGTAAGAAGTCTCTAGTGCAAAATATTCTCGGCTAATAGCTCAAATAAAATTGATCAAGTGAGGCTGGATAGTTGTTGACTTTTTTTTTTTTAATCCAAATACCACAGGATTTGCCTAGTTCTTATCTGTAGATATGAATATCTGGAAATATGTATCTCTCACAGTGCTTTCTGTCCACGTAAATCAAAAACCACTGGTATTGGGCGCCTGGGTGGCTCAGTTGGTTAAGTAACTGCCTTCGGCTCAGGTCATGATCCTGGAGTCCCGGGATCGAGTCCCATATCGGACTCCCGGCTCTGCGGGAAGTCTGCTTCTCCCTCTGACCTTCTCCCCTCTCATTCTCAGTCTCTCGCTCTCTAATAAATAAATAAAAATCTTTAAAAAAAAAAAAAAAACACTGGTACTAGGAAAGTAATACTAGCATGCTTAAGCAAAACAGAAAGGGCCACCACTCTTTGACCCATCAGCATCTTAGTTCTTAGGATTTTTCATGGAACAGTCACATCAGAAGTGAGAAAATACCTCCCAGACAAGGAATATCTGGAGAAGTTCTCACAAGCACCAAAAGAAGATGGTTTCTGCACTCCAAGATGCCGCCCTGACGTCTAGGCCCTGAAGCCCTTCCTCAAACTCCTCTTCACCAGCACACATTCGTAGGACCACCCTCAGACCTGAGCAACCGAGGGCCCTCTCCTGGGTCCCTCTGTCCCTTGGGCTCTGCACCAGCAGTGTCGAAGCCTGACCCATCATGCAAGACTTTCTCATGAGTAACACCATTCAGGTGCCGGAAAGACACTTCTCCCAGATCCTGACCTCTATCCCCAAAACAGAAGGCAACTGTTTCCAAAGGGCTTGAAGGCCTGTGTGTGGTATCAAGGCCAAAGACAGAGACAGGCACAGATGTGGGGGGGCCAACAGGATCCGAGTGGGAGCAGCACTTGGTAAGAGGAAACACAAGTTAACAGACTTGTCAAAGAATCTCTCTCAGATGGAGGGAATGCAATGGATTCTTGCACAACATAGTACCATCTACCCATCGTGCTGACTGCCCCTTGTTGCTTCTCTTTGTGTCCCAATTGGTGGCTCTGGGGGAGCCACAAAGGATTCCCCCTTTGCGGGAATCAGGATGGCATTTGCCATCATTGCATATAGTGGCTGAAGAAAATGCAGTATGAAACAATTCATATTCCTCTTAATTTTGTTTATGTGGAAGTCTGGGCATAACGTAGGACCCATAATACTGATTCTTAACATTGACAACTGAATGGACATAGAAAATTAGAATCAGGAATAGTTTTTAAATAAAAAATACATGGGGTGCCTGGGTGACTCAGTTAAGCAGCTGCCTTTGGCTTAGGTCATGATCTCGGGGTCCTGGGCTCAATCCCCACATCCCTGAGCAGGGAGCCTGCTTCTCCCTCTCCCCCTGCTCATGTGCGCTCTCTTTCTCTCTCGCGCGCGCACACATGCGCGCGAGTAAAATCCTTAAAAAGAAAAATAAATAAAAATAAAATTAAATAAATAAAAATAAAAATATGTAGTAAAATCTAAAATTTCAAAAATTCTATTTCAACTGAATCTAAATTTTTTTAGTATTTGCGTATTTAAAGTGTTCACAATTACTCATGATTTATAGTTTGGCCTTTATTTTTAATAAATAATTTTGAACACCTCAGGAAAAAGTAACTTCTCTTGAAAACATGAAAAATAATTTTAGTTTTTCAATTTTCACCTTTACTGTAATATAGTTTCTTGGTGAAATTATACCCAAATGTTGAATATCTCGAGTCTGATTATATTTTATTTTAATTACTAAATCATTACTGTCAACAGATATAAATCAGTGACTATCCTGATTATAAAAACCAGTGATTTTGCTAAAATTAAGGCAAGAAAAAGAAGATTTATGGAATACATATTTTAAGAATTTTTTGTATCTCTTTATACTCATCCAAACATTGCCAGCCAGCCCATCAACAGAATGTCTAGAAAGTACCCAATGATTTGATAGAGTATTTTTTGATATTTTGCCCACTTTTGATAGTTTGATATTTTGCCAATTCTTGCTCTTACAAAAACCTTAGCTTTACTTGAATTTTTAAATTTTGTCATTATGAATGTTTATTTACCAAGCTAGGAGAATAGAACATATAATGGTTTACATATAAATATGCAGATACACGGTATGTACAGTCTCTATTTATACTCTTAACCTAGACCCTGCAAGCAGTTGCTGAGGGCCTACATATCTGGATCTGCAGCTGGGAGAGACCCAGCAGCCGTTGCTTCCCTGAGCACTTTGGCCAAAAGTGCTCGCTTTAGGTAATATGTTACTAGAATGGTCATTAAGACTATGATAAAAAGGGGCGCCTGGTGGCTCAGTGGGGTAAGTGTCCCACTCTTGATTTCGGCTCAGGTCATGATCTCAGGGTCGTGGGATCAAGCCCCACATCGAGCTAGCACAGAGTCTGCTTGTCCTTCTCCCTCTGCTCCTCCCCCTACTCTCTCTCTCTCTCTCAAATAAATAAATAAATAAATAAAATCTTAAAAAAAAAAAGACTATGTTAAGAAGCTATTGTGGGAAGCCAGTGGGAGGAGAGGAATCAGCCGGCTTATTTTGTTTGATATCTGCTTATTGACCATTTACTACATGCCAGACACTGATTTAGATTCTGGGGACACAACAGTGAAGTAAATGCAACTTCAGCCCTCATGGAAGATATCTGAATTGGGAAGGCAAAAAAAAGCAAGATAAATAAGGAAAGTACATACAATGTTGGATAATGAAAAGGGTGTAGGCGAAAAACAAAGCAGGGAAAGGATAGAGGAAGAGTTGGTGAGGTGAAATTTCAGATAAGAGGTGCAAAGATTTCCACATGGGTAAGATGACTTTGGAGTCAAGACTAGAAGGAAATGAGGAAGGGAGCCATGATGAATATCATGATATCTGGGGGAGAATGAAATGCCACGGCAGAGGGAAGAGCAAATGCAAAGGCCCTGGGATGCAAGTGTACTTGATACGTTCGTGAAACAGCACGGAGTCTAGCGTGGCTGAAGCAGCACCCATGAGGGAGGAATGGGCAGTCATGAGACCAAAGAAAAAAATTGGCAGGGACAGAGGATGTATTCCACGGGGTCTAAAGAACTTTGCATTTACTCTGAGTGGAGGGGAAGCCACTGAAGGGTTTGAGCACAGCAACGGCAGGACTTGCTTTAAAACTGCAAGCACACTGCTCTCTAGCTGATGCGCGTGAAGAAGACGGTAGGGACCTCAGGGTGGAGGCCGCCAGACCAGTGAGGAAATCTCTGCAGCCACCCAGACAAAGTCGATGATTAACAAAGCCAGGCTGGCAGCAGTGGGGGTAGTAGGAAGCAGTCAGATCCCACATCTCTTCTGAAGATCGGTTCTATGAGGTTTTGGATTAGGAGAGGAAAAGAATCAAGAATGCGTTTGGGTCTGAACAACCGGGCAATGGGCTGGCCGCTCACTGACAAGTTACGACAGACTGACATAGCACTTCCAACAAAGGTGCAGCGAGCAGAATCCCACAGGCAGAAGAATAAATTTTGACCCTTAACGCAATCTATAAAAATTAACTCGAAAGGGGGCGCCTGGGTGGCATAGTCCCTTCAGCATCCGACTCTTCATTTCGGCTCAGGTCATGATCTCAGGGTCGTGGGATCAAGCCCCACATGTGGCTCCGCACTCAGCACAAAATCTGCTTTGGGCCCTCTCTTCCTCTGCCTCTCCACTCCCCTTTCTCTCTAAAATAAATATATCAACTTAAAAAAAAATTAACTCCTATGGTAAGTGCTGTGAAATGTGTAAGCCTGACGATTCACAGATATGTACCCCTGGGGCAAATAATACATTATATATTAATATAATTTTTTAAAAATTAACTCAAAAGGGCCCTAGACATAAATGAACTAGACTATTAAAACTCTTAGAATAAAGCACAGGAGTACATTTTTGGTCAGCAATGTCTTACTAGATATGATTCCATAAGCACAGGTGACAAAAGAAAAAAACCAGATGTGCCGGACTTCATCAAAATTGAAAAGTCTGTGCTGCAAATGATACCATCAAGAAAGTGAAGACCACCCACAGAATGGAAAAAAAAATATTCGCACTTATAAGAGATGTGAATCCAGAACGTATGAAGAATTCTTATAACTCAATAATTGAAAGACAACCTAATTACAAAACGAGCTAAGAATAGGAATAGACATTTCTCCGTAGAAGACACGAAATGGCCAATAAGCACGTGAAAAGATGCCCAACATCATCAGCCATTAGGGAAATCCAAGTCAAAACCACGATGAGACACCACTTCACACCCACTAGGATGGCCATACTAAAAAAGAGAGAGATAATATTCAATGCTGGTGAGACTGTAGAGAAATACAGTCCTGGTGGGAATGCAAAATGGTGCAGCCACCTTGAAAAACAGTCTGGTGGTTCCTCAAAAAGTTAAGCAGAGAGATACTAGGGGATCCAACAATTCCACTCCTAGACACATATTCGAAAGAAATGAAAACATATGTCCACACACTACATGAATTGCACATCCATGAATGTTCATAGCGGCCACAAAGTGAAAGTAATTCAAATGCCCATCAACAAGGGCGCCTGAGTGGCTTAGTCAGCTCAGCAGCTGATTCCTGGTTTTGGTTCCGGTCATGATCTCAGGGTCCTGGGATGAGCTCCGTGTTGGGCTCCCCACGCAGCAGGGAATCTGCTTGTCTCCCTTTCTCTCTGCCCTTCCCCCCACTCTCTCTGTACAATAAAGAAATAAATCCTTAAATTAAAAAAAAAAAAAACAAACAAATGTCCATCAATAGATGAACAGATGAGTAAACTGTGGTATGTCCATACAGTGGAATATTACTTGGAAATAAAAAGGAATCAAGTATTAATGCATGCTCCAAGATGGATGCATCTTAAAAATGTTACGCTAAGTGGAAGAAACCGGTCACACAAGACCATACACTGTACGACTCCCATTACCTGTAATTCAATCTACAGGGACAGAAATTAGATTAGGAGTCGCCTAGGGCTGGGGGCTGGGCGAGAACTGGGGAAAAACTGCTAATAGGTAGGGGGCTACTTTTGGAGGATGAAACTGGTCTAAAACTGATTGTAGCGATAGTTGCTCAGCTCTGTGAATATACTAAAACCACAGATTTGTACACAGATGGCGTGGGAATTATATACATCATAACACTGTAAAACAACACAAAAAGAGAAACATCAGGATGAGAACCAAGGGCAACCCAGTGGCTCTGTCTTCCTTATAGCCCGCCCAGTGCCCTCCAGCTTTGACCTTGGCCTGCCCCTCCGGCTGGCTCCCCGCCTGCACGTCGGCACCCCGCCACCCTGGGAAGAACGGTAAGACCTCCCTCTGACCCTCACCACGATTCAAGGGAGCACTAGCCTGAACTGTGTGTGGGGGTGTTAAACCTAGCCCGCCACATCACCTCCTGCAGATTAGGAGCAGCCGGCGAAAATGAAGTCTTGTTCTCTAAGCTAATGTGCAATCCTCACCGACACCATCTTATTACAGTTGGAGGAGCTGTGCCTTCAGGACAAGCCCACCTTAGCGATTGACGGCCCTGGCTGGACTTGCTGCGATGAGTTCTCATGGTTGTTTCGCTCCCGGTCTCCAGGCCAGCTCCTGCCTGGCGCTCCCCACCCTCCAGGCAGCTCCCGTCTAATTTCCCAAAATCTCCCCGCGTGGATGAGCGGGGGTGGGGCGCCCTCTCCTCGCCAGCTCCGGGACTGTATGTCTTAACGGGCCACGTGCCTGGATCTGCTGGAAGTGGCGGCTTAGACCCGTAAGCTCCTCACACACGGATGAATAATCACAGATAAAAACTACTTTCAAATATGATTAGGCTCTAACGGAGACCGAGAGAGGCAAGAGGGAGCACGGCTCTCAAAGAGCAACGAGCTAGGCTTCCGCCGCTAGAACAGGCGATTAAGGCCTCTGCCAGAACCCCGGGGGACTTTCCGAAGGAAAATATTACAGCCATTCGCAGCCTCCTCTGCCACTCCTCTCGTTCCTCAAGCCGCTGTCTCCCCCTCCCTAGGCTTCGCGCTCCTTCTTTCTGCAGGTCGTTGTTTCCCTTTGAGAACAAGGCAGCTCTCCCCCTCTGTGACGTCTGAGCCCTTTAATCCAGGCTGCCTGTCACTGACACACACGTGGAAATCCAGTAGGTTTTTTATTTGCCATGCTTCCTTCTAGCTGATCCTAACATGTGTTTCCTTACCGACGTATGCATGTGCTACCTGTGTCCCCACCATACAGAAGCCCAGCAATAACAGCTAAAACCCAAGCGAGACTTACGTAGCAGTCACTTTTAGCATTTCATATATATATTAGCTTATTGAACCTTCTCGAGAATTATATGAATTAGGAGCTGTTATTATCCCTTCTTACAGATGGGGAAAGTAAGCCGCCCCCCAGCCTCCAACCCGATAAGCTGTCTGGCCCACAACGCTGAAAATATTTACTATCCTGTCCTTCCAGAAGAGGTTGGCCAGCCCTTAGTCTAGAAACTTCCCAGTACCAAACGGGACCAGGATCCTTCAAGAAGTCATTCACATAGGGTCCCCCTGCCATTCAACTACTGGTGACCAATTCACGCATTCAGCAAATATTTATTGAGCACCTACTGTGTGTCAGGCTCTGTGCTAAGTGTTTTGGGTTTACAAAGATAAACAAAATTAGGCAGGTCCCCTGCCCCTTTGGAGCTTAGCTTCTGGTGGGGAGACAGAAATTAGTACAATAATCACATAAATAAAATGGAAAATTCCAAGTGTGGTGACCACTACAATGGAGACTTACTTCCGTGGTGCTTTGAGAACATTCAACAGTAGTGGTATTTTACTCAGATTGGGGTAGGGTATGCAGTCTAAGGAGATGTCCTTTGGGAACTGACCCTGGTTCAGCCCATAAGGCTGAGTAGGGGTAATTGAGTGAGGAGGAGAGTAGTGGGTTCTAGGCATGGCTTTGACAGACAGGAGCATAGTGCACTCCAGCCAGTGAAACGGCCCGTGTGGCTGAGTTGCAATGGGAAAGGGGACATTGTTCAGGGTGATTCCAGAAGCCAGTCAAGGCCAGAGCACAAAGGACCTTTCAGGCCACCTTACAGCAGGTGCCTAATGTCTAATGAGAGAAGGTGACACTTAAGTATGGGCCAGAATGATGACAAAGAGCCAAGAACAGGAAGGCTTCCCTGCAGATAAAAGGAGCAGCCCACATGTTATGTACCAGTTCTAGAGTGCGAGATGGACCTTTATAATGGGGAGAACCAGTGTTAGCTCTTTAACCCAGAGCTTAAGGTAGGCATCACCAAGAGGAGGAAAAAGATGTTTACGTGCCTCCTGCCATGAAGCCGTGTGAAATACATGGCATTACCTTGAAGGATTCTTGCCAAAATGCATCACCTCAATTTAATCTAGGCTCTGAAGTGAACTTCCAGCGTCCAGGGAGAGACAGGGGACAGAGGAACGAGTCAAACAACACCAAGAGGAAATGCCAGAGAAATCCTGATGTGGAACATTCTATAAGACACCTGGCCAAGATTTTTCAAAAAGTCAATGCTTTATACTTCAATTTTAAAAGAATTTTAAGCTGATATCATTGTAAAGAGGGAACTCTGTGAGACCTTCTGTATAAAGACATCCACAGATCAGAAAAACACATTGTCAGACAACATTCCTCCATTTTCTGTCAGAAAATATAATCCCTGTATCTACAGATGACCAATCTATGCTCTTTGCTCCTCAGCAGCCATGAATTCAGTGGGAACTAGAACAATGATGCTGACTTAGGGGTCAGACTCTGCCCCGAAAGTGGAGAGGCTGGGAATGAGGACAGGGTTGGTGGATTTCACTTTCCCTCAGCGCTCAGCATGGGGCTGGAGATCAACACTGCTACCAACTCGGTTCTTTGAAATTGAGTTTCCTCTTCCATATTCTTTACTAATGCAAACTTTTGAAGAGGATATTGCTTTGGGGAAGTTTATAACAGCTGTAAAGATCTCTATTAACCATCCTTTATCAGTGAGATAAAGACCAGCTGTTTCACTAATTGCCCTTAACTGCTTGGGCTTGATTATTAATGAATGCCCTTGCCTTGAGTTCAAACAGCTTAATTAGCTAAAGTTAAGTGTTTCCAATAAATTTACTAACCTATGATAAGCTTTCCTTTAATAGGAATTGTGCAGTTCTTAATTAAATAGAATAATTTACAACTCTGTGTCTATTATAAGTAATGGTTGCCCAGTTACCATGTTACCTAATTAGGTGATATTGAAATTCTTCCAAAGGGGAACTGAGGGCACAGTTGAACATGCCCTTGAACAAACCAATTAGTTAGCAGCCCATCAGCAATGTGCAACGTGGAGTTCTGGACAGATCATGGCATTGGCATCTGGATTGGAATCTCTTCTCTGCCACTCACAAGACTCCTATGGCCTCACCTAGAAAATGAGAACCTAACTCCCTGCAGTCTGTGGGGGTAGACTGGATAGTATTTGCAATTTAAATTTAAACAAAGAAGAAAAAGACAAGTGGATGCTCTCTTTCAAGTCCTATGGGATGACATCTTCAGAGGTCAAAGTATTCCCAGTGATGTCTGGATAACATGCCCAAACAAACAAACAAACAAACAAAAACCCTCCAGTGAGATGGTGAAGAAACCATGTGGCAAACTCAGGTTGGAGAACTTTCTACAGGACACGTGGCCTATAGACCCAAGACCGTCAAGGTCATAAAAATAGAGTGAAAACCTGTCCCAGGCCATTGGTGACAAGATTCATGACAGTTAACTGCAATGTGGTCCCTTGCATCAGAGACTGGACAGAAAGAGAGCGTTAATGGAAAAATTGGCGAAATCCAAATCGAGCCTGGAGTTTAGTTAACAGCAATGTGCCGGTGTCTGTTTCTGAGTTTTACAAATACATTCTGGTGATGCCCGATATTAACAACAGAGGACGTGGGGGTAGGGTAGGGGGATAAACAGTATATGGGAACTCACTGTATGATCTTTATAAATTTCTGCCAATCGAAAATTATTTCAAAAAAAAAGTGTGCTAAATACTGTTTACCTATTAGATAAGCTCAAAAACAGGTTTGTGCAAGTGATGAATGGATAAATATAATGCAGTGCACTCATGCAAAGGAATATTATTCAGCCATAAAAAGGAATGAGTGCTGATACATGCTACAATGTGGAAGAACCATTAAAACCTTACGCTAAGAAGCCAAACGCAAAATTCCACATATTGCGCAATTCCGTTTATATGAAATACTTAGAACAGACAAAGCCACAGAGACACAGAGAAGGTAGGTCAGTGGTCGCCAGGGTCAGAGAGAGAGGAAAATGGGGAAGGACTGCTTAAGGGGCACTGGGTTTCTTTTTGGCATGAGGAGAACATTCTGGAACAAGACAGAGGTGATTGTTGTATGACATTGTGAATGTACTAAAAGTCATCGAATTGTACACTTTAAAATGACTAAACTGGTAAATGTTATGTTATGTGCATTCTACCACAAAAATAAATTTAAAAAATAGACCAGTCATGATTATTGACATGATTGGCACAATTTTTTTTTAAGATCTTATTTATTTATTTGACAGAGAGAGACAGCAAGGGAGGGAACACAAGCAGGGGGAGTGGGAGAGGGAGAAGCAGGCTTCCCACCGGGCAGGGAACCCAATGCGGGGCTCAATCTCAGGACCCTGAGATCATGGCCTGAGCCAAAGGCAGATGCTTAAAGACTGAGCCACCCAGGCACCCCACGATTGGCACAATTTTAGAGACCTTTCCTTGAGATTTTCATCGTGAAGCCTCACTTTTGTCAGAGGAAAGGCATGAGCGCATCTTCAAATGTACCAACAGGCGACTGTCCTCTGTGTGGTGGGAAGGAAGACTAATGGACAGACTAAGAGACGCTGGCTCTGGGCCAGGTCAACAGTGTCTGAGCCACTTCATGGAGCAGCTGGCTCATCTGCAGAGCAAGGAGTGTGCACTGTCTGCAGGTCGTTGGCTGAAAAGTTGAATTTCCTTCGTGACTATGCTACACCGAAAGGTTCTTTGTGCCCAACGTCTCCTACGGTTTTGAAATTCATGCCTGTTTGTCTTTCACATTTCTGTAAAAATTAAGGAAAATCTTGCTCATCAGAGTACCAAATAAGGTCAGGCAAAAGGGTTACTGGGTGTTGCCAAGGGTTTATAATTTCTGCCCAAAGGCAACATAAAGGTTCTCAGAACATTCCACCCCACTCCCCTTCCCACCTCACAGTGGGGGTTTGATCGTGGTCGAAGGGCTCAGCTACAGATCTCTGGTGAAACCCACTGAGATTTGTATCAGAGTGAGCAATGCCATCTCTGGGACTCCTCGAGAGGCTCACCTTCAAGCAGAAGAAGTCTCAAAAGAGAGACTGAAACCCCATCTTGTGTCTGTATCAGGTTGAATAGGGTCCCTCCCAAGTTCATCTCCACCCAGAGCCTGACACCACGAGCCCATCTGGAACTAGGGTCTTCAGATGTGATTCGTTAAACTAAGATGAGATCATTACAGAGGAGGGTAGGCCCTAAATCCACTGGCTGGTATCCTTTTATAAAAAAGAGATTTGGACACAGAGGCACCGTGGGGGAAGGCCAGGTGACAATGGAGGTAGAGATCAGGGTAATAGCCAAGGGCTGTCATCAACCACCAGAAGCTAAGAAGAGGGAGGATCCTCCCCTGAAACCTTCAAAGGGAGCGTGGCCCCAGTAACACCTTGATTTTGGACTTCTGTCCTCTAGAACTAGGAGACAGTAAGCTGCTCTTGTTTTAGGCCAGCAGTCCGTAGTAGTTTGTGACCGCAGCCCCAGCAAACAAACCAGCCTGTCCATCCCCGGCAGCCTGGAGACCTCCATTTCAACGGGATGGAAAGAATCCAAGGGTGGTGTGGCCCTGAGAGAGTGTAGATCTCCACTGTGTGGCAGACCCAGACGTTTAAATGGCGTGGGTGAAATGCAAAAGGAGGGACTGATTTAGCAATCATACTGCAGACTTAATCATGGTTGATGACGTGAATGCGCCGATATACACAGTAAAGGTATCCAGGCAGCGTGATTTCAACAGCTCACCCGGAAGGACCCCAGCCTTGAATTAGGTTGGTTATTATTACCCCTGTCTGCTAGATGAAACCAGACTAGGCCTAGAACAAGAAAACTATTTGCTTAAAATCACATGATCATCCTAAGTATCATCTGTACTTTTTTTTTTTTTAAGATTTTATTTACTTATCTGACAGAGAGAGAGATCACAAGTAGGCAGAGAGGCAGGCAGAGAGAGAGGGGGAAGCAGGCTCCCCACTGAGCAGGGAGCCCAATGCGGGGCTCGATCCCAGGACCCTGAGATCATGACCTGAGCTGAAAGGAGGGGCTTAACCCACTGAGCCACCCGGGCGTCCCTGTACTTTATAATAAATCCCACTATCGCACATTTAGGCAGAGCCTTGAACATTTTCCAAGAAAAAACTTGCATCATCCCAGGAAACCCTCATGTAAACCCTGCAACAAAAATAAGATGGGACTTTTTATCCCTGTTTCTCTGATAAAGCAACAGGAGGCCAAAGAAGTTCTGTTGGTCCATCCGTCTGTCCTTCCTTCCTCCCTCCCTCCCTTTCTCTCTTTCTTCTTTCCCTTTTGCTCCCCTCCCCAGTCTGCTCTCCCTCTCTCTGGTAATCCCTTTTGACAACCTAGCATATTCTTCCAAATCTGTCTCTACTCTCCTAGAGTCGCATGCAAATATGAGTATTTACACAATCTATACAATCCACAGGCATTTGTCATTTTATACAACACGTTCCTGGTTCCTGTTTTCTCATTCTACAATATGCCATGGAAATCCCTCCAAGGCATCTGGTATTCCTCTAATTCATCGCTTTTTAATGGCTGCACAAAATTCTATGGTGTGGATGTCCTGTAATTTATTCAATCATTAACGAGCATTCGCATGTGTCCCCTCTTTTCCAACTACAAACAATGCTGCAATAAATATCCTCTCTACAAATGTCCTTATGCACCAGGGCTTTTTATTTCTACGAGATGAAGTCCCAGGAGAGAGATTGCTGGATCAAAGAGTTTACGTATTTCTTTTTAACTGTTTTTAATAGAACAAAGCGAGAGAGTAAGATTGTGGCTACATGGGGAGGACCTTGCAGCGGCGGGTGGAGGGGGGGTAGGGGGATGGCTTCGCGGTGTTGGTGATGATCTGATTCTCAGGCTCACAAAGGCTTGTGTTGCCTTTTTTTCATAATTTGCATGTGTGTTATTACCTCTACTCTTGTAGGTGTATCAAATATTATATAATGTGTTTAAATAATCGGCATATTTTAATTTGAACAAATGGGGCCAAAACAGCTGAAGGAATTCTTGTCTTCAGCAAGGATGTAAGACAGCAACCCTTCCCCTGCTTCTCCATCAGTAGTAGATCTGAGTGTTCTTTTCCATTTGCTTCCCCAGCCTGAGAGAGTCATCTCATTGTGACTTTAATTTACATTTCTTTGACACTGCTGAGTTTGAGCACCTTCTCTGACGTCATTTGTTTGAAAGGATAGAAATGGCATTTTAAATGCTCTAAAAACCCTTTCTCATTAAGTAAAAAGGGGAAGGCTGATGCCCAGCCCTCGTAATCTCCCCTCTCAAAACGATAAAGCTCAGAATTTTCAAGTACCAGGAACAAAAAATTAATCCCCATAAATTGGTTCTCTCTCATCAACATTCCAGACGCCATGATGACCTGAGCGACCCCCAGGGAAATCCCTACATGACACCCAAGACCCCTGCAACACCAGGCAGAAACGTTACTCTCCGGTGGGAACTGATGAAACTAGTAGATCAAGGCCAAGGCAAGATGCAAAAGACTGAACGATTACATCCCCCTCCCCAAATTCGTATGTTGAAATCATAATCCCCGAGGGTGATGATACTTGGAAGTGGGATTGGAAATGAAAGTGGAGCCCTCATCAATAGGATTGGTGCCCTTGTAAAAGAGCCCCCAGAGAGCTCCATTCCCCCTGCTACCACGGGGGAGGACACTTCAAGAGGACGACCACCTATGAACCGGGAAGCAGGCTCGCCGGACCCCCAATCTGCCAGCGCTTTGATCTCGGACTGCCCAGCCTCCAGAACTGCGAGAAATCAATTTCTGTTGTCTAGAAGACACCCAGTTTACGGCATTCTCTCATCACAGCCTGAACAGACTAAGATACAAGATGAGCGTGTCCTCTCCTGAATGAGAGGCTGACCTGGCCTCCCTGTGGGGCGCCTGGAACCTCTGCCCCCACCCAGCTGGCCGGTCCCTTCCTACACCCTTGTGTCCTTGACTGTCCTGACTTGTGGAGGGGGGAAGGGGGGTTGTTCTTACAAGTGCTGGACTCACCAGCACGCCATGCCTTCCCCTTCTCACTTTACAGCACACCAAGGACATCTGCCCAGGAAAACAGCGAGACAGCTCGTGTGCTTTTAATGGCTATCCAACACTCCATAGTGTAGACAGACCAAACTCTATCCAGTTGGTGGACATTCAGGTTATTTCCTTTGTGTTATTTTTTCCTTGTTACCAACAACAGTCATAAATTTTCTTGTA
Source organism: Nasua narica (assembly GCA_028533885.1). Classification (NCBI taxonomy): domain Eukaryota; kingdom Metazoa; phylum Chordata; class Mammalia; order Carnivora; family Procyonidae; genus Nasua; species Nasua narica. The sequence goes on along the minus strand of CM052805.1, from coordinate 12,285,047 downwards.
TGTATAGCTTCTGTAATTCTAGGTCAGGTTTTATAGACCGATATCTTTTGACTTTTTTCACCATACCCTCTTCAGTGCCAGAGGTTACTGATGATGCTTGTTGCTGTTTGTATGACAAAATCTGAGGGGGAAGAATAAGAAGGGAATTGCATTGCAATGTTAGATTTTATTTTATTTTTTTTTTTTAGCTACCTTCCACATAGAGATCACTTGTGATTTTATAGCTAGAATTTAATTTTTATAGCGTCCCATTCTTTTTAATCCACTGATTTATTTGTTTTTTTCCTTCCTTCTGGAATTTAGCTATGATTACACATTATGATAGATAACACAGATTAAAAAGTGCATTGATTTTTTTTTTTAATTTCCAATTCCCTCTGAACAGCTGATTCCTTGCTGTTATTTGCCGCCAAGAAGCTGAATCTGATATGAACCCTGCCTGCAATCAACTTCTGGTCTTATAGGAACATCAAAACATACACAAATAAGTACAATTAATAAAAGGTAAATAGCACAGCATAGCCAACAGACACATGAAAAAACGCTCAACATCACTCGGCATCAGAGAAATACAAATCAAAACCACAGTGAGATACTACCTCACACCAGTCAGAATGGCTAAAATAGCAAGTCAGGGAAAGACAGATGTTGGCAAGGATGCGGAGAAAGGGGAACCCTCCTACACTGTTGGTGGGAATGCAAGCTGGTACAACCACTCTGGAAAACGGTATGGAGGTCCCTCAAAATGTTGAAAACAGAGCTACCCTACGACCCAGCAATCGCACTACTGGGTATTTACTCTAAAGATACAAATGTAGTGATCGGAAGGGGCATATGCACCCGAATGTTTATAGCAGCAATGTCCACGATAGCCAAACTATGGAAAGAACCTAGATGTCCATCAACAGATGAATGGCTAAAGAAAATGTGGTATATATATTCAATGGAATACTATGCAGCCATCAAGAGAAA
>CM052805.1:12258559-12283575 GCA_028533885.1 Nasua narica | reverse complement strand
CTAACTCTCCTCCTCTCCCAGGAGGCTCCAGCCACACTGGTCTTTTTACTCCTCAAGCACTCACTCCTCAAGTGTAAGTGTAAGCCCACTTACATTTACTATTCCCTCTGCCTGGAACACTCTCCACCAAGAACTTCTCAGACCTGGCTCCCTATCATCATTCAGGTCTCTGTTCAAATGTCACCTCCTCAGAGAGGCGTTCCCCGACCCCCTTATCCAAATGCAACCCCCATCCAGCCAATCTCTAGCTCATTATCCATTATCTTCTTCATCTTTTCTTTGTAGCATGTGTTACTATTTAAGACTATCTTCCTCATTTTTTCTCTTACTGTCTTTCCTTGCTACACACACACACACACACACACACACACACACACACACACAAATATAAACATGAGAAAGGGACAAAGTCTATATCATTCACCGCCCTATCCCCACTATCTAGAATCATGACTGGCATATGGTAGATGCTCAAAAAATAATAATAACGGCAAGTGAATGAACGAACCATTCATTCATCAATCATTCCCGTTAATAGACATTCAGATGGTCTCCATTTCGGGTTGGTCCTCTTGCTTTTGCCTCCAAGAGCTATTAGGAGCACTCTTACATACAACGTATTCGAACCTACTAACACATATCCTTAGCTACTGGTGCCTTCCTTCCTCTAGTATGGATTCCTTCAAGTGTAACTTGTATATCAAAGCATGTGCCCTTTTTAAAATTTTAACAGAAAATGCCTTTCCTAAGAATGCTGTGAGGGCTTACTGTCACGCCAGTGGTGTATACAACGTTATTTCCTTTCCTACTCTAGATAACATCAACTGCTTTAATAATTTTTCTCCAATCTGAGGAACATATGATTGTATTTCATTTTAAATTCAAATTAAAAATCTTCAAACGCTAGGGAAGTTGCATACGGTTTCAGATTTTTGCTGGTCGTTTGCATGTCCTGCATTGTAAATCACCTAACGATCTCCTATTTCCTACTGGGTTATTTTTTGTTTTAACTCAACTTGTAGGGGCCCCTGGGTGGCTCTGTCGGTAAGCGCCAACTCCTGATTTCGGCTCAGGTCATGATCTCAGGGTTGAGAGATGGAGCCCCTGGAGGGCCCTGGGTTCAGCACTGAGTCCGTTTGCCTCTCTCCCTCTGCCCTACTCCCTACTACTACCCCCATGCACACTCTCTCGCTTTCTCTCAAATAATAAACAAATGAATAAATCCTTTGGGAAAAAATAAAAATCAATCGACGTGTAGTAAGTATTGGGGATAGTAAGTCTGCCATGAGTTCTCGTTATTTAGAGCTCACCCCATCTTACGCCTCAGCAATTTTAATTGATGTATGGTCAAATCTGTGAGTTTTTTCTTTCGAGGTTTCGGGCGTCCCCATCTAACTGACATAAGTTGACTTACAATTCTGAGACTAATCTTCACCACTCAGGGAGCTCACTTGGCAAGTCCTGAAGACCACCCCCTGAGGGCGCGAGCCCCTAAACTCACCACCAGCTGCTTCAGGACCCACCTTCCCGATAAGTGATTTCTCTCCCCAAGCTGGACTTAGAGACACATCCTCTGAGCACAGTTTGCTCAATGGCTGGGGACGCCAACACCTTTTACCATGAAAATCCGAAAAAGTGACCATCACCAGTGCTGCGATTTTCCGAGGGAGAGGAAGGCCCAGGAGGGCTGAGGGTGAACCCAACCTCCTAGCCCAGACTGGGAGCCCTACAGATATACTGTTACCCAACTTTTAATTTTGAAAAACTTCGCTTTTATGGAGAAGTCGTAAAAACAGTGCAACAAAAAATCAGACATCCTAAGTTTAGATGTGACTAGTTGTTAACATTTTGCCATATTTGTATAGGGCTGAGCCATCTGGACGTAAGTTGCCGATACTTCAAACCTATAGAGCTTGTCATGTATTTCCTAATAAGAATGTTGAGCAATAAAATTATAGTTTAATTACCACACTCTGGAGATTAACGATCAATCTAATACTATCATCTAATAATCAGCCCATATTCAAATTTTCCCAGGTGCCCCCATAATTTCCTTTAGAGCTGGACTTTATTGGGGGTGGGGTGAGGGTCTGGGACCCAATCACAACTCATATATCACATGTAATTGTCCTTTCGTTCTTATTCTCCTTTTATCTAGAACAGCTCTCAAAAGTGTTTGCATGGGACGCCTGGGTGGCTCAATTGGTTAAGTGCCTGCCCTCGGCTCAGGTCACAATTCCAGTGCCCTGGGATCAAGCCCCACATCAGGCTCCTCGCCCAGCAGGGAGCCTGCTCTTCCCTCTGCTTGCCACTCCCCCTACTTGTGTGCTCTCTTTCTCTCTTTCTGACAAAAATAAATAAATAAAATATATATTTTTAAATATTTGCTTACTTGCTTGTTTTTAGGACATTGATGTTTTCGAAAAGCCCAGGCTAGCTGTTTTGCATAATGCCCCTTGACCCGGATATATTGGCTTGCCTCCTCATGGTTATGTTTCTGGCAAGAAAGTAGCATAAGTATCTCTGTGACATGCTCAGTGTTCAAATCAGGAACCACATGATGACAAGTCTGATTACTCAGCTAAGGTGATCCCCTCACATTGTTCCATTCCCAAGTTGCACTTACTGTGAATGGGTCAATGATTCTGTGGGAGATCCCTTGACACTGGTACCACACTCTTCCCCAGAATATTTCACCTAATGGTTTCAGCCTACACGGCTGATTCCTGCAGGAATCGAGTATTTCCATGGTGGTTGCAAAATGTGAGTTCTACATTTATTAATTGATATTCGCTAGCACTTGCCCTTCTCTCTTGCCTCTTTCTTAATAACAACATAGACTCACGGATTCCTCTTTAATCACATGGGTTATACCCCATAGGTACCATTATTGGGTTTGATGCTCAGATTATCCCAGATCTGGCCAGTGGGAACTGGTTTGGGGCTGGCTTCTGTATCTTTACACCATGCTTCCATCATTTTTTTTTTTTTTTTAGCACTCCACATTTTCTGATGAAAAAAAGGTATTTCAGGTATACCTTGTACGTTTCTTGCCCCGGCCCTGCAATCAACCATTTCTCCAAGGAGCTCTGGTAACTTTCAGTGGATAATGCTATTTAGGAACCAAGATCTGAACACAAGGAGTGCTCATTACTACTGGGATGTCAGGCTTTCATAGGACAAATGCACTGCATGGGAAGTTGGGCCCAGAATCCTCCAGGCAGCTGTGACCTCGACAGAGGCTGAATTCAAAACTGGAACCAAGTATCACCTTCGAAGTCCAGGAAGTATTTGTTGTTTTCAGTTGACCAGCATCCAGTCCACATCATCTGATAAGAGCACCTTTTGTCCTTTTGGGGAATCACCTCTCCCCTCTGTGAAGTCAGAGTGGGACTATAAATCAAGGTATTCCGAATCCCTCCTCATATCCAAGAGGTGGGTACTAAATCCCTGAAGCAGACAGGGACCCCTGGACCCAGGAAGGATGCTGAAGAAAAATCCTGAGACAGGTGTAGGAATATAAGAGGGTTGGACCACACATCCAGAGTTGACAAAGCCAAATGACCTTCAAGGTGAAATTAAATGCCCCTCTCCAAGGTCGGCTGGTTTCTCATTTACGGAGAGTCTTTACCCCACACAGTTGAAAGCTTCCCTGTCTTTGCAGACAAATTCTGACACAATAGAGCCCATTTCAAACTTCTTTCCCTCATATTGGTTCTTTCGTTCATCCTTTCCACTTCATAGAATTCAGTTGTTTTGACAAATGTCTAGATGGCGAGTGATACATTTTCATCTCCTTCCAAATCCTCACAACAGATACCCTGCTTGTAAATCAGTCTGGCTTTTTTTCTGAGGAAAAGCTTCTAAAACTTTGTTCATCTCGTGTTGGTCCCCACAGGGTTTCTTTATTTGCCTGCTTGCTTATTTGGTGGGGAGCAAAAGAAAAGCCTGAAATCCTGATACTCACACCTTCAAAAATTATGAAATCTGTTTACCTTCCATTTTCCTTTATTTGAATCCTGTCTCCCCTCTCTCTGCCTTGTTATCCTTCTAATCTCCAACACATGGGTGTTATGCAAAAACGCGAAAAGAAGAAAGTGGGGGGAGGGGGAGAAAAGAGGAGAAGAAAGTGAGAAAAACATCAAAGGAAGGAAGATCCTTGCACTCCCCAGGGCTTCGTAATGTAAAAACACAATAAAATAGTTTCTATCTTTCAGTGCATGGGTTTTGTGAGTCACCCCACACTTCAACACTGGATTTGGCCATCATGCAAGACCATTGCTCTGGGGAACAGGGAGAAACACGGTTGCAAGGGTGCTAAGCTGATGGGTGCCACCTGTCTCCTCTACATGAATAATGGGAGATTTGTATTTCGATATGAGACATGAGAATAACCGTGGTTATTTCAAGGCTACTGGAGATACCAGCCACCAGAGCCTGAGGCTTCTCTCCCTGCCCTGCCCTTCTACAACTGAACTTACAGGACAAGAGGGGTGGGGGTTCACTGATGGGGAGCCAGTTCAGCTGCGCATGGAAAGAAATGAAACAGGGTGGGGGAACAGAGGCTCCGATGAAGGTATCACCAGTTTTTCTGAAGTTTGAAGCAATATACAGGCTTCTAACAGGGGGAGGGGGAGACTGCTCAATGCCCTACTCACTTAAAGCACTTTGAGCTCATCGAACTTTTATTGGGGGTCAGCTCTATGTGGGAAGGCAAAAACGAGCAGGCACTCAAGTTTTTGGTGCTAAAGGAAGAAAGGAAATGGCCATCTCTGCTCTGACCAGTGTGACGGGTTCCCTTTGTGTGGGGCAAAGCTTACAGCCAATAGTGTGCTACAAACCCTTCCCAGTCGACTTCCAAGTTTTGGTCCTTATGGAAACATCATTGTTTTTCTTCCTACAGCTGGGGTACTTACAGTCATTTCTATATGATTTCTGTTGAGCTGACTGGGTTATTCAAGACTGTAGAAGGTGGATTTGAGCTTGAAGCAAGCAAATACAAGTACGGCATAACATCAAGAGAGACTCGAGGCAAGAATCTTCTTGGATTCTTGCTACTCCAAATGCGATCTTCACGCCACCAGCAAGGGTGTGACCTGGAAGTCTGTGAGAAATGCACAATTTCCAGCCCCCGCTCAGGCCTATGGAATCAGAATCTGCATTTTAACAATATCCCTGGTGACTCGTGCACATGGAAAAGTGTGAGGAACAGCAGCTTAGAACATGGAAGACCTTCCTTATCCAAACGAGTGAGACTTCGGTCATGACATTCCCAAGTCAACTGACATCCAAGGGTCAACCAGATGGCTCATCAATAAAACTGAAGAGTGGCAGAAAAAAACGTCACCTGTTCTTGTGTGCTTGCCACAATTTCTGGTGGTGAGAATGACATTTTGCCCTGCACTGACATTACATCATCCATTTGGATGGTCACCACAACCCTGTGAGGTAACCCATTTTACAGGTGGAGAAACTGAGGTTCTCAGAGGTAGGGTGACTTTCCCAAGGGCATGTGACTCTGGTGAGGTCTAGCTGGAGCTTGAAGGTGGAGTGCCTGGCTCCAGGAAGAAGTCCTTCCTTCTAACCACTTCTGAGCCCATATGATAAGGACCCGGCTGGTTGTGGCTGAAATGAAATCAGTGTGATGTACACTTGAAAGGAAACAGGATTTCTCCAGAGGGGAGTTGGGAAAAGGAGATAAGCTGACATGATGCTGGCAGCTTCAGATATCAGATCCCAGGTGTTCGGCTCCATGAAGAATTCACCTTCACATTCATATCCTTCTTGGGGACACGACGGTGAGCTGATGTCAACAGGCCAGCCCACTGAGACCTAGAAACCATCCAGGACACCAGGCTTCCTGCAAATCTAGGACAGGGGCCTTCTTTTGACAATAATGGCCTATTTTTCCCACAGCAGGGTGACCAAACTCTTTCCTTCATCTCCAAGTGAGGCTGAAAAAAACACACCCAGATTTAGGGCTTCTTGCTGGTATGAACTAACTTCAACGGAAAGCCCATTGTTCAGCCTTGTTTCTTCGGCCACCTGCCTAACCTGATTGTAGTCACTTAGAAGTTCCCTGCAGAGAAACTGAAGGGCTTTGCTTAAAGTAATCAACAGAGACCTTGGGGTCTGTCGCAGATCTCAGCAGACATTTTAGCAACGGTGCCTGGGGACCTGTTTCTCCAGTCCTAATCACTCCTCCTGACGATGACTATAAAACTGGATCTTGATGGGCTTTGGTAAAAGGGGGCATGTGGATTCTGAGAAGAAGGTATGCTGAGGCAGGCCGGAGCTAAGGGTAGGAAGATCACCATTTTGTGAGCCACGCCACTTAGCTCCTAGCCGGCCTGCCTCCTGGAGTCAGTGTGGGAGGCCAAGGTAGGAGAGAAACAATCAGAGTTCTAGGAATGATGTCCAATTAAACTAACTCAGTGTTCCACTGGCTCTGTTCTGCTGATCTTCAGGACAAACAAGAGATCAAAAGTCCCAAGAGGGGGCGCCTGGGTGGCTCAGTTGGTTGAGCAACTGCCTTCGGCTCAGGTCATGGTCCTTGAGTTCCGGGATCGAGTCCCACATCGGGCTCCCAGCTTCACGGGGAGTCTGCTTCTTCCTCTAACCTTCTCTCCTCTCATGCTCTCTCTCACTGTCTCTGTCTCTCAAATAAATAAAATCTTTAAAAAAAAGTCCCAAGAGAAGTCAGAGCACCAGTTAGTTGGCATTCAATCACCAACTCACTATGTTCAATGCATCACGATACAAAAAATAAGGAGAAAGAGAATTCACAAATATAATTTGGAAGGTGAGTCTGGGCGGCTCCATCAGTTAGGTGTCTGGCTCTTGATCTCAGGGTTGTGAGTTCAAGCCCCACACTGGGCACCATGCTGGGCATGAAGTCTACTTTTAAAAAAATTATCAATAGATAGTTAGATAATTATATACACATAGATAGAGATGACGCAGCTATAGATAGATATCATTTGGAAGCCCTCCTGAACCTCTAGAATTAAGGTTGGCCAATGTTTTTCTCATATAAAGAAGCGGACAATTTCTCATCATTTCCCTCTTCCCATCCACCCTGAGATCAGTGGCTCCCTATGCTCGTGCTTCAGAAAGCAATAATATCAGGAAAACAAAAAACACTCTAGGTGTTCCACACAAAGAAATCAATTATAAGGGTTTGAGAGTAGATGGAAGAACCATTAGTAAGGGGGCTCTGATCCAGATGGCCGACAGACACATGAAAAGATGCTCAGCGTCACTCGTCATCAGGGAAATACAAACCAAAACCATAATGAGATATCACCTCACACCAGTGAGAATGGCTAAAACTAACAACACAAGAAACAACCGGTGTTGGTGAGGATGTGGAGAAAGGGGAGCTCTCTTGCACTGTTGGTGGGAGTGCAAACTGGTGCAGCCACTCTGGAAAAAAGTGTGGAGGTTTCTCAAAAAGTAATAAATAGAACTACCCTACAATCCAGCAATTGTACTACTAGGTATCCAAAGAGTACAAAAATACAGATTCGAAGGGGGTACACGCACCCTGATGTTTATAGCAGCATAGTTATCTACAATAGCCCAACTATAGAGAGAGCCCAAATGTCCATCAACTGATGAATGGATAAAGATGTGGTATGTATATATACAATGGAATATTAATCAGCCATCAAAAAAACGAAATCTTGGGACGCCTGGGTGGCTCAGTTGGTTGAGCGGCTGCCTTCGGCTCGGGTCACGATCCCAGCGTCCTGGGATCGAGTCCCGCATCGGGCTCCTTGCTCGGCAGGGAGCCTGCTCCTCTCTCTCTGCCTCTGCCTGCCTCTCTGCCTGCTTGTGTTCTCTGTTAAATAAATAAATAAAATCTTTAAAAATAATAATAAAATAAAAAAAAATGAAATCTTACCATTTGCAACAATGTGCATGGAGCTAGAGTGTATTCTGCTAAGTGAAGTGGAATTTAAGAAAGAAAACAGGTGAACATACGGAAAGGAGATAAAAAAAAGGAGAGAGGGAGGGCGCCTGGGTGGCTCAGTTGGTTAAGCAACTGCCTTTGGCTCAGGTCATGATCCTTGAGTTCCGGGATCGAGTCCCACATCGGGCTCCCAGCTCCACGGGGAGTCTGCTTCTTCCTCTAACCTTCTCTCCTCTCATGCTCTCTCTCACTTTCTCTCTCAAATAAATAAAATCTTTAAAAAAAAAAAAGGGAGAGAGGGAAACAAAGCAGAAGAGACTCAATGATAGAGAACAAACTGAGGTTGGGTGATGGGCATTAAGGAGGGCACTTGTGATGAGCACTGGGTGTTGTATGTAAGTGATGAATCACTGAATTCTACTCCAGAAACCGATATTGCACTGTATGTTAACTACCTAAAAATAAAATAAAGCAAAATAATATAAAATAAAGTAAAATAGAATAAAAGGGGGGGTCTGAAAAGCGGAAAGCAGAAGGGTGATAACCAGAGATCAGAAGCTGCTAATGCTTCTAGGTTGGATCCATGAGCCCGCACCCAGTGTATTACTGGAGATATGGCTTCAGTCTTTGGAGTTTTCAAAGAGGGGCCACCTCCTCTGGGGCTAGTATTGCACAAAAGGTACTGCCTGTGCCTTGGATGGTGGAATCTGGGATCACCCAGCCTCTGCTGCCCCAACAATTACATAAATTTCCCTCCTTTACCACCTTCTGATTTCCAGGCAGTGCCCCCCAACAGGAAGCCAGCACGGGGAGAGCACAGGAAATACAGTGGGCAAATTCCTAGCCCCAGAAGTACAGATTACGGACCGATTATGGAAGGGCAGGTATTTACAACCAGCGCAGCAACCAAGCTATCCCGGGTTGACAGCGCCACCCAATGGCCAGCACTGGAATCAACATGACCCACTCACTTTTTTTCCTTCTCAAGTAAAAGGAGAGACAGGTGATCTGAAATTAGCTTTAAAGTGTGAGTTCGATCAGGGCTGCTCTACATATATTTGTTCCCAGCCTCCGGCTGAAGGAGCAGCAGCTAAGTAGGGTATGCTTTTCTCTGGTGGATCATAAGAGTGCAAGAAGGTGAGCAAAAACACACAAACACATTTGAGGCACCCGTTTGCATCCTCTCCGCTACTGCTCCCTTGGCCACCAGCAAGTCACACATTTCACCACTCCACTGGGTAGTCAGATGGTGCTACAGGATAGAAGATGACATGAGTGCCGCCAGAGTTCAAAGGCAAGTGCACCCAAGGGAGAGACCAGTGCATGATTTGCTGAAAACAGACCACATGCACACAAGGCTCAGCATGGTCCAATATTTACTTGCAGCAAGAAAAGAGACAGAGTACCCAAGAGCCAGCCCTGTGCCATGTGTCAGTCCCCCACCACCAGCGGACCCATCCCACAGCCAACACGGTGCTTACCCCATGTCACGCTGCCGAAGGAACCCAACCCTTCCCACTAAGGGATGAAATACAGAAAGCTGGGGGTGTGCAGGAGAGCCACTGGCTCATATGCTTAAGGGGAACGAAGGAGTACACATCAAGCTAGGAAGGCCATAAGCCCAGTACAGATGGTGAGAGCACTGGATCTCCCAGTAAGGAAATATTCCAGGCTCAAACCCATTCTTCTAAGGCCAAGCTGGGGTCAAATGACTGCACCCAGGAGATGGCCTTTCCCATCAGCCCAAGACCCTGAGCAGGGAAATCCACTCCACTCATCCAGTACACTCCAAGGTCATATGGCAGAAGAATTGTGGTTAATAATCCAATCTACCCCAGAAGGCAGAAAAAAAATCTTATCTTTAACCTCTCTATTCCTGTCTTCTAGGACCAGGACCAGCAGAGAACAGACACCATACAATGATTGTCGGCATTAATAAATTATGAACGACACGGAGTAATGCGAGACAGGTACAGAAGGATGACTCGGCATTAATTGATTATTAATGGCACGGAGCAATGTGAGACGATTATATAACACAGTGATTAAGAATATGAACTTTAGCGTCACAGGATCTGAGTTTGACGTGAAATGCAACAGCGACTTTAAAAACAGTTTGGTAGGTTTTTTGTAAAGTTAAACACAAACTTGCCATTAAACACAGCAATTCTACTCCTAGGAATCCACCTAAAAGATTGAACGTGTACATCCACACAAAGCTGTGCCCGTGAATGATTACAGAATTATTCGTAACAGCTGGGAAATGGGAATAAGCCAGGTGTCTATCAATACACGATGGATACACAAATGGATACACATTGGATACACAACGGATACACGAAACACGGTGCAGCCTTACAGTAGAATACTATTTAGGATGGAAATGAACCAACCACTGTTACATGCAACAACATAGATGAGCCTCTGGATAAATAAAAGGAGCCAATGAAAAGACCACATATTATAGGATTCCATTTATATAAAATGTCCAGAGAAGAGCACATTCACAGAGACATATAGGAGATTAGCGGGTTGCCCGGAGCTACAGATGGGAATGCAGATTGAATTCAAATGAACACGAGGGATCTTGTGAGGGCAAATGGAAATTTCTAAAATTGGATCGAAGTGATCCGGTTGCACACATCTCAAGGTTTACTAATCAGTGGACTGTACATTAAAATGGATGAATTTTGAAAAAAATCACAGTATGATCTGGGTTCAAATGCTGGCTCTACCACTTAGCATCCACGTGACCTAGAGGAAGCTGTACAATCATGGAAGCTCTGGGAGCCTTCCCTTCTGTCAAATGGGGACACGATAGGGGAGTACTGAGAGATCCGGGGGGGGGGTACTGAATTCTCTAGCCCCTTTTGCTTTTAGGAAACTCACTTCCACTCAAGTCCACCCCAAGTCCAAGGTCCAGTCTCTGTTTCTACTTAAGCGGCTGGTTCTCAGATACCCCTGGGGAAAAGATCGATCTCTGCCTTGTCCCAAATCCCTCGTACAAGAATTATTCAGAATATTTCTGGGCAAGGAAAAAAGTATGTTGACTTCACCTACTTCACAACTCCAGAAATTGAACCTGTTCCAGAATACTATACTGACATCAAAGAACCCCTGACCAAATACAGGCGTTCCCTCTTCTCTTTTCACTTTTTTTCTTTTTTTAATGGGAAAAAAAAAAGCGTCTGGGCTGCCAGGAGCTGACAGATACTCTAAGCAAGTTGTAGGAAAACAGTCCAGCCTCTGCAATGAACCTTTGGGGAAGGAACAGCCACCGAGAATGTGATTCACTCTGATGACAGCTTCCTGATGAGGGCTAGAACCAGCTGGAGGGTTAGTCAATTTACGACCACACAGAAGACTCCATAAAAGTCATAAATAAAAGGGCATGTGGCTCTGAGTGTCCCACACGAAGTCAGGAGGTCCCAGACGGCAGAACACACGGCCAGTAACTCTGATTCGGCTCAAGGTTTATCACCGACGCAATGAGAGGTACACCCAGCATACTTGTCGCCCAATGGGAACAGATTGTGCCTGACGACTAGCAGAACCATTTCTCAGATTCCTCAGGCCATGGATCTGTGGGCAGTGGAGGTGAGGAGAGGCTGCCGTCCCTAATAAATCCTGGGGTTGCTACACTGACGCTGGATAAGGACTCTTCTGGGAATGAGTAACTGGATGTCTCCCCTTCCAGACTCTCCGACCATCCACCATTCCATCCAGTCTTGGAACCAAGTGCTCTGTGTTCACACACAACATGAAATAGCTTCAGAACAGGCCACCTGTTGTACTTGAACTCACTCATTTCAGGGGTCTTACTCCTATTATTGCTGTCAGTGATAACACTGATTCTGAGCTGACTCCCCTCCTGAAGTAACACACCCTACAAGTCATTGATATGATGGTGAGGGTTACAGGAGATAGAAGTAGAAAGAGAGGGAGGGAGGGAGGGACGGAGAGAGAGAGAGAGACAAAGAGAGAGAGAGAGAGAGAAAGAGAGAGAGAGAAAGAGAAAGAGAAACAGAAAGAGAAAGAGAGAGAAAAAAAAGAAACAAACAAACAAACAAACCTCCACACATGCCCGGCACATGGTAATCCTCCATAAACCGTAGCTATGGGATTTCGCACTACCTAAACCCTTTTTATGAAAAGACTGAGAACTCACACAGTAGTGTTATTCCCCACCCTGCTCTTCAGGGGAGGATGTAGGATGTACTAGATATACACATTAGATATATACGCGCACACACTAGAAAGTATACATGTAATATATACTAGATGCCATATAGTATGTATCACATATACTAAATAGAGTTCATGTTCTACATAATGCGCTACAGGTAATACAGAAGACTTGCGAGTTTCCTATACAGATGTGTACTTGCTATGTAGGTGTAGCTGCTCTACAGATTTAGATTAGAGAGAGAGAGATCGTACACAGTGAGGGGACAGACATAATACTCTGCAGGGTGGTCAGGAAAGTCCTCCCTGATAAAGTGACATTTGAGTAAAGTCCTGAGTGAACTGAGGGAGGGGGCCATGTAGAGATCTAGGGAAAGGGCATTCCAGGTCATGGGAACAGCAGGTGCAAAAGCCCTGAGGCACATCAGTGCAGCCAACTTGAGAGCGCAACAGTCGCCAGTGAGTGGGAGTGCAGCGAGTCAAGTGGGTCAGGGGAGTAATTCCGGACAAACTGAGATGTCAGGGGCCAGGGCCGATAGGGCCTCCCAGCCCAAGGCAAGGAGTTTGGGTTTTACCCTAAATGTGATGGAAAAGCCGATCAAGCGTTTTCAGCTGAGAAGTAATGTGATCGGGTTTCCTCCCTTCAAAAACCACGGAGGCTACTGCACGATGGGTGGCTTATGAAGAGGCAAGGGAGGAAGCAGGGAGAACAGCTAAGGGGCTCCTGGAGCTGTCTACACAGGTGACCACGTCCTGGGCAATAGTTGGGCGGATTTACTACCCCGCTTTAGGGAGAACAGACAGAACCAATGGGGCAGCTGGGGACTGGACGGCAGGGTGCGGGAGTGGGAGGAAGGAAAAGAGGAACAATGTGACTCCCGGCTCTTCGGCGAGTATCCTGGGAGGAGGACGGTGTCGTTCACTGAGCAGTAAAGACCCGGGAGAAATATCTGGGGTGGAGGGAGTGGGGGGGGAGTGGTAAAATGTAAAATATTATGAGTCTGGATCACACTTCAAACCATGCCGGTCATTGAAAAAATGTAAGTAAATAAAAATAAAATAAACCATAGCACTCGTTTACCTCTCTGTGTGACTAAGAGCATTTCCTATTAATTATGGCTTTTCTGTTCACAAGAAACTTTCGTTTTTACCATATTATACACGGTGTATTACACAGTAAATAGCATATATCATTAATATGGTGTATTATATAAACGTCGCTTAAATACAGTATACCTTACATAGTATACCGTATTATATAAAGTACATATATTATGTAGTATATAATGTTATAATAGTGTGGCATCTATATTATATAAATCTATATAATATATAGTATATTATAATATAAGACATTATGCTGAATATAGCATATAGTATATTATAGTGTTATATGGTGTATATATATCGTATATATTACGTACTACATTACATGTAATATATATTATAGAATATAAATATATAGTATATGTATGTGCTATTCATGTTACATGATATACATGATAGTGTATCATATAGACTAGTGCTTGTATCTATAATGTATATTATATGCATTATGTAATGTATATGTAGCATGATACAGTGTATTTTATATAAATTTTATATTTTACATATATAATTTGCTAGATACTATATACCATGTAGTATTATACCTACTGAACAGTGTATATATTCTATATAATGTGCTATATATAATATAGTGTAGTTGAGAGTTTCTTATATATTTATGTATTATACAGTGCACATAAAATATATAAAAGTTTATATTACATAGTATATTATACACATAGTACATTGCATATAGGTTATTCTTTACTGTTTCCTCGGGCCTTAAAAGCCCCCAACCTTCCCCCTAGTTTCTCCGCCCAGCCAAACTGGGACAAAACAGAGTTTCAGAGAGGGAAAGGACTTTCTCAAAGTCCCAGAGGTGGCAGGACATACAGCTGGAGCCGGGTCCAGAGAATTCCACTTTCCCTACACTGCTGTGTAAGCTTCAGACCTTTCCACGAGAAAAGTTTGGACAGCAAGAGATTTTTGCTCTTATTCATAGAAGGTGAACGTGTTCCAGACACTAGGATGAGAATTTCTCAATTGTATCTTATTTAACCCTCCCCACTGAAATCACCTTGGGGTATGTATTTTCTTGTCAAGGTTCTCTTTCCACAGATGAAAAAAAAATGAGGATCTGCTAGATCAAGGACCTTGCCCGAGGTCACAAGGTTGAGGAGGAATGCCCCCGGAGGGCTTCACTCACCACAAGGGGGTAACTGGGTAGAAAAGTCCAAATGCCAGTTACATCGGTTTAGCAGCAGGAATCCAGGTGTAGCTTCTGCCAGGCCTGCGGAAAGAAATGTATAATTTTCATGTGACATTTCCCTTCTGAACTATCGTCTGTAGAGAGAGAGACCTCCAATTTGGGCTTCAGTGCATCAATTATGTTGTACCATTAAACTCTCTTCCTGGGTGGGGGAGGGAATGAAAATCACTAAAACTCAGCCTGACAAAGAAATGACTAGCATTCAGTTAGTGAAGACGGAGCTGAAGTCCCCAAAGGTGGAAATTACATAAACAGCAGCCTGGATTCCTAAAATGTAGATTTCTCCTATCCCAGTTCTTCAAAAGCTCCAGATGCTTGAAGGAAAATACCTCTAAGTAGACATTTGTTACTTATTTTTCTCTCGTTGCCTGTGCAAACATCCTTCTAAGCTGCACATTTCTCTTATCTTTTTCCTCTATTCTCCATCACACCGGTTGCCTGGAGCCCATATTCCTCCATTTTACATCTCTCAAAATTGCACAAAGCTCTCCCAAAGCATTGGTGTGTCAAAACTCATGTATAGTCTGAGATCCTGGCTGGAATGGGAGGAAGATGAGAGGGACAGGAGGCAGAGGGGAGCAAGAGCCTCAGCCTCGCCCACAGAGACCAGGAAAATGAGCATTTGCTCAAGGGACTTAATAGGGTGTAGGCTGCGTGAATTTTAAAAACAGTGCAGGTGGCTCAGTTGGTTGTCTGACTGTTGGTTTCAGGTCAGGTCATGATCTCAGGGGGGTCGGGCTTCTGGCTCAGCACAGAATCTTCTTAAGATTCTCTCTCTCCCAGGATGCCTGGGTGGCTCAGTTGGTTAAGCTGCTGCCTTTGGCTCAGGTCATGATCCCAGGGTCCTGGGATCGAGTCCCACATCGGGCTCCTTGCTCAGCGGGGAGCCTGCTTCTCCCTCTGCCTGCTTGTGCGCGCTCTCTCTCTCTCTCTCTCTGACAAATAAATAAATAAAATCTTTAAAAAAAAAAAAAAAGATTCTCTCGCTCCCTCGGCCCCTCCCCCCACTCACCCTCTCTTTAAATAATAAAATTTTAAAAACAAAACCAAAAAAAAAAAACAAAAACAAAAACCCCAGTACAATGTGCCCTTCTAGAAAAACATAGCCAATCTCTGGTTCAGTCAGGAGAGCAAGCGACTCTTGATCTCAGGGTCGTGAGTGCAAGCCCCACTTTGGATGTGGAGCCTACTTAAAATTGCAGAAGAAGAAAAACAGAAACCACCTGAGTGCCCATTTACAGGAGAATGGGTAAATAGATGGTGATACAGTTGTACAGTGGAATGCGATCATACCGAATTAACACTAATAGTAGCAGTGAGATAACTGAGTAAACGGAGTAAGCGAAACGCAATTGTGATAAACGGAAAACAATCGTAAGAGTGAAAGAAGGCTAAGTCGTGAAATGATACGGACAGCAGGGTTCTCTTTAACGTTTTCAAATATGCGACGCAATACGACAGGTTGGTGACAGAACATATATACACACAAAGTATAAAAACCTGCATGGGAGGCGGGGGGGCCTGGCTGGCACAGTCAGTGGAACAGGCGATTCCTGACCTCAGGTCATGAGTTTGAGCCCCACCTTGGCTGGGGGAAGAGGTTACTAAAAATAAATATATAAACTTTTTTAAGTTTATATATTTATATATATATATATTCTTAAGTTTATATATTTTTATAAAATATATATCTTAAGTTTATATATTATATATCTTAATATCTTAAGTTTATATATTAATCTAAAATAATCTTAATTATTTAGATTAATAATTAATTAATAATAATCTTAATAATTAGATTAAAACTTAATCTAAAATATCTTAAGTTTATATATTGTAAGTTTTTAAGTTTATATATTTATATATATATATATTAATCTTAAGTTTAAGAGATCATCACTGGGAAGGGAGGGACAGAGGAAGGGGCACAAGACTGAGATGGATCCAGGGGGCTGAGATTGTATTTGTTATGTTACATTTCTTTTTGGTTTTTGGAGAGACAGCATGCTTGTGGGGTCGGTGGGGCAGAAAGGGGGAGAGAGAGAGAAAGAAACCCAAATGAGCTCCATGTCTGGTGTGGAACCCCATACGGGGCTTGATCTTACGACCCCGAGAGCATGGCCTGAGCCAAAATCAAGAGTCAGACGCTTAACTCACTGAGCCACCCAGGCGCCCCTGTTATGTTATGATTCTCAAGCTGAGTGATGTACAAATGATTGTTCACTCTATCAGTCTATAGTTTTTTTCGTGTGTTCCTGAAATATTTCATAAGGAAATAAGTTTACATAAGCCACTGCAAGTAATTAATGAATAATTATAAATGTGGAAAGTACTACAAAGACAGACTAGAGGCCCTCCTGAGAGGAGACATAGTAAGTTCCTGTATTTCAACCTTGCCTTTAACTTGCCTTCTTGAAAGTCCTACTGTCAATTGCAACCAGTCATAAATTATATTTCATTTTTGCTTGTCTGCATTCTTTAATAATTTTCTGACCGAGGAAATAAACCCTTTGAATGTTGAGATATATAACATATTTTTGAAGGAGGCAGTCAAGATCAGTTTATAAAAGTTTGCATAGAATATTCCCAATGTTCCGTATGTCTAATATATACTTTTAAGGATAAACACATAAGAAAGTAAGTAGGGAACTCTGGAAGGATCTACATAAAGAAGTTAGCAGTCCTTATTTCTGGTGGGGGTATTAGAAATTTGTACTGGCTGGGGCACCTGGGTGGCTCAGTCATAATCTCAGAGTCCTAGGATGGAGCCCTGTGTTGGGATTCCTGCTCAGCAGGGAGTTTGCTTCTCTTTCTCCCTCTGGCCCCCCCATGCACATTCTCTCTCTCTCTCAAATAAATAAAATCAAAAAAAGAAAGAAATGTGTACTTGCTTCTTACAGGGACGCCCACTGTTTTCATCATCACCTTTTCCTCTTCCTTCTAGAACAGAAATCCTCCTTCCTGTAGGATACCCATTCCTTATATTGCAAGGGAGTCTTGCCTTGGTTCCAGCTCCTCAGGCCATTGGTTTACTAACCCGCCCAATCAGACCATTTATTTGTAGTCCTGGGGATTTGGTCAAGGATGCACGTGATACACACCCAACTAATTGCATCTATCCATGAGGCTCTTCCTTTCTAGTAGGGTCGTTCAAACACTAAGAATCAGTCTGGGGTTAATCGTGCTTACTTTTAGACCTCTTCTGCATGGAGAAATGAACAGAGAAAGCAAGAGAGCATCCTTTCAGTGTTGTCTGAGCCCTGGATAGAGCCCTGCCTGAGTCATCCCTGTCCTAGGGACCAATATGTTCTCTTGAATCACCTGCGCCAGTTTGAGATTGATTTCTCACACTTACGACTAAACAAGTTCCGTCTTTAACACTTCTATTTTGCTCCCCTCTATTTTCTACATTTTCCCACAACGAGCATGCGTCACATGCAGAACACATTTCAGATTTGAAAGAACCAAGAAAGGAATGGGCAGATCAGCGTTTATCTGCAGAGGGCTGCGGGCTGAGCCCCTGTCATCTGGGGAAGGTCATCTGCCTCTGGCTCTGGGAGCCCACCAGCTCCTCTGAGGTCTCCAGGCCTGACTCGCTGCTTCTAAAGACTTTCTCCCCCCAAATCACTGATAAATCCACATTTGCCAGCACCCCCTATTGGTCCCGGCTTTCCGGTGATAATTAGTTTGAAGCGGGTGTCTCTTTCCCTGTGGGAGAAAAATTCTTTCACGGCGTGAAGTGGAGCAGAGTGTGGGTGGCTTTACCAGGGAGGCAGAGAAGCTTATGTAAGTGACATTATTATATATGATTATATCACCAGAGTAGGAGAGACTCATTCCTATTTGGGTGTTATCCCGACCCTTATGTTTTAGGCTTATGTGAAATAAGATGGTGAAGAAAAGCCACGTTCTCTTTCCCTCATCCAACCCCAGAATAATGTCAACACTTCTTCAGCCTTACATGGTCCAGGCACTGCTCTAAGCTTCCAGGTGCTAAATCCTCCTAGAAACCCTGTGGGGGGAATATCATAATTATCCCCATTTCAAAGGTAGACAGACTGAGCTACAGAAAGATGGTACGACTTACCCAAGATCCCGTAGCCAGAAACGGGGAGAGTCGAGACCCCAACCCATGCCATTCACATCCCACACCCACGTTTTAAATCTCTGAGAGAAGCCAACGCTGACACTGTGTAGAAAACCACAGCCAACCAGTCAGATCTCTTGATTTGGTGAAATACACCATAAATTAGTCAGCAATTGGGGGAAAATAAACTATTTCTGTTTTCTTTTAATTAAAGTGACCTCCTGGCTTTTGCAAAGCCAGAATCTCAGAAATTGTTCTAGACCACGTTGTGCGTATGAGGCAGAGTTTCCAAACTGGAGGGCCAGAGACCAGATTCAGCCCACAGATGCGCCTGCTTCGGCTGCACCAGGTTATTTTTCAATATGTTTTAGGTGGGGGCATGTGCTCCTTAATTACCACAGTCCCCACCACCCCCTAAGGGGTCAGACCTGGCCCACTCGTTTCCATAGGGAATCTGAATTAGCAGCCTCTGATCCAGGGAAGCTTGATAACAAAAGAAAAAGGAAACTTGTTGACTTCAGAAGAGAACTTGGATAATAAGCTACAATGTGTCGAGTGCTCACTCTATGCCAGGTCTCCTATAAAGTACTTCTCATGCCTTGTGTCATTTGATCGCAGCCAGTCTTGTGAGAGGCTAGGGGTATGGGACCATGACAGTGCACCTGCTGGACCTGAAATCCAGCAGGGAAACTAATGCAGGCCCAGTCCTAGAAAACACAGGACTCCTCCGACATGGGACCCCTCAACCTTTTTCAGGCTGCACTGCCCAGACGTGCTCCGCCCAACCTTCTCTCCTTCGCTCAGAGTAAGACTCCAGGACTTCTTTAGCAAAGTGTTTCACCGAACTGAGTCCTTGCACACTGCTTCCCAGAACATGTCTGCCTCTTGGAGCACCCAGACTGACACAGGGGCTTTCCCAAGATCCCACAACTAGCAAGTAACAGAGCCAGGATTTGAACCCAGTCACCTTGATGCCACAAGCCAGCATCCTGAACCATGACATCACACCCCTCTTTGGCAAGGGCTCTAATTTTCTCAAACTCCTTGGTTCAGAGCAGCTGGAAATCCTGACCCAAAAGTGAGCCAGGGCCAAGAGGGAGAGTTCCAGGATCCAGAGCCAGGCATGATGCTCATGTCTGGATTCCTAACAGTTGCCATGTTGACCAGGAAAGAGTGTTGGCTACCCAGAGCCCCAGGAAGGAAGCACAGGTGAGGAGAAGGGACATATGTCTATGATGCTCTTTTCGAATAGTCAGCCCCTTCCCCCAGGGCTGGTCGCAAACAAGGCCATGCAGTACAAGAGTGAGCACTGGACTGAGAGTCCGGGGGTGGGGGGCGGGGCACCCAGCCTACCCCACAGAGATTCATTAGCAAGCAGGAGTTGTAACACAGGGCTCTGTAGCTCGTGAAGTATTTTCATGTCTACCATCCTCACATTTAATCCTTAGAATCGTTATTTGTGTGTGAACTTTTAACTTTGTTAAAGCATTTGCATGTTTAATTGCACCCTTGTGAATTGAGGTGAAATTCACCTTATTAATCATCACTAAATAAATCCCTGCAGTCACTCCACCCAGCGGCGCTTGATTTTACATCAGTCTGGGGAGAATGTCCTTACAGCCTTAACTGTGGGGTCATCCTTACTGCGATTCTTTGACTGCTCTGGCCAGAGTATATCTTCCCACAGCAGTCACACGTCTTCTCCTCACTCCTCTAGATTGGCAGCTTGGGAGAGTGACTGCCTCCAGCCTCGAGCGTCCCCCAAGGTAGTCCACACCTGCCTCAAAGTCTACGTCCCAGCTTAGACCGTTCCCAGACACACGCTCTCCATTTGGTGAGAATCCATCCACGTACATTCCAGGATTTGGTGTCACTTTATTTTATGAACTCTTAAGAGAAAATATAATTTACCTTCTTGAACCAAGAGACATTTAGGCCCAGGGAGTTTATACAACTTGCCCAAAGAGAACTCTTAACCCTCTACCCAGAGTCTTCTCTCCATTCCCTCAGCTACTAACATATTCTGACACCCAAATCCAAATTTACAATCTTTTTTCATTTTTTAAATTTTGTTTTGTTATGTTAGTCACTATACAGTACTTCCTTAGTTTTTGATGTAGCATTCCATGATTCATTGTTTGCATAGATACATGCAGAATATTCTACCCTAAAACAGAATACTTATTCTTCTTGAATGCACATGGAACTTTCTCCAAAATACACCATAGACTGGGTCACAAATCAGGTCTCAACTGATACCAAAAGACTGAGACTATTCCCTGCTTGATATCAAACCACAATGCCTTGAAACCCAAACCCAATCACAAGAAAAAATTTGGAAGGAATTCAAACACTTGGAAGTTAAAGATCATCCTGCTAAAGAATGAATGGGTCAACCAGGAAATTAAAGAACTTAAACAATTCATGGAAACCAATGAGAATGAAGATACATGGGTCCAAAACTTACAGGATACTGCAAAGGCAGTCCTAAGGGGGAAATACATTACCAACCAAGCCTCTCTCAGAAAAATTAGAAAAATCTCAATTGCACAAGCTAACCTTACACCTAAAGGAGCTGGAGAAAGAAGAGCAAATAAAACCTAACCAAGCAGGAGAAGAGAAATAATAAAGATTAGAGCAGAGATTAATGAAATAGAAACCAGAAAAACAGTAGAACAGATCAACCGAACTAGAAGCTGGTTCTTCGATTTTACAGTCTTCCGTTTAAAATCTTCTGATGGGGGTGCCCGGCTGGCTCAGCTGGTTAAGCATCTGCCTTGGGCTCAAGTCATGAGCTCAATGGGATTAGAGCCCACACTAAACTCCTTGCTCAGAGAGGAATCTGCTTGTCCCTCTCTCTCTGTCCCTCCCCAGCTCATAAACTCTCTCTGTTGAATAAATAAAACAAACCTTAAAAATTAAATAAAATCTTCTGATGATGTGCCATAATCTATGCCTGTTCCCAAAGTCTGTTTCCCCCAGTAGGACACACATGACAGGTGACATTCATGTGAGCAGCACTCTCTGTGGGTGTACAGTGGAGTGGGGGGAGTGTAATTTCTAGCATGTCATTCCCATCTCTTACTTTTTCTCCCTCCAGAGAAACACATATGCCAGTACAGGAGAGAAACATTATCAGGGACATACGTACATATTCATTTTAAATTTTTATTTAACAAATTGTTGGGAAAGTTCTTTCTAGGAACCATAACCCCTCATAAAATTCTTCCCCAGGCAAACTTCTGGGGGAAGTTTGCCTGGGGAAACTGAGGAAACTTCTGCAAACTGAGGTTGCGACTTGGACTGAGAAACTAGTAGGTGCTCAGTAAATGTGGGTTGAATACATAAAGGCATGAACAGCAGAAAAAGGGAGCTGGAGGGGTACAGTGGGCTACCAGACTATGGCTTAGGGACAGTGGGGAATTCCTGGGTTTATGAAGGACCCAATGACATCAAGGGCTGAGCTTGAGGGGGAGAAAAAGAAAAGGGGGCTGAGCTTGTGGGACCAAAGGGAATTAAGGCTTAGGACAGCATTTCCCCAACAGTAGTCCCTCAAGAGCCACCAACTATGGTTACACTGTACCCGAGTTTCACCTAGGCTATTACTTAATTCATAAAATTAAAAAAAAAAAAGCAACTCTCGCTTCTAAAAAAACTAGACACACTTACTGAAAATGGAAGCTTTTTAACACTCCTGTAAAAAAGAGAACCAATATTATTTGTCATAAGTTGTGGGCAACCATGAAAAAACACAATAAAGACCTCCCTCCAAATCAAATGTCAAGTAGGGTTCTCTACTGAGAGCTCTGTGCCATGAGGACGGCTCTCTCTTCACTGAAATAAAAGGGAGGGGGCAGGACGGCGTGAGGGTCATTCTAGTATCAAACTGACACGTGCTCCTTGGTGGAATCAGGTTCCAAGAGAACCAAAACGGGACTCACAGTTTCTCTTCAAAACACATCCCCGGAGCGTCTGCGTGGCTCAGGTGGTTAAGCGTCTGCCTCCAGCTCTGGCCGTGATCCCGGGGCCTGGGATTAAGCCCTGCATAGGGCTCCCTGCTCAGCAGAGAGTCTGCTTCTCCCTCTCCCTCTGCAGCTCCCCCTACTCATGCTCACTCCCTCATGCTCTCTCACCGTCAAATAAGTAAATAAAATCTTTAAGCAATAAAAATAAAAAACACATCCCAGAGACTTGACTTCGCACTGCCTCTCTCCCGGCTCTCTGCCCAAGTGTTAGCTACCTGAGAGTTAGGCAGGACCAGCAACCTCAGCGTCTTTATTAGAAACAAGGCCTGCGGGGGGCGGGGCCAGTACGCATGCCCAACGAGCCCCGCAGGTGCTTCCGATGGACGCTGGAATTCCAGACCACTGCGCTCAATTACAACCTCCCCCCCCCCACCCCCGGCCCACCCCGCCCCCCACCCCGCACCTGCCAACATTCCCTTTTCCACACAATCGCTAAAGGGATCCAAAATCGTAAGTTATACCATTTCATTTCCCTGATGGGGTTAAAATAAGATCCAAAGTTCTTTCCCTCTCCTACAAGGGTCAGAGGCTAGACCCTACCTCCTTCTCTGCAACCTATCTCCTACTACTCTCTTCCCTGGCGCTATGCTTCGGACACCCTGACCTTCTTTAAGTCCTTCAAACGTCCCCAAGAACACTCTGGGCATGGAGCCTACTTAATAAATATTAAATGAATGAATGAATGAATGAATGAACGAAGGAACTGAAAATCCCATCTGCTGGGAACCTCCCTCCCACCCAGCAAACTGAGAGTTATTCATCCTACAAATCTCCACCACTCCCTGCCACAAAATCCTGCTTTGTTCTTCTTCATCATGTAACACATTCATGTCTTTGCTTTTTTATGTTCTTCCTCCTTCACTAGAATGAGTCCCAGGAGGTCAGGGAGCTGGGGTGTTTTGTGCATGGCTGTATTCCTAGCACATCGAACACTCCCTGGCACACAGTTGGCATTTAATTAATATTACTTGACAAAAATATCAAAGGAACGACCCCCGTGGCCTATTTAATCTATTGTTTATAGTTTGGTTGTCTACTCTTCGGCTGCCAGGAACAAAGCTTTCTCTGATTTAGAATTATGTCCTTGGGCTAGGTTACCAGCCAGTTGGTTTTCTTGGGCCAATGAGAACGGCCATGTTTAAGGTCCTGAAGGCCAGTGTCAAAGTGTTTTCCAGAAGGGTCAGAACCCCTGCAGCCCGTGTTCCTGAGTCTACCTCAAGCCAAGCTGGTGAAACCTGGCATTATCGCCTTTAAAAATCCTCACAGGTAGAAATGCATCTGTGTGGTTCTAATTTGCATTTCTTTGATTACTGGTTAGGCTGATCATTTCCCCATGTGCCTGGCTAATTGCTTTTCATCTTTTTCCAGTTGTCTGTTTACACCCTTTTGCTTGTTTTTCTACCCACTTTCAGGGCTTGTCTTATTGATTTGTTTGAGTTCTCTGAAAAATAAAGACATTAGCCCGTTTCCCCTCATACATTAAAGGCTTAATTTTTTGCCTCTGCTGATCCCTGCACTCAGTTATATCCCTCTGTATTTCCTTATTCCCTTTTACATGTTTATACCCCACTTGGCATTTCTCTTTTCACTTGGTTTTAGATTTTTTGCACAGTTAATTATTGAATATGTACCTAGAAGAAGCCTCTAAAGTCTTCCCATCTCATTTGGAATATAAGATACATTTTTTCAAAGATTTACTTATTTATACGAGAGAGAGAGAGAGAGCATACACACAGCAGGGGCAGGCAGAGGAGGGAGAGAAAGAGAATCTCAAGCAGACTCCCACTGAGCACAGAGCCCCCATGGGGCTTGATCCCAGGACCCTGAGATCATGACCTGAGCTCAAATCAAGAGTTAAGCGCTTAACTAACCAGGTGTCCCTATAAGATACATTTCTTAAAATCACCTACACAACCCTTCATGATCTGCCTCTCCCCTCCCATACCCACTCCATAGTACCTCTCTGATCTCAGTTCCTACCATTCTGCCCCTAGATCTCTCTGCTCCAGACATGCTGGCTTTTCTGCTCACCTTCAAACATACTAGCCATACTTCCACCTCAGGATCTTTGCACATGATCTTCCTCTGTCCAGAAGGCTCTTTCACCAGGTACCTGCATACTCCCTTACTCCCTCAGGTCTTTACTCAAATGTCATCTCAATGAGTCCTTCCCTGGTCACCTTATCTCAAATTTCAGCCCCTGTGGTAGAAAGAATAATGCCCTCCTTTAAAGAGGTCCACATCCTCATCCCTGGAACCTGTGAATATGTTACCTTTCATAGCAAAAGGGAGGTTGCAAATGTCAAGACATGATTAAATGAGGATTTTGAGATGAGGAGATGGTCTGGGTGAGCCAAATAGAATCCCAAGGGTACTTTTAGAGCGAGGCAGAGCAGCCAGGGTCAAAGAAGGAGATGTAACAAGGATGCAGAAGTCGAAGTGTTGCAGGGCCAGGAACCAAGGAACGTGAGTAGCCTTTAAGAGCTG
>CM052805.1:12241838-12258059 GCA_028533885.1 Nasua narica | reverse complement strand
TGAATACCAGAGGGGTGACCCTTTGGCTCCCTCCTCCTGGATGGGGGTTCTCAACCTTGGCAGCCCCTTTGAATTCCCTGGGGAGCTTTTAAAAATCCCTCCGCCATGGACATCCTCCCAAACTTTTGAAGTCACGATCTGAAGTCAGGGCTGGATGCAGGCACCAGAATGCCCCACAGCCCCACAGCTGATTCTAGCAGGCAGCTGGGCTGGCAGCCCTGCCCTAGACTCGGCATTTCCTTGGGAGCCCAGGTACATACCGGAGCAGCATGCCTTCTGGTCCAGGAGAGGATGGAGAGCATCCTCCTATCCTTGTGGGAGCCGTAGGAATGCATCTGGATCTCCCTCCTGTCCTCCTCCTCACTGCTTCTAATATCTATGGGAACCTTCTCTGTTTGGAGAAACCTACCTCCCCCCAGGACATCATTCTTGCTTGGCTAACCACGCTCCCTCTGCTCCAGGCAGGCGTATCAACAGGGTGTTTGAGCTTCAAGCAGAAGAAACCTACGCCGGCAAACTTGAAGAAGGAATGAACTGGAGGCAAGGAGAGGAATAATAATGACAGCCACCTACTTGTATCGAGGGTTTACAGTGCCCCTGGCATTATCCTAAACCCTATAGGTATTCTCACTCTTTCAAGTCTCCAACAACGGTGCGGAATCCATATGATTATTATTATCATTCCCAGTTTCTCAAGGAGGAAACTGAGCTCCGGTAGAGGCGGTAGGATTTTCCCACAGTTACGTAACTACAGTCAAACCCGGAATTGAAACGGTTACTCTGAATCTGCAGGGCTTCCAAGGCCCATCCTTGGTGCTTCCGCGCTTCCCTCAGTGGGGTGAGACATCCCTCTTTCAGATGAGGCATGTGTGCCGTGACTTTAGGACACTAACCCAATATGTCACACCAACCCTCTGATTCTCTGGCGTCCAGTGATGCAATTCAATTCTCGTATGAGCTACCAGTAGTTAGCAATGACCCCGCAGGTTAAGGTCCCAGCTTTGACCACAAATGGAGTCCCCAGGCTACCTGCACTTCTGCCTAGTCAACTATAAATTCAGAAGTTCCCATGGCCTCTCCCTTCCCCACCACCTTTAGGTCCAATTGTTTGCTAGAAGGACTCAAAGAACTCAGCAAAGCACTACCCTGACTCTTAGAATTTAACTTAAAGGATACAGATGAACAGCTAGATGAAGAGGGATATAGGGCAAGGTCTGGGGGTCCTGAATGCAGGGGCCTCTGTTCCTGTGAAAATGGAACGTGCCACCCTTCTGGCACGTGGATGTGTTCGCCAACTGGGAAGTCCCCCAAAACCTACTGTTTAGGGTTTTTTCCAATCATGGGTCCACTACATGGGTGTGGTTGGCCATTGGTGAATGAACTCAATCACCAGCTCCCTCCCCTTCCTGGAGGTCAGAGGTGGGGCTGAAAGTTTCAACTCTAATCAGGTGCTTGGTCTTTCTGGAGACCAACTTCTTTTTGGGGACCAGCCCTGACCATGACCGTCTAAGGGCCCCACCATGAGTGACCTCATTAGCATAAATTCATATATGGTTATGAGGGGCTCCATATGTATAACAAAAGACACTCTCACCACTCAGGGAATTCCAAGGGTTTTAGGAGCTCTGTGCCAGGAAGCAGGACAAAGATCACTAGGTATTTTTTATAAAACCACACCAGGAAAGGTGGAAACAGGACACCCCTGGGAGGGTCAAGGGTTCTGGGTAGTGGGGGCTTATCATCTCCCTTATGATATTGGGAGGAGAGAACCCGAGTCTTTTCATCCTTATTACCTCTCTGCTTGAGATTCAGATTCCAGGACGGAGCACAGGTCCCTCCTTCTGTTCTCCTTTCGTTGAGAGCAGTCATGACCAATGGCCTTCATTGGGGAGAAACTCCAAAGGGCAGCATGAGGGAATATTTTAGGGTGGCAGAACATTCTACGGCTTCCTGGTGGTGCTGGACATCCACAGATCAGTACACCACCAAGAGTAAATTTTACCGTATGCAAACTAAAAAAAAAAAGTGGGCATCGCTCTAAAAAGAGGATGTTGGAAGGAACACCGGTCAGTCAAAAAGCCAATGAGCGTTGGATACAGAGGGAACTCCTGTGTTTTATACGGGTTTGTGTTTCTCTGGTGATTTTCAGCAAGGATGTGTGGGGTTCCTGTTAGACTTTGCATTGCCCCCCTTCAGTTTCCACTAGGTTGTTGCTTGCTCCATTAGGGTATTTTGGCCTGTGAGGGCAGACACACATCCTGGGAAAACCGTTGTGGTGGGCCTTGTAGAACATTCCTGTGGCTGATTGAATCAAGGATTCTGTCCCAGTCCTGGACTGAACACATCAGAGAGACATGATGTGGTGAGTCATGGACTTTTGAGGCAAACCTAGCTGGACCGAAAACCTGGCCCTCCCACTCACCAGCTGTGCGACGCTGGGCAAGATGCCATTTGCCCTGAGAACAGCAGCATGTGCCCGGCCTGCCCCGTAGAGTTGTCGCAAGGGGGCGAGAGGATTGAGACAGGTACTGTGCTCAGCATGGGGCTTGCCACATTACAATAACTGCTGAACAAAGGCTAGCAATTGTTGACCAATTATTTTATTTTATATGATTTTAAAGATATGCTTGGTGATGTCAGGAGGGAGTGAGGATGGGAAATTTGATGATTTCAGGAGTTCAAGCAAGAAATTACTAGAAGAGGTTGGTGATAATGTCAGCAAATCTGCAGGTCTGTATGATGTTTCTAGGGGTCAGCTCCAGTCTTCTCTAGTGGGCAATAAATCTGGAAGACCGTAATCCCCAGAGCTAAGATGAGGGTACCACAGAGTGTTTGCAAATGGGTTGAATAAACTGTCAATACTACCTTAAGAAACCAATCAACTGACCAACCAACCACATGACCTCAGGTAAATAATGTTTCCTAAAATGAGAGAATGGTCCCTTTTTCCCCTCTGAGCCAAGAACTAATTGAAAAGTAGATACTTGATAGTCATCAGAATAAGAGCTTTGCTCTGGTGCATCAACTTTGCAGAACATATAAAACCCTATAGTTACAAATTGAAGGTGCTGGGAAGAAAAAGTATGGTGACAACCCAGGACAAATCTGGATTAGACATGGGAGCCAGGGAAATAAAATTTAATGTCTGATCTGAAAGAGTACCTGGAGGTGAGACCTTTCCAGCTGAGGGATCAGCATATACGAAGGTCCTGTGGCAAGATGGAGAGCAGCATGTTTGTAGAACCAAAAGAACGTCAATGTAGCTGGAGGATAGTGAATGAGGGAAAGCAGGTAAGGCCCACATTACACTGGGCCTATGGGACCCAATAACAATTGTTCATTTTGTCCCAAGATCAAAAAGTGTTAAGCAGGAGAGTGATATCAGTAGTTTTACAGAAACTTGGTCTGGCCACAGTGTGGAGAATCAATAGATCTCTCCTTTTTGGAAAGGACTGCATCGTGACACTCCCTCTGCGAGTCTGCCTTCCTGCTTATAGGTACTTTTGTTTGTGAGATGAGGAAGAAGGACAGCCCGGTGGCAGGAGGAGGCTGGTTAGTAGCTCCAACCAGGAAGACCAGGCATTTGCCAGCCCAGTGGAGGATGAGTGTAATTAAGAGGGAATGTATAAAGACCTGGCTTGGTTCCTTTTGCCAGTGATGATTATACCACACATTCTTGATTTGATATCCACTTGGAAAGGTATATTGGTCCCCAGTTTGAGTTCTCAGTCCAGGGCTGGTACAAGAATGTGAAAAGCAAAAATCCTCTCTGGGAGATAAAAATCCAGTGGGCTTTTTATGTTGTGTCTCTCGTCCCTTGACATGAATTGGCTTTAACTAGCTGTCAGATGAAACCCCAGTGCAACCATTAATTTGAAGTGGCCTTGGCTGATGGACGAAGGTATTATTTTGTGGCTTAAAACCTCAGCAGTTATGTTCTTCCTCCTCCAAGGTGGTGATGAGACCCATTTAGATGTGACCCTTGCCACATCTGAGTTGTGCTCAATACTGTTGAGTTGTGCTGGGAAAACCTCCTGAATTAGAGACAAAATAACGATGAAATTTTTGTAGGATAAAAGTCCTACCTTGTGTATAGAAAAGCATATGGAGGGGTGCCTGGGTGGCTCAGTCGTTAAGCGGTTGCTCAGGTCATGATCCCAGGGTCCTGGGATCGAGCACCACATCAGGCTCTCTGCTCAGTGGAAAACCTGCTTCTTCCTCTCCTACTCCCCCTGCTTGTGTTTGCGCTCTCTCTCTCTCTCTCTCTCTCTCTCTCTGTCTCTGTCAAATAAATAAATAAAATCTTAAAAAAAAAAAAAAGGAAAAAGCATATGGAGAGGGTAGAACTGTGTTCTACTTATGAGTCATTCATCAAAAAAGTATTTCTTGAGCACTGTCCTGGACATTATTGGTTACTCTTCCTCCAGGGAATTGTCCTTAACTCATGGTGCTTAGAGATACCTGGGGGATCATGCTTGCTGCCCACCCCCCGAGGGTGGCCCACTGCCAGTAGAAAAGGCATCCAAAATGGTGGCCCCATGATGCAAGTTGGATAATTCTATGGTGTCATTCATGTGCCAGAGCTCCCTGTGGGATCAGGATGAATCTAGGCTTCTGATGAATCCATATCCGCTCACCTTCTTCGGCTCTCTGATCTCCCTTTCCTAACTGCCTTTCTCCTGAGAACACCCCCTTCATAAAATCAGGGTATAAGAATCCCTGTGTGAGGCTTTGCTTCTTGGGGACTTGATCTAAGACAAGTCCCCACTGTGTGCCAGGTGCCAAGTCTATAATGGTCAAAGCCTCTGCCCTACTGCAGCTCAGTACCTTCTAGGGAGTCTGATTTTCCATATCTGAGTCTCTATAATTTTGAGAAGTCTCTTAAGCTCTGCCAGTTCCAAGTTTCTCATCTGTCAAAAGGTGGTAAACAGCACTTGCCTTGCTCAAAAGGACCAAGTAACAGCAGCTCAAGGATGGTTTTAGTTCCCTCTAGAATCCTTCAGCTTCCCTTCCTTATAACTGCTTCTAGACAAGAGTCCTGCCTTCTACTTTCAGCTAGGTTGCTGCTCCTGTATATAGAAATTCTAGATCCTTCACTGGGTTTTTAGAACCATAGGTGGATGGAATATTGGACTTCTTTTGGCTGTACTCTGCCTAGGTGTTTGTTGAATGAATCAATGATAGTAGGATTAACAGCAGCACTATCATTAAAGTCCCACATATCTAGCCCTTACTATGTACCAGACACTGAGATAAGCACTTCATTGCTTCTTCTTGTAGTGAAGGAAATAGAGACATTGAGATACCAAGAAATAACTGAATATGAGAGCAATTTGAAAAACTTTACATAAGGGGTGCCTGGGTGGCTCAGTAGGTTAAGCATCTGCCTTTGACTCAGGTCAGGATCCCAGGATCCTGGGATCAAGCCCCACATTCAGAGGGGAGTCTGCTTCTCCTTCTCCCTCTGGCCTCCCCCCTATTTGTGCATACACTTTTTTTCTCTCAAGTAAATAAAATCTTAGAAAAAAAAACAATGTAAAACAAAGTTGGAGACATCACAATTCCAGACTTGAAGCAGTATTTACAAAACTGTAGTAATCAAAACAGTCGGTGCTGACACAAAAATATACACATAGATCAATGGAACAGAAAACCCAAAAATAAACCTACAACAATATGGTCCATTAATATGTGACAAAAGAGGCAAGAATATGCAATAAGAAAAAGACAGTCTCTTTAATAAATGGTGTTGGGAAAACTGGACAGTGACATGCAAAAGAATGGAACTGGACCACTTTCTTACACCATACACAAAAATAAATTCAAAATGGATTAAAGACCTAGAAGGGAGAACTGAAACCATAAAAATTTTGGAAAAGAGCATAGGCAGTAATTTCTCTGACAGCAGCATCTTTCTAGATATGTCTTATGAGGCAGGGAAACAAAGCAAAAACGAACTATTGGGAACACATCAAAATAAAAAAACTGCACAACAAAGGAAACAATCAACAAAATTAGAAGATAAACTACTGATGGAAGAGGATAGTTGAAAATGACATATCTAATAAAGGGATAGTATCCAATATATATAAAGAACTTATACAAGTGGGCATCTGGGTGGCTCAGTCGTTAAGCATCTGCTTTTGGCCCAGGTCATGATCCCAGGGTCCTGGGATCGAGCCCCACATCGGGCTCCCTGCTTGGTGGGAAGCCTGCTTCTCCCTCTCCCACTCCCCCTGCTTGTGTTTCCTCTCTCGCTATCTCTCTGTCAAATAAATAAATAAAATATTTTTTTAAGAAAAGAACGTATAGAGGCACCTGGGTGGCTCAGTGGGTTAAAGCCTCTGCCTTTGGCTCAGGTCATGATCTCAGGGTCCTGGGATCAAGCCCCACATCGGGCTCTCTTCTTGGCGGGGAGCCTGCTTCACCCTCTCTCTCTGCCTGTCTCTCTGCCTACTTGTGATCTCTCTCTCTCTCTCTCTCTGTCAAATAAATAAAATAAAATCTTTAAAAAAAAAAAGAACGTATACAGCTCAACCCCCCGAAAACAAATAATCCAACTAAAAAATGGGCAGAGGACAGGAACAGACATTTCCCCAAAGAAGACATCCAGATGGCCAACAGACATGTGAAAAAATGTTCAAAATCACTCATCATCAGGGAAATGCAAGTCAAAACTAACAGTGAACTATCTATCACTTCACACCTGTCAGTCTTCTTTTTTAAGATTTTATTTATTTATTTGAGAGTGACAGAGCAGGGTGAGGGACAGAGGGAGAGGGAGATAGAGAATCCCAAGCAGATTCCGCACTGAGCTCAGAGCCAGCATGGGACTTGATCTCATAACCTTGAGATCATGACCTGAGCCAAAACCATAACTCAGGTGCTCAATAGCCACGACACCCAGATGCCCCCTACTGGTGGAGTTTTATCATGGATCCGTCCTATGCTTGGGTTTTAGTGAAGGAAAAATACTGCTAATAGTTGATAATTTATTTGCTCGTGAAATTTTGATAGAACTTCAGTATAAGGCACTATATCCTGTAGATACACTGGAGTCCCTGATTTTATGATTTATGGTTTTATTTATGATTAATTACTCCAGGACAGGAGAATGTTTGTTTGGTTTAGTGATTTTTTTTCATGCTGGCTCTGGAATCAAAGACACTTGGTGGGATTCTTGGCTCTACCATTTATTGGGTGAATTTGGACAAGCTATGAATCTTTTTGAGATCAGCATTCTCATCTCTAAAATGGAGACAACAATATTTCTCACCCACAATTGCTGTGAAGATTGAGATAATGCACAGAAAGCATCTAACACAATAGATCCGATATATGAAGTGCTCAATAAAAGGTAGCTTCTCATATTCATACGATCTTCTGAAAAGGATGAGGCTTGTCAAAATGGAGTACTTTTGGTGAAATGGGGCTCTATCATAAGTCCGACATCTCTTTGTGGGTGAGTTGTCAGTTTCTCCTTCTCCTCCTCCTCCTCCCCTTTCTTGCCCTTCTCCCCCTCCCCTTCTCCTTTCTCCCCTTCCCCTTTCTCCCCCTCCTCCCCCGCTCCTCCTCCTCCTCCCCCTCTTCCTCCTTCTGCTGCTGCTACTTTTAAAGATTCATCCATTCATTTGAGAGAGAGAACATGCATGCATGCAAACTAGGGGAGGGATAGAGTGAGTGAGAGAATCTTAAGCAGGCTCCATGTGCATTGTGGGACCTGAGGCAGGGCTCAGTTTCATGACCTCAGGGTCATGACTGAGCCACCCAGGCACCCTGAGTTATCAGTTTCTTAAGTGGCCATTTCCATTGTCTGGTCTCTGTTACATCGTGATGGAATTCCTCACTGTGAGCCTTAATTTCCCCGCTTTGAATGGATAAGGAGGAAGGCTTACTTTTGGTGGAAATGTGTGTCTAATTTCTGAAAGAAGTGCAGTTCTGCTGTATTCCCAACATCAGATGCTGCCTGGCAGAACCCAGTAACTCTTATGTAGCTAGGAACCTAGAATGAAATGATGTTTTACTTAGAATGAAGTCAAAACAAAAGAAGTGATTTCACACATGAGGCAGGACCTGGGTAGGATTTTTACTCAAACCAGTGGTACAAGCTGAAAATGTAAATATAAGTGAAACTACCTCGGTAAGCTCAAAAAGAATACATTTTTTAAAATAATTATTAACAAATTTGGGATTTGAGTGGGAATGTGATCCTATTGTTTTGTTTTCCCCAATGAAACCATGCATTCTGTGATGATGGGAGTTTTTTTACGTTCACTGTCCAGTTGTTAATCACGTGACCACATGTGACCCCTGAGCACTTGGAATGTGGCTAGTGTAACTGGGAATTTTGAGTTTTATGTCATTTAAATTTAAGAACTACATATGCCCTGTGGCTGTCGTACTGGGCAGCACAGTTTTAGATCTCTGGTCTGCTCTTCTTTTTAATTAATTAATTAAAATATTAGAACACCAATTTTCTAATTAGTTTCAGATGTAGAATTCAGTGATTCATCGTCTTCCACAATACCCAGTGCTCATCCCATCATGTGTCCTCCTTAATGCCCATCACCCAGTTACCCCATCCCCCCATCCACCTCTCCTCCAGCAACCCTCAGTTTGTTTCCTAGAGTTCATCATCTCTTATGGTTTGTCTCCCTCTCAACTTTCATCTTACTTTATTTTGCCTTCCCTTCCCCTATGTTCATCTGTTTTGTTTCTTAAATTCCATGTACGAGTGAAATCATATGATACTTGTCTTTTGCTGACTAATTTCCTTAGCATAATACCCTCCAGTTCCATCCATGTCAGTGCAAATGGCAGGATTTCATTCTTTTTTGTAGCTGAGTAATATTCAGTATATATATTGCATATATACACCACATCTTCTTTATCCATTCGTCTGTTGATGAACATCTAGGCTCTTTCCACAGTTTGGCTATGGTGGACGTTGCTGCTGTAAATGTTGCGATGCAGGTGCCCCTTCGAATCACTTTGTGTCCTCTGGATAAATATCTAGAAATGCAGTTGCTGGGTCATAGGGTAGTTCTCTTTTTAATTTTTTTGACATACCTCCAAGCTGTTCTCCGGAGGGGCTGCACCAGCTGGCATTCCATCAACAGTGTAAGAGGCTTCCCCTTTCTCCGCATCCTCGCCAACACCTGTTGTTGCCTAACTTGTTCATTCTAGCCATTCTGTCCAGCCTACTCTGTAGCTTGCCTGACAATTGAAGTTTGGACATTACAACTACCTAGTGAATCCCAAAATATTTTTAAAAGAGTAGGACTAGTCATACAGAAGTAGTGACAACAGCCTTTTCTTGCATAGTGCTTTACAGTTTCAAGGCACTTCCGAACACGCGATCTTACTGGGTGCTCAGCATCATGGCACCCCTCATCTGCAGGTGCAAATACATGAACTATTTGTATTGCTGTCTTATCAGGGCTCTTTTGGTTGCAGGTCACAGCAATCCATCCAGTAGCTTAAGAACCAAAGGTGGATTTATTGTAAGAAACTGTGGATGTCTGGGGTGCCTGGGTGGCCCAGCCGGTTGAGTGTCCAACTCTTGATTTTGGCTCACATCATGATCTCAGGGTCATAAGATTGAGCCCCAGTCTGGCTGCGGGCTCAGAGGGGAGTCTGCTCAAAGATTCTCTCTCCCTCTGCCCCTCCCCGCAGATTGTGCACACGTGTGCATGCGCACTCTCTCTCAAATAAATAAATAAATCTTGAAAAAGAAGAAGATAGGGATATCTAAGGGGACTGCAGGCAGAAAGGGCCCCTGGAGCTCAGATGGGTGGGTGGGGACGGAGGCAGCCTCTCCCCGTTGTCTCTGGGTGACACATTCCCTGCCTCTGCTCCTCTTGGGGCACAGCTCCTTGATTCTCTCCCAGGAAGGTTGAAGGTTGTCGCTGAAGATGCTCAACTGAGTGAAGAGTGCTCTGGTGTAAGGGCGACCAGAGATGTCTAGTGTTTCCTGAGTTTCATTTCCCCAGTCCCGGGAATTGGCTCAGCTTAGATCAAGTGTCCATACGTGGTCCGCCTGGTGCGTGGGGCTCACTTCAGCTCTGGAGAGCTTTCCTGAGAGCCCAGGCATGTGAGACAGGAAGGCCTTTGCCAGTAACAGCAAAGGCAATTGAGATTTAGCAAGACCATGTGGCATCCCTTCTCCTCGGGGCCCTGGGCTTGCCCAGCTGACTGCCGGCTGGTAGTAATCCAACCTCTGCTTGGATGTCTCCAAGCACCTCTGGCTAAGGTGTTAGGAGAGAGCTCTTTTTTCTCTCCAAATCCATTCATCTTCCATTCCTTTCCATCGCAACAAAGGGCACCGCCATCTGCACGCTTTCTGGAGGCAGCATCCTGGTGTTCATACCAATTCCTCATCATTCGGCTCATCTGGAAGACCCATCATTGCAACCTCCAAAATGTACTTAAAATTTGCCCATTTCTCTGCATCCTTACCGTCACTGTCCTGGGTCTAAGTTGCTATATTAGTTTTCTGTTACTGCCTAATGAATC
Organism: Nasua narica; assembly: GCA_028533885.1. NCBI lineage: Eukaryota > Metazoa > Chordata > Mammalia > Carnivora > Procyonidae > Nasua > Nasua narica. The sequence continues at coordinate 12,247,544 of CM052805.1, read as the reverse complement.
ACCCCCAAACTTTATTAAAAGGTGGCCATTGATTCTCATGTGCACCCAGGGCTGAGAATCACCCCTTCAGATTAATAAAGAGGACTACTGTATATTAGGACAGGTACTATGAAGAATTTATATAGAGTTTATATAGAGTTTATAGAGTTATAGAGTTTATATATAATTTTGTCACTCATCAGCGTAGAACTCACTTTCTTTCCAATTTTATTTATAAAATAGGAAGTCACTTCCCCATACAATGTAAAAGTTTGTTTTAAGAGTCCCAGAACTGTTAACTTATTATAACTCTGAGATTTTTTTTAAGAAAAATATATTATAGGAAGCTATGTTTATTCAAATATTTGTTGTGGAAAGGACTATTTGTTCTCCTAAGGTCATAAACTAAATTTGTCACGGGATGGGTTGATTTTTGTGCTCTAAGCTTGGGATCATTAAACTACCTTTCAACTCTATCAGCTAGGATACTGAGCCTTTTCTATTTGGTATTCAAATTAGTTCTCCTTTACAGAAATGTTATTTTGGAAATAACTAAGTGACTCTAATGGATTACCTCTAAAATACAATGCAAAATCTTGATTTCCTATGAATCAGTAGTTTTAAAGAATCTTTCCCCCCCCATTCATTACACTTTTGCCAGAAAGAATCTCAGTCTTGTTTTTTTTTTTTTTGAGAGCGAGAAAGAGAGTGTATACATATACACATACATATACATACATACATACATACATATGGAGGTGGGGGAGAGAGACAGAGTCTCTCTCTAGGAAGAGAGAGAATCCTACCCAGGCTCCATGGCTCGTACACAGCCTCAGGCAGGTCTTGATTGCATGACTCTGATATCATGACCTGAGCTGAAGTCAAGAGTCAGATGCTTAACCAATGAGCCACCCAGGTACCTCAGCCTTTTTTTTTTTTTTTTAAGATTTTATTTTTAAGTAATCTCTATACTCAACATGGGACTGAAACTCACAATGCCAAGATCAAGAGTCATGTGCTCTACCAACCGAGCCAAGTAGCTGCCTTTAGTCTTAATTCTTTTTTTTTTTTTAAAGTAGTCCCCACGCCCAGCATGGAGCCCAATGCAGGGCTTGCACTCAAGACCCCGAGATTAAGACCTGAACTGAGATCAAGAGTCAGATCCTTAACCGACTGAGCCATCCAGTCACCCCTCAGTCTTGATTTTTGATGGCTTTTTAATGCCTGGTTCAAGTTTTTTAGGAAGCCAAGTTCTTCTTGGATTTCCGTGAAGTATCCCCAGTTCCTTTGATAAAATCCTTAGTTTGGTTTATGCTGCCGGAGTGCATTTCTGTACCAATCTCTGACAAGGGCAGTCATTAATCCCGGTAGCAGCCCTGCAAAATAAGTCTTCTTGTTCCCATTTTACAGATGTGTAATCTGAGCCCCAGAAGGATCAAGGAACTTTCCCAAATCTGCCAAGGTAATCCTTGGCTGACCACCCAGATCTAGTTGATGCCAATGCTTATGAATTTATACTCTCACAGAAGCCCCTAATATGGCACATTCATTTTTAAAAAGATAGTCACAGGATTTTTCAACTTTCACCACTGTCTAATTCCAGTGTATTTTCATCATCCCAGAAGAAGCCCTCTACCCATTAAGCAGTCGCTTCTTATTTACCCCTGCCCCTCCCCTCCACTGACACTAATCTACTTCCTATCTCTATGGATTGTCCTACTCTGGATGTTTCATATAATTGAAATCATACAATGTGTGGACTTTTGTATCCAGCTTCTTTCATCAAGCGTAATATTTTCCAAGTTCATCCATGTTGTAGCATGTATCAGTCCTTCGTTCCTTTTTACCACTGAATAATATTCTACTGTGTAGCTTTACCACATTTTGGTTTTCTGTTCATCAGTTGATGGACATTTGGATTATTTCCACCTTCTGGCTGTTGCGAAGCAGATTATTTTACGATTAAAATTCTGTCATAGGAGTCTTGTTTTTCAAATGAGGCAGAAAGGCACATTCTGTTTCACACACTCTATTTATTTTTAAATATTTATTTATTTGAGAGAGGGAGAGAGAGCATGAGCAGGGGGGAGGTCATAAGAGAGGGAAAAGCAGATTCCCTGCTGAGCAGGGAGCCCAGCGTGGGGCTCAATCCCAGGACTCTGAGATCATGACCTGAGCCGAAGTCTTAACTGACTGAGCTACCCAGGCACCCCTCATACACTTTTAAGAAAATTACTCTCTGGGGGGGCTCTTACAGTTATTATTTCTATGTAACAAATCCTACCAATATTTAGTGGCATAAATAACAGTTTTACTATTCTCATGGGTCTTACGGGTCAAGAATTAGGACTAGGCGCAGAGAGGATGGCTTATTTCTGCTTCATGATGACTGGGGACTCAGCTTGATAGCTAGGGATTGGAGTCATCTAGAGGAATCTTTTGTCACATGTCTATATTTCATGCTGACTGTTAGCTGGGACCTTAGATAGGCGGTTCTGTAAAACATCTACATGTGACCTCTCCACACAGTCTCTCCACACGGGCTAGTTGGACTTCCTCAGAACATGGCGGCTGGGGTCCAAGAGTGAACATCCCAAGAGAGCAAGGAGGAAGTACAGATAGTTTGTATGCTCTATCCCTGTGAGTCAGATAACATCTTTTCTGTTACGGTCTGTTGATTGAGGCAGTTGCTAAGGTCTGAGGGAGTGTGATTATAGACTCCATCATTCAACATGGAGAATATCAAGGTCACATTATTATAAGAACATGTGGCATGGGAGCTATTGTCATGGCCATCTGTGGAAAAACAGTCTACAACAGGGACCTTGCCCTGGGTTGGGCCCATAACAGGTATTCAGTAGATCCTTATTGAATTGACTAGAATTTTTGCTCATCAACAAATTATACTTAGGTCTGTCCCTCTGACCCGTTCTTTAATCTACTTCCTCCCTCAGAAGTGACTTTTCTGGGCATGATTCTAAAGCTTTGTTTTCTTATCACTAGCTTAGAACCTCTTTCTGCAATTTCCTAGCTGTGTTGTCTTGGACAAGTCACTTTGCTTCTCTGAGCCTCAGTTATCTTACTCATAAAATAGGGGAATGTGTTTGTTTCTGCTCCACAAAATTGTTCAGGGAATTCAATAGACTGAGGCATAACGAGTGCTTATGACAGATGCTGGCTGGGTAAAGGTTCAATAAATGGCAGAGATTTTTATTACTGGTGTGATTATCCAAATATAATCCCCATTTTCTTATGCTTTCCAGGATCCAGTCTGAACCTGAGGGATTAGGGCCAAATCCTACTTGAGAAGAAATGGCAGAAATTTCAATTCCTCTGCTTTTCTTCCATTTCTCTTAAGATTTCCCATCGTACCAATAACTTCCCATTTACCTGCAGAGAACTCGGACAAGCCATGGCAGTTGCTGCGGACCTAAAATAATAAAAAATAATAAAGCCCCAGTCTCGGGGAAGTCTCCACAGTCCTAAAGTCAAAACTTGCGATCTTGCCTCGCCCTGGAATTATCCTCAGTTAGAATCCCCAGCCTCCCTGCTGTTGTTGCTTGTTGCTGTAATTATTCTGTCATCATTAATTCAATGAAGCCTATTAACCCACCCCAGATAGTGTGTTTATCAACAGTGCGTGTTACCTATTCCTCCAGACAGGACAGCTGTCACACTTCAAGCCTGCTGTCTCTTTGTCTTTCTGTGGAGGTCCAATACTGTCAGCTTGCCAGCGTTCTGTAGATATTTTAGAATCCCCATGAATGTTGTTGTAACTTCCCAAAGACCAGGTGGCCCGCTGGCCCGGCGAGGCCCCACACTTAAGAGGACAGTAAGATGCTCCCTCCTGCAGCCTCGGGGAAACCTTTTCCCTTCTGCTTTCTCTCCTTCTTCTGCAACCTTCCTTCCTCCAAGAGGCTTAGAGCTTGGGCTCTGAAACCGGACTGCCTGTGTTTGAATCCCGGCTCTGCCTGCTGACTGTGGGGAGGTAGCTTAGTCTCCTCCAGCCTCTGCTGGCTCATCTGTAAAATGCTAGTAATAATGGTACCCGTAGGTTGGGAGGATTACACGTACGAACATGTGTGAAACCCTTAGACGCTGTGTGGCTCATAGTCAGTGCACAGGAACTGTTGCTACTGTTACTATTCTTTCTTTGCTCTTCCCTCCTGTCTTAGCTCAGGCTGCTATTAAAAAAATGTGACAGACTGGGTGGTTTAGACAACAGATCTTTATTTTTCGCAGTCTTGGAGGCTGGATGTCCAAGGTCAGGGTGATGGCATGGTCAGGGTTCTTGTGGGGGCCCTCTTTTGGGTTGCAGACTGTTGTTTTATCTTGTGTCCTTGCATGGTGGAAAGAGAGCTAGCTAGCCCTCTGGGGTCTTATATGGGCTCTAATTCCAGTCATGAGGGCGAGGCCCTCATGACCTAATCACCCCAAAGACCCTACTTCCTAATACTGTCTCATGGGGGTTAGGATTTCAACACAGGAATTTTGAGGGGACACAAACGTTCAGTTCCTAATACCTTCCGTCCAAAGGAAGAAAGCCCTTCTCCAGCATGTCTTATGTGGCAGGTGCTCACCTCAGTGCTGGGGTGAACTATTCCTTGTGGCACCTCCACTGAGGGAGACACAACTTGTGAAAATGCCACAGGGTGCTGTGAATGTGTGTAACAGACACAGCGCACCTTTGGTGGAGGACGTGGGGCTGGTCAGGGAAGACTTCCTGGAGGAAGTGACATCTGAACTGCGTTCCTAAAACATAATAAAATATTTCCAGGAGGATGATTGTAGGAGTGTGTGTGTGTGTGTGTGTGTGTGTGTGTGTGTGTAAGTTAAGGACAGAGCCCCTCTGACTGTGGAAACTGTATAGAAAACTCTGAAGGAATGTTTATTAATTTTTTGACTAGATAAAACTTTCACATGGTTTGAACTTCAAAAATTACAAAAGAATAAATAGTAAAAGACCTCTGGCTTTCCTATTTACCATTCCCTGCCCTTTAGGCAACAAATGAACCATTCTGAAAAATATGTATACATAAGCAAAATGGGCATATACTGTGCCTTCTTTTTTTTTGAAACATAAAAGTTGCCTACTTTTAAAATTTTGCTTTTCTCCCCCTTTCTCTGTAATATGGGTCTGAGAGATCCTTCCATAGGAGTATACGGAGAACTTCGTATTCTTTTTCTCAGAGCCTGCAAAGGATACTATGTAGTAGACTATAGTTCATTTAAACAGCCTCCTACTGATGGGTGTTTGGGCTCTCTCCACCTTTTTATTATTATAAACAAGCTGTGGTTGAGAATCTGATACCTGAGTGCTATGCTTGTGTGCAAATAAATCTTTGGGATAAATGCCTAGAAGTGGAAGAGTTGGGCCAAATGTTGTCCTTTTTTTATAGATATTGTTCAAATGTTCTCCATGGAGGCCGTACCAATTTACACCCCATCTCCAGCAATGTCCGAGAGCGTCTGTTTCCCTACAGTTGCACAGACAGCTGTGGATTATCAGTTTCTTTTTAATTTTGCCCATCTGATAGGTGAAAATTGATATCTCAGCATAGTTTTAATTTGCATTTCTCTTATTATGAATAAGATAGAGCATTTTTTCACTGGTTTGAGAAGCCCTTGTATTTATTTTCTTAGAGATTGTCCTTATCTTTTGCCCATTTTTCTGTTGGTCTGCTCTTTTTCTTATTGATTTTATGAATTAGAGAAATTAGCCCTTTT
>CM052805.1:12214228-12241338 GCA_028533885.1 Nasua narica | reverse complement strand
TCTTCTGCCTCATTTATTCTAGCATTAAGAGCCTCCATTTTTGTTTGAACCTCATTAATAGCTTTTTTGATTTCATCTTGGTTAGATTTTATTTCTTTTATTTCTCCCAAAAGGGATTTTATTTCTCCAGAAAGGGATTCTTTAATCTCTTCCATGCTTTTTTCGAGCCCAGCTAGCACCTTGATAACTGTCATTTTGAACTCTGTTTCTGACATATTACTAATGTCCTTATTGACTAGGTCTCTAGCCGTCGGTACTGTCTCTTGTTCTTTTTTTTGTGGTGAGTTTTTCTGCCTTGTCATTTTATCGAGCTAAGAATAGATGAGTGAGAGAGAAAAGTATTCTGGAGTTCCACAGTTTTCACTGATTGATGAATTTGGGCTTGACTGGATATTCTCACTGATCTTCTGGGGGAGGGGCCTTTTGACTTGATTCTCAAATGTCTTTGCCCGAGGCGGAATTGTTCCGCCCTTGCCGGGGGATGGGTCAAGCAATTTGCTCAGGTTCGCTCTCCGGAGTCTTTGTTCCCTGAGCGCTTTCCGTACCGCCCTGGAGGCTGGGAATGCAAATAGCAGCTCCCAGTCTCCGGCTGGAGGAGCTGAGTGCTGGAGTCCCTGCTACTCAGCGCACCCTCAGAGGAAAGCAGTCAATCACTTCTGTCTCCTGGGTCCCCGCACAAGCTCTGAGCTCAGCCACTGGTGGCTGCATGTTTCTATCTCTGGCACGCGGCCCCGTCTGGGCCCAAACCCAGCAGATTCTTGCTGCGTGCTGCCGCACCGCTCCTCCCTGAGGAGGAAGGAGGGGGTATCTCTGGAATGCCTTATGGGGTCCCTGCTCGAAGGGCCGTGGCCACGGTCTAGGGTAAGCCCCAGTTGAAAACACACTGTGTGGCTCTTTCTCTACTGCTGGCTTCTCCGCCCCAATATCTGGGAGCTCTGCCGCACTCAGACACCCCTGGTCTCTTTGTGACCTCACAGGTCCTGAAACCACACTGTTCCCGCAAGGGCTAAACCCCCCACTTAGCCTCTGGAGCGATGTCCCTCAACGGAGCAGACTCCAAAAGTTCCGATTTTGTGCTCCGCGGCTCTGCGGCTGCAGGGAGCCTCCCCCGCCCCCCCCCCCCCCCCGCAGCGGTCTCTCTTCCCGTCGCTTTGGATTCACTTTTCCAAAGGTCCTTCTTTCGAAAAGTGGTCGATTTTCTGCTCCTAGAATTGTCTTCTCTCTGCTGTTGAGTATGTTGGCTTTTAGACTGATTTGATAACTATCTAGATGAACTTCTGGAATCCGACTCTATCTCAACCTCCTACTTTTCCGCCATCTTGCTCTTAAACCCCGCACCATATTTCTTTTTGTTTGGCTAAGGGACGTGATCTCAGGGTGGCGAGATTGAGCCCCATGTTGGGATCCATACTCAGTGGGGAATCTGCTTGAGATTTTTTCTCTTTTCCCCTACCCTTCCCCCTCAGCGTGCTCTCTCTCTCTCTCAAAACAAAAAAACAAAAAAACAAAAAAAAAACCAAACATTTTACTTAAAAAACTACATATGGAAACTTTGTGGTAAAAACTTCAAAAAGTAGTACTGACAGATGTAACAGTGAAAATAAGGCTGGACCTTCCAAAGAGGGAAATCCTGGGTTTCTTTTTGGAGGTATCCTGTGTGTACACAACCAAAAAATTTTTAAATTAACTCTTTAATTCCAGTAGAGTTAACACACAGAACCAAATATTTTCTGACATTAAAGAAAATACCAAATGGCATCCTACAATCCTTGTTCCTCTGTATCTCCCCCCGCCTTTTTCCTATTGCGCCATGTATCTTAGAGGTAGTGTGATTTCATTTCAGCTAGTCCCATTTCATTGTGTTTAATGGCCACATTGTTTTCCACTGTGAGGCTGTGCTACAATTTATTTAATCAGAGCCTTACTGAAAGACTTTTGGATTGTGTCCAATCTTTTGCCACTATAACCAAGGCTGCATTAAGTATCCTGGAACATCTATCTTTATGCATACATATGAGTGCATCATAGGTTAAATCTCTAAACAGAAATTGCTAGATTAAGGGATATGCATTTTCACCTTTGATAGATACTCTCTGTTCCTAAAAAGAAAGATTCCTTCCCGCATGTCTACAGATCTTTCTCTGTTCCTCCTGTCTACTTCTGATTCTTGTCCTACGGTATTGTTCAGGGTTGAACCATTGGAATAAGTAGCTCAGAATGTATTCCTACGGGAACCCTGGGGAAACTTAGAGTGGTAGCCTTTGAATCTTGGCGAGTTTTGAAGATGGGAAGAACCAGGCACTGCTGTTGTTACTCAGATCATACTTTTAATGAGAGCGATGGAGGAGCATTGAATGTTGTTTTCACGAACATGTTTACTGAAGAATTCCATGCTGCAAGTGGGATGATTTATATCCCTGGGAGATCCCAGTAAAAAATGTGCACAATACCCTTTAATTTGATCTGCTTTCCCTGTAGCACCTAAATATTTAGGGCAAATAGAAAATAGTTCTGATTTACAATCTCTATAAAAATTTTAAGCAACCTAATAGGACATTTGATCATGAAATTGCCTGAAATAATGTTGGCAGTATTTGGCCATATTTCTTTGAAATGGCCTGTAACTTCAGTGCAAACCCCCAAACATGGATTTTTTCCCCCTGCTAATAACAGTCTTATTAATAAAAGAGTGATTTTCTTTACAGATCCTCAGCAGCTGTGTTCCAGTGCCTTTGTTCAATAAAGGTAGAGATAATAACTGTCTCTAAAAAGAAAATGTGCCGAGGTCCTCGGGAGAAGTGGTGGAAACAAATCTTTTATTAAATCATATCAAATTGTGTTTCTTGTTTACTTTTTTCATTTTGTAAGTCACAGTCATATCTGCTAGTTTTGGTAAACCTTGCCTCACATTTGTCAAAAGAAAACCACTTGGAGGCTTGGTATTCTTGAAGTTAAAAGCTGTGCAATCAATCAGGGTGATAAATTTCCCACAATTAACTGTCATAATGACATTTCTGAGTCCGTTTCTCTATTTACCCCTGCTGATATCTTCTCAGATTTGTTAACTTCTGAATATGTTCTCAGATGTTCTATGGGTGCCTAGAAAAAAGAGCAGCAGGAAAGTGTGGTCGACAGGTGAGGTTTTTTTTTTAACCTGTGCACAGATTCATGGCCACTCTTAGAGTAATAACATCTCTCTTTTCCTTGAGGGCAGGTGGTTCACATGGGCTAACTCTCTTCCTAGTTGTAGGGGTGGGCCTGTGACCTAGACTGGCCAGCCAAAACATCCTTGCTCAAGATGGACCCATCAGAGCCAGGAAGAATCCTGGGACTTTTACTACAACTAGTGGAAATGAGAACTTTCTTGATTGGCATTCTTGAAAGAACAAGATATAAACCTGCTTATGGTTATCTTTCCTCTCCATGGGAAGAGTACTTGAAGGAAGACAAAAACAGAAAGAAACAGCTGAGAAATGGAGGAAGACACATTCCTGATGAGACCATTTGAATTCTTGAATCTAATCATGCCCGAAGTCTTACCCATCAGTTAGGCAAGCGAATCAATTCTAATTTTTTCTTTAAGTCTCTTTGTGTTGAGTTTCTGCCACTTGCTTCCAAAAGAGTCCTAAGCACTTGTGTTTTATGATTTTCAGGGAAGTCCGTTGTGCAGGAGAACATGTCCAACACCGGTATTACCGATGTCTATGATAATATATCCGCTCTCTTTTCCCTCGTGTTCTCAGTGGTCACCATTGTATAATGGACTATCTTCAGACTGGAGCATCTGCTCTAGCCCCCTGCTTATCAGACCATCTTGGCCCAGCAGATCTACCGTAGTTTCAAGAATTCTCATTATTAGAATTTCTCATGGTGGGGGCGGCTGGGTGTCTCAGTTGGTTAAGTATCTGCGTTCGGCTCAGGTCATGATCTCAGGTCATGGGGTCTGCCCTGTGTCAGGCTCCCTGCTCATCAGGGAGTCTGCTTCCCCTTCTCCCTCTTCCCCTCCACCCTGCTCATGCTCACTCTATCACACACACACACACACACACACACACACACACACACACACACACATTCTCAAATAAATAAATAAATAAAATCTTTAAAAAAGAAACTCTGAAACAAATAATACATTATATGTCAATTATTTAAAAAATTAAATATTTTAAAAAGAGAATTACTCATGGTTGTCCCATATTCGTACTCTGTGGATATGGGGTTTACCTGTGCTATGCCCAGTCTTCCTCCTGCCCTCCCCCGAAAGCTCAGTAGTTCCTTGTGAATGTAGTTGTACTTATTCTACATTGTGCCCCAGAGGGTTTAGAATGAGATTTCCAGGCAGCCAGCCACTGTTCTCTTCTCCCAGCCTTGCATCTCTAAGATCTTGCGTCCATTTCTAGCTCTTTCCTTGCCTTCCTCAAATTAAGCGATGACTTAATTTGTGGGAGGAGGGTTGATGTGGACAGGGGTGTGGACTAACACTTACAGCATGCCGTCTGCATATCAGACACTGTGCTAGGTGCATTCACGTGTGCTCATACCATCTTGTGTTTCCCATAACACGTAATGTCATTGTCTGTTTAATATTTTTTATGGTCTCGATCCTGTGCTGAGTGCCTTATCAGGTCATATCTAATCTAATCTTTACAGAACCAGGAGAGAGGTATTATTATCTCCAGGCTTAAGCTGAGGCTGAAGAAGGTTAAGTTACTTCCCTGGGTCATGCAATGAGGAAGTGGTGGGAGCAAGATTTCCACTTAGGCCTAAATGACTCAGAGTCCAATTTTCTTATTTCTTAGGCCAGCACTGAATGACCTACGCGTCTTGCTCATCTGTGAACTTCTGACCTCATAGCACTCCTGTGTTATCCTTGGTCCCCAATTCTCCTTCCCTCTAGAGCCTTGCAGAGAGGAGTAGGTTCTCAAAAATTACATACTGGATGAAGAAATCTTTACAACAACCCTGGAGGGCGAGTGTTTTTCTTTCTGTTTTACATCTGAGCACATTTGGGCTTAGGATCATTAAGGAACTGACCCAAAGCCAGGAGCTAGCTTTCATAAAGTATAATCCCATAATCCTGAAATTTCTTCCTTCGACAGAATTGAGAAAAATATTATAGAAGCTAAAGAGAGGGGTCTTCAGGATGTTCATGCATTCCAACATAGATAGGTTAATGAAGGCTCTATTAGGCTGGATTACCGTGCAGAAAGCAGCACAGACATTTGATGAAGAGAGAGCTGCGTCTATGTCACTGAGTCTCTACTTGAGCTCCTTATAAATCGTGAGCAGGTAGAACACTGCTTAATGGCGCTGGACAAAGCTCAGGGGAAAATGACTCCAGCGGGGAAATCTTTTCTGAAACCGAAACGATTGTTTGAGGAATCCGAATTGTAATTTTTCACTTGTTAGTCTCTGGTCTCTTGAGTCCCCGGTCTGTATCCTGGGTGCAGTGGATATGGGATTCTGGTGACTTTGTCCAGTGTGGGAGCACTGAGAGAGAAGGCAAACCAGCTCGAGGTGAGGAGAGGGGCAGCGAGTTCGGTATTTAGCAGCAGAAACTGGGACTCTGGTAGCTGGAACCGATAGCTCGAAAGGGCATCTCAAGGAAACGCATTTCTCGGGGCATCTAAGAACATGAGAGCTGCGCCCACAGTCTGACGTAGCTCTCTCTCTTTGAAAGCGCTGACATTCTGTTCAGCTAATGATGAGTTTTCTTCTCTTTCCTCCCAACACAAAGACGAGGCAAAAATGCAAGGGAAGAAAGAACAAGAAGCAATTTCCAAAGTCTTCAGGGTCCCCGGGATGGCTTTTGAACTAAGTCACACTGCTGTCATCCCGCAGGCTGCTTGTGCTTTTGGAGTAGTCATTGGCAGAATAACGAGTTTCATGAAAGTTAAGAGAACATAGCAGCTTAAAATAGCAGTGAAATTTTCAAGGGCATCTTGGGGGAGAGGGTGAAATGCTGTAGTCACCCTGATGTACTCATGGAAGCATTAGGTTATGTCATTAGTTAAAAATCCCAGCCATGGAGCCTAGAATGTATATAATTTACCCACTCATTTACCCCCCTCCCATCCATCCACCCACCTATCCATTCATCTGTCCACTCATCCCTCCATCCGTCTATCCACTTATCCATCCATCCATTCATCCACCTATCTATCCTATCCACTTATCCATCCATTTGTCCATCCATCTATCCATCCATCCACCTACCTATCCATCCTCCTATCCACTCATCCATCCATCCATCCACCCACCATCCATTCATCTATCCACTTGTCCATCCATCCATCCACCTAGCCATCCATCCATCCTCCACCCACCTAGCCATCCATTTTACCCATTCACTTAATATTTAACAAGCATAGACAACGTGCCAGGCATTACCTAAGGCTACCAATACCTGGTTCTCAGGAAGTCCCAAGACTGCGTTTTTTGCTGTAATATAATTTCAGAAAGCAAATTTGCTGCTGGGAGTTTTCGTTAAGGTGAAACAAAATGTTGTATTGAGTTCATATGGATTCTGACTCTTATATAACTGTACAGGTGGCAGTGAAAATCTTACGCAACTTATTTGCGAAGAGATGGTCTATAGTACAAGTTGCTGCGTCATGCAGAAAGACGGGATGCAAGAAACAGTTTTTGTTTTGGGTTGGTTTTGCATCAGAAGCCGTGGAATCGCGGAGCTGAAGTTGTTGTTTTGCTGGGCCAGGTGTTGCTAGTCCACTAAAAATAAGACCGTATCAGTGGACATCTTAGACACTGAGAAAACTCAGATGCAAGTGAAGTAATTTAGTGGACTCGTACTTGGTTATGCCCCACCACACTGAACTTCGGTGGTGTTCTGCTTTAAGCACAGACACTTAAACACACGTACAGTGTGGTACTAAGTCTGAGGGTCCGGAAGCACACAGACTATTTCAGATCCCTGACCTACCAGTTACTTACTCCACGGCCTTGGGAAAGGTGCCTACCCGCTCTGTTTTCAAAACCAAAAATAGGACAAACAGTGATACTTGCCTCTTAGCATTTTTTTGGGAGGATAAAATGGGACAACGCCCTGAGAACCCCGTGCCCACCATTTTGGTGAGCAAGGTTGGTTCTTTAAGGGACACAGAGTGGATTCATTGAGATCCACTGGTCAGAGCAAGTTCTCCATGATTTTTTTCCTTCTATTACATGACCTCCTTCATCTCAAGTTCTTCCTTTAACTCCACCCACACCACAGGTGCGCCTTCTAGTATAGGAATAGAGATTTCTCCAGATCTCCCTTCATATGTTAATTTAGATATAAGTACATGATTGCTAAAAATGCAGAATTGGCTCTGATTGCATAAATGGTTTGGGACCCCAGACCTCACTTTTTTCCACTCAACGTTCAATTTTTTGACATCTCCTCAATGTATGTAAATCTAATTAATTACACTCTGACCGTGGCCTGGGAGACAACATACGCCTAGACTACAATTCGCTTATCCATTTCCCTAGAGATGAACGATCAGGGACATCAGAGTCTTTGCTGTCACAAAGAAAATATGGTGAACTACCCCATGCATGCATCCTTATGGCTTTTTGGGAGAGTTTCTCTGGGGCCCGTATCCAGGCATGGAGACTGTTGGGTGGATAAGCAGTTAATTGTTCCGAGCACTGAGAGATTTCTATTTGGGATAGCCACTTAGGTTGCACTTCTCCATAGCACTTGATGTTCTCTGACTTTGTAATTTTTGCCAATACGATGGGTATAAAGTGGTAGATCATTGTTGGTTTAATTTGCTTCTCTCTGATTACTAATGAAGTTGAGTATCTCTTCATATACTTGTTAGCCATTAGTGTTTCCTCTTCTATTAATTTTCTTTTCATAGATTTTACCCATTTTTCCTTTGAGTTTCCTGATTTTTTTTCCTTGCTGTGTTGTAGGGGTTTCTCTAGATTTCAACACAAGCACAGTTTTAGACATTGCACATATCTTCTTGTGGTCTACAAGTGTGTAGATTACATCCTTTACTGAGCAGAAATCATAGTTTTAATGTGGTCAAACACTTCATGTCTCCCCCTTATGCTGGCTCTCTTTAGATCTTGCTTTCAAACCTGCACAATTCTAAAGTCATGAAGGTATTTCCTCCATTTTCTTTGATTACTTTTATAATTTGTCTTTTGCATTCAGGTGTGAAGGAAGGAATCCAATTTTATTTTCCCCATACAGGGAACCAATTTTCCCAATAAAATCTACCAAATATTTCAATCTTTCCCAATTGGGGTATAACACCAAGTCTCTTACATGTGTAGTAGTATTTCTGGAATCCCTATGTTCCTTTAGTGATTTATTTATCTGTTCCTAAGATGACACCACACTTAAAAAAGAATTACTATCTCTTAGCAATATGTTTTAATATTTAGTAAAGTGAGTCCTTCCTCTAGTCCCATTTTTCCCCCTCAAAATTACCTATGTATTCGTGCCTTTTAAATTTCTGTATACAATTTAGAATTAGTTTTTCAAATTCCTCAAAAAATTTTGCTGGAACTTTGATCAGAACTGCGTTAATCCGTGGATTAACGTTGGGGGGAAATTAATATCCTTATCATGTTAAGTTATCCTATTTGCGAACCTGATGTTTATCTTAATCTATTCAGGTGTTTTAAAATGGCCTTTATAAGAGCTTTTCTCTAGTGCATTCATTTTTGCAGGGGGAAGGGGGGTGTTTAGTTCCTACATATATTATGTTTTTGTCGTTGCTCCAATGTTTTAAATATTCTGTACAACCCCTGGCACATAGTGAGCGCTCAGTAAATGGTACTCATTATTGTGGTAGCTATCATAAAAGGAGGAAATCGTGGAGGGAGAGTCTCCAACTGTCTTTAGGAATCATCTTGATGCTCTGCAAATAATATGGATGTGGAGCTAGACACAGCTGGGTGCTGGTTCTGATTCCACTATTAGCCGTGTGACCTTGAACACACTTCTAGAATTTCCGGGCCTGTTTCTTCTTTAGGGAAAACAATGTTCATCGTACCAGTATTCTAGGTGTGGTATGCTCGTGCGGTGAGATCACAGGCTAGTAACCAACACAGTGGCTGGCACATAGGTGCTCAGAAAGGAGTTCCTCTCTCCCCCTGGTAAAAAGGAAAAAAGTTTGTCACACAACTGCCCCTTACCCCCATGAAACAGTCTCTTCATTTGAAATCTGCTTCCAAACTTTTTGTCTTTTCTGACCAGATGGATACAGAGAGTAGGTATATACACTCCCTTAACCTTACATCTTTAGAATATGAAGATCTTTAGGCGACACCTTAGCCTTCTCATCCTTAGAATTTAAACTTGAGGAAAGGAAGCACAGTTGACTCCACACATCCGTCTGGCTTCAGGTCGTCTATCCAAGCCAGTCATGCTAAGCCCATTTCCCTCCTCTGGGACTGCTTCGGGGATGGACGGGCCCATGCCAGTCTGGGCCAATGAGAGGCGAGGATGACCTTGCTGAGGGCTTGTGGGAAAAGAAATCCAGTGTTTCTCCTTCACTGTGCTGGAATCAGAGAGGCTCCCTCCCCTGGTTTCTGTGGGTAGTCATGTGAGGGGAGCCAGGCTGGGGAAGAAGGCCACTCTGTGGAGTGGGGCAGGGGCATGGGGTGCAGACAAATTCTGAATTCCCTTTTTTTTAAAAAACTTATTTTATTTAAACTTAGTTAACACACAGTGTATCATTAGTTTCAGATGTAGAGTTCAGTAATTCATCAGTTGCCTGTAACACACAGTGCTCATTACATCACATGCCGTCCCTAATGCCCATCACCATTGTGACCTGAAGAGGCACCGGTACCCCAATGTTTATAGCTGCAATGTTCACAATAGACAGACTATGGAAAGAGCCCAGGTGTCCATCAACAGATGAGTGGATAAAGAACATGTGATGTATATATACAATGGAAAATTCTGAGTTCCTGATATCAATATTGAGCTGCTGTGTTGGCAGAACCTGAAGCCTTCTTCCCCCTCAACTTCCTGTTATAAGACTTAATTTAGTCAGTTTGAATAGTTTTATGAATGGAATTGTGTCCCCCTCGAAATTTATAGGTTGAAACCCTAACCCAAGTTGACTGCAGTTGGAGATAAGGCCTTGGAAGAGGTAAAATTGAATGAGATCGTAGGGGTGGGACCCTAATCCAAATACACTGGTGTCCTTTTAATAAGAGGAAGAGACACTGAGAGTTTCGTTTCACAGAGGAGAGACCATGTGAGGACACAGCAAGAAGGTGCCATCTGCAAGCCAAGGAGAGAGGGCCTACCAGAAACCAACCCTGCCGGCACCTTGGTCTTGGACTTCCAGCCTCCAGAACTGTGAGAAAGCCAGCCAGTCTGCCATGTTTTGTTATACAGCCCTAGCTAACTAACCAAAATAGGAATAGACTTATTTGAAGTCTAAAGCACTGCAGTGGATTCAAGTCTCAAGTCTTTGGCGTGAGTCTGCAAATAATTGGCGCTCAAGAAATGCGTGATAATGAACAGGAATGTAAGAATCATTCTGAAAAAAAAAGAAGAAAAAAAAAAGAAGAAAAAAGAAAAAAAAAGAATCATTCTGAATTTATAGAGTGCGGTGGATCACACAATTCTGTGCGCTCTAGATTGTTTGAGCTTCTGAATGGCCTTTTGGTACAAGTACAGGCTTCCTATTAGTGGCATCTTTTAGACCAGAAAAGTGGAGGTTAACGAGTCTAAGTGATATGCTTGAGTCTGAGTAGCTAGATAAGTGGTCCATGTGAGATAAGAACCAAGGTCTTTTCACTCCTCTTTTAGTATATTTTCTATTATGTTCTGTCTCGACTAGGCTATGAGAAACTTGACGGTGGCAGCTGCCTCTTCCCTATTTTTCTCACCATAACTCTCTAGCAGACAGTCTATTTCTTAATGGTCATCACCACATGTTGGAAGAATAAACAAATAAATGTTATATGCTCATTGCATCTTGGAAGCAGCTCTCCTGGAAGGTCAGAGGAAGTGCTGTCTCCTTCTGGAGTATTTCTAACAATGTCCAGCAGTGGCTGTGTCTCATTTTGAAGGCAGTCGTCATGGGTGTGGTGTATTTGCTATATCTCCGGGTGCAGCTCTAGGCTCAGAGGTAACAAGCAATGATGACCTTGCAGAGGTCACGCTGCCTAGTGAATCCTTTCAGACCCTGAGGAAGGAGTCAAGAAGCAAAGACGGAAGAGGCAGTTTAGACCTGTCATATTGGGTACCCCTGGGAGCAATTTGCACTCAACACATAAATCAGGCTTGGGGTCTATCTAGTTACGACAAAGCTTAATGCCATTTGCTTGTCCGTCAGCATGCTGAATTATGACCCATGGTCATTGGGTTTATCAGTAGCATGCCCCATAAATCCAGTTAGCATTTCTTTCTGGGTGCCACAGAAGGTCCTTACCCAGCTCTGGCCTCGAATCTCAAGGCAGGTTGGAGACACGTGAGACTCTTGCCGGAGTGTAACAGGGCTGTGACTTGAGCCCTTTCTGACCATCTGGAAGCTCTTCCAATGACAGATGAAGACCTCCCTTCCCGTGAGGTCCTGTCATTCTTAGGAGTCCTGGTGTTACAAGAGTAGTTGTATTTGTCATTGTTTTTTTTTTTTTTTCTTTTTGTTCTGTGTCACTTCCTTTGGGGAATTACCCCTTGCTTGTGTTGCGTAGCTCGGAACCCCACCCCTGCCTACAGGGCTGAGTCAGTGACCACACTGGGCAATCCGAGCTCTCTCTTTTCAGTCTGAGTCTTGAGCCAAGACACACAGGGCTGGGAGGTGATCGAACCAGAGTCCTTTGTTTTTGAGACTATTGATGAGTTTCTGCTTCTGTCTCTGACAAATGAAATTACAAGATCTTTAAAACACACATCACGATGAATATAGTAAATACATTGATACACATATACATTATGAAAGGCGTTATCCCATCTTAATCCCGTTTTGATTAACATATCTATCTGTATCTGTATACTATATCTTTGTATGTTGATATATAGATATGGATCATATAGATATGTAACTCTCCCCTTCATTTCTGTGACCTTCCAAGTATCATTTCAATAAATAATTAGTTCTTTCTTGGGTGTGTTATGTAGGGTGGGTTTCTGTTGTTTGCTCTAAATACCTCTAAGTGATCCAGATGTAGTAGCACATGTTCATTTGTTTTATTATTATTTTTTGAAAAGATTTTATTTATTTGAGAGAGAGAGAAAGCAGGAGCAGGAGGGAGGAACAGAGAGAGAGGGAGACGCAGGGGCTTCGATGTGGGGGTTTGACCCCAGAACCCTGCGATCCTGACCTGAGCCAAAGGCAGATGCTTAACCGACTGAGCCACCCAGGCGCCCTGTTTTATTTCGTTTATTTTTATTTTTTTCCAAAACCAAGTAATTTTGAAAACACCTTTGTCAAAACTTCTAACAGTGTGGATGTTAGGTGAATGATGATGTTGATGAAAAATATTCCTCCATTCTTAACACCTTCCTATTAGCATAGAGAAGCAACGATCACGGCTTACGTTCCTGAACTTTCACTGTTTGACGAGCCCAGTGTTAGGAGACAGTGTAGAGCTCGGACTTCATCTGTGTTCAAATCTGGGCTCTGTCAGTTCCTAGCCATGCAACCTTGGGCAAATTACTTAACCTCTCTGAACCTTAGCATAAAATAAAATAGAAAGAATAGCAATACTTAGAGGGATATTATAAAGCTTAAATTAGTCAATACATGTAAAAACACTCCCGGTGTATAGTAAATATATGTTCGCCCCTTATTGTTGGATATTTTAGCTAGGAAGGAAGGAACGAGAGAGAGAGAAAGAGAGAAGGCAAGCCCAAGGCCACACAGGTAGGGCACTGTGGGAGGTGGGATTAAATAAAATCATGCTTCTGAGTGCCCCACCTAGAGTCTAGCCCATGGAGAATGCTCTCTAGACTGTAGCTGTTATTCTTCTAAGTGTTTTGTGAGCCCACATTTGAAACAAGTGTGCGAAAGTTGCCCCTGGAAAAATTTAAAAGCAGAGATTAGAGCCCCTCTCCTCTCTCCGCCATCACCTGGTATGCCTTCCTTTCCCTTCTCCGTCTGGCGTGGCTATCAAGCCCTACTTCCAATAATCCATGCTGCTGTGCTGAGTGGTCACCGACCTATCAGTGGTTGTTGAAGGTTAAGTCCTTCCTTCGTCTCCTTGCATTTCAGTGGGAAATCCCACTCAAGACCCTGGTGGCTTCCTCAACGAAAGCATTTAGGGGGCATTGGTCTCTCCCTCTGGGGAGACTCTGGAGATGTCCCTTTGGAAGAGTTATTCATCCTTGCTGAGGTCTCGGTGACTCATATTTTGCCTCAGGAGGGCCATTGTGCCTGAGAAATGCTTCCTGCTGTGGGTTACAGATGTACGTTGGCTATGGTAGGGGGAAAGCACGAATGTCAAGGGCACGCCGTCCTTACGGAATTAGAACATTGGAATACAGGCACGCGTGTGCATGGACGTGCACAGTCAATAATTTATTTAGTCCCAGCTGGTGCTGGTGGTGCCTGCATTATTTCCTTAACACGTATTACTTAATTCTGCTCTCACAGACGTCTTGGAAGTTTGGTATCATTTTCCCGGTTTATGGACTCAGAAATTGGGGCTCTGGAGTGGGCATCTGCTATCTTATTCAACATTACCCCATTTGTCGTGAGCATGTGGCTCGAGGAGAATTGACTCTTGGCTTTTTGTGGCTGAGAACTGGCCAACCTGAATAGCCTGCCCTCCTACCCTTTTACTGGTTCGGAGATGGGCCTGTGAGGCCACTGAGAGCCAGACGGGCAGCTTCTGTTGCAAATGTAGGGAACGCGCTGTCCTCTCTTCTTGGCTCGCGGGCTCAGGCTGTGGAATGCCAGCCTCCAGGAGTTAGGACATCCTAGCCTAACAGAAGAAAGCCAACGCCAAGGAAAGAGAACTGGAAGATGAGCGAACGCTTCTCGTTGTTATCCTTTGAGCCTCTGAATCCAGACACAAACCTCCCGCTCGAATATTCCTAGACTTCTCGGGTGAATCAACGAGGTCATTTCTGGGCTCAGTCCAGTTTCGATCTGGGTTTTCTGTCACTTGCCGTGGAAAGATTCCTGATGAATCTAGGTGCAGAGAGTGAACGGACTGGATGTTTGTGTCCCGTCCCCGCCAACACACACACACACGTTCATACATATCCTGAAGCCCAAGCCCCCGTGTGATGATATTTGCAAGTGGGGCCTTTGCGGGGTGGTCGGGTGGGGATGAGATCATGAGGATGGTGTTGCCCACGATGGGATTCGTGCCTTCCCTCTCCTACAGGGAGAGAAGGTGGCTGTGTGGAAGCTGGCGGAGACTTCTTACCAGGAGCCGAATTTTACTGCATCTTGATCTTGGACTTCTTGCCTCCAGAACTGTGAGAAAGAAAAGGAATTTCTGTCGTTTATGCCATGCAGGTAGAGGCGTTTTGTTAGGACAGCCGGATTTGGCTAATACGGCCCCCAAGACTGCCTGGGTCCAAATCTCATCTTTTTAACCCCCACCCACCAATGCACACAAGCCTAACATCTGCAAAAGGGACCTTTACAGAAAGTGGCCTGAGGCCGGGGGCTGCCTCCTCAGTAGGGACAGAGAATTAGTCGGGAGACATAAAGCAGAAAGGGTCGTATGAGGTCATGTCTTCTTGGCAGATGGGCCCCAACACTTCCCGCAGGTGCAAGCTAATGTTTTCAACCCTGTCATCCTTTCTGTCCCACGGGCCGGAATCCAACACACCTCCGTCTCATCAAGAGAATATAATAAAACTCCTTGCTGGGAAAGGGACAGCTTTATTTCTGTCTAAAAGGTCACGTTGAAAAGCTCACGAGCAACTCTCCTTGCAGGAAAAGAGATGAAGAATGGGGTGATGAGTTAGTTCCTTACAACCCACTGACAGACTGATGGAACATCGCACTGATGGACCCCAAACTGTATCTCCCACAAGTCTCCCCCAGAGAAAAAGTCTTCGTCCTTTTAGACACTCCCTGAAAATGGAATGAAAATATGGCAGAAAGCCCCATTGTCTGGGGGACATATGTTATTATTATTATTATAGCTATCATATACGAGCCAGGATTCAGGTGTTAAAACCCAAACACGCAGTGGTTATGGTACCACTGAGGCTCAGATAATATTCTTCCTGCGTCTCTCCTGTTTTGATAGCTGGCTGTATGGCAAAAGCCAGGCATCTCTGGGGGCTTAATATGATTTAGGGTTACTTTTCTGGCTACCTTTCTTTGTTGCGCAAATAAACAATACTATAAAAATCTATCTACCTATATTTCCCCCCTAAAAATCCCTGCAAAGAAGACTTGTTTTTTTGCCTTCAAAATGTTTTTACCAAGATCCCCAATTTAATTCTGGAAATCCCAATTTAACCCTGGATCCCAGTTGAATTCTGTGGAGCGTTAAAGCACATTTCTGTACTCTCTCTATTGGAACAGGGAGGAGGAGGCAGTGTTTTCTGTGGTCAAGACAAATCCTAACGTTTTGGGAAGGGGCCTCTCTACCAGAACCACATCCTGAGAATCACCGGGGAGCTTTATGAAAAAAACACCAACGCTCCAGATCCTAAACCGGAGATCTCTTTGTTTGGTCACGGGGTGTGGCCTGGCTGATGGGAGTGCTTTTTAAGTGCCCCAGGTGGTTGTAAGGTGCAGCCACCGCAGAGAACCACGGCTGCAAACCGATTTTAAAGTCCGAAGCTTTCCCCCTTCCACGGCTTCAGGTATAGGCGGCCCAGGGTGTCTGCGCCACCTGGATGCTAATTCCACCAGCTGTACCGATTGATCGAGGGACGGCGACACAGTCCTCGCCCTCCGGGAGGGTGCTGGTGATAAAGTACGGGTGAAGGGGGCCCCTGACTCCCAGGGCTGTGGTCAGGCCTGACTTTGCCTGGCAGAGAGCAGGTTATTATTATAGCTATCACATACGAGCCAGGATTCAGGATTCAGGTTGGCTCTTAGAGTCGCCGTTAATGCTATTACTGGTTTTCAAAATCTTTGCTGGCAGATGCTAGAAACCGGTTTTATTTAAAAAGGCGGGGGTGTTTGCTGACTCGAGGCATCTATCTTCCGAAGGGCGGGATGTGGCCTCAGGACAACCGGGTCCAAGGACTTCACGCTGTGGATTCTTTCCTGCTCTCTCTTTTTTTTCTGCCTCTCCTCCTCACGGCAGCCTCAGGCCCCAGGAGGACTGGCTCATATTCTAGGACCAGAAAGGAGCAAAGTACCTTTATCCCTGGCTTCAGTTGGGAAAAATCCCGAGGAAGGACTCTCGGCGTGCCTGGGGCTGGCTGGAGGATCAGAATCGCCAGAACGGGAGCGGGGTGTGAGGCGGTGAACAGAAAAAACAGTAGCCCCTACAATGACGAGAAGTTAGTTCTTATAGCAATGACCGTATCTGTCCATTCAACAAGTAGGTATCAAGTATCTATTATGGGCCAGACATGATTCTAGATGCTTCTTTGTGCAAGGGGCAATGGACTTCGTGTTTAAGAGAATACTGAGATACATAGTTCACATATGGCAAAATTCAGCCTTTTGGTTGGGATAAAATTCATACACAGCAAAATTCAACCTCTTTAAGATACGTCGTATTTTATGTCTTTTGCTGCTACTGCAAATGGTATTAAGTTTTATTCCTTTTTTTTTCTTAAGATTTTATTTATTTATTTGACACATAGAGATCACAAGTAGGCAGAGAGGCAGGCGGGTGGGGGGGAAGCAGGCTCCCTGCTGAGCAGAAAGCCCGATGCGGGGCTCAATCCCAGGACCCCGAGATCATGACCTGAGCTGAAGGCAGAGGCTTTAACCCATTGAACCACTCAGGCGCCCCTTTATTGAAGATTGTATGTATTTATTTGAGAGAGAGCGAGCAAGCGCGAGAGCAAGGGGAGAAGGGCAGAGGGAGAAGCAGACTCCCTGCTGAGCAGAGAGCCCTATGCAGGACTCGATCCGAGGACCCTGAGCCAAAGTTAGATGCCTAAGTGATTGAGCCACCGAGGTGCCCCTTAGGTGAGCCCTTAGATTGAGCCCTTAGGTGCCCCTAAGTTTTGAAATGAGAAAGTGTTGGCCATCAAGATATAGAACATTTCAAACATTCTCCCAAATCATCTCTTGCATCTTTGTTGTCAGTCCCTCCCTCTAGCCCCGGCTTCTGGCAAACACCAGTCTGTTTTTTTCATATAGTTTTGCCTTTTCCAGAATATCACTTAAATGGAATTATGAAGCACATGGCATTCTTTCACTTAGATTTGAAAAGTTGTTGCATGTATAAATAGTTCTTTCATTTCATTGCTGAGACTTAGGTCATTGTATAGACACAGGGCTGCCTGCCCACCCATTCATCAGCCAAAGCATATTTAGGTTGTTTTCTAAATTTGGTTGACCGTGAAGAAGTTGCCAGAATATTTGCAGGTAGCATTTTGTGTCAACATGCATTTGTACTTTATTTCGTAAATGCCTAGGAGCAGGGTCGCTGAATCATATGATAGGCATCTACTGAACTTCATAAGAAACTTCCAAAATGCTTTCCAAAATGGCGGTACCATTTTGCATTCCCATTGGAATGTCTGAGTGTTCTGGTTGCTTCACAACCTTGCCGACGTAAAGTGTTGTCAGTTTTTGTTTTTGTTTTTGTTTTATGATTTTTTTATTTATTCGTTTGAGAGAGAGAGAGAGAGAGAGAGCAAGCAAGTGCGAGTGACAGCAAGGGGTAGAGGGAGAGGGAGAAGCAGACTCCCTGCTGAGCAGGGAGCCCAACACAGGGCTGCATCCCAGGATCTTGGGATCATGACCTGAGCCCAAGGCAGATACTTAACTGACTTAGCCACCCACGTGCCCTAAAGTATCATCAGTTAAAAAAAAAAAAAAAGCCTTTCTAATGGGTAATGGTGTCTCATTGTGGTTTTAGTTAACAATGGTACTGAACTTCTTTTTGGGTGTGAATTTGCCATTCTTTTTTTTTTTTTTTTTATGCCTGTTCATATCTTAACGCCTGTTTTTTTTCTGAGTTGCTTAAGTGCTGCCTGTATATTCTGGATATATGTCCAGATATCAGATACGTATTTTGCATATATTTTTCTCCCATTCTGTGGCTTGCCTTTTCATTGTTTTAGCACTGTCTATTGAAAAGAGTTTTTTACATTTTGGTTAAGTCAGGTTTGTCAATGTTTTTCACTCATGGATTTTGCTTATACATATGGTATCATATGTAAAATACCTTCACTTAACCCAACATTACAGAGATTTTTCTTCTAGGCATTTTATAACTTTAGGTTTTATATTTGGGTCTGTTATCCCTTTTGAGCTCATTATTGCAGATGATGTAACGTATGGAATAAGATTCATTATTTTGCATATGGATGTCCAGTAATGATTCCAGTACCATTGAATTGCTTCTACACCTTCGTGAAAAAGGAGTTGACCTTATTCGTGTGGGTCTATTTCTGGATTCCCTATTCCATTCTGTATATCTCTAGGTTTATCTCTTCACCGATACCACACAGTCTTAATTACTGTGGCTTTAATAGTAAGTCTTGAAATGAAGTAGTTTGAGTTCTTCAACTTTGTTCATCTTAAAAATTGCTTTTGCTATTCTAGTTCTTAATCCCTTTCTATATACATTTACTTACTTATTTATTTGAGAAGGAGATAGAGGGGTAGAGGGAGAATCTTAAGCAGGCTCCACGCCCAGCACAGAGCCCAATGCAGGGCTCAATCTCATAGCTCTGAGATGACCTGAGCTGAAATCATGAGTCCAATGCTTAACCAACTGAGCCACCCAGGTGCCCCTTTCTATATACATTTTATAACCATGTTGTTGATTTCTACAAAAAAAAAACAAACCTACTGGGAGTTTGGAATTACAGTAAATTGACAACAGCGCTGTCTTTCAGTCCATGAACAGGGTATATATTTCCATTTCCTCAGGTTTCCATTTCCTCGGGTTGATTTCTTTCATCAGCATTTATAATTTTCAGCATACAGATCTTGCACATGTTTTTTTTCTAAGTGTTTCGTGTTTTCTGGTGGTATCATAAATGCTTGTAAGTTTTGAAATTGGGAGGTTCAAGTCTTCCATCTTTTTTTTTTTCCAAAGTTGTTTTAGCTGGGTTTTTTGCTTTTTCATATACATTTTAATATTAGTTTTCTAGGAAAAAAAAAAGAAGTCTCCTGGGATTCGTTAGGGATGGTGTTGAATCTATAGACCAACTTGGAGAAAATTACCATCATAATATTGGGTCTTCCAACCCATGAACATGGGATTTCTATCCATTTGTTTAGAGTTTTGTCAGCAATGTATTGTAGATCTCATTGTACAAGTACTGTATTTCTTAAATTTATTCTTAGGTCTTTTATTCTTTCTGATGCTATTGTGAATAGAATTGTCTTAGTTTCACTTTCAGATTGTTCATTGTTGGGATATAGAACATGATTGATTTTTGTACATTGATCTTCTGTTTCTTTTTGTGTGATCTTTGGAGCTTGTGTTGAAGGAATTTGTCCAAGTCATCTAAGTGGTTGAATATTTTGGCATTACATTGTTCATAATATTCACTTATTATCACCTTAACATCTACAGTATCTGTAGTGCTGTCACCTCTTTGATTCCTGATATCAATAAGTTATGTCTTCTTTCTCTCATTTTTGACCTTAATCAGTCTGGCTAAGGGTTTATTAGATTTATTGATTTTTTAAAGAATCAAGTTTGGGTTTTATTGATTTTTCCCTCTTGCACTTCTGTTTTTACTTTTATTGGTCTGCATTTATCTTTAGTAATTCCTTCCTTCTGATTGCCTTAGATCTAATTTTTTTTTTTCTAGTTTCTTAAGGTGCAGACTTAGACCATGATTTGGGACTTTTCTTATTTTCTGACATATGCATTTAATGATGTAGGTTTCCCTCTAAACACTGTTTTATGTATGCCTCGCAAATTTTAATATGTCAGCTTTTATTTTTATTAAATTCAAAGTAATTCCTAATTTTTAAGTATACCTTCCTTTTTGATTTATAAGTTATTTAGAATGGTGTTGTTTGATTTCCAAGTATTTGGAAAATTTTCAGATGTCTTTATGTTATTGATTTCTAGTTTAATTCTATCGTGCTCACAGAACATATTTGGTATCATTTAAATTTGATGAAGTTTGTTTTATAGTCCAGAATATCTTGCTGAGCGGTCCATGTGAACATGAAAAGAATGTGTATTCTATTCTTGTTGAATGGAATGTTCTATGTCAATTACACTAACTTGGTTGATAGTTTTGTATATTCTTACTGATTATGTGTTCTATCACTTACTGAGAAATTGTGATTTCCAAATGTCCTTGTGGCTTTGTCTCATTCTCAGTTCCATCAGTTTTTGCCTCATGGGTTTTGAAGCTCTTCTGTTAAGTACACACACATAATTAATATATAGTTTTGAATAGTGCTGGCCTAGTATATATTTTTTCATTCTTTTACCATTAACCTGTCTGTGCCTTTATATGTTTCTTGTAGACAGAATATATTTGGGCCTTCCTTTTTAAAATCCAATCTGGGAATTTCTGCCTCTTCAAGTGTTTATTTAGACCATTTACATTTAATGTCATTACCGATGTGGTTGAATTACAATACAGCCTCTGACTAGTTGAGAGTTTTTCTTGGTGAGCTGTGGTGAGTGAAAGGGGGAAGGGTTTATTCTGTTTCCAGAGAGTAATGGGCTAGTGGAGGTTTCAGCTCTATCCAGAGGCCAGCTATACCCAGCTCATCACACTTTCATCTGGGTCTCAAGCAGCAGAAACAGCAATATGGCAGAATGAGACAGTGATTGGTCATTCAACCAGACCTTTGATGAGTATTATCTCATTCATGTGGTAAATGCAATCACACCTCTGGTGTACAGATGAGAAAACTGAGGCTCAGGGAGACCTATATGATGCAGTGGTAGAGGGAAGATCTGAGCCCAGTTGTGTCTGAATCCAGAGTGCAAAAATCTTAATCACCACGTGAAAAGGTTATAAAGAAATAATGTGAAGTCATTCTCTTTTGGGTCTCAATCCAAGTCGTTATCCACATACAGATTGAAAAATGTAATGAGATTTTCAATTTTGTGAGAGTCTGTCCCTTCAAGGTAAGACAATAAGAATTTCATGTTATTTTGTCTGCCTTTGGTAGAAATCCAGTCACTTACAAGAGACAAACACAGTAGGGTTGAAGACTGTCAACTCGTACTGATATTGAATTGTGCGGATACTGAATTGGTCAAGGGACGCATTGGCTAATTTACCCATTTCTTGGGTTTGTAGAGAAACAGGGTACAGATGAGTGCTCTGGTGGAGAAGGGAGCTCTTTAAATGAAGATGGCTAGTGGTGAAGCAGAGTGATTCTGACATCTGCTAAGTGGATAAGTACACCGGTTCCACCAGCTCATTGCTTTGTCCTCATTCCACCCTGTGGAATCCCCTTTTCGCCAATCCTTGATCAAATAATGAACCCATTGCAGAAATAAATTATGGGGAAACACGTCCACTGCTACCTCCCAAACTCAGAAAAATCAGGCTTTTTTTTTTTTTCTTGTTCTATGCTGTTTCCTGTCATGCATAATATAGCAAATTAATTAGTGAATCTGGCGGCATTTTGCTAATCCAATTTCTCTCCCTTGCTTGAGGTGAATTATGTTCATGCTTCAGTCACTCGAATATTACTCTTCCATGTTTGACGGAATTATGTTATCAGGTGATGATTATATTGCACACTATCTGATTCTCATTAAGCCAGCAAAGAGCGACATTGTAGAAGAGGAGAGAATGTTCCGCGGTCTACACTCCCCACCCTCTTGCTGCTACAACCCATTTCTAAAGCTTTTCGAGCTGTGCTTGGGCTGTTTTGTGACGCTTACATCGTCTTCGTCTCGTCCAGACACAATGCCTTCTTGGGCCTGCTTCATCTAATATGTAATTTGTGTAAATTGAGTCTTGGAAAAACGTAATGTTTACACTCGCCTTTTTTTTTTTTAATAGAAGCACGATGCACAGTAGTGACTGTGATTATTTCAGATGATATCAAAGAAGAAAATGTGTTGTTTTGTCAAAACCGTCCATATAACTTGGGAGAAAAAAAAATCTGTCATCCAGGAGAAGAGAAACTCAAATTTCAGAGAGGAAGGGAGAACTGGCTTGTTGAGATGAACATGGGAAGCGATGGAATGTAGGGGTTAAGATCATGGGCTTCAGGGTCTCAAGAGCTGGGTTTGAATTCTGACTCTGCCTTCAGCTGGTAACCACTTCTCTCTCCTTACCACAGTAATAAGTGCTTGGTGAAGCGGAGGTCCCGAGAGGTTAGTTGACTTACAAAGATCTGATGATGAAGTAAAAAGGCCAGGGCTGGGCCTCCCACTCTAGTTCTTGCACACCATTTAAAATGCCGTGTCCTGATTCCACAGGGCAGAGAGTAAAGGGGGGGTCTGTAGAGACTCCAATTAGAGTAGGTCAGTGAATACCAGAGTCTCTTTTCTCATCAAGGTAAAGATGTCCTTTTGTATTAGACTGCACTCACCCTCCGTGAACCTTGGGGACATTGATGTCTAAAGCCTTAGACAGCCGCGTGGTGAGGTAGGCCCCATGCTGCTCATGAAAGACACTTTTGTGGTTGGCTGGAAAAAAAAAAAAATACAGCACACGACTTTCAAGTTCGAAAGCCCAAGTGCAAGGTACGTCCCAAGTGGTCTATAGGCTTTGGTCTTTTGTCCTATTCAACAGGTGGTTCAAAAGGGGGAGAGCTCATTGCTGAATGGGACTTGCCCCCGTTGGGATAATCCTCCTTCATCCACGGGTCTGCTCATTTTTCAGACTGTCTTCGTTTTGGAGAAACGGACTCACACTTTGCAGTAACCAATTGTGTCATTCAGGTTGAGCCCCACTGGCTTCCCTCCTGATTTTTGTCTCACTCAGTGAAGGCCGCTTGGCCTCAGCTGCCTTGTTAGACGTCATTCCTGGCCTGTGTGTCCAGTTGAAAGCCTGACTCAATGTGGTGGCGAAGATGGTCTTAGTACCTGTTGGGCCTGCTGGGACAAAAGGGCCCTTTCTTTGGGCTGCTTGTAGGACCCGCAACCCGGAAGAGAAAATTGTGTTTTTCTCTGCAGCATTTCTGCTGTGAGAGGAGGCAGGTCCAAGCAAGGGACAGACTTACTTCACATATTGAACCCCTATCTTAGTCCAGGCCATATTCTGGGTGCAGGGGAGAGAGCAATAAACCAAACGGGCAAAGTCTCTGCCCTGGAGAGGAAATCAGGAGTAGGTGTTTGACCTGGTACAGGGAGAGAGTGCTGGCCTTGGGGTCCCGGTGCTGCTTTACTCGTTTGTATTCTAGCGGGGAGATTTAGACATTAAGCAAAGTAAAAAAGGAAAGCAATTTGGAAGGTGATAAGTTCAGGGAGATAATTAAGCAAAGGAGGGAGATAAGGAAAGCAGGAGGGAGTGGAGGAGGTTACACTTTGATTTCTAAATTTTTTCACTGAAGTGTAATTGACAAATAAAACTGTAAAATATTTAAAGTGTCCATTGAGATGATTTGATATTTGTATACATCGTGAAGGGATTCTCCCAACACATTATTGAACACACCCATCATCTCGCAGAGCTTGCTTTTGTTGTTGTGGAGAGCATTTAGGTTCTACTTTCTCAGCAAATACAGTTATATGCTGCCTCATTCCCGACTAGAACCATCATATTTTACGTTAAGTCCTCAGACCTTGTTCATCTTATCGCTGCAATTTTCTACCCTTTTATCTACTTTTTCCTGTTTCTCAACCACATTCAGCCTCCGGCAACCACTTTTCTACTCTCTGTTGCTGTGAGTCTGACTTTGTCTTTTTCAAGTTCCCTATAGAAGTGAGACTCCGCAGTCTTTGTCTTTGGCTTATTTCACTTAGCACAATGCCTTCCAGCCACTTCCATGTTGTTGCAAACAGCAGGCTTTCCTTATTTTTGAAGGCTGACTAATATTCCACGGTATATATAATACTGCATTTTCTTCATCCTTCCTTCCGCCCGCCGACACCTAGATATCGGGAGGGTTCTGGTAGCGCAGCTGTGTTCCCTTTACGACTGAGCTGGACTCTTAAGATTCATGCACTTTTCTGCATGCCTGTTATACTTCAGTAAAAAGTCCCGAATGTACATAGATACGATGGAATATTATTCAGTCGTGAGAAGGGAGATCTTGACATTTGTGACGACACGGATGGCCCTCGAGGGTATTATGCTAAGTGAGGTAAGTCAGACAGAGAAGGACAAGCCCTGTGTGATCTTATGTGCAGGTGGAATCCAGAAAAACCCTACTCATAACAACAGAGAGTGGAATGGTGGTTCCCAGGGGCTAGGGGGTATGGGAATTAGAGAGATGGATAAAGGTACAAATTTGCAACTAGTGGATAAATAGGTCCTGGAAATGGAATGCATTGCCTAGCGATTAGAGTCAACGATACTGTATTACAGACTTCAAAGTTGCTAAGAGACTAGCTCTTAATTGTTCTCACCAGGAAAAAGAAATAACTCTGTGCGATGCTGTTACACTGTCTAAATGTATCAGATTAACGTGGTGTATGCCTTAAACCTATAGAATATTATATGTCAGTTATATATCATTTTTTGAAATGCTGGAAGGAAAACAAATTGGAAAGAAACAAGTTAACTCATTGAGTTTACGATACAGCAGGGACAAAAGACTTCTTTGTCTTAAAAATAGTGGTTCTCCACCGAGAGAGATTTTTGTCTTCCTTCCTCCCTCCTCCCTTCCCACCCCCAGTCAGAATATTGGGCAATGTCTGCAGACATTTTGGCTTGTCACATCTTGGGGGATGCTCCCGACATTGAGGGGGTAGACACCAGGGATGCCGCTAAGCAGCCTCAGAAACCCAAACAGCCCCCACGATAAAATTATCCAGCCCCGAATGTCAGTAGTTCTGAGGTTGAAAAACCCTGCTTTAAAAGAACCTATGCGAGAAACTTCAGGATCATTCGAACATTAATTTCATCCACCACAGCCTTTGCTGACACTGAGGGCCTTATTTACTTGATTTGGACAATGTTCCCTTTCCCAGGAGGGGCATCTGAGAGCAGGAGCGAATTTCATTTGTTCCCTTGTAAATCTCTGAAATGAAAAACAGGTCTCAATATTCCTCTCTCTCTTTCTCTCCTGGTCTCTGAATCCCTCCAAAAAGGGCCATGGCACTTAGCTCACAACAAATTCCCCAGACACAATTCATATGTCATCTCAGGGCTGGGACGAGGGCATGCATATTTAAGATGTAAATTGTTTGGGTCATGCCTAAATCTTTTATGGGTTTTGCTGGATGAGAAAAATGAGTCACTACTTTTTGATAAAGTTCGCTTTCCCTCTATATTATTAACAAACCCAGCCAAGTGAACCAGACTGCGTCTGCTGGGGAGAATAGGGATGCTTGTTTGGGGGACAATATTAGATTCTGTCTCCATTCCCAGCATGCCGTATTTATGGTTCAAAAACCAAAGAACAGGTAGGAGATTTGTCCTAGGTCGGTGTGTCCTTGCTCACAAAGGATTGTTGCATACGGGAAGCGTCCAGGGTTGGGGGAGGATGGGGCGGGGCCGGGGGGTGGGTGTGAAATTGAATAATCTAACCCTAGGTGGAGAATTAGTTGATTATATAGCAGTATTGAAATTATCAGACCGTAACTCCAGAGATTAATCCTTGCCTATCCACCAGTTTGAATTCCAGGGTTTGGGTATATATCACAGGCAAAGGAAAAGGTACAAGTGAGGGGGAGGGAATGACCGAGAGAGTGGGAGGGATTGTAGGGGGGCAGGGAGAGAGAGAGGGAAGGATTTGGGGGGGATGGAGGGAGGGAGGGAGAGAGAGAGAGAGAAATATTTAATAATTTTAAATTCTATAGACTCCAGGAAGAATATCTATTTTAATCTTTTTGGAAGAAATTATGCCTCCTACATCTCACTCTCAGCCCCTACCCAGAAATTAATTTTGAATGTTAATATGAAAGCAACCTCTCTCTTCTTTGAATGCCGCTTTTGATTTTGACAGAATATCTAAAAGGCTGCTATTAGACAAATTTTCATTAACTAATAAGCTAGTTCTTGGGCAAAACATGAATTTTTTGTCATCTCATGTGAAAATTGAAAAAAGCCATAATTAGGAAGAAAACCACTAATTGTAAGGCACAAAATTTGTTTGCTAAGAATAGTCATTAAGGGGCAATGAAAGCATTAGCAACTTCGGTATCAGAAAACAACTATTAAAATGCAAGTGGAATTGAGGTATTTGCCCAGAGACATAATAATGGCTTTGCATTTACAGGTCCGTAATTGTGCTTTGATTTGAGGTATTGTTGATCCTTTCTAAGGAACAATATACAGTGGGCCTAAATACATAAAGCACCATAGCTTTGGGCTTCCAAATTACAGACTCAAGTTTTAATTTCTAGAGAACATTACCATCGGGAGAGTTACTCAACTATACTGTCAATGCTGTTATTGCTTTAGGATTGTGATGAATTGGGAAAAACCAGGACAAAGAGTAATGTTTCTGTGGCTGGGGACAGCTCAGGAAACCCGTTTTGCATGCTAAGTACCTGGTGGCCGACAGTGGTAACCGAGGACATGACCCCATGATCTATTTGCCTTTTTAAGAATAACTTTTAGGGGTGCCTGGGGTTAGGGGTAGGTTAAGCGTCCGACTCTTGATTTCGGCACAGGTCATGATCTCAGGGTCGTGAGATCGAGCCCTGCCATGGGCTCCAGACTCACCGTGGTCAAGACTCTCCCTCTGCCCCCTGGCCCCACTGCCGACCCACCACTTGCTCGCTCGCTCTCTCTAAAATCAATCAAATCTTTCTTTTTTTAAAAGAATGACTTTTGGGCCCCTGGGTGGCGCAGTTGGTTGAGCGACTGCCTTCAGCTCAGGTCATGATCCCGGAGTCCCGGGATCGAGTCCCACATCGGGCTCCCAGCTCCATGGGGAGTCCGCTTCTCACTCTGACCTTCTCCCTTCTCATGCTCTCTCTCACTCTCTCTCTTTCCTAATAAATAAATAAATAAAATCTTT
>CM052805.1:12164778-12213728 GCA_028533885.1 Nasua narica | reverse complement strand
CCCCCCCCACAAACTCCTCTACTATCAAAATTCTGCACCAGAGTGCTACATTTATTATAACTGATGACCCTACATCAACACCTTTTTGTCACTCCAAGTCCCTAGTTTACATCGGAGTTCACTTTTGGGGCTGTACATTCTGTGTGTTTGGACAAGTGTGCAATGACTTGTATTGCCATTATAGTATCCTACAGAACAGTTTCACTGCCCTAAAAATCCTCTGTGCTTTACCCATTCGTCCTTTCCTCCACCCCAACTTCTGGCAACCACTTTTACCATCTTCTACTGTCTGCATTGTTTTGCCTTTATACAGAATGTCATACGGTTGGAATCATACAGAAGGTTGCCTTTTCAGACTGGCTTTTTTCATTTAGCAAAAGAGCATTTACGAGTCTTCCATGTGTTTTCGTGGCTTGATAGCTCATTTCTTTTTAGCGCTGGGTAATAGTCCATTGTCTGGATGTATGACAGTTTATTTATCCACTCACCTACTAAAGGTCATCTTGGTTATTTCCAAGTTTGGGCAATTATGAATAACCCCGCTGTAAACACCTGTGTGCAGGTTTTTGTGTGGACGTAAGTTTTCAACTCCTTTGTGTAAATACCAAGGATTGCTGGATTATATGATAAGAGTGTACTTAGTTTTGTAAGACAGTGCCAAGCTGTCTTCCAAAATGACTGTACAGTTTTGCATTCTTGCCAGCGGTGAATGAGAGTTCCTGCTGCTCCACATCCTCGCCGTCATTTCGTGTTGTCATCGATTTGGATTTTGGCTGCGTTAATAGGTGTGAAGTGATATCTCATTATTGTTTTCATTTACAGTGTGACGTGGAACATGTTTTTATGGGCTTATCTGCCATCTGTCTGTTTTCCTTGGCGAGGTGTCCGTTCGAGTCTAAAATTAGCCCATTTTTAAATCACTATTTCCTTCTTGTTCAGTTTGGGGAGTTCTTTGTATGTTTTGGGTAATGGTATTTTATCAGGTATGTCTTTTGCAAATATTTTTCCTCAACATGTGGCTTGTCTTTTTATTCTCTCGATTCTTCTTCCTTCGTATGACTCTTTTGTTTGACACGCAGTCGGGGTTTAAGATTCTGGAGGCATCTGCCTGAGTTTGAGTCTTGGTTTTGCCAGTTGCTCGGGCGATTAATCATGCCATTTTGACTCTTAATTTCCTTATCTGTGAAATGGAGATAATAGTGCCCCCCTGTAGAGTTGGAACTGTCCCCATCTCCATGAGTAGTTAGTGCCGTGTAAGTGGTGTCATTATTATTGAGAATTCTTATCATCATTTTTTGCATAAGTCACTAATTTCGTCTTATCTTCCACTGTTCCCTCCTTCCTTCACTCCATTCTAGTCACACGGACTTTCATGCTCACCTCAGGGTCGTCGTCTTCTTTTTATTTCCTCCTCCTAAGTGTTTTTTTTCCCCCAATATCCTTGTGACTTGCTCTGCCATCTCATTATTCAGGATTTTGTTAGTCATAAGCAGAAGCAGTCCCAAGGAAATGGGGTTTCCTGTTTTTTTTTTTTGGTAGGAGCTGAGTCCATTGCCGCTAGGTGTCCCAGAGGGAGAGGGGAACATGGAGGAGCAATGGGGTGGGAAGGAGAGACTCCCAGAAACTGGGAGGCAGAGGGATCTCTAGGTTCAGTGAGCAGAAGGCACTGGGAGGCCCTGCCCTCTCAGAGTGCTCCTGAGAGATGATAAGACCTCAGGGAGACTGGGTGCCCTTAGCCTGCTAAGGGTCCTCGGTCCTTAAGACCACACAACCCCTAGAACTGAAGGCATCATAGAGGCTGAAGCTGATGAGACCCTGGCAGAAGACAAGTGGGCTGATGTTTGGGGAGACGCTCTTTAACGCTCGCTGCAACATAAAACTAGATTCTCTGTATCAGCCTCGAGTAACAGAGGCTAAACTTCCTGCCAGTTCACAGGGATGGGGGCTCGGAGCCAGAGGGACATCAACCTGTGTCAATTTATAACTATAAAATATAGAAAGTGATTTTTTTTTTCACTTCTGTGGTTGGACTTACGAATTCTGTGTAAAATAAATCTATTCCCTAGTGCATCCCTCCCTGTTGTAGCTTGAGAGAATCCAGTTCCTGGTAAAGTTGACTTTCAGACCCTTTTCAGCTCTCCCTTTCCCTGTGTCTTCCCTCTTTTCCTGCCTCACCAACTCCTGTAATTCTTCAGGTATTGGATGTAAGCTTCTTTCCGAGACCAGGCTTTCTTTTTTTCTAAATGCAAGCTTAAAAACCATGTGTTGTCAAGATGCAAATTTTCGAAAGTTCTGTCTTTTACATCCTTACCTAAACATTGTTTTTGCAAAAACGAGTTGGGTGGGGTTTTTCCTTGTTAGGCAAAAGTGAAGGACAATGTACCATGATCTTTTCTGGCACACCACGGTGCTTCTAGCTGCAATGGAAGTCACAAATTATATCTCAACATACAGTAACATTAGAAAACTGCTCTGGAAGCTTGGGATTGGTTTGGCTTTGTTCGTGTTTTCAGACCGCGTCTTTGAGTTGCTCACCTGCCTGGCGCTAGGCTTGGTTGCTGTGATAGCAGGTCACATTTGTTCAGAAGGGGGCAGTCATTATGGCTGGTCAGCACAGATCTCTGGTTCTCCCCACTGTTGGGGACGTGGTTGGAATACTCTTCCTGGGAAGACCCTCCAGAGGTCTTCCCCCTGCTTGGCATAGCAGCCGGCAGTGTTTAAGATGGTGGCTGCTCCATCCGTCAGGTTAATGAAGATTAGCAGAGCCTCCCTTTGACCAACTATGGGATGGACTTTGAGCAAGAAAGAAACTTCTGTGGTTTTAAGTGACTGAGACTTGGATATCTTTGTTACCACAGCCTCAACTAGCTTATCTAGACTGATACCCTCGTCAGGCTCTCTGAAGACATGGTTGCCAAACTTTTGAAACCAAGAGAAACATTCAGAACACTGGAACTGGCATCTCTTTACAGACAAAATATTTTGCCTTGGCAAACATGTCCAGAAGGAAGTGGATGCTGCTATATTTAGAGCATGAAGCAAATGTACTGTTTTGGAGTGTTCAGACAGATAAACATGCTCAAAATCCTGTTCAAAATGTTCCACAGTTTGCCTGATTGGAAACATTAACAAAGTATAAAAGTTGACAATGTTTCCTTTTGTATGTTGTGCACGTGGGGGCGCACACACATATACACGCAAGCATATAATATAGCTAAGAGTTGCTTGGTTGCAGGAAATGGAGAGTATTTGGTCAGATTCAGAGAGGTTAGAGCAACTGTTCAAAATCAAACTCTGACATGCTGGAGGGCACACACAGACCCAGAGCTTTGGATGTGGTGTCACCTGTTGTTGATTTAAGCCTTACAGAGTTTGTAAAACCATGAAAAGCTTTCGCAGACTCTCTGCCATTATCACAGTTGATAGAATTTTCACAGAATTTGTATACCCATTCGTTGTTGAATTTTCATTGTTTTACCGTCATTTGTTGTATCCCCTTATTTGTTTTGATTATACATTTTACCTTCCTAAGAAATTTTTGTCCCCGTGTTATCACATACTTTTTTTGCATTTGTTTTTCTGTAATCTAATTTCAGGATCTATCTTTCTTTCTTTCTTTCTTTCTTTCTTTCTTTCTTTCTTTCTTTCTTTCTCTCTCTCTCTCTCTCTCTCTTTCTTTCTTTTCTCTCTTTCTCTCTTTTAGAGAGAGAGAGGGAAAAAGAGAGCAAGTGTGAGTGGGAGAAGAGGCAGAGAGAAAGGGAGAGAGAGAGAATCTTAAGCACACTCCATGCTCAACACAGAGCCTGATATGGCTCAATCTCAAAACCTTGAAATCATAACCTGAGCTGAAATCAAGAGTCAGACGCTTAACTGACTGAGACACCCAGGTGCCCCAATTTCAGGATTTCTGTAATGGATCAATTTAAGAGTTGAACTGGAAGGAAGTTTGGACTAGAGGCACATTTTTACAGTGCGAGGAACCTCCAGTCGTCCACATCAAGGGACGGGGTGGGAGGTTCCTGATGGAGATTTTGGAGCAACAAAGTTCTCCCTGCTCCACGACCATCCGCTGGCACCATGATTGTCATCCTGGAGTATCTTTATTCTAAAGGCAGGAAGGCCTCAGCTTTCTTCTGTCTGTTCCTTTGAACAAGACGCTCAAAAGCTCGCTTTTATATTTTTATAAATATATGTTATATTTTATATTCTCACCATGAATGGAGAGAATAATGGATCTGGTATCTGATCGGTAAACTGTGACTTTGGGCAAGTTACTTAGCCCCTTTGGTGGGGAATAACGATATGCCTTTATTGAGTTATTATGAAAATTATGCGGGATCACATCTCTGAATGCCTCTTTTGCCGTGAGGGCCCAAGAAACACTTAATTCCATTCTTTTCTTATAGTTAATGAGAGGAGCAGCATAGCTTAGTGCTTAAGTGTGCAAATGCTGACGTCACACAGCAGGGTTCAAATCCTAATTCCTTCTTTTTGCCAGTTATGTGTCAACTTGCAACCAGTCACTTCTCTGAGTCTCCCTTACTGTGTCTACAAATGAAGGATAACATGGGACCTGAAACATCGTGTGAGGTTAAATAAGATATTGCACATCCAGCCTTTGATCTGTTGGACCACTCAAGAAATGGCCCTTTTCATTCAGCTTTAGTTTCTTTCTTTACGTCCACTCCTGTGTCTTCCAATACAAGCTCATAAACCCTAATCTGAAACCCTTGGGCCATATGTGCTTTGGACTCAGAGTGTTATGGAAATTGCAAAGATAATACATAGTGCACATACCATATTACCCCCTGCCCCCCCATCAGCAGGGGCTGTGGTAGGCACTTCATAATTAGCTTATTACTGTGGTGAAATATTTGAATGTTCATGCTAAGTGGGATGTGGGATAAATAAAGGATATAAATAACCTCATGTCAGCTCAAGTCCAGTTCTGCTGCCAAATGAGTTTGTGCCAAAATTCATGAAACAAATTGTGGCTTCCAGAACTTTTCTGGAATTCAGAGACCAGTGCAATCGTTGTCATTTTCCCCATTCTGTGCTGGAAAGCTATTTCTATTACTCATTTCTAGTGTGAGCTGTGCCTCTCTTAGCTTTCTGTGTTTCTGTTTAATCTTTCAAGGCTTCTTTTGAACTCTTAGCCCTCCTCCCTTGACAGCCTATGTTGTTCTTCTCCCTCTCAAGGCTGGCTCTATTCTTTACCTCCTTTTGGATTGCTCCTTCTTTTTCTGGGGTTCATACACTATTGGCACAAAACCTGTTTTCATTTTCTTTCTTTTTTTTTTTCTAGCACATTCTCTCTAGGTTCTCATTCCCCCTTCCTCTCCTCCTCTGTGGGTTTCAGAAAGAGTCTCGCTCCTGTGATGAGAGCCCCTCACCTCTCTTCTTGTGTGTCATCTCCTACCTGCTGTTTTCTTTCTGCTTCTTTGTTCATTGCTAGTGGTCCTTGGCTCCCACCCCAACTACCATACCATCATCCTTCTCCTTTAATTCCTTCGTCTCCTCCAGAGATCATTCTTTGTCCACTCTTTATTTTACAATGCCAATAATATCATTATGATAATTTATTGAGTTCTTACTGTGTACTAAGCACTTTATATGGATCGTTAAATTTCATCCTTACAGCACACCATTAGGTGGGGACTCTCATCCTCATATTTCAGATGAGAAAATTGGGGTTAAGAGATAAAGTGACTTGCTCAAGTAGTCAAGGAGCAGAAATGGAATTCAAACCCCACTGCGTTAAATCTTTGCATTTAATACTTGTTGCATTAAACTAATTCCAAAGCTCATGATTTCAGTCACTATGCCTATATTTTCTCCATTACAGTGGATATTACCAGCCCAATTACTTCATTTATCTTTTCTTTCTAGGTTCTTAAGGATTTTTAATGTGACTTACCCTCTGCCTGCCTCCTTTTCAGTATGCCATTTAACTTGAATGGTTTGTCCAGATTTGCCCCTTTCTGTGGTTGGATTCTTGGCTCTCATCTTTTCCTGGTGACACATTGTGTTTATATCATAGCCCCCTACATACTTACGATGGACTCTAGGAACAGTCCCAATTTCAGACATTCTCATCCCCACAACCCACTGAAATGTCCCAGAAATCAATGCTGGGCGGTGGAAATAGCATCTGCTTTGGCTGTCACCTTCTGCGTGCCTCAGAACATACCATTCGAAGTCACATCTTGGCAAAATGGCTTCATATCACGGGCTTTCCAGGCATCTGTGATTATTATGTTAGGCTAGGCTCCACCATGCTGCAGTAAAATCAGCTCCACGTTTCTGGCTTTAATGCACCAAAGATGTATGTCTCTTTCACATCACAGTCAGAGGTGTTTGACTTCTTAAACAGTGACTGGGAGGTCTACGGAGCGTCCATCTTGCAGCTCCACCATCTCAAAGTTCTTCCGTTCCAGCCCCTTGGACGGGGGAGGGTGTGGCATATTCAGACTCTACTGTGCTGGAGGGGTCCTTATCATCTTCATTGTTCAGATGGGGAGACACTGCTCGTTGTCCAAGGTTTCCCAGGCTAGTAAGTGGTGGATTCCAGACTAACATCACAGCTCCGGCTCTCAATTCCACTACATTTTTGGGAGCTAGAAATACGTCATTGATGTTTATGTTTCCTGTGTAGATTCGTGTATTCTCAGTAAGTTATTGGAATTTCCCATCTCTCTCTCTCTCTCTCTTTTTTTTTTAAGAGTTTATTTATTTATTTGACAGAGAGAGAGATCACAAGTAGGCAGAGGCAGATGGGGGTGGGGGGGAAGCAGGCTCCCCGCAGAGCAGAGAGCCCAATGCGGGACTCCATCCCAAGACCCTCAGATCATGACCTGAGCGGAAGGCAGAGGCTTTAACCCACTGAGCCACCTAGGCTCCCCTCCCATCTCTTTTTCTTGATAATTCCCACAGAAGTTCCAGGGAGCACTCTCATTGGTTGTGTTTGGGTCATGTGCCCATCTTCAAGCCAATTGCTGTATGCCAGACAGTGCAGTGTTCTGATTGGTCAGGTCTGTTCACGTGTGTAACTGTAGCGTGGAGGAACTAGAATTAAGAGGGCAACTTCGCCTCTGCAATATGTAATGGGAATAGAGGGGAGTGGGGAGTTATTCCCCTAAATAAATGTAGACTGCTGTCACTGAAAGAAAAGGCAGTAGATACCAGGAAGGCAAATCAAAATAAGATCGAGCTACTTGAACAACTGAATGAAGAAGGAAATGTAAGATAGAATTAATGACTAGGGAAATTAATTGATGAGCCCATGACACAGACCTGACCAATCAGAACACTGCATTGTCTGGGCCATAGTTACTGGTTTGAGGATGAGCAGGTAGTCCAATCCCAACGAATGAGAGCCCTCCCTGGAATATATGAATGAACGAAAGATGCCTCTTTGGTGGAGGATGAGGGAATCCTTCCAAATGATGAGAAGTGAATTAAGGACCAATTAACAGTCTGATGAAGGTAGTTTCTGCTCATTGCAATAGTTTTGCAATAGGGCTCATCTTGCTTGAGATATATTTTCAAGGATCCAGTACCTTTCTGCTATAGAAATGATCCTTGTCTCCGTGTCTGCATTTGGCTTCTCAATCCCTTTGGAGTAGGAGCAGCCTTAGGCTGTCAGCCTGCTTACCCTCAGAAAAGGAACTCCATGAAGAGAAGCTGGTCCCTTCTTCCACCCCATCCCCACCCCCAGTGTTTACTCATCTCCTTCAATTTCCACGGGCCTCCTCTCCTCCTTAGAAAATGCTTTCCCACCGTTGAGGCTGAAAAACAGCCGGGAGGCCCATCAATGTTCCCTTCCATGGGCATAGTGACTTCTGCAGTGCCAGGCCTGGAGTTCGTTTATCTCTCCCTGAGTCAACGAGATTTTGTCTATAGGCCTTTCTGCTATGTTCCTCCAGAGAGAGGTAAACTGCCTTTAAGTAATTGCTGAAGAAGGCATAAGCCAGGGAAATTTGATTTGAGTATGCAATTTGAATCAAGAAATGCTTGTATAAATAACCGAAGCAGCTGAATGCGGCAGGTTTGTGCTCTATAGATTTTTTTTTTTTTTTTTTAATCTCAGGGTCTTCAGAATAGAAGTTCTGCTGCAACAGCTTAAACCATCCCAGGCCTTTGCGCTCTGCTCTTCTGCTAGTCTGGCACATCATTAACTGCCGGTCTGGAGTTCGGTAAGTTGACGTTGCCTAATTAACCTATAGAGTTGGAAAGGGGGGAAAGACGCTTGAACCTCCATACAATGCTATCATTTAGAGCAGTGATACAGTCTTAAAAAAACAAAGCAAAACAATTTTCAACGAGGAAGGAGCGGGATCATCGAGCACAACTTCACCAATGAGGGAATTAGGAGCCGGAAAGGGTAAATCATTTGTTGGAGGTCATTGAGGTTTTTGGAAATGTCACAGTTGGCTTTTCCTGTAGCAACAAGCAACTCCACATCCCAGAGGTGTGTTTCCAGCGTTTATTACATCAGAGCGCAGGTCACCCGTGGCTCTCCTGGGCTGGCCTTGACCTGGCCTTGTTCCGTATGTCTTCTCAAGGAACAGCCACCCTCGGGGGTATGGGCCTCTCATGGCGGGTGAGGCTCAAAAGGGAGTCTCCTGTTTGTAGCTCCCGTTTGCATCTGGTGTGTGTCCCATCTGCTCACATTCTCTTGGTCCAAACACAGGCTACCAAGTCTAATGGCAGCAGGCTGGGGATGGTATTCTACCTAGTGGGAAGCATGGCAGGAGAGAGTAGGCTACAAGTCACTGTGGAGAAATAACACATTCCACTACCAGAAGGTG
Source organism: Nasua narica (assembly GCA_028533885.1). NCBI lineage: Eukaryota > Metazoa > Chordata > Mammalia > Carnivora > Procyonidae > Nasua > Nasua narica. The sequence goes on along the minus strand of CM052805.1, from coordinate 12,204,918 downwards.
TAGAAATCCTCACAGTGATGGACATCCGAGAAGAAATGTGAAAACTGGGAAAGTCTCTGGAAGTTTCCTGAATTTGCTTATTCTTTTGATTCTACTTTGATTAATGGCTGGATTCACCCCGTGACATAAGCTTACTGAGTGTTACCCCAGATTGCTTCCTTGTGTCTTTGCGTCAAATCTAATGATCACCCAAATCCTTTTCATTTCTACTTCGCAAATGTGCTTCACAAGTCCAGTCTTTCTTCCCACGCCCATTTCACAGGTCTCCTGATTCTGGATTTTGTTGTTGTTGTTGTTGTGTGTGTGTGTGTGTGTGTTTTTCCAGTCCAAGCTGTGCACTGTGGTGAGAGCAACTACTTGTATCATACCTCGGTTACCCCCTTGCCTGAAGTCCTCCCACAGATAGAAGAACAAAATGCTATACTTCTTCATGTCACCTGTGTAGCTTCCATTCTTGATACTCCCCAGCCCTGTCTCCAACATTTATTTATCTAAGACTGACCAACCAGTTTGCTGATTAACCAGATTAGCAGGGAGGCAGGACTTGAGACATGTTCACACTTCCACTGGGGTTTGCTACGGAGGCAAGAGCTAAGGAAGGACAAATGGCAGGTCCCAGGGAGAGACCCAGCCCGGGTCACAGATGCTCTGTTTGGAGACAGATGAAGTGAGACCCTGTGCTTCTGTAAGGCTCAACAAGACAATGGGCTCCTTGCTTCCCGAGACCATGGGACCAGTAAATAGGACTCATCACCTCGTGCTACGTAAGCCCCATGGAGCAGCCCAGGACTCGCTCGTGTTTTAAGTATGGATCACCCTCTCCCAGCTATTGGAGAGTTGACGCTCATGTTGTTTTGATTGTCATTTGGGGTTGTCCCCGCTATCTTTGCTCTATCACCCTGTGAATGAGGTGGTGGTTGTGCTTGGAATTAGCTCGAAGTTTCACTCTCTTGAAATGACTCTGTGCCTTTGCTCATGTTCAGTAGTTCTTTGTGGCCGTGATGCATTTTACCCCCCAGTCTGTCAGTCCTCCACCCCTCAACCTGCTCCTACATTTCTGCCTTTGTTAATCTAGAAACTCCTAGTCAACGTTTTGAGCCTAGCTGACAGCACATCTTCATTGAAAGTTCTGTTCTCCCTGGAGAATTATTTCTGTCTTCTCCTAAGCTCTTACACTGCCCTGCACACAACCCCCTTCATTCATCAGCCAATTAATAGTTGATAAGGGTTTACTATGCACCAGGCACGGCACGAAGTACTGGGAGTGCAACCGTGCCCGAGGAGACCAAGCACCTACCATTGGGATTCCCACTGACTAGTGGGAATACGATATCCAGCGAGCCAACAAATGCACCAGATGGTTATCAGTGGAGTGAGTGCTGAGCAGCAAATAAATATGGTGATGAGCTAGAGAGTGACTGGGAGAAGTCACTTAGTAAAGTCAGGAGAAACCTCTTTGAGGAAGTAATACTTCAATTGAGGCTTGAAAGATGAGAAGGAACAAGACTTGGGAATAGATGGAGGAAGGGCAGGTGCAGAAGGCAGGCACAAGGACAAAGGCCTGCAGGCAAGAGAGGTCTTAATGGGCCTTGAGCGTTGCCAGCAGTTGAGAGAGTGGATGGGGCACAGCGCGTGGGAACTTGTTGGCCATATCAGAGATTCTGGCTTCCAGTCTAAAAGCAACAGGAAGACTAGGAAGGGTTTTATTTATTTATTTTTTTATTTTTAGCTCATTATTTTTTTAATTTAATTTAATTTATTCAGTGTTCCAAGATTCATTTTTCATGCACCACACCCAGTGCTCCATGCAATACGTGCCCTCCTCAATACCCACCACCAGGCTCAGCCAACCCCCCTTCCCTCTCCAAAACCCTCAGATTGTTGCTCAGAGTCCACAGTCTCTCATGGGTCATCTCCCCCTCTGATTCCCCCCAATTCACCCTTCCTTTCCTTCTCCCAATGTCCTCCATGTTTTTCCTTATGGTGCACACATAAGTGAAACCATGTGATAATTAACTCTCTCTGCTTGACTTACTTCACTCTGCGTAATCTTTTCCAGTCCCGTCCATGTGGATACAAAAGTTGGATATTCATCCTTTCTGATGGAAGAAGGGTTTTAAACAGAGGAATGGCATGATGTGATTCACTATTTAAAAATATCACCCTGGATGTTGTGAGGATTGCAATGGGAAGCAGGCATAGATAGGCAGACGAAAACAATTTGTTTTTTTTTTTTTTTTCTCTTAAGAGATGTTCGTGGGGCGCCTGGGTGGCTCAGTGGGTTAAGCCTCTGCCTTCAGGTCATAGTCTCGGGGTCCTGGGATCAAGCCCCGCATCAGGCTCTCTGCTCAGTGGGGAGCCTGCTTCCTCCTCTTTCTCTGCCTGCCTCTCTGCCTACTTGTGATCTCTCTCTCTCTGTCAAATAAATAAATAGAATCTTTGAGAGAGAGAGAGAGAGAGAGAGAGAGACAGGTTCTTACTGGTGCCTTGCCTTGGGGTAGTGGCCATGTGCCTACAAAGGCGTGGGTAGAGTCAAGAGCTATTTTGGTGACAGAATCAACAGGGATAGGGTCTAATAGAAGGAGAGGACTCAGGGATGACTCCATTGTGTTAGTCATGAACCACCTGACAGGTGGAGAGGTCTTTTACTGAAATGGGGAAGATGGGAGAGGAGCATGGCGTTGGATAAAACGAGAACTCTGGTAGAGACCTAAGAAGTTTGAGACGCTCATTAGTGGGCCAAGCTTTCTGTCTCCCACTAGACTGTGGTATCTCTCCGGTGAGAAGCCCAGTTCTTGACGCATAGCAGGTACTCGAAAAGTATTTGTTGAATGGGAAAATCTAAATGATATGCTTAAAAGCTACAGATGACTAATGGCTTCTAGAACAACAGACGATCCAAAGTCTGTAGCAGTGGCTAATTAAACCATTCCAATCTGATGTCCCAAATATTGTATGCTAGAGACCCCCCCCTTCTCTTCCCATTAATTGAACAGGCCCTGTCTTTTTTGCTCTTGTAGTCCATTGTTCTTCAAATGTAATTAGCCCTTGTGTTTTGACAGTAAAATGAGACTCCGCTACTTTGATAAATGGCTTGTTTCTGGAAAAAAAGTATTTGTGAATACAAAACCCAGTCTTCCTCCCGCTTGTCTCCCACCTCTTCCTCTTCCTCCTACTCCAGGCAGCCCTTGGGCCACACCATCACCTTCAGGAAGGCCATGTTTCTCAGGAAAGGATAACAACACAGAAATAACAGTTATTTTTGGACTCTTATTATGTGGCAAGCAGGTTCATTATATGTTATACAACGATCCTGAAAAAAATATATCCTATGTTCCATTTGAGTAAACCAAACAAAGCTCATACAGAGTTAAAATCTCATACTTAGCAGGGGGCTGAGTTGAGATTCACGCGTGCCCAGATTTGTCTGATCTCGAACCTCGTGTCCTGTCTGTGATTCTGGGCCTCCCTTAGACTGTAAGTAGCTGAATCTTATCAAAGAGCCTCTGTGTGCCTCACTTGGTTGTGTGTGTGTGTGTGTGTGTGTGTTTACACAATTTAGTGAGGTATAATTCACAGACTATACAATCAACCTATTTAATGTACCATTCAATGTACCTCATTTATTAATGGAAAAAATGGTATCAGCTCTCACTCTTAGCAAGAAATAGCACCCTTCTGTTTGCTTGAAGTTTGTTATCTCCTATGATTTATTCTGGTCTTCTCATCAACCCTCTGACAGTGTGGGGGGGTGGGGAGGCAGGAATTAGCACCTATATCTTACAGGTGAAGAAACTAAAAATGTCACACACACGGCGTGTGGTCTACAGAATCTAAGGTGCTCTGACCATCAAGTCTACTCCCTTTGCCTTTACACGATCTGCCGCTTCACAGCCGTATGGCCCTTCTCAATTGACAAAGATTATTTTTTCATGTCCATGATCTCATTTGGACCCCACACTGAGACTGATTTGCTGTGAGTTTTTTTAGAACAATCTGAAAGATCTTCTAAACCAGTTCAGCTGGTTTCCCTTTGTCCTGACCCAGAGAGGATACTGAATTTCTCAAAACCGTCTGTAGTAACCTCACATACATTAGGATTGCCACTATCAAAAGAACAGAAAATTGCAAGTGTTGAAGATACAGAGAAACTAGAAGCCTTGTGCGCTGTTGGTGGGAATGTAAAATAGTGCAGCCATTATAGAAAGCAGTATGGAGTAGCCTCAGAAAATTAAAAATAGAACTACCACATGATCAAGCGATCCTGCTTCGGGGTATATACCCAAAAGAATTCAAAGCAGGATCTTGACTTTTTTAGATTCCACATGTAAGCGAGATCATACAGTATTTGCTTTCCTGTGTCTGACTTATTTCACTTAGCATAATATCCATGAGGTTCATCCCTGTCGTTGCAAATGGGAAGATCTTTTTTATTCCATTATATATATTTACTCCATTTTCTTGCACTCTAAAAAAGTTGAACTCATAAAGCCAGAGAGTAGAATGGCAGTCTCCAGGGATTGGAGGCTGGGGGAAATGGGGAGATAATGCACAAAGGATATAAATTTTGATTCATAAGAAGAATGTTTTGAATCTAGTTTATAGCATGGTGATTATAATGACTAATACCGTAAGGTATAGTTTTAATTTGTTAAGAGAGTGGATCTTAAATGTTCTTGCCATACCCAAAAAGAGAACCATGTGAGGTGATGGATGGTTAATTAACATGATTGTGATTGTAATGTCACAATGTGTACGGATATTAAATCATCACACTGTACACCCTAAACATATACAATTTTTATTTGTCAGTCATACCATAAAGCTGGAAAAAATAATTCAGCATTAAAAACAAACTTAAGATAAATAAAGCACAAAAATGCAAAAGAAAACAAAAAAGGAGTGGAAGATCTTGAAGACGTGTTTGCACATCCATGTTCATTGTAGCAATAGTGACGGTAGTAAAGGAGTGGAACCAACTCAAATGTCCATCAATAAATGAATGGGTAAAGAAAACGTGGTAAATACACAGAATGGAATATTATTCTGCCATAAAAAGAATCACATGCTACAACATGGATGAAACGGGAGGACATTATGCTCAGTGAAATAAGCCAGTCTCAAAAAGGGCAAATACAGCATCATTCCACTCACACAGAGCATCTAAAATAGTCAAAACCATAGAGACAGAATAGAAAAGTAGTTAGTGTTTAGCGGGTATAGAGTTTCAGTTTTGCAAGATGAAAGCGTTCTAGAGATCTGTTGCACAGCAAAGTGAATATATGTAACACTCCTGAACTGTACCCTTACAAATGGTTAAAATGGCAAATTTAATGTCCTCTGTCTTTTACCAGAAGGGAAACAAACAAACAAACAAACAAAACCGTCTTGGGTGGACTTGGGGTTTGAATCCACGTCTCTGGATCCAGCAAGGTCAAGTGTGAGAGAGAGTGTTGTCTGCGTTCTTTTGGCCGGGGCTGTACCTTTGTCTCAGGTTGGCTGTGGTTTTGTTGCTATAGCAACCTTGAGAAGCAAATGGGTGCTTCTGTCAGACCTCAGGGAGAATTGGGTGAGCTGGGTGGACCTACCAGAGAGTGCCCACTCCGAAGTGCTTTGTCTCCCTTAGGATAGAGGCACTGTGGGGTAGCCAGGGGTGGCAATGTTAGTCCCATATGGAGAAACCAAGTCTCAACACGATTAATGGGAGTTCAGGGCCACTCGAGGTATCTGGTGGAGAGGAGACTAGATCCCAGGAAATCCAGTGCTGGGTCCTGTGTCAGTGAAGTGGGAGGTACAGCACATTTTTAAGGTTAGAACTCAAGAAAGAGATATTTTCTTATTTTTATGATTTACTCTAAAGAACTTTCTAGAACACCGAAGGGCATAGTTCCACTGAGTTGTCTAGCCCTGACCCGTGATCCGGGTGTTGTCTAGTGACCTCAAACTTGGGCTCCCTTGCAGGCTGCTAGACCCCCAGATGTGTAGGACGGGCACTTCTTCTGGGCCGCGAGGCCCTCTGAGCCCACTCCTTCCAGCAGTAGATTTTTCCTTTTTCATGCTTGAACTCCAGAGGCCCCCAAGGGCTTCTGCCTTGATTAAAATTTAAATTCACAAATCATTTCTTAAACCGTCTCATAGGCAGCCAAATAATCACGATCATTAGCGGGTGGTCGGAGTCACTTTTGCTTTAATGCTTTTTGAGACACTGGATTAGTTCTTTTAGTGCTATTTTCTACCACCTCTCTTGCCACAAACCTGGACCAGAGAACCCTGCTCAGATACCTTTGTTTTCTGTTCTAATACAGAGGTCCACATTCCCAGTTTAGAATGCACTGATGCATCCCAGTCCCTCCCCGCTCCTGTCCCTAATCCTGTCTCCTGCAGCTTGCTTGTGCCCCAGGGGGCATTGCTAGGGATGCATTGCTGGGGACCACCCTCATCTGGGGACTAGCCAGTTAGCAGGGACCATCTTAAAGCACAGGCAGAGTGAAGACCCGTCACAAGATTGGGCTGGTTTCCCTCTGAGCCATCCCTGGGCCTTTGCATTGGGATGGTTCCTTTAGCTGGGCCTCTGCTCCTGGGAAACTGGAGGGCACCCCTCCCAGCAGTCCTTCCCCTAGCCCAGGGTTTTTTCATCTTGGCATTACTGACATTTTGGACTGGATAGTTCTTTGTTATGGGGGCGGTCCTGTGCATTGTAGGATGTCCGGCAGCATCCCTAGCTTCTACCTAACAGATGCCAGTACCAAGCCCCAGTTCTGACAACCAAAAGTGTCTTGAGACACGGTCAAATGTCCCCTGGGGCCAAGTTGCCCAGATGAGAACCACTGCCTGTCCATTGGTCTCTCTAGGGCCAATCCTCTGGATCCAGATTCACTTCCTTCTTTTCCTTTCCCTGTAGTTCTTCCTCTTTGTCTCCAAACTCTGACGTTGTTTAAGGCTATTCAATGCAAAAAAAGCTTACTATACTGCTTTCCCCCTCTATCAGAGATTGAGCTCCTAAAAGGAAGGGCTCAGACCTTAGAAACCCAAAAGAACCAATTTATTCTTCATGGAGGATGGGGCTGGTAGGATATGAAATGTCAGATACTTGTCATTCCTTCTAGAGAAGCCACCACTACCCACCAGTCATGATGGCCAGCCAGAAGCTTGGCCCAGGGCTGTCTGTCTCTGGAGCCCTTAACCACCCTGCTTCCCTGCCTCCTGCTTGGACTCACTGCACCTTGGTGACAATGTGGTAAAGGACGCTGTGGGTCTAGTTCGTTAACTAGCTATGTCTCTTTGGCTTTGTCACTTTTCCTCTCTGGGCCTGGTAAAGAAAAGGGAGGGCTAGTTAATCTCTACCATTATTTTCAGCTCTGACGATTAGTACATCCTGTCTTCCAGGCCCCAAAGTAGGGTGTCTGGAGGCATCCATCCAATAAACATGTCTCGAGCTCCATAAATATGTTCATGGGCTCCAGGCCCTGTATGAGGGTAACGGGACTCTAAAGATGAAGAGGGAGAGATCTCTATAGCTGACGATCTCCTAGTCTGGAGATGGAAACAGGTCCATAGGAACCAGTAGTTACTGTTTCTAAAGTAAAGGTACAAGCAAAGTAGGGGTAGCTCCATTGAGGAGTTGAGAAATCAAGTCAGCATGGGGTCAAAACTGATTTCTGGAGCAGTTTTTTTTCTCAGGGCCATGGGGATTGGAAAACTTCATTGTCAACAGGATTCACGTGCTCTAGTTGCCTATTGCTATATCATCACAAACCACCCCAAACTTGGTGCCTTAAAACAGATTCTGTGGGTCAGGACTTTGGATCGGAAATACTGAGGCTACCTCCTCTGGGGCTCCAGCTGGGAAGATTTGAAGAGCTGGCAATGACTCCAGTGGGTGGCATCTGGAGTCATCTGGAGGCTTCTTCACTCAGAGGTCTGCCGCTTGGGCTTAGCTGGGACTGTTGACTGAAATGCCTACATGTGGTCTCTCCCAGTAGGTTGGGCTTTCTTTCAACATGGCAACCTCAGGGTGGTCAGACTTCTCTCATGGTGTCTCATGGCTCCAAGAGTGAATGGACGCTTCACGGCTCTTGATGACCTAGCTTTAGAAGTCACGTAACATCCCTTCTGCCATACTTGATAAGTTGAGGCAGTTATGAGCCCACTTAGGTTCAAGGTGAGGGCACACAGACCCTACCTCTCGATGGTGGGAGCACCAAAAATTTTGCAGCCGTGTTTTAAAACCACCCTTCCATCCTTATTCCAGTGTTCGGAGGTCTGAATTCCTCCGAATCTTTAGCAGAGAATCCCACCTTGAAAAATCTCTCCAGGTGTATTTACACCAAAAGCCTACTTCAATTAATCAATTCTAATGCTCCAATTACTCAGCTTATATTTTCAGACACTCTAATAAGCACCACAAATGAATAGGAATTAAACTGATGGTGCATCACCCTCTACTTTTAGAAAGACCACACTTGATTTGTTAAGCAGCCTTCACCTTTGTGAAACGATTTTCCTTCTTTCCCTTCTGTTCAACACCGGGAAACGTTTCCCTGGGGGTGTGGTGGGGTCAGAGCAGGTGGGAGGGCTTTTAAGAATATGTAGCAAACATAATAAAGACAAAGTTTGCATGAAGACTGGAGCCTTTCCGGTGTGTGCCCTTTTCATGGTGGGCATGACCCGGGTTCTTACGTAGGGTTTGGCAGTGAACCACTGGGCCTTATTTGACTCCTCTGTAGAGTCTGGGGGTTGGGCTTGATAATTCCTAAGGACACTTCCAGCTCCAAAAATGTCTGCAATTATAGGAATATTTGCCAAGGGCAATTTTGTAACATCGACACTCAGAGGGAGCACCCATGTAATAATCATATTCATACGAATAAGTTGCCTTCAAGAAATACTGTCACATTCCTGGTAACCAGAACTTTTCCTCTGCATTTACATAAATATACGCATACATTTTTATATAAATGGTAGCTTACTGTAGATTTTCTTCTACAATTTCCTTTTTCTCCAGCACTGTAATATATACTGAAAAGCTTCCACATCAGTACATAAAATTAAGTTTAATTCTTTCTACTTCTACATAATAGTCCATGGTATGGATACACCATAAATTATTTCTGTCCACTCCCCTTAATGTAAATATAGGTTCCTTTCATTGTTTTGTCTTTATTAATTATGCTGTAATGAATGCCCACGAATATACAGCATCTTCTCATTTGCAGGTGTATCTATAGAAAAATTTTCTAGAAGCAAGTTCACTGGGTTCAAGGTGATGGAGTTTTGTAATTTTGATGGATATTGACCGATTCATCATAGAGAGTAAAACAATTAATTCTTCCATTGATAACATATGGAAGAGCTTTTCCCCTTCACATAGCAAATGATCAAACTTTATAATTCTTGCCACTCTGATAAGGTGAAAATGGCACCGGATTGAAAATGGCATAAATTTTAAGTGGTGTTTCTCTTTGATGAGAGAGCCAGCATCTTTTTTTTTTAATATGTATTTATATTTATTTCTCTTTCTCAGAAATGTCTCCTTAAAGACTTTGGAAGGAGATGCACTTAAAACATATTTAATAGATATTGTTAAATTCGTCTGATGGACTCACTAAATGGCATTGCTTTGACCTCCTCTTCATACCAGGTTCCAAAGCCACTCATAAGCCCTTAGGCAGATGGTGACATCCCACCCCAGCACTCCATCCCTTAATGGCTTTTTAGCTTTGCCTTTGGGCGGGGTGGAGTGGAACAGCTGCCAGAGTGACCTCCACCAGCCACAGACTTGGTTCGCATTTGCTAGAAAAACACCACCAAAGCTTCTGACTCCTCATGCAATCTTGTCCATGAGTCTTGGGAAATGAGTGCACTTTCTTTTTGCTGAAGCCTGTCTCTTTGCGGTACATTTTGTTATCATTATGGGGTTTGTCATAAAAAAAAAAAAAACAACCCAAACTTGTGGTTTTTCTAGAAAAAGTCGATTAGCCAGCTTTATCATTTATCCGCATCAGCTCTTTCTACTGATGATGGTGGTGACAAAACCTCTTTTTCTCAGCATCTCCTTCATCTTCGCATTTTAAGGGTTAGATACAGAGACAGGAGGAAGGCTAGGTTTGGCTCCAAGCCTAGATAAGCCAAGCTCGCCAGCAGTTAGTCAGAAAACCTTGTGTGATGAAGTTAATGGTCCTGGCCCAGCCAGGGATAAGGATGATACTCTGTTTAGGTTGTCATGTGACCTTAGCGTCTTGTACCAACTGGGTAAAATCCCACAGGGAGGAAATTTGGGCAATGAGCCAGATTCCAGCATTGGTCATGCACCAGGTTCTGTGTTAGGGATGCAAATGTGAATGAATGAGATGGAGCCCTTGGGCTCAAGTAACTCAAACATCAGAGACGTTCAACCCAGTTCAACCTACAGTGTGGTAGGTCCCATGAACAAAGGAAGCTTTCCAATCTAACCCAAAGGAGGATTCCTGGAGGAGGTGAACCTTGGCAATGACATTAGTATTGTTGGGTATGCTGGGTCGATTTTTGTAGCTCTACAGGGAAGCATGACTGTTATTAAATAAATGGAGAAGAGAATAAAAAGTTGTATGTATGTGTGTAATCAAAAGTGATTTGGTGTTTCTGAAGCAGAAAGTATGTTGGGGGTAGTGGTTGGAGAGATAGGGCGTGATGAGCTCTGTTCTCTTTAAGACTTATGACTTATCATGTAGGTTAACTTGTATTTTCTCCATTGGTCGACACACACAAATGGCATTCTGCTGTGTCATATATTGTCTTGGGTGTCCTAGGCTTATGCGCAATTACAAGTTCATTGGTGGTATTGGCACCCCTTTCCTTATCCAGCAAATGTGTGAAAAAGATGAAGCTTTACTCAGTCCCTAAAAACAGAGCCTGAACCCATCAGGTCTGGAGCTTGAAGGGGAGGGGAGGTCAACAAGTCCAGCAACAGATACGATGTCCAAATAGCTCAGCCCCTTTACAGTGAGGTCAAATCATCCAGTTATCTTGACTTAACCTAATCTAACTCTTCGTGCTCAGCAAAGAACGTGCAAAAGTGGGGGATGAGGACACGCACCGGAGAGTGGCCACAAGATGAATGGTCCAACCAAGCCCACGCTGGGTGGAACAGAAGAACATGAGACCGAAGAACTAACATTTGTGTCCGGTCACCAGGCTCAGTTTCCCATGTAACTTCCATAACGGGAGCTCCTTTCTGAGCTGAGTGGGATTCTATTAAGACGCTACCTGATTCTTGAAAGATCTTAAGTTGGCTTGCGCAAATACTGACCATGTCATAATAGAGATAGGGAGATGTGGAAGGTGACGCAAGAAACAACGGAAAGTAGGAAAGAGACGATAAAGCCGAGAGTGAAGTTGGTGTGGGAATCCTCATCTGAAGATTCTGAACACTTGCCAGATGGACTGTGCATTTTGCTTTAGGTGAACGAATGACATTATTCACTTTTGACAGCTCGGTCAATGTTGTTCACCTCTTCTGAGAACCCGGAGTCCGAAAAACTCTAGCGTGGTCAAAGTCTGCCTTTTGCATTTTGGGTGTCAGAGGCACCAAGGATCCAGGGAGAAGCATAGATTGAATATTTAGAGAGCTCCTGCGGGGAGAGAGAGAGAGCAGTGTGGGGGAGGTTCGAAAAATGTGAGGCATCCGTTGACTCATCCTAAAGCAGTGTGGCATCTGGGCACTGAGTTCAGAGACTGACTGAGGAGATGGAGCGTCTGCACTTTGATGCAACTGTGTAGAATCCGTTTACTTGAGAAAATGACATGGATATGTCATATGCCTTCTGTGATGCCATTGACTGATTTACATAGCATCTCTGTTTCTGCTCTGTGACTGTACAGGTTATATAAGCAGTCTGGCAGCTTAAGTCTTGTTACTGTCATTTCCAAGGTGGCAGATGGTTCAGAACAAGGCTACCTTCTTTGCCACGCAATCAGGCATGAATGCATCCCCATCCAGCCACATTCCCATCATCCCTTCCACAACTGCACCTTTGGAATATGGCCAGACCCATCGGTTTGATACCTCTTGGGTGGGAAAGAGAATGGTCGTCCCCATGCTGTATTTCCTAGAGAGTCTGTCTTTTGCCAGATGTTAAGGGGAAGTGAGCAAGGTGTTGAAGAGATTTATGTTCCTGCTGCCTGTGGCTAGCTTTCCCTACTGAGGAGGGGGCGCTAAGAGGGATTGTTGAGAGTGAGTTCTATAAAGTGGCTCATGGCATTCATATTCCTTGACCTCACCAGGTCTAGAACTGGTTGGAGCCTGATTTGCTGATCTCTGCAGTTCATGAGTGTGTGAGTGTATATATGTGTGCACGGACTTGCACACGTATGTCCATACACTGGGGCTTGCTTTGTTCTCTGCAGTAGATATCTGTAGCTGCTGCCCACCCATATTTATTCCCTCTTCTGCAGTAAAATCATCCTGATTTCTCCTGGGAGATTCACCTTCTCCTCCTTTCATTCCAGAGGTGGTTTAATGACTCAGATCCTTGTCTTCCGTCTTCCCGCCTTCCGTGGTTGGCTCAGAGATGGGCACATGACTTTATCCAGGCCAGAGAGAACAGTCTTGGTACTTATGATGGAACCCATTGGAGAAGAGAAGTTCTCCTTTCATGTGGGATCACCGATTTAGTACAAGACAAGCCTGGACTTGCTGGCTACCATCTTGTCACCACATGGAGTTGGCACACCTATCGATAGAACCCATTCCTGGAAAGGAGACTGGAGATATGAGAAGAGACAGCATGGATGTAGCCAGAAGGAAACCGGATGCCCTGTGGACTTCCTAGATTTGTAAACCAACAAATTGATGGTTATCATTGTTATTTTCCTCATGCCAGTTTTATTTCTATCAGATGCCACAGCAGCTCTTGTCCAAGACAGTCTCTCTCTGTTTCTGCCCGACTATCTCTAGTCAGGATCCTGGCTGGCTGTTCGCAATATGGTGGAGTTGGTAACTTTTCCTTTAACAAGTTTATCTTTCCTTTCCCTTCACTAGGTACCGGGTCATTGGTGTTGGCTTTGGAGTCAGAGATCTGGGTGTGAACCATGGCCCTGACAAACCATTTCTTTTCTTTCCTTTTCTTTTTTTATAAATGCTACACCTTTTCAGAATCTCAGTTTCCTCAGCAGTACAACACAACACCAACCTAATAACAATTGTTGCAACTATGACAACAGTGTAAATGAGCGGCTCTGAGTTTGCTCTACAGATTCGAACACAATAGATGATGAAATACTTTGTTTTAAATCAAATTAAATCTGTCTCTAGGTTTCCACTAGAGTGTTGAGACCTTCAATCACAGGCATGTTCAGGGGGCATTCCCTGCCCATCCCCAGAGATATAAAAAATATACAAAATCTAGGGAACCTATGTTGTGACTTAAAAATTAAGGGGGACTTGGACTTCAGTCCTTGGGGGCCACCAGAGTTCCCAGTGCTTCTTCTACTTCATGATGCCACAGAACTTATCCTGCTTTGTCTTCCAGTCTTTGTTCTCTCTGAGGACCCAGGGATGCTTCTCATCTACTGCATTTTCTGGTAGCCAGAGGTTTGACCACAGAGTTTTTTTGCTAGTACTGTTAAAGTCTTGGCATCTTGTCCAACCTCCCTGGTATCCCACAGGGCTCAGTGTCTAGATAGAATACTAATTCTGTCACTTGTGAAAACCTCCAACCTCTATCCCCCTTGTGTTAGGGAGAAGACATTGCCTAATGCACCTCCTCGTCACCATTCCCCACCGCTTACCAGATTCTTTTCCCTCCTTGTCAGTGAGGTTCTATCTCTCCTAAACAAAACTAGGGCAAGAGTTGCCTTTTGGATGTCTCCTAATTTATGTTTTAGGCCCTTTGACTGAGATTCTGGTTGTCTGCACTATCCAGTTTCTTTTTTTTTCCATGCCGATGGCATGTTTAGCTGTACAAGCAGATGCCCAGAGTAAGGGCTGACATTTATCAGCCTGACTTACAGCTGGGGGTGGTCATGTAGCTGAGTTCTGGCCAAAGGGATCGAAGTGGAAAGGGTGGATGGAAGCTTCTGGGAACCTTTAAGAGACAGTTGGTGCCTGCCGTTTGTCCCTTCTTATTCCTCTTTTTCATTCTGCTGCCCAGAATATAGATGGCGCCATCTTGGACCAAGAGCATGGTGATCAGAGCAGTGAGTTGGGAGAGGACTGAGTCTTCAACTATAGAAAAGACACAGAAGGGGAACCTCATCTTCTTTGGCCCAGTGTCATGATGTTTGATATGGCAGCTGCCATGTTGTGACCCGTAAGGGACAAGCTCAAGGATCGAGGCAACAGAGCTGAAGGAAGGGAGGCCTGGGTCCCTGATGACCTATGGCTCACCCCAGAGCCTCTTGTATCCAGATTTGTTACAGGAAATGAGATAGTGTGTCCATTGTTTGAGCCACTTCTTCTTGGGTGTTTTATTACATAAAGACCCCCTAACTAATGGGACTGAAGGGGCACATTCCCAGAACACCAAGGCTTGGTTACTTGTTTTATAAGATGAGGCAAGGAAAATCCCTCTTGATCTCTTGAGTGTTCTTTAGCAATGAAAACAGACCCCAAACAGATACCACAGTAAATTATCCCCCCATATGTAAAAAGCACAGCATGGAACTTGACACATTTAAGCAGTCAGTAAAAGGTAGCTATTTTTCTTTTTTCTTATTAGCATAATGCCTCAATAAATATTAGTTTCTGATCCTATCTCCTTGAGTGTCTCTCCCTTTGCAGCTAGGTTCCTCCATACCTGCACATTTATCTCCCTTCTCCCCTATTAAACCTGGCTCTTGAAAAGACTGTCAACTCACTCTCATTGAGGTGTCAGTGATAGATAAGGCTTAATGTATGACCTCATTCCCCAAACACTATCGGCTTGCCAGTGAGATTTACATTTAATAGAGGATTAAAGCCTTAAGCCAAAGGAATGAATCTTTAATGGTGAAATTTGAGGCACCAGGAAGCTTATGACAAACTAATATCGAAGGTGAGGGGGTCTTCCCGATGATCCCCAGTTTCTCAGGGGTCCTCATCATCTTCTCCAAAGTCTTCCAGATTTGAAAACGTGCCACACAGCAATTCACAATCAGCGGTTGGCAAACAGCAAATTGTTATATTTTTTAAAAGATTTGTTTGTTTATTTTAGAGGGGAGGGGAGGGGCAGTAGGAGAGGGAGAGAGAACCTCAAGCAGACTCCCCGCTGAGCACGGAGCTCAACTTGGGGCTCAGTGTCACAACACTAAGATCACGACCTGAGCCCAAACCTAGAATAAGACGCTTAACCAACTGTGCCATCCAGGTGCCCAAACAAAGAGCAAATTCTTGATGAAGCTTTGTGGGACTAAACTGGACTTGGAGCAGGGGGTGTTGTGAAATCAAAGCCACGAGGAGAAGATGCCTTGGCTCCAGAGGGGGTCGTCTCTCGAGTAGGTGGGTCGTGCTGCCTCACCGTCTGGATGGAACTTCCTTGGCGGTTGGTGGCAAATATTGAACCCCATTTGTATTTTGACATAGCGGTTTCTTGCTTCCTCTGGACGTCTGTGCTTCAGGGGCTGTATCAGGTTAGCTTTTTCCCCTACCCACCCATACCCGCCCGGAGTTTTCTCTCCCAGCCTCCTGCTCATCTCGATTCTCCTCTCTGCTTGTCCTGACTCCCCAAGTGCCTCTTTGACCAGAACTCCTGAGTCCTGTGAGCATGACTTGGGCTCTCTCCATCTTTGGATCCACCACAGATCCTCTGGCATCTCCTCTGGGCCCCAGCAGTGCAGACACGATAGGCTGCTTCCTGGTCTTTGGGGTTTCCTGGCTGAGCTCCAGCCTGCACTCAGTTTCTTGCTCCACGTCTCCTCTTAGGGGTCCCACCGATACTTAAACTCACCATGTAGTCCCCCTAGACCCACTCTCACCCTGTCTCCGTCTTGTGCTCTCTCAGGGAGACGGAGCCGTTTGGACCTCATCGCTTCTGCTGAGTTGGACCAGTTAAGTGGAGGGAGGAGGAAGGAGAGTAGAAGAGGGAGGGGGCTGCAGTTTTTAATTCCCAAATCCCTGTCCTGAAAGGTAGCCTCAGCCTCCACCAAAAGCCTGCCGCTTTCAAGGTAGCCTTCTCTCCCCCTTTCCAAGTTCTGGCAACTTTCTGAACTTTCTGTCTCTTTGTCCCCGATGGCTTGGGGCAGGGACACCCCCTCCACCGCTGCTGGCCAAATTACTGCTGTCACCCTCAGGGTGGTTCCCCGCACCAGCTGTGTTAGCACCACCTGGGAACTTGCCAGACATGCAAATTGGGGGGCCATGCCCGACTTAAACAGCCCTCTGGGTGGTTCTGATGCATGCTGGTTTGAGAATCACTCCACACTTCTGAAATTGGTAGCAAACTCTCTTCAAATTATGCTACCCTGAGTGTTTCCTATTGAGATCCCAGCTGATTAATAATAATAATAATAATAGTAATAATTACTACTACTACTACTAATAGAATTCTGATCCCCCCCCCCCACAAAAATGGCTCCCTTCTAGAGTCTCTATTCCAATGCATGGAGCGACATAGGATTTGGTGTCCCCCATTGTTATACTCTCAGCACTTACAAGCCCATCAGAGACCTGGTAGGTGCTCAGTAAAGGTTCATTTCAGTGCAATTTTTTTCTTCTTAATTTTGTATTTTTCCCTACATGCCATCCATTTACTTATCCATTCACCCGCCTAGGCCCCACCGTATAGGTACTAGAGCTATGAAGCCACATTCAATATGGCACTTGGTGTCCAGCATCTCATGAGTTAGTGGGTGAGATGTCCGTAGCCGGTGAGGATCGTCCTACTACCTACCCCATGGGGTTGTCGTAACGATCGAATGTGCTAATGCATATGGAGGTCTTGGTCCAGTGCCTGACATCCACACGATGTTCAATCAGTTTTAGTGTTATTTATTGTGATCACAGTCGATAAATTATAATATAGCTCTGGCAGGATGCAAGCAGAGATAAGAAGGGAGCTTTGGGGAACCCCCCCCCTCCCCATGCCTTGAAGCTGAGCAAGCACTTTGTGAGTGAAAGGATCATTAAAAGTACTCTGTAAATTGCTTGGAGTTACATAAGTATAAAGTGTTTATTTACTGGCCCAGCTATTATCCTTGCCCTTGTGCTGCATCTCCTCTCTGCATTTCTTCCTCAAAGCTACCCTTTAGTTTCATTTTGACCTGCTTTCATTCCTGCTAAAGGTTAGTCAGCACACAGGAATAATTCCGTGCTTTATTCTGGGTCGAGATACCCTCTGTCTCTCCACTTATTTTTTTCCCCCGGAAATGAGTATAATTTTATCCTTTTCAGTGGCTGAAAAAAAGATCTATGCTCCTTGTTTTCAAAAAAGTCCAATGGTAAAAAGGATGCATAGAATAAAATACCAATCAGTCAAAACAAATCACTCAGAGATGCTACTTTTAACGTTTTGGTGAACCTTCTTCTGGACGTGCCATTTATACATCTATCCAAAACCCGACACAGCTTTTCTGTTTTATATAGCTGGGGTTGTTTTATGTAGGCAACCCATTTTTTAAACAGAAATCATCCTCAGAAACTCTGGGGAAATTTTGAGATATATTCTCTCTCTCTCTCTCTCTCTCTCTCTCTCTCTCTCTCTCTCGACCACCAGATGGCGCTGGTTCAGAATTTATCAGAATTTCCCATCCCTGGTACAGGCTGTGGAGATAAATGGTTAATGTCCCAGGTGCTGAGCCCTGGTCCTTCCCATCACTGTTGCCCAGCTTTGAAGATGGATTGATTTTGTCTTCAGCGACCACCGCGGAGGGAAAAATCCATGCCTACCTTCTGACACAGAGCAACTGTCTCTCCTCTTTGCCCCTGCCACACCTCGCCCACTTTCTTGGACCAAAGACATTCTGACCTGGGTATTGATTATGTTTGTTCCCGTCTTCTTCTCCTCCTCCATCCCCTTGTCCCTAGTGAGACTGTGAGATTCCTGCAGGAAGAGACTGAGTCCCCTAACCCAGATCTTTGTGCATAGGAGACATGCAGTAACTGCTGAGTTTAAATTTCAATTAAGAATAAGGTGGCTTGGTAAGTAGACATTAGAAAGGGGAGGAAAAAAAAGTATGTGTTTCAGAGAAAAAAAAAAGTATACAAAGAATATTGGACTGGGTATCAGAACATCTAACTTTTAGGCTTGGATTTGGTATTAACTGTTTGGCTGAACTTGGACCAGCCAGTTGACCTCTCTGGGGTCAAACTGATTTGTGTGTATGAGGAGGAAGTTGGATGGAATGATCTTGAGGTCCCCTTCGGCCCTGACATATTTGGATACAAAAGTCTCCCCGTTTTTTTTCTTTTGTCGTTGGGTCATACTGCACTAGCACTGAGTCACTACGGGTGCTGTCAAGCACCCCGGAGATTCGGGTCCAGTGGCGTCCAGGGGCGGACACGGCTGGGACTCCACTCTACCATCCTCCCTCCTGCAGAGCCGCCAGTGCCGGCCACGCTGGCACAGCCCCATACATCATTATTAGATTCCCTTCATCGTGCTAATTGACACAGGATGAAAAATACCCAGCGAAGCAAACGGCGCACGCTTTTGCATTCAGCCAGAGTGGCCGGCAATCGGGAAAAACTGCTGTAAAAGTTAACTGAGATTGAAAACGGGCCTGCTCGCGTCTTGCAGGGTGAATGTTTCCTGTTAGGAAACCGGGACCAATTGGCAGCGTGAGCGGTAGCGCTGGTGCGGAGGGTGGCCTGGTGGTGGTTCCCCATCTGAAGCCTCTCCAGGCAGCTGGGGTCCAGGTCCATGGAGAACCAGGAGAGAACAAATACAGAGTGAGAGGAAAGAGAAGGACACTGCTTTTGTCGTCCCACGCTGCGGCGACGATCGTAGCCCCTTCTGGCTTTGGAGGCTGTTGAGAATTACTTCTCGTGAGAGTGGAGGACTGGGTAGGGATAGTGTGCAAGTCTCGTTTCAGATTTAGGGCAGTGCTTCTCAACCGAGAGATTGGGGATTTCTGCCCAGGAGACTCTGGACCACGTCTGGAGACATTTTTTGCTGGTCCCTGGCATCTCGTGAGTAGCGGCCAGACGTGCTCACGACACACAGGACAGTGCCTCTCAACAAGAAGGATCCTGTTTAACGTGCCAAGAGCGCCGAGGATGAGAGCACCCGTTGTTGAGACCCTCCGTGACTTTGGACGAGAAACTGAACCTGTGCAGACCACTCTTTCGTTAGGCTCTGGTCCTAATTTTACAGTGTGTGGTAGGCGGCTGGCAAAATGACCCCAATTCTCCACCCCACCCTACGCCCTGCCCATTGCAATATGACTCTCCAGCTCCGGCTGCCAAGGCGGGAGCCTGTGTCCTCAACCCTTGCATCAGGGCTAGCCTTGGGACTTGCTGTGTCGATGAGAAGGCAGCAGAATTGACAGCTCCCAGCCTTGGCCTCGGAGGCTGTGCGTAGTTCCGCCCTTCCCTTTGGAGCCGTGTGGACAAGCCCAGACTGGTCTGTTAGAGGACGAGAGACCAGGTGGAAAACAGCCCAGGGGCCTTCTCTTATGGCCAGTAGTCGCCCAGACTGTGAGAGAGAACCCAGGTGACTGCCTGACCTACCACTGACCACAGACCACGGACCCCCAGCTAACATAAGGACCACCCAGCGGACCCATAGTCTCAAAGACAACAGTAGATTCTTACTGGGTTTTTTGTTTTTTGGGTTGATTAGTTGGTTTTTAATTTTAGACTGAGTGGGAGAAGGGCAGAGGGAGAGAGAGTCTTAAGCAGACTCCGTGCCGAGCTCAGAGCCCGGCGCGGGGCTTGATCTCACCACCCTGAGCCGAAACCAAGAGTCAGGTGCTTAACCAAGTGTGCCACCCAGGTGCCCCTGGATTCTTACTGTGTTAACCCACTGAGTTTCTGGGTGGTTTGCTATGTAGCAACGGATAGCTGGTCCACCTGGGCTTGAAATTCCGATTCAGGTAATGGTGAACCCTGAGGGGCACATGGAATTTCTCAGAATGTGCTTACTTTCCTATTA
Organism: Nasua narica; assembly: GCA_028533885.1. Taxonomy (NCBI): domain Eukaryota; kingdom Metazoa; phylum Chordata; class Mammalia; order Carnivora; family Procyonidae; genus Nasua; species Nasua narica. The sequence goes on along the minus strand of CM052805.1, from coordinate 12,184,873 downwards.
GCTGACCTTTTCTTCACTCATAGTTTTCCGTGGCTCAGGACGGGCATAACTGCATCTTTGATACCCAGTTAATGGAGGTGAGCAAGCTCTGTCTGGAGACAGGTTTGCTTAAGGTCAGTTCTATTCACTGGTATTGCGGCAAGCCAGAGAAACCAACTCCGACATAAACAGCAACCAAAGGGCATTTAAGAGATGGACTCCAGGAAGCGGATGAATGAACAGTCCTCAGGGACGGCGGGATTCAGGGCCCCTCCAGGGATCTTGGCTGCAGGGATTTGTGATTCTCCTTCTAGAATGCTGTCAACAGTGACCACGGCATCCCAGCCACCTCCCATCCCTCTGTATTAGTGTTCTAGTTTCGAATGGGGATGGAAGGATCTAATTGATTTTCCTGGGTCGCCTGCCGTGTTGATAGAGCTGGGTCATTGGATTGGCAGCTCTCCCAACCCCACATGGAGTGGGAAGGGAGCATCAGACAGAAGCCAAAGATGCCCTCTGCCTTGGCCCTGCCCTCCTCCTCCCCTCTGGCCCCAGTGTTGCAGATCGGGGCAGGTGAGGGCAGTGTGTTTAGGAAGTTAGATGTGGGATCTGGGCACTCAGGATGTCTCACCACGGCTCTTTCGTGGGCATATATTTCGTGCCTCACTGGAAAACAAAAAAACTTTAGTCAGAAGTGAAAATTCAAACTTAGCAGTGCTGTTGACCCCCCATGTTGACTTCCAGGTCCTTCAGGCCTTGTCATCTGGGTGTCAGAACTTGGGGTGATGTGTTGGGAGTGGATAGGGAGTGACGAGGGCGATGGTCTCACTTTGAAGCCCTCAGGGAAGACCTCAGTCTTTGAGTCAGATCTGGACCAGACACGTTCTGTCCCTCAGACCATAGCAGATGCCACGTCAGCAAGAGGACCGCCCAAGATTCTCTTGGGCCAGGCATTATTACATTTCTGCTGTCCGTAAGTCACCCCGAGACCCCCGAAGTGTCCCAACTCTAGAGACGAATGAGTTCCCTACTTCTCATCTGAAAATTAAGAACGCTGAATAAAACCAGTGGTTTCCAACCTTTAACCTTCTTGAACCCCTACACGGAAGCTCAGCACGTCCAGCAGATGAATGTGGAGACTTCTCGTGGAAGCAGTGGTGTGTATGTTGGGGTGGCTAGGGAGAGCAGGGAGCAGACGGGGCCCTGCCCATGCTCGGCTTCCCCTTGGCTCCCCGGTGGCTCCAGAAACATCTCTATGAACCCTCTGGGGCCTAGGGGCCACTGGGGATTGCTGGGGGCCGATGAGTCCTCTCCAAGCTTTGAGTAGAAGTCTCTGTGAGCAGATGTGAGGGACTGGGCTTCTAGAAGGGCAGAAGGTAAACATGACCAGGAGGTCATGGGAATGACAGATCCTGGACCAAATTCCCAGCCATAGGGGCAATGGAACTGAAGTAATTCAGCATTTTTACCAAAGACGAGGGTGTGTTTGGGGGAGAGCATCAGGGTCTGGGATGTGAGAAAGGAGCAGTCAGTTCTGCAAAATGGTAGCTGGCAAGTCACATCATGGTTCTTGCATCTCGAGCTCGTCCTCTGTAAGCATCTTCTTCCCAGAGTAGGAAGTCGACGTGCATGTAATGCGGAGGTGCTCGGCAGAATCTTCAATGAGCAGTAGCTCTCAGCGCTACTAATGTTGTTGTCATTTAGGCAGCCGATAGCTGTGATCAGAACTGTGGCTCCTTGGCTCCTTGTTCCTCACCACACTGCCTTGTGCAGGAGAAAGGAGATGAAGAAGGGGGTCTGCCTCCCGCGCACCCCGGGAGTTTGCTCTCATCAGCGCTCTTGCTGCCGAGGCTTGGGATCCAGCCTCCCACCTTCTCTCTCTTCCAGAAGGCTTTTTTTTTTTTTTTTTTTTTTGCCTTTTGTCCCCTGGCAAGAACACCAGGAGAGAAATTAAAGCCAAAAGGGCTAAACTGTCTTTGATAGGAGAACAGAGCGTGTGATAATGATATATAAAGCTAAAAGCACTAAGTGGGCAAAACTGGTGCTCCAGAGTGCGTAAAACCAAGATAAATCCGTCCCTCGAGAGCTATAACACATAACTCAAATAACGGGAGCAGCAGGGGTCCACAGTCCCCAGGAAGATCAGTTTGTGCTCGTGTGGAGCAGAGCCTCTGCTCAGCATCGGTAATTCCCTTGTGCTCGGGGCTGGCGGCCACTGCCAGCACCTGGCGTTACAGCCAGCTGGAGCGGGGCTGCTGCTGGCACCTGGGCACACGAAGCCCCCCGCTGTCTGCAGCAGAGATCTGAGGTTCAGCCCTTGCCGCACTGTGGGACGAGGGGGACAACTGGAGGAACGCCCAGGAGACTTGGGTTTTGGTGTTGTGCTGTGTGACCTTGATCAAGTCACTTGGCCTCTCTGAACTCCAGTTTTCTTCCATGGAAGTTGGAGATAGAAATGTTTGCCGCTGTGAGGATGGGCAGACACCCATTCAGCGGGGCGATTTCACAGGCCTGGGGGTTTTTTTGTTTGTTTGTTTTGACGTTCTTTTAAAGGAGTGGTTCTCTAAGTGCAGTTCCCAGAAGGAACAGCAGCAGCAAACCCCTGGGGAACGTATTAGAGACACACATTCTTGGACCACACCCTAGAGCGACTGAGTCCGAAAAGCCCCACAGTCTGCATTTCTATAAGCCACCCGATACCTGCTAATGCCGAAGAGCCATTTCCTTGTTGGAAAGTGGCTCACATCTCGGGTTATTAACTGATCTCGTTACTAAGGATGACAGACGCTTAGAGGTCACGGGGTCAGCTGGGCTCCCAGGCAGTTCCCGGGACTGGTAATGAGAGTCCCTGTTTTAAGAGGCCTTTGAGGGGTCCTGGGACTGGGATTTGCTCTTCTCCGGGGACTCTCTGCTGGTGTCTGTGGTCCCTTCATTCCAGAGTCATTCGACTCCTTTCATTGCCTTTGCCCTTCTCTCTCCCCTCTCTTCCCAGACTCAAGAAATCTGTTCATTTGGGGAGGTGGGAACTTTTCTCTGCCTGATAACAACTTTCTTATGCCCTGATTCCCTTTAGAGGTGGGCTTTTTACAAACTTACGACGTGGGATGTTTGAAGTTGAAAGTCTTCTCTCCGCTTTTCTGCCACCCCTTCCTTAAGTAAATACGTGTCATAGGATCTAGTTGCTGCTAGGGTGGGAGAAGGAAGACTAAGAAGTAAGAAGACCCACGTGGAGGGGAGGGCATCGGCAAGGATCTCTCAGGCAGTGTCTTGCCCCATCTGCTTGTGAGACAGGGGACCGGCCATTCCACTGAGCCTCGCAGGGTAGACTCACTCACAGGGCAGACTGTCACATCGCTTTCTTGGGAGGACTGCCACCGCATTCAGAATGCCTCTCTTGTACGGCTTCCCGTCCCACCTCCCATTGCCCTTATAATAACTTGCCATACTATAAATAAGTTGAGTCTCTCTCTCTTCTGACCCTACGTGGAGTAATCCATCTTTCATCCTACCTATCAGGGTACTCCTCTGGAGAGAGCCGGGTGGAGACCCTGCTTTGTGTCTGTTTCGAAACCTCATTACGCTGGTTTCAATGTGGTTTTTAGTTGTTACATTCTGAGAAAGGGATTTTGTGATTCCGCACTTTGAAGTGTGATCTCACCTTTGTGTATCTAGTGGGGCGAGGATTTGAAGGCCTTGCAAGGAGCCCAGCTTCCTTGTGGTTAGAGAGACAAAGAAGATTTGAGGCCATTCTTGCAAGTGTTAAACCCCACATTCAACTGGACTGAGAGGGGTTAAGTGGGTATTTCAATTTGTTATTTGTATGATGCATTAGTATCTCTAAGATGCACTAATACATATTAAACTTTAAGACATAGTTTGGGCAGGTAACTAATAAGAGCTCGGTTAGAATAAGAGCGATCGGTAAGGTTTAAGGACCAGCCAGAAAGTTATGGGGGCGATAGAGCATATTTCTTTGAATCGTGCCTTCAGTTGCATAGGAAAGGCTGTATCAGAGCAGAGTATCCTTCATAATGGTAAGCCCTGACTGATACCACTTGGTGACTGCTCTATAGGAAGAACATTCTAGAGGGTTTCCTTGTAAAAATGCAGTAATGCCGTGAGGCTAAAGCCAGAGTAATTGCATGAGGTGTGATGAAGTCACCAAGCTGGTTCTAAAGGTAACGTTGGTTCCATTTCTCCCATGGCCCTTTGTCCAGTCTTGACCAATGGACAGACAGAATAATTCTAGTTCTAGGTCTAGCTCCAGGTCCAGATGTATGTCCAGGTCTAGGTCTAGTTCTAGGTCTAGTTCCAGTTCTGGGTCTATGTCCAGGTCTAGTTCTAGGTCTAGGTCTAGGTCTAGGTCTAGGTCTAGGTCTAGTTCCAGGCCAGGTCCAGGTCTAGTTAGGTCTAGGTCTAGGTCTAGTTCCAGGTCTAGGTCCAGGTCCAGTTCTAGTTCCAGTTCTGGGTCTACGTCCAGGTCCAGTTCTAGTTCCAGTTCTGGGTCTATGTCCAGGTCCAGTTCTAGTTCTGGGTCTAGTTCCAGGCCAGGTCCAGGTCTATTTCTAGGTCTAGTTCTAGGCCAGGTCCAGGTCTAGTTAGGTCTAGGTCTAGGTCTAGTTCCCAGGTCTAATTCCAGGTCTAGGTCTAGTTCCAGTTCTAGGTCTATGTCCAGGTATAGTTCTAGGTCTAGGTCTAGGTCTAGTTCCAGGTCTAGGTCTAGTTCTAGGTCTAGGTTCAGGTCCAGGTCTAGTTCCAGTTCTAGGTCTAGGTCTAGTTCCAGTTCTAGGTCTATGTCCAGGTATAGTTCTAGGTCTAGGTCTAGGTTCAGGTCCAGGTCCAGGTCTAGTTCCAGATCTAGGTCTAGTTCCAGTTCTGGGTCTATGTCCAGGTCTAGTTCTGGGTCTAGTTCCAGGCCAGGTCCAGGTCTAGTTAGGTCTAAGTCTGGGTCTATTTCTAGGTCTAGCTCTGGTCTAGCTCTTGCTCTAGGTCTAGATCTAGTCACCCACTGTCTTGTCCTTCTGGTCTTGATCAGCAGAGAAGTGGCAGTCACTCCTTTACCTTGGAGGTTCTGTCCTCCCCCACCCCCACCCCCACCCCCCCCAAGAATCAGAGGATGAAGACACAGAGAAGTTGACAGCCTGGAGCCAACATGGCTTTTGCTGACCATCAGAAATGCTAAGCCAGGCGCCACACTGACTACAGCTCTTCAGACCTGCATCCCGTCAGAGGCATGCGTTCCCGAGTCATGGACATGCCCAACTGACTAGTTCCATGAAGGGAAACGAGAGCTTGCCTTTGACTCTCATTTCAGAGAGTGATTACGGTTTCACCCCTCGTCTTCCTTGCCCTGTTATAACACACCTGCCACAATGACCACTTGGCAGTTTGCAGCTGAACTCCGACATCAGATAGTCAGTTACATCCCTCTTGTCAGGTAAGGAGCAGCTCAGATGCCACTGTGGAGGGCAGTTGGGGTTCAGCCGCCATGGAGCTGTCCTTTAACTGTGGCACAGGATGACAGCGAGGAGAACCACAGAGCTGGGTGCATCCCTGAATTTGTTCTTCCCTGGCTTGGCAGGTATGTGGGTGGTGCTGGGTTCTGTGAGCCCCTCTTCCAGGGCTCGACAGGAAATCCAGATCAATAGAGAATGATGAAGGTGAGGAAGGATTATTGAGCAGAAGAGAAGTGTTAGTGATGGTGAAGATGGAGAGAGATACGCAGTGTTACTGCTTTGGAAACTTTCCCACGAGGAATGCTCTCCCTCTTTGGACCTACAAAGATGGCTTTTATAGTGAGGGGTGAGGCGGGGGAAGCCAATGGACTAGTTGTCGGGGGTCTCTGCTCTGGCATCTATATCGTTCTGATTCTTGGACCCCAAGCCCTTCTCCTTGAACTACAATATCCTGGTAAAGCCCTACTTGTTATCATGGGACCTATGTTGCCAGGGCATGTTCAGACTGCCCCTTTTGATTTCTGTTTAACATCTTCTTTGCACTCCTAACTCATGGGTATCAGGAACTCATTAGTAGCAAGAAATAGAAAACCCAACTCAAACAAGCTCAAGCAGCAAAGGATATTGTTTATGTGACTGATTTAGTGTTAGGCACTGCTGGATCTAGGGATGCTGATGGTTTCATCAGGACTCGGGTTCTTGCCGTCTGTCAGTTCTGCTTTCCTCTGTGTTGATCCCACTTTCAGCGAGCTCCCTCCTCCTGATGGCAAAATGGCTGCCAGAAATGCTCAACTTATATCCTCAAAGCTTCAAGTTCAGCACAACAGAGAGCCTGCCTCTATTCCAGCATTCTCAGCAAAGGTTTCCTTGTGTGTCACTGACTTTGGAAAAGTCAGATGACATTCTTGATTTGGGATGAGATCAGGAGTTCTCCCATTCCTGCCCTCTGCATAATGTAAAGCCCACTTGAATCACTCAGGCTCAAAGTAGAGAGAGGATTGATCCCAAATGAAAATCGTGGGTGTTGCAAGAGGAGAGAGAGAATATATGGATGTAATGGTTTCCACACTACCTCACTTCCCAGAAGGTGGCCTGAAGGTTGACTCTGTCCTTGACCAAACTTCAGTCAGGCTCCTCTGAGCCATTTTCTCAACTGGGCCCTGACCTTTGGGCTTCCTTGATCATCTGCACTGCCCAGTGTTAGCAAGAGCCCTGCTAAATTGGTTTAGCCAGAAATCCCCCTTTACCTCTGAATGTTTCCTCCATGTAACTTTCTACCCACTCACCTCCCTGCCCAGTCCTTGGCCATAAATCCCCACTTCTTAATATTGATCCCGAGATCAGCCCGGGTTTACATGGAGGCCTCTTTTCCTCATTGCAATCATTCTGAATGAATCTGGTTTATACCATTTTGATGGCTGTGCAGCTCTGACTTTTCTTTGACCGGGTTCTTCAGTAGCAGGGAGTTGAGTTCTGGTACTAGTTCTAACAAGTGGTATATGCCGGCAAGTTCCGAAAATTAGCTAGAATTTGTAAGGGGTTCTTATTCTTTAAAATAAGTTAGAGTGGATTCAGAATTATCCTTAGAGAGCTTTTCAGTGAGTGTACATTTGAATACAATGTGGGAAGCCCTCTCTGCAAACTGTAAAGTGCCATAAAAGTTTTGGAATCGTGTGGTAGAAGGACAAAGGGAGTCTTTTCCTGGCTTTCGAGTGTCAAAGACAAGGCTGAAGGGGAACAGAAAACAAATAGAGTTACCTACTCTTCCCCACCTCCAGACTAGCTGGGGGAAGGGAGAGATCCGGAAGTTTGGTGCCTGGGGCTTTCAAGTAGGGCAAAAGCTGCGGAGAAGAGAGTACCCCATAGTACCCCATGCCATGGACCATGATGCAGCCAGTAAAATAAACGCATTAAATCTATGCCAGTTCATCTGAACGAAGTTCATGTGCTCTCAATCATGCCACAAGAAAGATGGATAAAATGTATGTCCCATGACCCATTTTCATAAAACACATAATGACCACGTCCCATTATTAACATACACAATCATATGTTTGCATATATTTATATGAACATGGACAAAAGAAGAGAAAGATACACCTCACCTCCTAAAATTGTTGACTTAGGGAGAGAGAAAAGGTGAAAAGGCAAGAAAGTTTAAAAAAAAAAAAGGCGTTATTTGTAATACCTGAAAACCTTCATCTCTCTGTTTGGCTAATTTGTCCTCGTCATGGTGGTAAATCTACCCCAAAGCCAGGAACTCTAATCAAATTGGTGATGGTTGCCTGGAGGAGTGGACAGGATTTCGGGAGAACTTTCCCATCCTACTTACACATTTCTATATTGCTTACTATTGTACAAACATGAAGGTATACATTGTGTCTCCGATCATAAAAAGCAATACATATTATATATAGGGAGAGGCATGCACATACGTAGATTTATACATGTAAAGTAAGACTGCACAGTAAAAGAGCGTTTGTGATAATTCCATTTATTTGAAATTTTATATATATCTATATATATACACACAGAAAGAGAGAGAGAGGGAGGCAGGGGGATTGAGAGAGAGAGAGAGAGGAACAGAGTGAGGAGATGTGCAAATATTACCATCAACTCAAATAGAATGGACAGAATGGACCACAAGAAAATTTAGGATAAATAACAGTAACATTTTGGTTCAAATTGTTTTGACAAGGCTCATGGGTTTCCCCCACTTGTAAGCAGGCAATAATAGCACCCATCTGAAAGATAACACAGGGGTAGATTTAGTGACACACAGTAGGCACTTGATAGATGGTTTAAAAGGAAGTAGTATAATTCTCAAAATCCAATAACACGGTTGTCATTGTGGAGGCAAAAAAGAACCTAGCTTGGAAAAGCCAAGGGTAGCCTGTCCTCTCATGAGAAAGAAAAGCAAAAGCCAATGTGATCCAGGAGGTCCAAAAGTCCAAAAACGATGGAGGAGAGGAGAGAGACTTTCAACCTGCCACGTTGCAAGCAAGACTTGGCTGCAAGGGCTGTGGGCCTCATGCATCAAATGTGTTTAGAATTTGCCTTCTGACCATGTGCAAAGGCAGAGACTTGAGCTGAGCCTTCGATTTTGTAACTGCTTTGAGTTTGTGGGGCTCAGAGGCTGCAGAAGTTATGAGCCACGGGTGCTCTTGTCATCCCCCTGTCCATCTGGATGAATAGAGATGGCATTGCACGCACCATTGTGTGCCCACGGGCCAAGCCAAGCATCTGGCACGGGACAGCTGTTCAGTCACTCTTGGGTGGGAAATGGGTGAATGAAATAAATTTGGACCTAAGAGGAAACCCTGCCGTAGCTTTGAATTATTCCTCCAGGCGAGGGTGGCTTCACCCAGTCCCTTCCTATACAAGGACCCACTCGAGGATAATGACCCCTTGGCTCTCAGCACACAGATGGCAGCCACAGAAGGAAGCAGAATTAACCAGCCTCCATCACCCTTCTCAGGAAACGCTGCTGAACCCCTGTCACGTGCAGGGCATTAACCAGGAATGTCACGTGGGAGGGAGGAGGAATCCCGTAACTCTTGGCTCTCGAGGAATTTTCAGACTTATGTCTGAACATTGGACAAAGATGTAAAAATACCCGCTCCTGAAATACAAGATTATACCCAGATAGACACTGTAGGTGGTCATCTGGGGGAAAATGGTGCTAGAGGAGTGACGTCAGAGGTCACAGGTGGCTCCTCCAAGGGAAGATTCAGTAGTTCAGAGCACAGGCTCTGAAGCCAGATCGCTTGCCTTGGATTCCAGCTCCCACCACTGTCTGACCTCGGACACACTGTTTAACTTTCCCCACCTGTCAACGTGCTCGGTGGTGGTAACGACCTCCCAATACGGTGAGGATTAAGTACACCGATAACATACGCAAAACTTGGAACCGTGCCGGGCACACCGTAGATGAGAAATGTGTGAGCGGTCGTTCTCATTCTCGCCTGCAGAGATGAACTGACTGGGTAACATGGGGGGGGGGTGCTGTCAGAGAGGAGCCCCCGGGAGCAGCAGGGCAGTCTGGAGAGGTGGCAAGTGTTTGACCAGTAAGTTACGCTAAGCTGGCTTCTAAGCCTGGTCCCACCACTTCCTACCTGTGTGACCTTGACGTACACTCTCTAAAGCTCAGAGGCCTCACCTATAAAATGCTAACAGCAACCCCACTTTCACTGAAAACAAATGTTAACCATGCCATGATAAATGGTAGTTATTATTAAAGAGAAGCACAGTAAAGAGGATCCCAGAGGGAGATGAATAAATTAAGCGTGATGACACGTCTTGCTTCTTCCCCATCTTTCCCTTCTTCCCCCAGATTTGTTCAAGGCCTCATCATTACCGGTTCGCGTTTCTATTTTAATCATGTTATAGGTTTACAGTATTTTTCCCCCTGCATCTTTATATGCTATAATTTGGGTACTATTTTTACACAACGAGGCCATTTTTAACTGAGAACAGATTCAATTGTCTTTCGGCATATATCATTGTTTATCTTAATTAATGCTAAAATATTCTTAGGGGGGGGAAAACACATCCCACACAGTCTTATGCAAGGAAACTTAGCATTCATTTTTGCCTCCCTCTTGTCTGGCATATCAACTTATAAAGGTTTTAGCATCCTGTTATTTCGACGACAATAACGAGCGCTCTTAAACACAGACACCCATCTGTGGGAACGAAGGCACGGGGCGTCAGCCGCAGGCTGGGGGATTCGCACCAGCAAGGTGCGCGTTGGGAGGTGGAAGACCGGCAGCTCCTGAAGGGAACAATACTAAGTGAAGTCTGAAGCCACAGGCTTCGTCTCGGGCTGATCCGCGGGAGCATTCCTGGAGCTGAACCAGTCTACAGTCTGGGCTTGCAGTGTCCTGGTGAAGTTGTCCTAACTCACCCGGTGATAGGCTTCTTTGCTTTTGTTCAGCATCCTTAGCATACATTCCCCTTCCTTCTAATCAGGCGCCCTGCTTATCCCTTGGGGACTCGATCACCCGTTCGGCACTCAGCCCAGGTGTTTTGAATGAAGCTGTCTCCCCGTGCCCCCAGCTGCGGACAGGTGAGGGAGATATGCCCGATGAATACATACAATCTGCCTGACCACGGTGATTGGGGAAGGGGTGACCATGTGACCCAGTCAGAGCCAATGAGACTCCATTTGGGGATTTGGGATGGAACCATTGGGAACCTGGGGTTCTCTGTCCGCTGGGACGCCAACCTAGAAGGAAGGTTACCTGGAGCCTCCATCTTTACTAAGGCTAAGGGGGAGCTCGCCTAACACTGGCGTCAACGCGAAAGAAAGCAGAATTGAGAGAAAGAGGCGGATTCTTGGTGCCAACTCCTCAAGTCTTGCTTAAAGCCATGCAACCCTCAGGACCTTTCACGTAAGCCACTTAACGTCCTTTTTTGGCTTCAGCTAGATGGGGTTGGGTTTCTGTCGCTCGTTCCGAGGCTTGCAGTCTCGCCAGAGAACTGCGAGAAGCCAGGTTAGTCCACTGATGAGAGGGGAACCTTGTCTGAGAGTGCTTCTCACCTGTTTGTTTTCCTAATAATAGGCAATGGTTCGGTATCTAGAAAGTTCCAAGCAGTCTCTAAATCATACAGTTAGCCTAGATGCGTTCCACTTCCTACATGTATTCCTAGAGGCTGGGGGAAACCGAGTTGTAAAATGGGGAACCTCACCAGGCACGGAGCTCTGGGCGTGATTGAAAGAAAGAGAGGCCGCCGGGAGTGTGATTGAGTCGGGCTGGGGAGCTCACCTGGCGAGAAACGGAGATGCTGCAGATAAGGTTCTGGGGCCCTGACCTGAGTGCTGCTGTGAGTGGAGCTCTGAAAAGTGTCCACAGAGAGTTATGAACCAGGGACTGTCCTGCATGCTTCACGTGCTGGGTTGTATTTAATCCTCTCAACAACCCTGTCAGTTATTCGGCTTATTCTATTTTACACGTAAGGAAACTGAGGCATAGAGCAGTGAAGTGACTTGGTCAGTCAGAGCCAAGATTTAAACTCCTGTCTGTCTGACTAGGGTAATGACCTTGGGTTCTGGACTTCATATAGGACTTTGGCTGATGGCTGGGGGACAGGGAAGAGGAGACTGCGTCTCGCCTCCCAAGGCTCTAGGGCTGGTAAAACTCAGCTTTTGGTCAGAGACTCAACTCTAAAGGGACAGACCCTGATCCGGTGGGGAAGTAGAGGGTGACAGGGAAACTGAGGCAGGAGCTTCAGATTGGAGCCTACTCAGTAGGGCTCAGTAGGCCTGTCCTGGTGGGTCAATGGGCATCTGGGGGCTGGTGGCCAAGGATGGGCACAGGGCTCCCTGATACGGGACTCAATCCCAGGACCCCTGGATCACGACCTGAGCCAAAGGCAGACGCTCAACCGACTGAGCCACCCAGGCGCCTCCAGACATGCTACAGTTTTTAACCATGATATCTCTTCCTGTAGGCTGTGCCTCAGTTTCTCCAGCTGTAAAATGCAGTGAGTAATAACACTCGCCCTTCTAAAGTTAATGGGCGAACAGCACGAACTAAAACATGCAGAGGGCTCAGAAGAATGCCAGGGACCATGTGTTTGGCTCAGCCCTTGTTGGCTTTCCCGATGCTTATTTTCCTCTTTGCCTCAGCCCGTCCGAAGGAGTATGTCTGCCCCCCCCCACGGCCATTCCTCAGGGCTCGAGTACGCCAGGAAAAAAAGGGCAGGGGGGGCTTGTGCGCGCCGGGGCCTCTTAGGGGAATCCTGAGGCAGGAGAGGAAAGAAGCTCACTTGACATAACTCCATAAACCCATTTTAATCCAAACATTGATTTTCCTTTGGAACAATCCCCTCCCAGTTCACACGTGTGGTCCCTCCGTGTTGCTAATACAGACGTGCCTATCGATGACATTATTGAGATAAAACAGTTGCCTCTTTCTTATTCCTTTTGTTACTCGGTCACCCCGCACCTGTCTTCGCCTTTTCATTCTGTCACCCAGCTCCGCTCGCTAGAGTGCCTTCCCGTTCCCTCGCCAGCCAGAACTCAAGGCGACGCTTTCAAATAATGACACATAGTAACATACGATTTCCGCAAATTCTAACTGGAAATAACGTGAAAAAAATATTCTTCACCCCGGACATGTGCCTCTCTTTTGATCTTCCTTGTCCGGGATACATTCTTTTAAAAAAATGCTCCTTTGATAGCAAGAAGCAAGCAGACACTAAAAGGAAACCTTATGTCTTTGTGGGGAAATAATTAGTCTGATCGAGTTGCTTGCTTTCTGATGGACAAAGGCGTCTTGAAAGAAAATCATTCGTGTGTTCCGAGCCCCCTTTGACAGCACGCCTTTCTTGAGTTTGAGCTCCTCGATGAGAGTTTGGGGAATGGAAAATTTCCCTGAATAAGAAATCAGAAAGCTTGACCTACACGGTTACCTCTCTCTTAACATGACAACAATTGGCAATTACTTTTTGGTCCGAAGTGTGAAGATGAATATGGAGAAGCGGGGGAGGAACCGTTCTCATTCCAAGACTCGCGCTCTCCCCAGCCTTGCACCTGAAGCTGATTTTTCTTTTTCTTCAGTCCCCAAGACTCAGTGTAATATGTCCCTGGAAATAGCTATGTTAGCTGCAACTGGGGGGAAACCCAGTTGGCAAATTCACGTATCAGTGGTTCTTTTATTCTCTTGTGGAAGGTGTCTTCTGTGGGCTCAAGGAATCCTGTGCGAGCCAGTTCCTAGGTGAGCATACTGAAATAGTTGTTTCAGCCAGCCCGTCTGTGATGCAGTGAGGATGTCGACACATGGTTCCAGGGTCTCAGAGACGCCGATGGTCTTAGGACGACCGAACGTTATGTCTGATGCGTGATCATGATGGTCTTTGGGTCTGGGGTGGGCAGAGGGGCTCTGAAGTCCATCAGACCTGTTCATACCCTGCCTGCTCTGCGACTTGGAGCTAATTGCTTATGTTCTCTGCTATTTCGTGTTCTTGCCCATAAAATAGGAATACTAGTAGCTAACTTGCAGAGCAGACTTTCTCAACCTTGGCACTGTCGACATTTTTGGGCCAGAAAAATCTTTCCCCTTGGGGTGCTGTCCCATCCCTGGTCTCTACCCACTAGATACCGGTAACACAATCTCCCCCCCCACCCCCCCCACCCCAATTTTGCCAACCAAAAATGTCCCTGGATGTTGCTAAGTGTCTCCTAGGACATATAGAGTCTCCTCCCTCTCCTCCCTGAGAGCCACCGCTTTGGAGTCATTCTGAGGGTAGGATGAAATGATGGCTGGAAAGCTCCCAGACACTGCTTGGTAGATACTACCTAGTAAGTGCTCAACAAACTTTAGTTATTACTGTATTAGTAAAACTGCAAATAGAAACCCCACATAGTCTTTTGGTTTTCCTCTTGAGGATTCTTCTGGAGTCCCTGGATCTGTAGGGTCCACAAATTCTCCAGTATTAGATAGGAATCCCCAGTTGCCCCACCCAGCACTGGAAACATATTTTGGTTCCTGGCAAAGCGACCAGCTGCGTGGAGTAGAGAAATCCATCTCTGGGTAATTCTGTGAACGAGTGATGTCATCTTACCTCAGTCCAAGGACAGTACAAAGAAGTTTAGAAAAGGGTAGCAGGCGGAACACAGATTTGCCATGAGTGGTGACAGCGTCACTAAAGATCTGAGTTACTAGAAGCATCTATCCCTCGGTGAAAGAGCTACTCCTCCGTGGTCGGAGAGGAAATGGAAGTGATGGTTTGGATTGCGAAGGGCAAATGGCAAAGGGAGAAACAGGTTATCAGCTTTCCATTTCTGTATTTTAGTTCCAGTTTCCTCCCTCAGTTGGCGGACTGCTCAAAGTAGCTAACCTTGTTTGAACGCTGTTAGGGACCGAGCTGTGTCCCACTAACATTCACATCTAGAAACCCTAACTCCCAGTGAGACTATATTAGGAGATAGGACCTTTACAGAGGTCATTAAGGTTAAATGAGGTCATAGGAAAAGGACCCTAATTCAGTCGGACTGATGTCTTATGAGAAGAGGAAGAGACACCAAATTCTGTCTTGTCTCTGCATGGAGGGAAGGCCACGCGTGCTCACTGAGAGAAGGTGGCGGACTGCAGGCCAGGAAGAGAGACCTCACCAGAAGCCAAAATCACCAACACCTCGATGGGCTTCTAGCCTCCAGAACTGTGAGGAAATTAATGTCTGTTGGTCCTGCCACCCAGTCTGTGGTGTTTTGTTAGGGAGCCTGAGCTGAGTAATGCTTACCACGGGCCTGGCCTCTTTGCTCATTTTGTTCCCACAACAAACTTTTGAGCTGGGTGCCATCTTCTTCTCTCCCTAGTCCCCCTACATTTTATAGAAGAGGAAATAAACTCAGGTCAAAAATTTGCCTGGCGTCACACAGCTAGAAAAAGCAATTGGTAGGACTTGATCCCATGTCTGTGCACCTTCAGAGCCTAGGGTCCTTAACCACCCAGCCATCTGCACAGAGGTTGTACACGCCCGAGACTCCCACGTACATTCTGTAAGTGTACCAGCCTCTGTGTAAAGGCTTTAAATGCGGGGCTGGACCCCAGGACCCTGAGATCATCACCTGAGCTGAAGGCAGCCGCTTAACCTACGGAGACACTCGGGCGCCCCCTATCTCTACAGTTTTAATCCTACCCAGGCTTCTGGGGGTCGGTAGGAGGGAGAAGGCTGGGCCGTGAAGGACTCAGGAAACCTTGAGCAGGGGGTGAGTTCACTTCAGGGGAAGAGTCTGCAAATGCCATTAGTAGCTACAGGGCGGCTTTTCAGGAATCTGCATAGATGCCAATTAAAGTAGAAGTCTTAGCCTGAGGAAGGGGAGTGAACTCCCCACCTCCACTTGGGTCCAAGTTATGTCTTTTTCCAGTTGGGGGCTTAGCAACAGATTGCCTCTCCCTGCTTCATGTTTCTTCAAGGACGATGAATAATAATTCAAAGCAGAGCCAAAAGAGCCTACATTTGCGTGGTGCAACTCTCCATGTGTTCTGAAGTTGCCTGGTGTTACCTTCAAATCACCACGGGAGGCAGGTGCTTTCTGACAGAAAAAGTGAAGACCCGGAATTCAGGACACTGTGTTTTCCCCAGGCACTACCATTTGGCAGGTGGTAGTTGCTGAGTCATCGTGGCATCCCATCATGGTTAAGGGCAGGGGCTTCGGGGACAGGTGGACCTAGCCTTGAACCCCAACTCGGTTCGTCTGTCTGACTTCGGAGGCATTACCTGCCGTCTCCAAAGGTGCTTTTGTTAGAGGAAGTGAAAATAGAGATAATCGTGACCTCCCAGGGTCAACCACATACGATTTGAGGTTCACTATCGAAAGCACAGTGCTTGGCCCATGGCGGATAGCGAGTGGTGGTTTTTGTTGTTTTCAATGGTTGAGAACTTTCTAGAAGGTGTAGAGTTAGTACTTTTTTCAAAACTCTTGATCTTGGGGCATTTCCGGTTCGTGGGGTCGTCCGAGGGATCTTGGGGACCTTTCTTATTTTGTCTGGGGCTTCCCTTAGGTAGGGAAGATGACACGGTTCTAAACCAGGCAATATTTGCTGAGTGGTTCTACGGATGTTGGCCAACAACTCTGATGGCCCAGGGTCAACATAGTATTATTGTTTATAAGCCCCCGGCTTGGAGTCAGACTCCAGTCCCAGCTCAGTGCCTACTAGCTGTACCACTGTGGGTTGTTAAGAGAACTTACTGGGCTGTTAGGAGGATCTAACGGGCTGAGGCACGTGATGGGCTTCGTGTGACTGGCACACAGTGAGTGGGTGGGATGACTCGGCCAGCCCATGAGCCCCCTCACCCTCATTTCTTCCCAGTGGAGGTGGCTGTAAGTAGCCCCGCAAGGAGGTCAGATTGCCTTTCTCTTCTTCCTCCTCTTCCCTGTTGCAGGAAGACTAAAAAAGTCCGTTGGTCTTCCTCGAATAACCCACCGTGGTTGCCGAGCTCACCCAGGTTGTGTAAGCATTCATCCTTCCTTCCGTCCATCTTCCTCCTTTCCTGGGAAAGGAATTTTCCATCCAGAAATAAGAATTTCTCCTCCACAGCCACAGCTCTGATGCATAGAAGCAAATTTAGGGTTTCTTTGGCTTTTGAACCATGACTAAGCACATACACGTTCCCCCAAGTTTAGTTACACTCATGATATAGGGATGAGATCTGGTGTCACGAAACCTGGGATTCTAAGGCTACCTTTGGCCTGATACAGTGGGTCGGTTGGGGAGGGCATCCCTTCCCACCTCGAGCCTAAATTTCACCATTCTGATAGGGCTAAAAGACAAGGCAGTGTCTACAGTCCACGCTCACGTGGTTATTCTCCAGTTCTGCCATTCCCTTGATAACTGAGGATAAAGTTGATCGTGCTCAAGTCCTAGGTTGAGCCTTTAGTGCTGTGGATACAATGCTGAGAAGGGCAGACCCCTGTCTCTGTCTCCAAAGGGTACAATCCCGTGACAAAGACCTCATTCACAGAGGGTGATGCGTGCCAGGATACGGGGAGACCCAGTGCTAGGAGGTCACAGAGCAGAAGTCCCTCTGGGCAGGGTGGAAAGTCTGGGAAGGCTTCCAGTGGAAGCGAAGAGGAGGGAAGCCATATGCCAGGCAAAGAAACTTCCGTATGTGGAAGCCAGGGGCTGGAGAGAGTGGGGTGCCTTAGACTCTAAACTGAGGACAGTTCGTATTGGGGAAGGTGGATATGGAGTGTGCGGTGGAGAGGGAAACAGTGAGAGGTGGGTCTGGAGAGGTCACGAGGGCCAGGTCATGAAAGGGATTTGTAAACCACATTAGGGAGGATTGTCCTTAATCCTCAGAGCAATAGGAACCATGCAAATTGTACAAAGGGAACGACGTGATCAAATATTTATTTTGGAAAAGTCAGCTGCACTATGGAGAACAGTTTGTGTGGGAGAGGAAGGTCGAAGTGAATTGGAGGATGTAGCAGTAATCTAGGGCAGAGATTGCTAGAACGAAGGCTCTCGGAGGGCCAGATTTAACCAGTTCTGTTTCTTCATGGATCCCAGGTGCTCTGAGCACAGCTTGGTGCACCCCAGGCAGTCGGCCAGCGTTTGCTAGACGAGAGCAAAGGCAGCGGGGATGGAGAGAAGCATATGACCTCATTTGTGGGGCAAAGGAACAGAATTAATAATTGATCGTGTGAGAGTTCAGAACGATTCCTGGTCTTCTGGCTTGGGCAGCGGAGGTAGGGGTTTGGGGAGGACAGGGTGACATTCTCTGAGATGGAACATCCTTAACGTCTCCAAAACTCGGGACCAATAGCCCCCATGTCACGAGTGTGTGCCCGGTGCGTGCAAGGCCACCAGTGTGTCAGTCGTGTGTCCTCCGCTCTCAGACCTCACCCCTCCGGAATGCATGTCTCTGTAGGTTAAGAACAGAGTACCCACCCATGTCCCCGGGGTCTCCAGGTTTGCAGCCCCCACAGAGATGGCGGCGGCGGCAGCAGCAGCAGCTCACGTGAAAAATGAACAGCCAGGAAATGAAACAAGCAACTGAGATTGCTAATTGGAGTTTATTTTCTCAAACTGAGTCGGGATTCACAGTACGGCTCCGTCACCTGCAAACCTGGTCCTGGATGAGCAATTCTGCTCGTTGCCGACGTGAAGAATTTCATCGGATGGAGGGGTCGGCTGGTGGCGAGGCACTCCGTAGTTAAGGGGTACTGGGGAGGTGGAAGACGGGGGAGCAGCAGAAAGGAGGTGAGTTTGTTTTGCGAACCCACAGTCCTCCCTGGATACAACTCCCCGGGGTCCTTCCCCAGGTTCATTTTCCTCAAAGGAGGAATCCCACGTGGTGGTGGGCAGCGGTGGTGCCGCCGCGCTGCTGGCGTCGGAGCGGCTCGGAGGGTCCCCCGGAGCCCCCAGCACCCCTGGCCTCCCGGCCACTCAGTGAATGAAGACCACGCCTGAGGTTTCTGCCGTGGTGCACACAGTCCTAGCACTGGGATTACTGAGATGCGTTAACTTGGAGCCCCTTGCCTTTTGCAGGGGAAATAAATAGCCAGGTAGATGGGCCATTACAACCCCGGACGATGGCGGTGTGCATTCGCTTCCTGGGGCTGTTCTAACAAATGACCACAAACTGGGAAGGCTTAAAACAGCAGAAATTTAGTCTTTCATAATCCCGGGGGGTCAGATGCTCAAACCAAGGTGTCGACCAGGCTGTGCCGTCTCTGAGAGCTCTAGAGGACCGTCCTTCCTCTTCCTAGCTTCGGGTGTTGCTAACAATCCTCAGCACTCCTTGGATTGTCGACGCATCCCTCCCCGCTCTGACTCTGTCCTAGTGTGGTCCATCTCCCCGTGTGTGCCTCTGTCTCTTCTTCTTCTTCTCTTCTTCCTCCCCCACCTTCCCTTCCCCCTCCCCCTTCTTCTTCCTTTGGTAAGATTTATTTGTTTGTTGGGTTGGGGGCAGGGCAGAGGGAGAGAGAGAATCCTCAAGCAGGCTACCTGCCAAGCCCAGACCCCAACGTAGGGCTCAATCCCACGACCTTGAGATCACGACCTGAGCCAAAATCAAGATGCTTAACCGACTGAGCCACCCAGACACCCTTCTTCCCCTCTTCTCATTAGGAGTCATTGGATTTAGAGTCCCCCCTACTCCAGGATGACCTCTTCTTAACTTGATTACATCTGCGGAAGCCCTATTTCCAAAAATGGTCATATTTACAGGTACCAGGGTTTAGGACTTGAGCGTATCTTTTTGGAGGGCACACTTTCACCCTAACAAGTAAAGGCGTGCACATTGTTCTGTTTCATCAGATTTCACCTCGTTGCAAGTGCTCTGGTGGGGGGGAGTACCCCACTGTGTACTCTGCTCTTCCTTTCCTCCTTCCCTTGTTCCTTTCCTCTCTTCCTCCCTTCCATCTGCTACCTTTTCACTTCTTTCTTCCCCTTCTGTAGTTTGGTCACCACATACCTATTGGTTACCTTCAGCATGTTAGGTGGTGTGCTGGACATTGAGGGTAGGGACATGGCCAGAATAGATGGGACTCTGATCTCTGAAGCTTACAGGGCCATGGGGGTTGGGGACGGAGAAGGAGTCAGCAAAAGGCCACACAGATACGTGAAAAGGACAGCTGGGGTGACTAGAACAGGGACCCTTCTGAATACTCAAGCTAACTTTGTGAACAGACCTTCTGGGGGACTCCAAGGTCGTAAAGCTCAGTCTCCAAACATAGACTCTTGCTGTATTTCTTCCCCATAAACCTCAGTGTCTCCTTATTGACAAGGTAC
Source organism: Nasua narica (assembly GCA_028533885.1). Taxonomy (NCBI): domain Eukaryota; kingdom Metazoa; phylum Chordata; class Mammalia; order Carnivora; family Procyonidae; genus Nasua; species Nasua narica. The sequence continues at coordinate 12,165,192 of CM052805.1, read as the reverse complement.
AGGAAAAGCGGAGATAGAAGGTCACTTATTTAGTAGGGACCATCTGCATGGGACATTCTGGCTGGAGAGTGGGTGTGAGAAGGGGGCCTTCCATTAGCAGGCGAAGCTCAGCTGCTACTACCCAAATCCCAAAAGCCAAATCGTGGATACAACCACTAGAACATAATGACAAAACTGACCATCACATGACAGCTTGGGGTCAGGACATTAAGAATGGTTCCGGGGTAGAGGGAATACCCACAGCCCTCAGATTTCTCAGGGAGAGCCCTGGGCAAGTGTGGAGAGACCAAAAGGTTTGTGGCAGGGGCCACAGTGCTGGGGCACATGGTGTATGGAACCAAATAACAGGTTTGGTCAGGTCAGGGGAGGCAGACGGCTTCCTAGGAAGTGATGCTTGCCCTCTGTTTCTCAGGC
>CM052805.1:12146104-12164278 GCA_028533885.1 Nasua narica | reverse complement strand
GAATCTTACCAGGAGCCTTTTGTATTTTTAATTGTACATCTTCGTATTCCAGGTTGGAATTGGAATCTTTTATACTCCTGGTGCTTAAGTAGTTCTTGGCGAGGAGAAGGTGCTGCTCAGTTGATATTTGCTGCGTGAATAAACGAGCAAGCAAGCCCATGGTTGAAAGAAACCATACCCAGTAAAGCCAGTGTGTGTGGCGTGGAGGCCGTTTCTCCCGGCAGGTCTGAACCCGGCAGTTTTAGCTCCTCCTGTTTGAGATGACTTGTTGGAAAGAGAGTGGGAACGACAATTTAAAGACTATGAAATCGCGCAGGCATGAAGAACAGTGTGCTGAGAGCGGTTCTCTCTGGGGGAGGGATGGGTAAGGCTGGCGGTGGCTCTCACTCACTTCTCCGTCCTAGGCTTCGAGAGGAGAATGGTGGGCTAACGGGTGATTTGTACTCTGTTTGGGGGAAATTTTTCACGAAAGAAGTATAAGAAGGAGCAGATGAATAAATACAAACTATTGTCTTACAGTTGGATCTGAATACCAGGCCGGCTCTGGATGGCTTAGGGCAAAGTACTTTCCCCTCCTGAGCGCTCTCCTCATTTGTAACAGAAGGCTGAGAACACGTGCCTCGGGGGTCTACATTGAGGACCGAAAAGCATGGGATTCGGCATGTAGGAGGCACTCAACAAATGACAGCTATGGCCCTTGGTATTAGCAATATTAGCAACAAGCAGAAAAATGATAAACCAGGGCATAGAGAGGTCTCTTCCTGCTGGGACAGCCGTTGAATCTACTTTTATTTATAGCTCGTCTGCTTATGCTGGGTGGCTTAACATATTGATTCTCTGAAAACCATGTGGCTTAGTCTGGGCAATAGAAGCTCTTTTAATAAACTCTGCGTATTGGGCGATTATGCAGAAGGCAGCTTGCAGTGACCTCAGGGACCAAAGGGATCATCGTGATAACCGTACCTGCCATTTATGGAGCTCTTACTCTGAGCCCGTTAGTCCTTAACATGATCCCGTGAGATCTTCTAATCCCCATTTTACAGATGAGAAAACGAGGCCCAGACCAGTTAAAGGCCTCAAGGCTTTACGGCTTGGAAGTGGCTTTTCCACATTCCAACCTGCAACTTCTGGGCCAAAGTTAGTGATCTTTTTGGTAGACCAGCTGCCTCCTAAGTTGCAAATACTGTGGTATAAGAGAAAGGGAGGGGGAGAGAGGATGCCAAGGGGTGGTGGGCTTTGAAGAAAGATGTACAGTTTCCCGAGCTTCTCATCTGATGGCTCGGGTCATGCCCCAGTGGGTCCTGGAAGACTCTGGAATGAAGCGTGGTAGCTTCGTGCTGTTGTCACTCATGCCGGGCACTTATGTGAACTCTGACAGAGTAGGCTGCCCCCAGAGGGGGGTTGCCATGGAGACCTGAGGATGCTGAGCAAAGGACTACAAGGTGTCCCTCCACATCCAGCCTCCCTCTCTTCCAGAGCAAAATGATTTTTCATACAGTATATGGTCACCCAGAATAAAGACCCCATTTCCCAGTCTTTCTGGCACTAGCATGTGGCCACGTGTGTGAGTTTTGGACAATGGTATATGAGTGGGAAACAAGGAAGGGGGAATAATTCCTTCTAGTTCCCCTGCCTGACATTTGATTTGAAGGTCAAACTCTTGACTTAAAAGTCAAGGTTTATTTAAAAAAAAACAAAACATTTCTCTTTCTGGGTCATACACGTGAAAGTGCCCAAACGTTAACAACAAGGACGTACCTTGTTCTCCTGCCTGAGATGTCTATTACTTAATTTCTATTCCAAATTCATGTTTAAACCAATATACAAGGAGCATCTCCTATGTGCCATGAGCTGTACTCAGCCCTGGGGATATACTGGAGAATGAGACACAGACGTTATCCTTACCAAGCTGATATACCAGTGGGGAGACCAATAAGCCAACAGTATAATACAGGGTGCGGGGGGGCGGCGCCTGGGTGGCTCAGTCGGTTAAGCGTCTGCCTTCAGCTCAGGTCATGATCTTGGGTCTTGGGATTGAGCACCCCCAACACACACTGGGCTCCCACTTCTCCCTGTCTGTCTGCCCCCCACCCCCTTACTTGCACTCACACGTGCACACGCGTTTTCTCTCTCTGTCTCAAATAAATAAAATCTTAAAGAGAAATACAGTTCAAGGAACAGGGAAATGGGATGCCGGGGAGGGCCGGGTGTTTTCCTACAGAGGGACACTGAAGCCAGTTGGTAGGGCTGGGAGGGCTTCCTGGAAGAAGCTTTACCTAAGCCGAGACTAATGAATGGGAAGGAGTTGGCCAGGTGAATTGTGGGGAAAAGAGAAGAATGTTTTCAGGAGAAAGGCCAGGGGAGAGAGAAGCTCAGCATTGCTGGAGGGCTATGGGGCCTGAGTGGGGGGCAGGACCAGATACCTCAGGGCCTTCTCAGTTATCCTCAGCCTTTCCGACTTATCGTGAGAGCAGTGGGGGGAGGGTCACTGGAACGTTTTAATATGGGAGCGATAACATCAGACCTAGTCTATGGAAACCTTCTCTGGATGCAACATGGAAGGGGGATTGGAGCAGGCCAAGCTTGGAAATGGGGACACCAGTGAAGTGACTGTTCCAACATATATACATGGTGCGTACACACTCACACACCCAACCCTTTTACACCAAAGGTTTATGCAAGCACCCGAGCATGCCCCCCTCAGACTGTCGACAAGCTGTCTGGGGCCTTTGGTCTCTCATCTGTAGAGTGGGAATGACACAACTGCCCTTCCGTGTCTCCCGGGATTTCCAAGGGAATGGAAATGTCAAATGGTTGAAGCCTTTACAGCTCAATGTGGATAAGTATGAAGGGCTGCTTCCCTCTTGTCTCTTCATCTCTTCCAGGCCTTCGATCCCCAGCAGGGGAGACCTCTCTGGGAGCTGCATGTGGGGAAGGCATTCAGGATGGGCACGAGGATCTTGAAAACAGACAAGTCTTCATTAGATTCCCATTTAGTTTCAAAGTTGAAACTAGGGGTAGGGATCTTTACCCCATGACCCTGAAGGTTAGAAATCTCAGAAGTGGCTGGAGACTTCCGGGGAAGAATAGGCATCCATTTGGCCTGGGATTCCTTTGAATGGGCAATTCCACTGAGGTTGTGCTCCCGCTCTTTGTTGTGGGGTGCTGGACGAACTTACTAGGCCTTCCGTAGCAAAGTGCCACAGACCGAGTAGCTTCAACAGTGGAAATTTATTTTCCCACAATTGTGGAGGATAGAAGTCCCAGATCAAAGTGTCGTCTTTGCCAAGGCCTCTCTCCTCAGCTTACAGATGGCCGTCTTCACCCCGTATCTTCACAGGGTCTTCCCTGCGTGTGTGTGTGAGTGAGTGTGTGTGTCTGTCTGTGTGTCTGTGTCTCAGTCTCCTCTTGTTACAAGGACTTCAGTCATAGGGGATGATATCATTTCACCTAAATCACCTCTTTAAAGGCCCCATCTCCAAACAGATCCCATTCTGAGGTCCTGGGGGTTAGGACTCCAGTGTATGAATTCGGGGGTGAAGATGCAGTTCAACCCATAACAGTGCCCCGATGGCTTATTTATATAAGTGAGTTGAACACACTGCCAGGAAACCCAAAGATTGGAAAAAAAAAATCATGCTGAGTTTTATCTCCAGCTTGAGAGTCCTCGATGGGTGGAGTTGGGGCACCAGCCACATTTTCCTGTTGTTTATCTTGGCTCGGATGCCCTGCTGTAGAAGTGGGCTTATCCACATCCCCACGTTCTCGTTCTTTACCCCTCGGCTGAGCGTGGGAAGACATAACCCAGGGAGTGGCCTGGGCCCTTCTCCACTCCGTTCTTGGCCGGGCCCTGCTCTGCTCCAGCTGCTGCATTCGTCTCCAGAGTGGAGTTTATTGCTAATAGTTTTGAGACAGGGAATGTGTGTGTGTGTGTGTGTGTGTGTGTGTGTGTGTGTGTGTGTGTGTGTGTGTCTGGGCAAAGTGGCACCTTCAAGAAAGCAGTCACATGGAAAATAGGATCTCCCCCCCCCCCCCGCCCCTCCCAAAGAGGGAAGCCACTCATTCATCGCTGATGAGGTCACATTGGGATTTGCTGTCCCATGCTGGGCTGCACACTGGTTATCTGGTGGCCGTTGGCTTCAATGACACTTCTTGGGAATTTTCAACAGGGCTCCTCCTGCCTTCCCTGCAGCTGGAAACAACGATCTGCAGACCTCACATCCTTTTTACTCCCTGCAAGTCCTTTGAAGGAGGTTTCATCCTCTGCCTCTTGGGGTTTGGAGTCTGGGTCATTCATGGCCGACCCCTCTGATGTGTCTGGAGCAGCATTTTGGGTGGGCAGCAGTGTGACAGGATTCCCCTTCAAAGGGGCACGGGACCCAGGGTCCCTCTGAGACCTGGAGACCTCGGGAGGCGGTGTCTCTGTGGGAGAGAGCAGGGGCGTGCAGAGCAGGGGGAGTTTGTTGAAGTCTCCTGGTGTGAGTCAGAGCTTTGTTGTGTGGGTGTAGGCATCCTGGAAGCCTCTGGAATGTGCATCAAATGCCAGGATCTCCTTTGAGGATCTTGTGTTTGCTCCCTGGTATGTTGGCCACTGGCTTTGTGCAAAGGTTGCCTTGCCAGCTCTGCTCCTCAGCCACAGTTGAGTTGACAGACAGCCATGAGTACCTGCAGCTTCCAGGGAGTCTGTCGAGAATGAACAGTGGGCATAGAAGCCAACAGAGATCTTGCTCCTTCTCCCTCTGGTCCTTGGGAAACCAGGTGTGGCACCATGGGGGACAGTTGAGAACCACTTCCCTGCTGGCCCCATTTGGATATTTCTGCATGCCTTTTCTTTGTTTGTTCATTTATTTATTCCACAAATACTTATGTGAGCAGCAGTGGTGTGCTAAGTACAGCGTGGACTTTACTGTGATGCCGTGCTTACTTTTATGCATCAACTTGACCGGGCCACAGGCCCCCCAGACATCTGGCCAAACATCATTCTGGGTCTGTGGGCGAGGGTGTTTCTGGAGGAGAAAGACTTATAATGTCTTCCTTTCCTTTCCTTTTTCCTTTCCTTTTCTTTCCTTTCCTTTCCTTTTTCCTTTCCTTTTTCCTTTCCTTTCCTTTTTCCTTTCCTTTTTCCTTTACTTTTTCCTTTCCTGAATCCATGGACACAGTAAAGCAAATCCTCTCCCCCATGTGGGTGGGCCTTGTCTAATCAGTTGAAAACCTACATAGAACGAAAAGGCTTGACCTTCCTATAAGCCAGGGAGAGCTCCTCCTGCCTGACTTCCTTCAAGCTAGGACATTAGTCTTCTGCCTTTGGTCTCAGACTCAGACTGGAACTCACTGGGGATGAGTTCCACAGCTGGGGATCTTGGGACTTGTACTGGTTCTATTTCTCTGGAGAACCCAGACTAATACATCTAGGGAACCCAGAACTGAAATAAATAAAACCTCCACCTTTGGGTGCTTACATTTCGGTGTGCGGGGATGTGGTTAAGGGAGGTCTTATCACCTGGTGTGTCAAGTATCAAGACGTATTTGCACAGCACTTAGAGTCACATAATACCCTGACTGGAAAAGCAATTCCCTGAACACATACCTCCCTGCCCCCTCCCGCACCTCCTAGAACTCAGGGTGGGGTCGGAGTCTGAAGTGTGGAGATATATCTTTATACCATTTCTCTTCTGCTTAAAGAAGGGATTCGTAACCTGTTTCGTGCTAGGGACCCCTTTAGCAATCTTACAAGCTCCTTTCAGAATAATGTATTAAGATATATGACATAAAGGGATGCCTGGTGGCTCAGTTGGTTGAGCAGCTGCCTTTGGCTCAGGTCATGATCCCAGGGTCCTGGAATCGAGTCCCACATCGAGATGCTTGCTCGGCAGGGAGCCTGATTCTCCCTCTGCCTCTGCCTGCCACTCTGCCAGCTTGTGCTCTCTCTCTCTCTCTCTGACAAATAAATAAATAAAATCTCTAAAAAAAAAAAAAAATATATGACATAAAATACATGTGGTTATGAAGAAAACCAATTATTTTGAATTGCAGTTCTCCAAGAATTTTGTAAATTGTGATATAATAACATATGCGCTCCTTTGTTAATGTGTTAAATCACCCGATTTAGCAGTGGGTTTAATAACAACTGTGATTTAAAGTACCGATGAGCCTGAATGATATTTTGAAATAACTGTAACACTTGGGATGCAGTAGAAAAATATCCAGGATTTGTTGATGACCAAGCACCAAACACTACGAGGAGTAGAGCAGGTTGATGCCCACTGTGTCGGTTTGCTAGGGCTGCCATAATAATTACATACCAGAAATTGGGCAACTTGAATAGTAGAAACTTCCCTTCTCTTGGTTCTGGAGGCTCAAAGTCTAAGATCAAGGAGTTGGCCAGGCCATGCTTCCATCAAAGATGCTAGAAAGTGGCCGAGATGGTACAATGAGCTACATAGACGCCTCTCATACAGGAAAGAGGAGTGGAAAGAAAAAAGTACAGGCAAGGAATAAAACCTTTAACTGGCCCATACTGTGTTACTAGGGTCTTAACTTTTTCCTTGCTGGCCTGCTGAGCATCACCCTCACTCCCGATTCTCAGCAGCTCGGGTGACCCAATTTTTCTAGCACTGAAACCACCGTCCTTAGGAATATGGTGAAGAGGAACTACTTTTTTTTTTTTTTTTAATCTGAAAGTCAGATCCTTGAAGTGCCATCCAAGGCCCCACAAAGTAGGTCCTGCCTACCTCCCTGGCCTCCTCTCGCTCTCCGCTAAACCCCGTGACAGTCGGGCCGCCTACCTTCTCTCAGGTCATTGAAGGCACCCATATCCCTTCCACCCCTCCCCCCCCCCCACCTTTAGCTCATGCTCTTTGTTGATTCAGAAATGCCAAGGATTTCTGTTAAGACATTGGGGGCACGTGCCTTTCTTGCTTCTGTGAACTTGCGAGAAGGAAGAGGGTGTGAAAACCCTAGAGTATAGAGACCCGTGGAAGACACATTTTGTGTAGGCAAGAATTCAGTTAAACTAAAGCATTACATTTGTGAATGAAGCTACTGGTTTCCTTTCTTTCTGCCTTCAGCTGGGTTTGAAACTTACCATTATGGGGCGTGTGTGTGTGTGTGCGCGCGCGCGCACATGCACTGAATCTGTAGATCAAATTAGGAAGAACTGACATGTTGGCAAAATCGAGTCTCTTTATCCACGAACAGGGAATCTCTCTCCAATTATTTAGTTCTTTGTTGATTTCTTTCCTCAGATTTTTGTAGTTTTCCTCATAGATTGTGTGCATATTCTGTTTGTTTTATACCAAAGTATTTCATTTGGGGGAGTGGTACTTGTAAATGGCGTTGTGTTTGAAATTTCAAATTCCATTTGTTTCTTGTTCGTATATAGGAAAGTGATTAATTTTTGTGTATTAACCTTGTATCTTGAAACATTGCCATAATCGCTTAATAGCTTCAGGAATTTTTATTGTTTTGTTGTAGATTCTTTCAGATTTTCAATATAGATGATCCTGTCATCCGTGGACAAAAATAGTTATATTTCTTCCTTCTGAATCTGTGTGTGTTTTCTTTTCTTTTCTTGTCTTATTACATTATCTAGAAATTCCCAGGGTGCCTGGGTGGCTCAGTGAATTAAGCATCTGCCTTTAGCTCAGGTTGTGATCTCAGAGTCTTGGAATGAGGCCCTGCCTTGGGCTCCCCCTGAGCAGGGAGTCTCCCTTTCCCTCTTCCTCTGACTTGTGCGCATGCTCTCTGTCTCTTTCTTTCTCTCTCAAATAAATAAGTAAAATCTTTTTTTTAAAAAAAACTTTATCTAGAACTTCCGGTACAGTGTTGAAAAGCAGTGGTAGGAGGGGACATGCTTGCCTCATTCCCGATCTTACTGGCAAAGTTTCAAGTTTCTCACCATTAGGTCTAATGGAGGTTTTTTTGTAAAAAAAATTTTTTTTATTATTGAATTGAAAAAAAATCCCTCTCTAAAACTGGTTGATTGAGAGTTTTTATCATGAATGGGTATTGGATTCTGCCAGATGATTTTCCTGCATCGATATGATCCCATGATTTTCCCTTTCCTTTCCTTTCCTTTTTCCTTTCCTTTTTCCTTTCCTTTTTCCTTTCCTTTTCCCTTTCCTTTCCTTTCCTTTCCTTTTTCCTTTCCTTTTCTTTCCTTTCCTTTCCTTTTTCCTTTCCTTTCCTTTTTCCTTTCCTTTTTCCTTTCCTTTCCTTTTTCCTTTCCTTTTTCCTTTCCTTTTCTTTCCTTTCCTTTCCTTTTTCCTTTCCTTTCCTTTTTCCTTTCTTTTTTCCTTTCCTTTCCTTTTCCTTTCCTTTCCTTTCCTTTCCTTTTCCTTTCCTTTTCCTTTCCTTTTCCTTTCCTTTTCCTTTCCTTTTCCTTTCCTTTTCCTTTCCTTTTCCTTTCCTTTCCTTTCCTTTCCCCAAGTGGGATAAATCCCACTTGGTCATGATGTATAATTTTTTAATGCATTTTTGGATTCAATTTGCTAATATCTTGTTAAAGAGTTCTGCATAAGAGATACTGGTATAGGTTCATGAGAGACATTGGTCTGTGGCTTTATTTTCTTATAATGTCTTTATCTGATTTTGGTGTGAGGTAATGTCTGCCACGTGGAATGAGTTAGGATGTATTCCCCCTGATTCTATCTTCTGAAAGAGATGGTAGAGAGTTGGTATAATTTCTTTTTCAAGTGATTGGTGGAACTTATCAGTGAACTCATCTTGGCCTGGTACTTTCTGTTTTGGAAGGTTATTAATTATTGATTCACTTTCTTTAGTAAATTTGGACCTCCCTCTCGCTCTCTAAGCAGTGGACTCTTCTTTTTTCCCTAAATAAAGTCTTTCTAGGCATGCACACAGGTTGGTTAGGGCAGAATTGTTTGGGCTGAGATGGAGAGAAGGCACCTAAATTCTTTCTGGTCACCTTGCCTTTCCACCTTCTTTTCCGTGATCCCCCTGCCCTTGACTTTGATGACACTATAGAACCCTGTTGCTCTAGGGAACACAGCCGATGCCTCTGGTCGACAGGTCAGCATGCCCGATAGGAATGCAGGATGCTCTGATTCCCACTCCAAGACCCTGGCAGCTGTGGGGGAGCCTGGAGGCTCCCCTGGGTGTCACTCCCCCCCCCCCAACTGGAACTCCCAAGATCCACCTCACAAAGATGTGATGAGGGCAAGAGACTAAGAAAATTGCAAAGATCTGTGTGTCTTTGGAAGGATGTTGGGACACAATTATTTCAGGCTGAAACATACAGATCTAATGCTTTAATACACACTGCTGGTTTGAGTGGAAATTGGTGCAACACAGCAGAGAGCACTTCGGCAGCATGGAGTCAAGTGGGAGCTTCAACGGACCCCCTGACCTGGCGATGATGCTTGAAAGTACATTCCAGGTGTAGATTCAGAAGCTCTTTGAACAAGCCCAAGGGGAGGGGGTATTGCAGCAGCATTTGTGATCATGAGAAACTGGGAACAGCCTGAATGTCCACTAGGAGGGTAATGGATAATACACAACAGAATACGAGACAGTCGTAAAATGTACGAACTACATAAGTATCCACATGCATGGGTACTGAAATGTAACATTGGGGGGAGAAAGCAAATTCCAAAATGATGTGCATGGTATCCTATTTTCATGTATACTAAATCAAGTTTCTAGATACATATAGATAATAATCGTAAAAACATTGCCTAGAATGATACATACGTACCAAAAACATGATAAAGGGCTGGGGAGGTGTGCTAGGTAAGAGAGTTGGGAGTTACTCTACAAATATACACACACACACACACACTTATACAAACCTGATAAAATTTTCACTTTCTCAGCTTTGGTGAATACGTGGTTATTTATGTATTTATAGTTCTTTGCGCTTTCTACCTGTAAAAAGTAAAATGTGTTTATTTCCATATTGCTAAAATCCACTTATCAAATAGTTTTGTCGCCCTTACTGTGTATGACTTTGCAAATATTAATACTTCAAACCTCAAAACAATCTTATGAGGGACTATTTTAAAAAGAAGGAAAGGGATGCACAGAGAGGTCCACCCAGTTACCTAAGATAAAATAGCTAGTAAGTGGCAGCTAGTAAGTTGTCCGAAGTGGCTACTTCAGACCCAGGTAGCCTGGCGCCACTGCCCACAATTTGAAGAACCCTCTATGTGTTATCTGCGGCTTGTAGTCCCTCAGCAGGGTCCCCTGTGTCATTCTTATACTGTCTATGTACTTGTTTACCCTTACTTTGTTTTAAGCTGCACAGGATCTGGATTCACAGTCTCATTACTCCACTCGAGCGCCTGGCCCATCATAAATAAACAGTAAATGTTGTTGAATAGTCTCATTACTCCACTCGAGCGCCTGGCCCATCATAAATAAACAGTAAATGTTGTTGAACAAATGAATGAATGAATGAGTGACCTCACATTCCTGGAAGCCACTCTGTGCAAGTGCCATGCTCCGGGTCACTGTCACCAAGTCCTCCACTGCATTTGATGTCATTCAGGGTGCCAGCCCTGGGCATTATGGGAAATGAGCCCATTAGTGGAAAAATTGGGGGGAAAAACCCAAATAACATGGGATTTTTATTTTTTAAGGGTCACCTTTCTCTACACGTGGAGGGGTTGTCCGGGAAAATTGTGAGGTTTTAGGAAACATGTGGTCCTCCTCACAGATCCATCTTCTTTCTGCTACTATTCCCACTCACTTCTGCATTCAATTTAAATGTCATTTCTTCTGAGAAGCCTTCTCTGGCCACCCTGTTCCCTCTCCGCCAGTGTTCTGTCTCATATTCCCCTCCTCCGTATCAAACTTACACAACTTAGAATTATTTATGTATTTGTGGATTTATTCTTTCCAATGTCTCTGTGCCCCCAGGAGATTGTAAACTCCGAGGGATCAGAGATCGCACTTGTTTTGTGCACACCTCGTCCCCAGGACCCGGCCCAGTGCTCGCCACACAGTAAGTGCTCATTTATCATCATTGAATGGATGTCGTTGCTGACTGCAGTGGCGTAGCTGAAAGATGTGCCCCAGGGGTTTCAAAAAAATACCTATTTTTTGGCGAAAGCAAAACGCTTTTCACCAAACGAAATTGTTCAGGCTTCCTGATCTAAACCAGCTCGTTTCTCTGGTTAAACTGGGGGGTCGATGGGGAAAATCGGCTTGCCCTGCCTTCTCCTTGCTGCTCCCAACGGGATTCCTGGAGGACCTCACAGACTGCCCCTTCGGAGATTTTTCCAAGCTCCCCTGCTCCTTGCGAGTGCCGGAAGGGTCTTGTTACCAAGGGGGCCCCATCTTTTTCGGCTGAAAGGTAGATGATCCAGCCTCTTCTCCCAGCTCCCTGTATCAGCCTCATGGGGTGCTTTGCTAATAGAGCCATAAATTCCCCCTCCAAATGAGCATCCTGATTTGATTTGCTCTTCAGATGACCCCTTCCTGGGGAAAATATTATGCTTTCCCTGAGTTATGGCAGAGACCCCAGTGGATGGCTGTATTGTGTCCTGCCTCTGCCATCTGATCGTCTGATTCGTCTCCAATTTATGAGCTTGTTAGGTCCCCAGCCAGCTCCCGCCTCACTGTGGCTGATCTAGTAACACTATTTGCTATGTCATTTGGCTCAGACAAACCCAGACGTCCCTGCTGAGGAGGCAGCCGTCCCAGCCCCGTCACCTCATTCGCTGACCCTGGCGGACTCCATCGAGCTGGGGCAGGCAGGGAGGACAGAGCATCAGAATGTAGGACAGGTGCAGCTCCCACAGTCAGCGAAGCTCTTGTCTTGAGCAGGACTGGGAAGCCCAGTTTCTTAATTTCCTAAATGCTTCCCTGCAGAGAATCCCTGAGATAGTTTCTATCTTTCAACGGCAGGGGGCAGTCTCCTGCCCTCAGCCCCTTGTGCCTGCTGGGGTTCCTGACTTCTCTAAATTCTCCTTCTGGAATGCTCGCTTGTATATCCTGTGGTGAGGTCAGGTGCAGTGACTCCTGCTTTGACTCTGATTCCAGGAGTGGCGAGAAATGGAACTGGGGATACTTTTTACGTGCCTCCATTTCTTGGCTTCTGCAGTGGGAACCACAGTGGATCTCAGACCATTTGTTACCTTGTTACCTTGGGCAGAAAAAGAAACATATCTCTTTTGCATATTATGTCAAGGAGTTGACGGTAGCCGTGAAGGTTAACATTTGATGGGCTGGACAAAAATTGGAAACCTCCATTTCCGTCAGTTGGTAACTGGAGAGACAAAATGGGATATATCTTTATAGTAGAATACTAGTCAGCAGTAAAAAGGAACATTCTACGGATGCACGCTATGACATGGATGGACCTCAGAAATATTATGCTCAGGAAAAGAGGCTGGACCTAAGAGACCACATATTGCATGGTCTATTTATATGAAATATCCAGAAAAGGCAAAGCTACGAAGACAGAAAATAGATTAGTGGTGGCCTGGGGCGGGGACGGGGAGTAACAGAAAACGTGCATGAGGGATCATGTCAAGGGGCTGAAATGTTTTAAAACTGATTGATGGTGATGGCTGCATAAGTTGGTTAAAAAATAAGTGTATGTATCTCAGCGGGCTCGGGGGGCGCTCCCCGAGATGCGTGCCCTGGAGGACTTTGCAGTGAAGGGTCACGAGGGGCTGCAGCCTTTGAAGGGGTTCAGCCTGTGCCCACATGTGCATCAGTATCTCTACCTATCTCGAAATCTGTATCCATTTCCTTGGGGCCGCCACAACTACTGACCACAAACGTGGGTGGCTTAAAACTACAGAAATCTTTTGTCTCACCTAGAGGCCAGAAGTCCAAAATCAAGATGTTGACAGGGCCCCCTCTCCATTTAGAGCCTCTAGATGAGAGTCCTTCCTCGCCTCTTCCGCGTCCGATGTTTCTGGCTTCCTTCGACTTGTGCTCCCATCACACTGATCTCTGCCTCCATTGTACATTGCTTCTCCTCTTCTGTCTGCCTTTTCCTTAGGAGGACACTTCTTATGGGATTTCAGGCCTGAATTACCCTTACCTTATGATCGCGAATTAAATCTACAAAGACTTCTAAATGAGGTCACATTCAGAGGTTTTGGAGATCTGATGTGGATCTATTTCGGTGGGAAACCAGCACGGGATCTCTCTCCGTCATCTGTATCTGTACCGTGTCATCGATATATCTGAACTTTCTATCTCTGTACATCCGTACCTATACCATGTCTCTAGATGGACAGTAAGGCAACGCTGTCCAAATGCAAAGGGTTTCTGATCTACATCGCAGGTACATAGGTTCTCATGGTACAGGTATATGATTCGAAAAGTCCTGTGTTTTTGAATTCCGTTGTTTCCAGATGTTAGGAAAGCACTCAGGTGCATGCACCGTGTGTTGCATTACACCTTGCACGAGAGCCTGGGCAGCACCCCATAATAAAACATACGAGTATGTCTGCAATCATACATTTGGAGATTCACACTAAGTGGGTTAAATAGAGACATCATTTCATGCTGACTCAGGTCAGGTTTTGCTACCAAATGAGTTTTAGCACCACATGCGTGATAAACCTCTGGGCTTCAGAGCTCTTTGAATTTTAGAATTACGGAGAAGACGGTGGGCCCCCGTGTTGTTCTTTCTCCTTCTGTGTGTGTTTGGAAATGTTCATAATGAAACGTATTGAAAACTGAGATTGTGCATGGAACAAGCTCAGCCTCATGCCTGACACATAGTAAGAACTCGCAAAGTATGTAACAATTAAAATTAATTTCATAATGATTGTTCTGTTGACAGTGTTACAAGTCTGACAGGCAGGAGCTGTTGAAGGTTTTGATGCAAGGCAATGATGTGGCCAGGGAAAAGAGCATCTAGAAGGATGCCTATAGTAGGTGGCCTAGGACAGAACAGAGTGGAGCAGGGGTCAGAGGGAGGCTGGTCAGAGGGAGGTCAGAGGGAGGCTGGTTAAGAGGCTTTTGCACACGTCCAGGCGGGCGATGATGAGGTCCTGAAGCAGAAGAGAGGAAGAAAGCTGGAATTAACCTGACGGAACCCAGTCAGCATTCTGGGAGAGCAGGAGGGACCCTTCTCAGCCTCCCTGATACGCTTCTGAGTGACGGCGGAAGAGAGACATACAGGGTGCTGCTCTGTGCCTTTAGGAGGGAAAATACGCATCAGTCAATTCCAGAACGAGTCCAGTGGGAATTTCATGGCTGACTCAGCCTCCTAGTCTGGACCATAGCCTCAGCAGCAAGAGCAGCATTTTTGATGGTCAGGGTTAATTTGAGCCAGAGGGCTGGCTGCTCAGGTCTGTCTGGGGACAGAGCAGGCCAGTGGGGACCCCTGTAGCAGAGTGGTTTCGCCCTCCTCTTAGACCTGCAGATGCCACGTGGATGACAGAGGCAAAGGCAGGGCCGTGCATTAGAATCAATGGCTTGGGGGAAGAGTTTTCAAACAACACTTCCATATCAAATGCCAACTGTATTCTAGACGTGGGATTAAGACGTTAGGGATATGACAAGGGGAGGAAAGTACGCCGTCGTAATAATAACTAAGAATGGGCTTGCTGGGGACTCTCACGGCAGCCTTTAGGAAACATCCCCTCAAGCATCCCCGAGGGCTCGCGGGGTGGACAGCTGTGAAAGAGCAGGGTCCATAACTCTTCACGCTTCCCACGGACCCTTGGTGGCTTCCTATCATTTCCTTTAAAGCAGTTTGGTTATTTAGAAAAGCCACATTTACTGTAGAAGAACTTGAGAAATACGGGAAGCAGAGGCAAAACAAGACCAAAGCTCCATTTAACAATCAGTCCCCCATAAAACCACCACAGAAACCGTGTCTGTGAGTTTCTTTCCGTCCTCCTTCCTCCGCCCGAAGGTGTACTTGTTCTTTTTAGACATAAAGATCATACTTGATCTGGTTTTATAATTTTATTCAGTTAGCGATAGTGGAGAACAGTTTTTCCTATGTTAAAAAAAAACATGCAATCGTTTTTAATGGCGATCGAACATGTCATTGTATGGCTATTTCAACACTATCCCATTCCCATTTAATGAGCATGTTGGGAATTTCTGGATTTTTACTTATAATCATCACTGCAGTGACTTTGTGGGACAGCATATGCTTTTTCATGCGGTTAGCTGGTTTTTGCTTTAGGATAAATCGCTCCGATTGGAATTGCTGTGAGAGAGGGTGTGTGTATACGCACAGGTGTTTCAATACCCAGTACTGGACGAAGACGAGGTTAGCCCTCCCTTAAACCAACCAATTCAAACTACTTTAAGCCCTTAGGCACCTCATCCCAGCCGCAAATTCACAAAGGCGGCTGTTGGCGGTTGCGTCAGCTCAAAGAATTAAACTCCTTTGATGTGAATATTCTACTCTGCCGCTGTGCAGTTGAAATCATCACAGGCTATTCTTTTCATAATCACCGGACCTAATAACGGAACTTCCTAGAAATTAATCAACCGAGGAAGGACTGAGGAGGTTTGACTTGGTTTGGGGAGGTTGTTCTGGCTAGGGACGGACTGGCTCTTTTTTTAACAAAGGGAAATTTCCAGAGCTTTCCCGAGCCCCTCCCTCTACTGCATTTCTTTTCCTTTGGTCCTAGGTTTTTACTATTTGGGGTCCCCACATGGGGACCCATCTGGGTCACAATCTTCCTAACAAATCTTCACTCTCGTGCCCTCAAAGCGTTTGTGCCCTAGGTGTTTTCCCCCACCTGGAATCTCCTTCGGGTAGGATTTCCAGATTCAGTAAATAGAAATACAGGATGCCCAGTTCAGTTTGAGTTTCAGATCCAAGTAAGTGTTTTAGGGATTCTGCCCATTCCTGATTATGTCTATTCTAATTGTGCATCCTAGAACTGGGGTAATGACCACGGGCTGGGTGCAGGGACCCACTGGATTCACTGTGCAATGGACGTGAGCTCCTGACTCATTGCCTGACCTCCATAAGCCCCTGCTCTGGCTGGTGAGTCTTCATGAGGTCTTGTGCCCCCTGGAATTCGTGTCATTCAGAGCCAATGTCCAGTTGTCCCCAAAATCCGATGGTTTCCTTTTCTCCAATACACAGACAGCCTGGCAAAAGGCCATAGGTCCCTTTGGAGAAGACTGAAAAAGAGAGTAACAGTACAAATTTTTGGCAGGGTAGTGTGGTCCTTCCTCAAGGGGACCCAGCCTCCCCTGCATTCAGAGGTTCCTGGATCTATAAACAGGTTCGCGTCTGGGAAGTGATGGAGGGACTGTGACACTCTGCCCTGGTGGTTCAAGTTAGACTTCTGTCCACTTGACCTAAAACTCTTCTGTTCATACAGATAAAGTAAGAATTTCGTTAGACTGTGCGTGTATTTATTTTCTAGCTACACTGTGATCGGCTAGGCAACCCTTTAAGTCTCAATGAGTCAGACTGTCGTGATTACTGTTTTGATTCCACTGTCCATTACTGTAACTGTGCCCACCTTGCCTTTGGTGATTAAGAGCTGCCCCCTTGGCCCCTGACACGCCAGGATCCAATTATCCCCACTGCATTTAGAAATCCCAATTTAGTAGCAGCGATTCCCCCTGTAATTTCTGACATACAGAGAAGAGCGACCACAAATCTCTTCAAAGATGCCGGGTCTCCCCTCACAAATTTATTTCTCACAGTTGTGAGGATGCTCCTGAGGCAGACAAGCAAGTCTTACATGATGAATCCAGTCCACAGCCCAATCTCCCTAACCCCTAAGCCTTTGGAGACCTTCCTCTACCTCCCTCTGAGGTACACCAAGGCAGTTTTGGCGTTTCAACATCATCTAACACCAGCCATCTTGTGCTCCCTGTTTCCACCAGCCAACCAAGCAAAACGTTAGAGCTCTTTCTAAACCCCCACCCCTATAGCCTGTAACAGTAAATCCAGAATCTCTTCTCAGGGGCCTCATCTCCATGCACGTGGCCTGATCCAACTTCATATTCCTTCCAGTATTATTCCCACACCCTTAATACTCATTCCCACCCATTTTCTCCAGATTTCTGTCTATAAATTAGAGAAGTCATGTAGGTCTTTTGGAGTGTAGGGCCCCTCCATGTGGGTCACAGTTTGAACCTCCCCATTGGAGACCTGCTGTGACCTGAGTCTGGTTATAGGTCTAGAAGTCAATGAGGATGGTGGGGCCAGGTCTTGAGAAGGACCAACAGTATATCGCAAGGCACCCTCCTCGGGGGAGACTGTCGTAGGTTCCTCAAGCCAAACCGGGTTGACCTTATCAGACTAGTGGAGACGGACGGCAAGGGGAGAATGGGCTGCTTCTCTGGCAAAGAACACGCCGGTAAATTTAGGGCCCCCCCCCGTTGCCAGATTCACTGGGATCTGCTCATGTGCCCCCTTCCCCCTTTTCAGGAGTCCACTCCTTCCTGATCAGTGCCCTCACTTTAACAGCAGACAGCCTGTGAGGTTATGAATTCCATTGGCATTGTAATTCATTGACTCTCAAGATGATTTCAGCAATCTCAGCCCTGAGAGAGGGGCAGGAGGTGAGGGTCAGTTACGCAGAGTTTGAGCTCACTCTGAAGTCTTGAGCTCTTCTTTTCTTTCCCTTTTTTGGCCAACTCAGGAGCAATCAGCCAATCTTAGTAATACTCCTCAGTTTGACTGAAGTGTTGTAAGTATTCAACACTAAAGTGCTCAAATACACAGTGTCCCAGAAACTTGCCTTTTGTTTATATTTGATCAGGAGTATCCGATATTTGGGACTTATCCTAAGAAACGGTTCATCGTTTATTTGAAATTCAAATCGAACTAGATGTCCTATTTTTGATCTGGCCACCCCACCTTAAGGAAATCTCCTTGCCCTTCAAAAATCTAATTAAAGTGCTATATTCTCTACGGATTGCCCTGGAGGGAAGTTACGACTTTGTACTACTGATTGATAGATTGATATCATTTAGGACCACTGACAATGTGCCAGGCACTGTTCTAAGTGCCTTACACGGTCTGGTTCCTTTAAGCTTGACTACAACTCAGAGGTAGATAGCATTATTACTCACATTTTGCAGATGGAAAAACTGAGCGCCAGAGAGGAAAAATAATGTGCTCGATAGCTCAGAGCTAAAAGGTGGTGGAGTTGGGATTTTACTCCAGGGCTCCTCTGGATCACCGTGGATAATATGGTACAACTCTGTGACCTCAGAAGCTTCCACATGTGCGTGCATTTTCTGGGACCCTTAATG
>CM052805.1:12056433-12145604 GCA_028533885.1 Nasua narica | reverse complement strand
AAAGGACACAGGAAAGCTGGAAACTCACATGGACAGAAAATCCCTTTGACCTCTTGGGTATTGATGTTCCTTTCTGACTGTTAACTCTTTATCATTACCCAGTTCGTTTTAGCCTTGACCTCAGAAAGGATGGGAAGTTCTAGGGGTGGGGAATCTTCTTGGGGCTCAGCAGTTCTTTTTAGGATTTGAATTGGCCATGGAGTCAGAGGAGGCAAGGGCAGGGAGAGCAGTGGAGAGGGAGGGGGAGGAATGTGACATAGGATTAGATTACACACACACACACACACACACACACACACACACACACACACACACGAACTTCTTTGCAAGAGCAGAGCCGAAGGATAAATAATGAAAGCAAATACCAGCTGGGTGGAAATAAGGCAAAACACTACTTTGAAATGAAAGATCTATTCTCAATGCGTTAACCGCGTTCCCTCAGCATCACTGCAGCAGACTCGAGGCCCTTTTGTGAAAGACACTGTTTACAAATGAGGCTTTAATCTGGAGCCCATTTTATCCAAAAGTCCTCAGGAACCTGTGGGGTTTGCTGCGACTCAACCTACGTAAGCGCACTTTCAATGGAACGGACGATTGACAGGGGTCTCTGTAAGCCTGGGGAAGTTCCTCCAAATCACAGAGATTAAAGTGTTTTGGAAGCTGATTTTAAATCCGCACATCACGAGACTAAGGAGCCCAGTACAACAGAATTCAAATCGACTGCCCTTTGAAGGAGCTGACATTGAAGTATGTGGGTCTGTAATTTGCAATTCTGAACTGAGGAAGCTTCCAGAACGTGTTTCTGAGGAAAAAAAAAAAAAGATGGGACCCGATTTTATCTCTTCTCACTTTGTTTTCATTCCTCTGGGCTGGGTCCTGTGATCGACCCCCCGCCTCATCGGACTAAAGCTCAGTCTGCTTATCTCCTGTCTGGACTACACACGTCTGCGTTTTCAAAATCTACTCTTTGCTGCCCCTAAAGTCACACCCGTCTGGGTTTGAATCCAGCTCCATCCATCGGGTAGCATCTCCGAGAACAAGTTTATCAACCTCCACAAGTGTGAAATGGCGGATAATTATGGTACTTGTTTCCTGGGTTGCTGTTAGAATTAATTTAATCGTTAGATAGTGCATATCAAATGCTTAGAACCATTCCCAGCAGATGCTCTGGGCTCAGTAAGTGTCAGTGTCATTAACTATTGGCTTTAACAAAATTAAAAAAACACAAAAACAAAAAACCCGAGGCTTCACTTTTATGAATTAAATGATTGCAGATTATGAGGAATAAGATACTAGCTTCTATTAATGATTAATAAGTGTTTGATATTATTAATAGATTCATGTTTATCAATGTATAGTAAATGGTTAAGGTAATTACATTAGAAATATAGCTCTGATGATTAAGAATTGTATACTAAATAATTAAATGGGTTAAAATGAAATAAAATGAGTTAATGCACAAAGAGCAGTCAGCGCTTAATACACAGGAAATATTCCATATACTAATTATTGTTTTTTAAACATGATCATTCTTTCTAAAAGATTTTGTTTGACAGAGAGAGATCACAAGTAGGCAGAGAGGCAGGCAGAGAGAGAGAGAGGGGGAAGCAGGCTCCCTGCTGAGCAGAGAGCCCGAGGCGGGGCTCGATCCCAGGACCCCAGGACCCCAGGACCATGACCTGAGTGGAAGGCAGAGGCTTTAACCCACTGAGCCAGCCAGGTGCCCCATGATCATTCTTTTTAAAATTCTTTTAAGTTTATTTTTTTCAATTCCAGTATATGTCTGTGTGTGTGTGTGTATTTAATTCCAGTATAAGTACAGTGTTATATTAGTTTCAGGAGTATAATGATCCAACAATTCTAAACATTACTCAGTTGAGTGGCCTCTTAATCCTCATCGCCTATTTAACTTGTCCTCCTACCCACCTCCTCTCTGGTAACCACCTGTTTCCTTTAAGAGTCTGTTTTTTTGTTTGTCTGTTTTCTTCATTCGTTGTCTTTTCTAAAGTCTACATATGAGTGAAATCATGTGATATTTGTCTTTCTCTGACTGGTTTATGTCACTTCGCCTGACACCCTCTCCGTCCATCCACGCTGTTGCAAACGGCAAGACTTCCCTCTTTTTATGGCTGAGTAGTACTCCATTGCATGCATGCACCACATCCTCATCCATTCATCCGTGGGTGGACTCTTGGGCGGCTTCCATATCTTGGCTCTTGTAAATAATGCTGCAGTAAATATAGGGGTGTATGTGTCTTTTCAAATTAGTGTTTTTGTGTTCTTGGGGTAAGTAACCAGTAGGGGAATTACTGGATCCTACAGTAATTCTATTTTAAATTTTTTTTAGCAGTCCCCATGTTGTTCTCCAAGGTGTCTGCATCAGTCCGCGTTCCCACCAGCAGTGCATGAGGGTTCCCCTTTCTCTGCATCCTTGCCAATGCCTGTTGATTTTAGCCCTTCCTCCAGGCGCAGGGATCACCTGCAAGTATAGGTGCAAATATCAATATAGTTTTCGTATGCATTTCATTGATGATGAGTGATCTTGAGCACCTTTTCATGTGTCTGTTGGCCATCTGGATGTCTTCTTTGGAGAAATGTCTTAAACATGATGGTTCTTGACCTATCTGGGGTGATCCTTCAGAATCACATCCTTTGGAGGGAGTTACCAATCAAAGAAAAAAGTTGGCATTTTTTCACCTTAACAGATTTACTTCAATTTATATTCTCTCCATATCCTCAATCCAGTTTTTCTTTTTTCTTTTCTTTTCCTTTTCTTAGCTTTTTCCTTACTTGTTGGTAGTCCCAGAGAGAGAAAACAAGCAGAGTAAGCTAAGGGTTCCCCCAGCAGCACAGGTGCATATTGTGCCTAATTTTTTGGATAACTTTTTAAAGATTTTATTTATTTATTTCAGATAGAGAGAGTGTGTGTATGAGAGAGGTAGGGGAGGGGCAGAGAGAGAGGGAGAAGCAGAACTCCCCACTGAGCAGGGAGCCCAACGTGTGGGATCACGAACTGAGCCAAAGGCAGACACTTCACCGACTGAGCCACCCAGGCACTCTTGGATAACTTTTTATTTTGCTACAGTTTTGAATTTAAAGAACAGCGGCAAGAATAACAAAGAACTTTGGGGTGTCTAGGTGGCACACTTGGTTAAATGACCAACTCTTGGTTTCAGCTCGGGTTGTGAGCTCAGGTTCATGAGATAGAGTCTCATGAACTCTATGAGACTCTATGTTCATGAGTTCATGAGATAGAGTCTCATGAACTCCCGGCGAGGAGTCTGTCCGGGTCTCTCTTTCCCTCTCCTTCTGTCCCCACCGCCTGCTGGCTTGCTCTCTCTCTCCCCCTCTGAAATAAGTAAATCTTAAAAAAAAGAAAGAAAAAGAATTTTGATGCTCGCCTTTATCTAGATTCATCTATTATTTTTTACATTTTGTTTCATTTATCGTTCTCTCTCAAAGTATATATATTTGTGGGTGTGGGGCCGTGCACATGCATTTCTGAAGCATTCGAGGGTGCCTTTTTACCCCCTCGGTACTTCAGTGTATCTTTCCTAAGAACAAGGTCATTCTTTTTACCGAAGTTCAGTTCTCAAGGTCTGGTTCACTGATATACTCCTTTTACCTATTCCACAGTTACGTTTAAATTTCAAGCCTTTCCCCCCACCCCTTCCCTCTAATCTAGCATCCAATCTAGGACCACAGATTCAGTTTATATATCTTGTCTCTTTAATCTCCATTAATCTGGAACAGTTCCTGATTCTTTCTTTGTGTTTCTTGACCTTGACATTTTTGCAAATCCCAGCTGGTAATTTCCTAGGATAATCCTCATTTTGGATTTGTCTGGTATCTCCTCCTGACTGGATACAGGTTTCGCATTTTTGACAGGCAGATCACGGAGGCATCGTCTATAGCTTCCATTACACACCTCGGAGCGTATATCAGTAGGGGGCACCTTTCGCTGCAAGTAACAAAAGACTCCATGAACAGTAGCTAAAGAACCACAAGTCTGGTAAAAAGCAGATGCAGGTTGGACCTAGGCTCTCTCTGTTTTCTCCCCTGTCACCTCCCGGCACCTTGTTGTACATGGTGACACACTAACTGAAAAGGACCGGAGGCTTAAAGAAGAATAAAATAAAAACTGTTCTCTGTGTTCAAGTTAACAAGGCCAACTCGTTCGCTAGAATGAGAACAAAACTGTACTTAAGACATCAATACACTATACTGCCACACCTGAGTGATAGTGGATAGCTTTGAGCTTGCTTCCCCAGAACAGAACCCAAGACAAGGATTCGGGCGCAAGCAGTTTATCTGGGAAGAGATCTCAGGAAGCACCGGGAATGGAGAGGGAGGTAGAGCAAGGGAGCTAGAGAACCTCAACTGTGTTGCTGAACCTGTCACCCCTGTGGGCATCTTAGGGCTTGATCTCAATGGGCACTCCCGGGAGCCGCTTGAAGACCTGCCTCATGGGCACGCCTCCAAAGGACAGGGCGTTATTTATGTTCCACTGTTCACCATCCATTGGCTGAGGGCTGCTCCGGGGCATGTGCCCAGGCTGAGCACGGCTCGAGAGCCCTTGGCTAGAGTCTGGATGCTGGCGGTCACGAGTGGGCTGCCCACACGGGCAGAGGACACGGTGAAGGGCCCAAGGCGGCCCGGACAATGCCCACTCCTACTCCAGCCCAAATGGACCCCGTTTCAACAGCGCAGGGAGCTCCCTCTCTGACTTCTGCTAACCTGCCCGGCCTTCCATGGTGTGACAGCGTATCACCGTATCTACTTTGAACACTGTTTGTTTGTTTCTCTTCCTGCTTTCATTCAGACCCTGTGTCAAACACTGAAGGCACAGGCGATGCCGCCTTTCCTTTAAAAGATGTTATCTGTCTCATCCACCCGCCGATCCGCGTCCTTTCCATGAAGGCAGTCCTGCACAGTGGCCCGGACGTGGGCTTCGGGGCCCGCCAGACCTGGCTCCGTTTCCCAGCCTGGGTGAGCGTGGGCAGATTGCTCTCAGCTTTGTGAGCCTGTGTCCTCCTGTGCATATTCATAAAGGAGGGTGAAAACACCACAGGTCTCGATTTGGAGGTTGCACACGCATTTAAGTGAGTAGACAAATTTACAAACAGCGTCGGGAAAAAAAATGAGGATCCCAAAGGGTAACCCGCAAATAATAATCAATTGTACATGCTTAACCCAGAGCAGTCCGTCAAATATTTGTGGGGCATTTGCCATAGAATATGAAAACAGAAGGCTTACCTCTTGTGGTTTTGCATGAACTATTACTCTTTATTTTAATTTCTTCTTGGTTTTTCTGATTTCAACTTTCATTATACGTGTAGCTGCATGAATACACGTCCAGTGCAAAAACATTAAAATGACACACCGCTATAAAGAGTAAAAAAGTAAAGCGGGTTCTTCGTGTTCCCTTTGCACCATATGGTCCAGTTCCGTCTCTGGAAGGAACCACGGTTAATAGCTGGTGGGATACTTTTGAGATGTAAACACACACCCGTGTGCACAAGACGCACTCTTTTCAAAAGCAAATGGGCCCCATAAGAACCCGGGTGTGGGCATTTATAGCAGCTTTATTCGGGATTGCCCAAATCTGAAAGGAACAAGACGTCCTTCAGGAGGTGAAGGGGAATATAAACGGTGGTACATCTAGACAATGGGATATTACCTGGTGGTAAAAAGAAGCAAGCTATCAAGCCATGAAAAGGCATGGAGGAAACCCGATGCACAGTACGAAGTCAAAGAAACCACTCTGAAAAGGTTATGCCCCGTGTTCCAAAAAAGGCAAAAATCTGGAAAGAGGGGGGGTTGGAACAGGCAGAGCACCGAGCGCTTCCAGTGCAGTGACACTACTCTTTATGACACCATAATTGTGGCTACGTGTGATTATACGTTTGCCCCGACTCATCGGCTGTACGACGACGTAGAGACTAAATCCTGATGCGAACTCTGGAGGACGGCAATAACGATGGGTCAGGACTGGCTCATGAGGTGTAACAAAAGTACTATTCTGATGGGGGATGTTGACAACAGAGAAGGCCGTCCTTGACGGGGAGCGGGGGAGGGGCGTACGGGAAATCGCTGTAGCTTCCGCTCAGTTTTGCCGTGAACCTAAATCTGCTCTAAAAAAACATAGTCTTTTTTTTTTTTTTTTAAGTAAATAGGATCACGCTATCCATAAAACTTATACCTTTTTCTCCTCACACTATATCTTTATGTCAGAACATAAAGTCCTGTGCTGTTCTTTATCACAGCTGCAAAGCGTTTCACAGCCATACATAATTTCCTATTTTAGGTGGCTCCCGGTACGACAGCTTCCTAAGCCATTCCGCAAGGAACAGCTTTGCGTGCGCGTCCTTGTGGCACTTCGGTGAGCGGTAGAAGGGGATGGGGTGTGAGAGCTGGTTCCCTGCCGTCCTGCCGTCGAGCTCTGAGTTCTAATGCAGCTACTATCTGTCTTATCCTCTCTACGCCTCCTCCTGTGTCCAGTGTGGGTAGTGATAGTCCTTACTGAGTTGTGAGCATTGCTGAGAAAACCCATCCCTTAGCGATGCGCCTACTCGTAGTAAGCACACCGAGTCAGAGAGTATGTATGTTTTTCAGAGAGAATTTGAGAAGCAGATCAGTGTAGTCCTAAGAGCATAGGCTCCCATGATATGTATAAAGTGCTTACAATAGGGCTTTGCCTTTTCCTACTTACAACTTAAGAATTTTCTATTATCGGGACTCCTTGGTTGGGTCTGCTGGCTGAGCGTCCGATCCTAATTTCTGCTCAGGTCATGATCTCAGGGTTGGGGGATTGTGCTCCAGGCTGGACATGGAGACTGCTTAGGATTCTCTCTCTCCTTCTCCCATAGCCCCTCCCTCTCTCTCTTATGCTAATAATAATAATAATAATAATAATAATAATAGAATTTTCTGTAAGTACTAGTATCTGAGGGATAGACCTCTGGGTCAAAAGGTATGTACATTTAATATCTTAGTATCTACTGCCAAGTCACACGCCCCTAGTCTCACCCTCCAGTAGCCTCCAGAAGAATGTACCAATTTTCATTCCCACCAACACATTGAGACTGCTGGTTTCCCTACATCCTTGCCAGTACCGGTCCTACCAGTCATTTTAACTTTGTCAATCTGATGGGCTCATGTTACTCTCCTGAAACTCTTAAAACTGGGTCCTGTCATAAAATCTGGATCTCGGGACCTTTGAGAAGGCCGTGGGTGAATGCAAGCGAAAGCAACCACTGCCCCATCCCGCTAATTTGCACATGTTCCTTGAGTCTCTGGAACTAACAAATGGTTATCAGCATAAATGTTTTTTTTAAGATTTATTCATTTATTTTAGAGAAAGAGAGAGTGCACATGTGTGAGCAAGGGGAAGGGTCGGGGGGAGAGAATCTCAAGCAGACTCCTTGCGAAGCTCAGAGCCCAAGGGGGACTCGATCCTACAACCCGGAGATCATGAGCTGAGCTGAAATTAGGAGTCTAGGCTTAACTGATTAGGACAGCCAGATGCCCCTATCACGGTAATTCTGACAAGAAACAAGAGGTAGGGATGATCAAACAAAACCTAATGGTTTCCTTGATTGGGGGTGGGGGCTTTGATTCGATTGGCTCCAAGATCCCTCCTGCCAGATGTCAGCAAATCATAGACATTCATCCAGCTGAAAGCCAACCCATTCAGCCTTTCCAGGGAACACATTCAGAAAGAACCTGGCACATGTGGCTCAGGGTATTGAAATAAATAGGACTTAATTTATATTTTAGCGTCTTTTATCTCTCTTTAGGCCCTTGTGCTTCACTGAAATAAAATCTGATGGAGATGGAGAGAGGGGAGAATGCAGCTTTAATAGCGCATGATCTGCAATCTTGGCCCTTTCTCTCTAAGCGTTAACATTTAGTTGGAGGCTTGCCATTTCCCAGTGCTTCTCCTACCTGATTCTGGAACGATAGTCTTGTCCCTGTTCTAAACCGTATGGCCTCAGTGTTCAGACGGTTTCAGGTGGGACTGGCAGGTTCGATATCCACCTTGCCCAACGAGAGACTTTGGGGCACACTGGGGTCCTTACCCTTCTCTCCATGAGCCAGTCAGCCGCCATATTGCTGAGATTAGCTAGTAATTAACAGCCCAGCCCAGCCAAGCAGAGGAGACGACTCAATTAGCAGAATGTCACTGCATCTAATTTACTTTATCAGAGATTTATTCTCTAATGACTATGAGAAGAAGAACAGGGCACCTTCCGTGGAGGGATCTGAGGGGTTCAAAAGCTTAAATGTGGTGTAACCTCTTTCGGTCTGCTGGTTTGCCTGCCAGGAAGGAGGCTGCTCTCGCCGTTTGGGGGAAGTGACTGCGCTAATATATGTGCCTGAAGCTTAAGGAAAAAGAGATTGAATGACTCTCAGGATGGAAGTTGGTGCTTAGATTGCAGAGTCTTTGTTCTTTGTTTATTTAAATCTCCTCCCCCCCCCCTTTAAAGCTAAACTTGCTTATCACATTTATTTTATGAGAAAACTCCTTCCATGGCTAGTTAGCTTTACTTGTAATAGTAGTAGGAGCAAAAACATCACCTACCATAATAATAATAAAAGATATTTATTAGATCCTTGGATATTCCAGGCTTTGTATTCAGCCTTGTACATTGAATGGATTATGCTTAATCCTCTGAACCAGGGGTTGGCAAACTTTCTCTTAAAGGGCCAGATAGTCAGTATTTTAGCCGTGTAGACCCAGTCTCTGCCACAACTGCTCCACTTTGCCATTGTACCAAGAAAGCAGTCCTAAAATATACTGGTAAGCTTACACATAGAACAGTCAGTTATTTTACCAGCAAAAATGGGTTTATTCAGGAATAGCCCAGAATTGAGAATCGGGACATGCAAGGTGTGGCTAAACCCTCGGCAAGTCCAACAAAAGTGAGGGACATTATTTTATGGTGAAGGAGGAGGAAGTTGGGTGAAGTTGTTCTGAGTGAAAGTCCATTGGCAAGAAGCAGGAGGACAGGTTGATGAGAGTTTCTCCCTGGCTGAGTTGCTGGGGTGGTTGAGTTTTCCCAGGAGAGGCAATGTTCATCTTTCCTTGTTGGGGTCTGTAATTGATGATTCTTTTCTGCTCATTTTTCTGTCAGGGTCCATAATTGACAGTTCTTAACTGTAATTGACATTGAATGGTAAAGCTTCCCCTTCTGGCCTCCCAAGTCCATTTTAGTGAGGTTTCACGTTATTATCCACGATACGTAAATGAATAACTATGGCTGTATTCCCGTAAAACCTTTATTTACAAAAATGGGCATTGGGCCCCATTTTGGCCACAGGCCAGAGTTTGACAAGACCTGCTCTAAAGCTGTGTTTTTCCAACTTCAGGTTGTGATTCATGAATCCGTAGAATCAATTTAGTGTGTTGCAAAAATAATTTTTTAAAAAACGGGAATAAGCCAAAATAGAATAAAAACTACGTGAACGCATCACATCAAATATGGATAACTCCTATTTTAATACGAAACTTTAATTTCAGACATGTGCGTATGCAGGGACCCATGTAAGTGCACGCACGCGCGCGCGCGCGCGCGTGTGTGTGTGTGTGTGTATTTTGTGTGCATGCCTGTTCTGAGCTTTGATGTAAACTGTATTTCTTATTATGGATCATGATCATAAAAGTTTGAAAAACACTGTTCTTAGCATCCTCTTAAGTACCAATATAATAGGCATTTTTAGAGCTGAGAAAACAGACACAGATCACTCAGGCTGCAGGTCTGGGATTCAATGGTGGTGGAGGGCAGCGTCTGAGGGAAGGAGCTGAATGCACAGGCTAGTCTAACAGATATTTTATTCTAAGATAACAAGCCTCTAAGATAAGCTTTTTCCCCTTGGCCACCTTGGAAATGCTAATGAATAGTCACATGGTTAAAATTCCTTCCAGTGGAAGGAGAATACAGGAAAACAAGGAACAGGCATATTCTGCAAATTGAATAGTTTCCTGCTGCAGCAAACAATGTTTTTTTTCCCCCCCTTCCTGATATTTCCACTGCAACTACTATTGATTACAATGTATTTTTCTCCCCAACACATTTTAGAAAGTTAGTTGAAATTGATTTGAGACTCCAAACAGTCTTGTGAATGAAAAACCAAAGTGTAACCTATTCAAACAGCCCCTCTTCCTTAATCTAGTAACATGTGAGATGCAATTTAAATGATAATGTTAACCAGAGTGTGAGAAATGCAATGCTAGAAGAGTGGGGCTTTTTGGTTGTTTTTTTTTTTTAAACCCCCACTGAAAAGACAAATGGCTGAGACATTTCTATCTGCAGCACTTATTAGGAGAAAATGTTCAACCCATTAATTTTATTGCTGTAGTGCTGAATATGAAGCGAGAATGAAGTTTCTGAATGCTCTTACAGCGCTCTAGCTGTTCTTACAAGACGGCGGCCAGCAAAGAGGAAAGCTCTAGCAGAATCCCACAATTTTAAAGATTTCTCCCCTAACTTTCATTCTGGTGTTGCACAACAAGTGTTTCTCTAAGTGAGACTCCTTGGAAAATTTTCTCTTAAACTGAGACTTCAGAATCACTCTGTAAGTTTGTGTTTTTAAGGCCAGCCCTCTATAAGTTGTTTGCTGCTCAATTTAAAGACAGGTCTCCCTGGCAACGGTGCTTTGCCCAGGGGATGATTTATGCATGCAGAAAATAGAATTTAGAGCTATAGGAAATAATGGAAGTAAATGTTAGTTTGAGTAAGGAAAAAAAACAAAAGAAAGGAAGCATATTAGGATTTCTAAAAAAAAAGTGTTCCTAAATTTAAAAACACGTGTAAGAAATGAGGAAGAAAATAAGTTGTGTGCGTTCCTGCTTCCTAACAAGACTGCCATTATAACTTCGTAAGGGTCTTTTTTTCTAGCCTTTTTTTTTTTTTCCTGTGTGCTTTGGGGAAGAAGTTTCACAACTCTCTGTAATTAACAGCTCAGTAAGCAAAGCAAAAATAAAAGACTGAAAATATACCTATCATGTTAGGGTCCGTGATCAAAGGAACGAGACTGATACAAAGCGAAGGTCAAGCAGAGCTTTATTTTGCGCCAAACATCGAGAATCACACTGGACCGTCAGGGTCGTCTCTATGCAGAGAGTGACCCGCCTAGTCTTACAGGCTATCTTTTATAGGGCAAAACCGCAAACCGACTGTGAGCTTATCCTTATTGGTCAAAAGCAGTGGGGTCAGGGGAGGTTGCATATGTGTCCTTTACTGATTGGACATCTCCCCCTGACCTGACTCGACCTTGTTCTTCTGGGGGACCGTCATCAGGAGCCAGCAGGCCACATTCCACTGGTGTCTTGGACTTATCTTTCTAAATAAGTTCCTCCAGGCTGACTTTGTTCCTTTAAGGCAAGGTCAGCTTGTGTTCACAACAAAATGGCTGCTTAGACAAGATGGAATCACTCAGGCTAAGCAGGTCCTAACAATCAACACTCAATTTTACCTTGTGCCTTGCACTCCACAGTCTAGAATTCATGCTCAATAATCAGGGATACTTAGAAGAGGGGGACGAAATTACATCCCCCCAAAACATCTCCATAGACCTCTTGCACATGCCTGGCAGTGTTGGCATACCAAGGCTTTGTTGGCAAGAGATCCTGAACTGAGACCCCCCCCCCCGACTTAGCCTATAACTTCTAGAGTTATGCCTTCTAGTATCAAGCTTTGCTAAAAACAACTTCTTATCATCAGACAAATTCAGTTTCTCCCATGGTTACCAGGTCATGTGTGGTTCGGGGAAATTTAAAAACTCCCTGTACTCCCTGAGTGCCTCTTGATCGATTTTGATTGATTTTATATATACATATATATGCCTATTACTTATATATGTATATATTAACATATATACACATGCTACTAACATATATACACATGCCTATTACTTATATATGTATATATTAACATATATACACATAGTTTAAAGAGTCAAGAGTTCTACAAAGCTTGTTATAAAAACCGAGCAGAAACTTGTTTCCCTTCATTTCTTCCCATTTCCCACCCTCCAGAAGCAACCACTGTTGACGTTTTTTAAGGATTCTTTGGGTACCCCCCGATATGTAAATAACATGCTTATAGTAACATACTTACTGAACTGTCATAATTAGGCATTAGCTGTTGTCTGCCCCTCAAGGAAAATGAGAATTTAGCTTTCTGGTCATCCCCTCCCTACTTTGACCACCACCACACACACTGTGCATACTTCCTGTCTCTGAATGTTCTCAATGAGTTTGAATAGTTCAGTATTCACTTTTTTCTATGTCGTGATCATGCCAAGTAGCTTCCACGGTTGAACAATGTGATATATATTTTATGATTTCTTTTCCTTTTACTGCCCAACCAGTTTCTATGAAGTTAATTTTGGCCTTTTAAAAATTTGCTCAATTTCCTATGTTCTTGTCACTAATTCTACCCCCAAATTTTCACTAGTAATGACATTCATTCTTGTCAGGTGAGCTATCGGTTTTGCCTTCTAGGAGTTGGAAGCTTCTGGGGATTTCAAACCTGCCCTTCTATTCCTGGGGCTGTGTTGGGGAAGAAAATTTTTCATTTACCCTTTGAGATTCTTTTGGCTGGCCTAAGAATTCAGTTAACAAGAGACCAATTAACAGGAGAGAAATTAATTTAATTGCATGCATATGGCATTTCCATTAGACTAGAGGCCCACAGGCAGTTGAGGTTTATATGCCATCCAGAGTTGAGGAGAAGAAGGTAGGGGTCTGGGACTTCAAAGGAAAGGAAGACAATTCACAGGAAGATGAAAAAAAAGTAAATGCTTGGTAAACAAATGTTTGTTGGGCCAGACAGCAGCAAGGAAACACAGAAAGAAATTTTAGCTATCATATTTTGCTAGCTTCCTCCCTGCCTAGTTCATGTTATACTGTAGTTACGATTGGTGATGGCTCCCTTCCTGGGGCTGGCTCTCTGTCTAAATTCTTCTAAGCATTTAGGGGGAAGATCAGAGTTTCTTCTGAGCCTTCTATTTTTTTTTTTTTTTTAATAACCAGCTTAAAATAATCCACATGCCAAAGAGACATACTTTGGGGTGGCAGATTTTGCTTTCCTACACTGGGAAGGTAGCTCTCATTCTGGATCTTCCTTTTTCACTCTCCTCGGCAATCCCTTTTGTCCTTTGTAGTGTATACCCTTTCTCGTAGCCCATGTGTTCAACGTTCTTGATTTATTCTCTCAATTTAGTTGAGCACTCCTTTCAGCAGGTTTCTGACAAAGGAGTTATTATTATTTTTGGAAATGTTGTATGTAAATGTTGGCTATCTCACGTTAGAAATCTATTTCCTCAAAATTTTAAAGACAGTACTCTGCCATCCTCTAGCTTTTTAGATCACTATTGAGAAGTCTGAAATTACTCTATTTTTGACTCTGCAATAGGACCTCCTTTCTCTGTTAGGAACCTTGTAAAATTCCATGATCATGTGCTGGTATTCTGAAGCTGGAAACACATGCTCTTAGGTTCTGGAGAATTTTCTTGAATTATTTAATGGATAATTTCTTCCCCTCCATTTTTTGCTTGCTTGCTTGTTTGTTTGTTTGTTTATAAAACTCTTATTATCCAGATGTAGGTTCTCTGTTAAAAAAAAAAAAAATTCTCTCCTATTTTGTTGCCTTTGTATTTTTATTCCGTTCTAGAAATTTTTGTCCCATCTAATCTTCCAACGCTTTCACCAAAGTATTTCTTTGTGCTATTACATTTTTACCAAATGATGGCTCTTTTTTTTTTCCTCTCCAGATGCTTATGTTGTTAATAGCAGGTAGAAAGGTCAGTGCATTTACCTAAACATGCTTGTGTAACATGTAATCAGCAAGGAGGATGATGTGCCTGGAACAAAGTGAACAAGGGCAAATGTGGGAGCCAAAAAGGTCAGAAAGGTAATGGAGGGGAAGGGACACACGTCATGTAGGGTCTCATGGAGCCCTGACTTGAAGTCATGAAAGATGGTGTTTGAGCCTAGCTTTGTCCCTTACTTGGAAAATTCACTTAGTCTCTCTGAGCTTCCGTTTCCCTAGCTATAAAATGAACTGTTTGAATCTCTGAGGAATCCTAAAACTCAGATATTCCCATGGATCTCTATCTGCCTCAACACTCTTTCCTCAAGAGAGAAAGATCACATTACTTAAAGCCGTAAGTATATACTTCATGCTTTCCTAAGTGCCCAAGTCTGTCTGAACCCTACCTCATCCAGCAGAAGAGAAGGGTGACTCCTGAAGAATCTATAGATTTGTGGTTAAATGACCTGCCCAAGGTCACACGAGGAGTGAATGGCAGGGTCAAATTAGAAGGAGGGTTTTTGGTTCCCCATCTGAACTTTGATGCAGAAGCTATGTGTAAGTCAACCCTCCCAGCCATGACTGGGAAGCTAATTCATTGGAAGGAAAATGCTGAGCCTGCCTTTAGAGTCCTTCAAAGTATACCTGCCGCACTGTTCGCTGGAGGGGAGGGCCAAGCCGGGAGTCGGTACACCAGAAATAGATCATCACTAAGCCAGAGGCTGACATGTGTGTCAAGTCAGCCTCTTATGCAGCTATCAGGATGGGTCCCAGGAAGAAGGAGCCCATTCACGCAACATGTTTTTTTTTTTTTTTGGTAAGGTTATTTATTTGCAAGCAAGCGAGAGAGAGACAACATGCACATGCGCGTGAGCCTGCCTGAGCAGGGAGGAGGGGCAGAGGCAGAGGGAGAAGCAGGTTCCCCACAGAGCGGGGAGCCTGATACAGGACTTGATTCCAGGACCTGGAACCTGAGCCGAAGGCAGACGCTTAACCAACTGAGCCACCCAGGCAGCCCATACGGGATGGGCTTTGCAGCCACTTTGAGCCTGGAGGACAGGACATTCGGGCCAGAGCACTTCAGGTTTCTCTGCTGTTTGAGATAGATTTTTTTTCAAGCCAGGGATTAGCTTTTGCTGAGCTCTCTGTCCTTTGAAGGACTGTCCTCTCCAAATGTACCTAATGGACAATGAGAGTGAAGAGGTCCAAATTGATGGCACCCAAGTTCACTGAAGAGAGATCAGAAAGCGCCAGGAACACTGTAATTTGCATAATTAGAAAGTATTGTTTTAAGGGGACGAGGATCAGGTTTTTCCATTTTAGGGTCGAAAATGCCCCATGATTAATTTCCTCCAGCATGTTTCTTAATGATATGAAAAGCCATCAAAATAATCAAGAAAATCAAAGTGTCCTAAGTACTTTAAGATGATAGTGACATTATCACTCATTAAAAGCTGTAAAACAGAGTCGTATTTTATTTTTGCATTTTGACACTGTGTGCCAGTTGCTGGACTCAACGTGTCAAAGCCTTTCTCATACCCAGAAAGCATCATGAAGTCGAACCTATTACTCTTGCCAGTTTGCTGACTTCAGGTGAATTGCCTTGAGGTCCGTGAGATGCTTCAAGTCACACTGTCTGTTGGAGCAGAGCTGGAATTTGAACTTGGACCCTCAGAACGTTAATCCCAACCCTCTTAAACTGTTAGGCTGTATTGCCCCTTAAAGAAAGCCTTCTTGACCGTTGTCACCTCCAAATGTCATGTTGGATCCAGGAGAATAAGTTTATTGTTTTCTTTCCCACTCAGTAGGAAAGTCATTTGTTTTGCAAGTTTTAGTGTGGTGAGATAGAGCATCAAATTTACCATCTTAACCCTTCTAACTGTGGAATCCAGTGGCCTTATGTACATTCATAGTGTTGGGCAACCATAGCCATTATTCATTTCTGAAAACTTTTCATCATTTGCAAAGAAACTCTTTATCTGTTAAACACTAAGTCTCCATTCTCTTTTTTGCTCATGTCCTGGTAACCTCTATTTTACTTCCTATCTCTCAATTTTACTTCCATGTCCTGTCTTCTAGGTAACTCACATCAGTAGCATCATACGATATACGTCCTTTCGTGTCTGGCTTGTTTCACTTAGCCTGAAGTTTTCAATTTGTCCATGTTACAGGAGGTGTCAGAATGCCATTTCACCTTATGCTGAAAATATTGCATTGTATGTATAGATCATATTTTGTGTATCCATTCTTCTCTTGATGAGTATTTGGATGGTTCCCACCTTTTGGCTACTGTGAATAATGCTGCTGTGAACAGGGGTGTACAAGTATTTGTTTGGGTCCCTGCTTCCAATTCTTTTGGATATATACATACATGTAGAATTTACTAGATCATATGGTAATTCTACGCTTAACCTTTTGGGGAACCAAATTGTTTCTCGGAATGGTGGCACCATTTTATATTCCCCCCAGGATTGCACCAGGGTTCCAATTTCTTCACATCCTCTCCAGCAGTTGTTGTTATCTGCTTTTGGATGATGCTTATTCTCCTAGGTGTGAAGTGGTATCTCATTGCATTCTGATTTGCATTTCCCCAGTGACTAATTGGGGTGTGTACTTATTGGTCCTTTGTTTCTCTTCCTTGGTGAAATGTCTACTTAAGTCCTTTGTCCATTTTTGAATTGGGTTGCTTATTTTTTGTTGTTGAGTTGTAAGAGCTTTGGGGGGGGGCATATTCTGTATATTAATCCCTTATCAGGAATATGATTTGCAAATATTTTCTCTCATTCTGTGGGTTGTCTTTTCAGTCCCTTGATAGTGCTCTCCAAAGCATGAAAGTTTTTGATTTGATGAAGTCCAATTTATGCATTTTGTTGTTGTTGTTGCCTGCACTTTTGGTGTCATATTCAATAAATCATTACCAAATCCAATGTCATAAGACTTTCCCCTGCATTTTCTTCTAAGAGCTTTATAGTTTTAGCTCTTACAATTTAGGTCTTTGATCCATTCTCAGTTAATTTTTTGTATATGGTATAAAGTAAGGGTTTAACTTTATTCTTTTGCATGTGGATATCCAGTTGTCCGAGCATCATTTGTTGAAGGACAATCTTTTTTTTTTTTTTTTAAGATTTTATTTATTTATTTGACAGAGAGGAGAGAGATCACAAGTAGGCAGAGAGGCAGGCAGAGAGAGAGGGGGAAGCAGGCTCCCTGCTGAGCAGAGAGCCCGATGATGCGGGGCTCAATCTCAGGACCCTGAGATCATGACCTGGGCTGAAGGCAGAGGCTTTAACCCACTAAGCCACCCAGGCGCCCCTGAAGGACTGTCTTTCCCCATTGAATGGACTTGGTGTCCTTGTCAAAAATCATTTGACTCTATATATGAGGGCTTATTTCTGGGCTCTTTGTTCTGTCCATGTCTCTCCATGTCTCTCTTTATGCCAGTAACACTATTTTGACTACTGTAGTTTTGTAGATAAGTTTTGAAATCCGAAGGTGTGAGTCCTCCAGAAAAAGTCGTTTTGATTCACATGAGACAAAAATGAAGATGTGGATTCATTTCACATCACTTAGTGCAGGAGAGATGGCATTCAGCCAGTCTGAAGACCAAAGTCTCTGTTTTAGCATGATCCAAGCTGCAGACTTCTTCAGAGGCCTGTGCCTATCTTTCCTTAATGGAGTCTTCTAGAAGGTGGAAGGAGGCAGGGCTGGAGACCAAGGACGGGGCTGGCAGAGGTGTGAATTGGTCCAATCTTTTGGGGGGCCCAGTGGACATAAGAATCATAACCCTTGGGAATGCACTGCCATCTGACTCACAGTGTTTCACGTAGAATAATAATAAATGGACTTACACAAAAATTTGTCCGCAAAGATGTTCAATCCGGCATGGTAACAGTAGTGATAAACAACAGAAAATTTGAGTGGCACTGACTAAATTATGGTACAGCCATACAGAAGAATGCCAGGTGGCCGTTAGAAACGTGTTGTCAAAGCATATTTGTGGATGTGAAAAGATGGTAATGATCAATATTTACATTAAAAAAATTATGTATGCTATGCCATTTCGTAGTTGCTAGATTTGGAGGTCATAAAATACACACACAGGCTGGAAGGATAGATACCCTTATTAACAGTGGTTATATTAGCTTTGGCACTCCCCAAGCAGAGCCTGAGACAAGGATTTGTGTGCAACAGATTTATGAGGGATGTACTTCCAGGAGAAACTGGTAAGGGATGGGGAAGCCAACGAGGACCTGAAAAGGTGCCCCGCGTCACTCCTCATCAGGGAAATGCACATCAAAACCACAATGAGGTATCTCCTCCCACATGTCCGGATGGCAGTGGCCAGGCAATGGCCAGTGTTGGCGAGGGTGTGGAGAAAAGGGAAGCCTCGTGCCTTGTGGGTGGAAATGCAGACTGGTGCAGCCACTGTGGAAAACGGGATGGAGGTTCCTCAAACAATCAAAAATAGAATGACCGTAGGCTTCAGCAAGCGCACTTCCTGGCATATATCTGAAGGAAATGAAATCACTGTCTTAAAGAGATTTTTGCACTTCCGTGTTCATTGAAGTGTTATCCACGGTAACCAAGACATGGAAATAATCCAAGTGTCCATTGACACATAATGGATAAAGGAGTTGTGGGGTATATATGTGTGTGTGTGTACACAGACACACACACACAGTGTATATATACATATACATACATATGTATGTATATATTGTGTATGTGTGTATATACAATGGGATATCATCCAGTTGGGAAAATAGAAGGAAATCCTGCCATTTGGGACAATATGGTTGGACCTTGAGGGCATCATGCTGAGTGAAATAAGTCAGACAGAAAAAGACAAATGCCATATGATCTCATTTACAAGTGGAATCTGAAAAAGAAAGCTCAACTCATAGAAATAGAGTTGATTAGTGGTTGCCATCGGGAATGTGGAGGAGATGGCAAGATGTGGTTCGAAGGGTACCAACTTCCAGTTAGAAGATAAATGTGTTTCTGGGGATAAGAGCCTGGCAGTTCTAGGTAACGGTTCTCTAGTGTATATATGAAAGTTGCTATGAGAGTAAATCTTACATGTTCTCACTGTGGTGAGACAAATTAGGTGAGGTGAAGGGTGTGTGAACGATGTGGTTTGAAGTCTTGGGGTTCGGAGCCGACAGCCCAGAAAGAATTCTTGAGGCGTCTTCAGTGCAAAAAGGTGGTTTTATTAAAGCAGGGGGACAGGACCTGTGGGCAGAAAGAGCTTCCTCAGGGTTGTGAGGAGTGGCTGATGATGTACTTTCCAGGTGGAAGGGGATTAGGGACAGCACAAGCACTAGGGTATTTTGGAAGCAAGGTTTCCAGGACCTTCAGGGGGCTAGCTGTTGTTAGGAAAAGGTCATTTATTACCGTATAATAAAACGTGAGTCATGAGACCCTTCAGATGTGTATCGGTGGGTCATATGCTTGGGGATGATTGCCAATATGTATCTTGGGGAGTAGAGATAAAGGAAGTCTTCCAAGGAAATTTTATATGTTAAAGTGGACTTACAGGATTGGGGGTAGGGGTGGAGAGTGGTGGGGATTGGACTGAGATTGCCTTTTACACTTAGCAAAGAATTAACATCGAGGCAGCCAATTTCCTAGAGGAAAGGTCACTCTGCCTGTTTCAAGGACTTGTCAGTGGACTGTAAGTAGTTTAATTTTTCTCTTGCCTCTGTTTCCTGCATCATTAATTAAACTTCCTGTGGCAAATTCCACAATATGTATGTGTATCGAATCATGCTATATATCTTACACTTGCACTGTTTCTACATCACATACATCTCAAAAATACTGGAAAAAAAATCCTTATTCCGTGGACCAACATTTATTATTAATAGCAATAAATATGATGCAAACAACAACAGTGACGACTTTTGAAACAATCCCGTATGCTGCTGGTAGTGACAGTAGCGACGTGTACCAGCCCACTTTTGGCATTATCTCCTTGAATCCTCATCACGGGCCTGGAGGTTACATATAGTTATTATCCCTATTTCCAAGATGGGAAAACAAAGGCCAGGAGAGGTTAAGTCATTTGCTCCAACAAAATCAGTAAAAGGCAGAATCTGGCCTCAACCCAGGTCTGTCCATTACCAAAACCCACAT
This sequence comes from Nasua narica, assembly GCA_028533885.1. NCBI lineage: Eukaryota > Metazoa > Chordata > Mammalia > Carnivora > Procyonidae > Nasua > Nasua narica. The sequence continues at coordinate 12,125,652 of CM052805.1, read as the reverse complement.
CCAGAATTGCTGCAATGTGCTAGATCCCTATCCTTGTGCTTTTTCTCTTGTATTTTAAAAAACATGAGTCTTGAATTCTCATCACGGGCCAGTTCTGCTGTTATATTGTGCTCCTCCTTTTTATATGTAACCCTGGGAATACTTCTCTGTTGGTTTTCCCAGACTCTTTGGGCAAGCCATTTTAGCTTCCCTCTGTTCATAATCTCTTGGGAGAAGGGCTGATGTATTTGTAAAATTAGGAGCAAAACCCATCATTGTCTACGGAGAATACCTGCCCCGATGCATGCTGGGTTGAGCATTTTATAATATTCAAACTTTAATCATTGCATTCCCTAAATGATAGCTTTCTCTGACCTAAGGGAAACCTTACCTTTTTGTCTGCTGCAAATATACATGGTAAAAAAAAAAAAAATGGACAGAGGCCAAGAGGCATATTATAATGTGAGAAAAGCCTTTTCTAGGACAGTAGAATAAGGGTGATAATTTTAGAAATTGCCAAATAGGATAAATGGGCACCTTCCTTCTTTTCCTTACCCATTTTCCTTTCATCATCGGTTTAAGGCAGATTCCTGGTATAGAACTCGACGTGACACAGGTTGAAAGAAACAGGTTGAAAGCAATAGAAACAAACATACAGTTCAAAAGAATTGGAGAGGCTTTAGTTGACTTCCGCAGGTTAAATTTCTATCCAAAGATTAATTTGCCTGTGCCACACTCATATCTTCCCAGATTCCTGTTTACTTATGTATGAGGAAAAAAAAAAAAATGAAAACAAACCATGTTCAGCTAGGCTGAATCTAGCGATTAGTTAAATGACTCTGACATCTATTATTGAAAAACCTCAATTCCACCTGGAGTTGGGGTTTGTTTAGTGCTGCATGATGATCACTTTCTGCTTGACTGCTGGCTACTAATTCTGATACTGGTATGTGAATGTCAGTCACAGATGGAAATAGACACACGAACTCCGGGACCCACGAAGGTGGTTGCCACCATTGGGTCCCCAGAGAGGTGTTGATTCAAAATATAGGCTAAAGGGATTTAAATGTTTTCTGAATGGGAAACAGTGATGCTTCGGGCACGTAAAAGAGAGAAGAGGAAGAAACGAAGCGGAGGGACCTCCGGGGATCAAGAGAGTATCATGCCCGCCGACAGATGCAGAGAACAGACCTAACATCTGTGAAAGGGAAGTCGAGCACTTAGGAACAAGGTGGTAGGAAATTAAAACACCAAGAGATGGGTAAGCTGCTCAAGGAAAATAGGCCCGGAACTGATTGTGTCTGTCTCCATCCGGAGACTGCAGCACCTCAGGGGAAAGGTGGAATCCACCAGGCTTCCTTTATTCCCCTTTCCTTCTAGCCCCCTGGCATTGATTTGGCCTTAAGGCATCGGGAGGAGGCCCCACAAAGCCTGGCAACATTGTCATGCGGTGAAAATGAGCACTTAACATGTAAACCATTCTCCCGGATGCATGGGCTCAAGGCAAATGGGTTTGGAAGAATTTCACCCACTGTTCTCTGCAGCGGTTACTCTGGGGGGGTTTGTCTGGGACCAACGAAGCTAGGGGCTTTGCTTCGTTGGCTTGTTTTTTATTTTATTTTTCACATAAGCCAACTGAGGCTTAGCAAACTGCCACTTAGCAAATTCCTGACTGACAACTGACAGTTTCAATCTCCATAAGCCTCCGCTTGTTTATCTGTAAAGTGGGGATAAAGACAAGACTATTGATGACATAGCACTTACTCTGAAGATTAAGTGGGACGATGCATGTAAAATGCACTAGATTTAATGTAGATTTATCAAGCACCTTGTGTGTCCCAGATAACGGTCGAGGTGCTAAGGCCACCTTTTGCCCTGGGCTTACAAACATCGCCAGTAATGGCAGAGACTGACCTTTATGCAGCATTTAGTGTGTGCTGAGGCCCTGCGCTTGCTTCTCTTTTGCACGCCTACCTCATTCTATTAGACAGCAGACCTCAGAGGCAGGTACTATTTTTATCCGTCACGTACATAAGGAAACAGAGGTGTCAGGAGAGAAATCAAGCAACTTGCCCAAGGTCACACATCCACTGGGGGACTGAGTTGGGATTCATTCTCTTGTTCTTTCAACAAATCCTTACTGAGCACCTACTCTTGGGCTTAGAGGCAGGGAATGCAGTAGGAACAGACAGGGCAGTCTCTCGGTCGTGATGGTGCTTGTATTCTAGATGCGGGCAGACAACTTACTGTACCACAGTGATTTAATCCTGACTGCAGTGACTTTTGGGAAGGAGCCCTGTGAGGTTGGGATCGGACCTGGTGCGAGGGGTCTGACTGCAACTGAGGTCTGCAGGGCAAGTAGAAATTGGAGCAAAAAGGCAGATGTGAAGGATGTAACAGGCTGGAGGTCATGTTCACGGTATACTTAGTCCTTCTGCCTGTCCTTCCAGCCTGCTCCCAAACAGTGCTGCCTGCAACTGCCCCCCCACCCCCCCACTTCGCCAGCTCGGCTGACAGCCCTGAGGCCTGACAGATGCATTTTCTATCTAAAAAGGACTTTGACATCATTTCCTAGGATGAATCTTCTTTTTCTGACCGAAGGCTTGCGATTGGCCTTTGGCAACTTGCAAGTCTGAAAGACATTGGGGGTGTGTGTGTGTGTGTGTGTGTCTTGTAGCTGTAAAAATGTCATCTTCAATTAGCTCTCTCTTTTTTAAGACTGTGTTTATTGGAGAGAGAGCGCAGAGGAGCAGAGAAAAGGGGACAAGCAGACGCCATCCTGAGCACGGAGCCGATGCGGGGCTTGATCTCAGGACCCTGAAATCGTGACCTGAGCTGAAACCAAGAGTCGGGTGCTTAACTGACTGTGCCACACAGGCATCCCTTCAATTATATCTCTTTGACCACCCTAATTCTCAGCCCTGTTTTGGTAGACAGGGAGTGAAGATGGTCGCTTTGAGTGATAGAGAAGCTGATGAGCTTCTGGCAGTGAAACTTGAATGACCCCCCCACCCCCTTTCTTAACCACACACAGAGAAATCCACTCAGCCTCAGGGTTGAGGAACACCAAGTCATCAAACATGCCCAGGAGAATTAGGGTGCCGTCTTCGTAGTTTTCTTGTGGGAAGGACAAGCGTTTTCAGACCTGGAGGACTTTGAATTTAAAATGGGCACCTGATAAAGTTTGTTGCATGACTAACAAGCCAGAATGAATGAATGAATGAATGAGTGAGTGAGTGAACATCTAGGAGAAAGCACCAGACTCGGGTGCGCCATTCGCAAAGTATCTTGTTCAAGTTTGTACTAAGAATTGGGGGTTGATGTATATAGGGCTGGACTAGATAAAGAAGAAGAAAAGAGAAAATGGAGAGAGAGATAGGGAGTCGTGGGAAATCCTCAGGTTCAAGTTAGGTTAGGTTTTAAGCTTTAAGCTGATTTTAAGCTCGACTTTGTCTCTGTCTGCCTTAGAATATTGTAGCGGGTGGTAAAGCATTTTGCAGTGGTGTTCAAACATGAGTGTTTCCCAGGCATTGGATTTGGCATAAAAACCCAGATTTTAGGGCCCCACCTACGGAGTTTCTGACTCAGTAGCTCTGGGTTGGAGCCTGAGAACTGGCAGTGTTAGCCTTTTCCCATGATCACATGTGAATGTGACATTGCTGGTGCTGGGACACTTTGAGAATCACTGGCAGAGTGGCTTAGAATAAGAATAAGAGCTCTGGGTTCAAGCCACTTGAGTTTAGGGTTCCCAGACAAAAAATAGGGCACTCACTTAAATGTGAATTTCTTGTAAATAACAGATAACTTTAAACTATGATTATGTCCCCTGCAAGAGGCACCTTGTGTTTTTATTTATTTATTTATTTATTTATTTATTTTAAGCATTTTCCTCCACGTTTAATAGAACCCGGAAGACTGAAATACAAAATGGCAATATCTGGATTGAGATCATTTTGTCTTGTATTATATAAGGTACTGAGAATTTATTAAATAGGTAAAGATTGAGTATTTTTCTTTTTTTTTATGTGTGTTCTCCAGTTTATAACTTCTTTTTTTTACTTATTTATTTATTTTTTAATTTTTTTTTTATCAACATATAATGTATTATTTACCCCAGGGTACAGGTCTGTGAATCATCAGGCTTACACATTTCACAGCATTTGCCATAGCACATACCCTCCCCAGTGTCCATATCCCTACCCGCCCCCCCACCTCCCAGCAACCCTTAGTTTGTTTCGTGAGTTTAGGAGTCTCTTATGGTTTGTCTCCATCCCCATCCCATCTTGTTTCATTTCTCTTCCCCACACCCCCATAACCCCCTGCCCTGCCTCTCAAATTCTTCATATCAGAGCGATCATGTGATAATTGTCTTTCTCTGACTGACTTATTCTTGTAAATAACAGATAACTTTAAACTATGATTATGTCCCCTGCAAGAGGCACCTTGTGTTTTTATATGCTGCATGCTGTGTGCCTATTATGTTAAACTCCCATGTTAAAGTCCCATGGCGACTCTGGAGCTGTTATCAGAGTTGGGTTCTTGGGCCCCTAAAACAGTAGAAACGAGGCCAAACCCCAAAATCAAAGACAGAGGCAAAGATTTACAGGGGCTACAGCCCGAGCTGAAAGAAGACACCTCACTAACAGAGCTGGCCTTCTGGAACAGGATGGAGTCCCAGTTCCTATGAAGAAATTTCCTGCTCAGGATCCCACTCCTGGCCAATAAGCTAATGAGGGAAAGGGAGGGGGGGGGGAAAAAGCCTCCTTCCTGATTGGTTGGTAGAGCCTTGTCCTGATTGGTTGGAAGGGCTTCATCCTGATTGGTCAATATTGGCAGGCCTCTCAGGCAGTTCATTGGTACTTTTTCGAGCCAGGGTCCTCTGGTTTAAGTCTAGCATGTTTACAGGGTTGAATCCTGGCTGCAAACGGCTTCCGCTCTGTAGGAGATGCGGTTTTACATCGACAGCCAACAGAAAGCGCTCCAGGTGCATAGTATTTTTCTCTTGGGGCTCATTCCCGTGGACCATAACTGTTGCAGAGCCATGTTATTTAAGGCAAGTCATTTAACTTCTTTGAGCTTCAGCGTCTCCATTTTTAGAGTGGGAATGGTCATAATGCCGCCTGTCCCCTAAAGTGCTTAAGACAATGAAAAGATCAGGTAAAGGACCTACCACAGAGCCTTGCCTGTAGCAAGCACTCAGTAAATGTCAGCGGCTATTCATCATTAACTTCAGGTGAGTAACTTTTTTGAAGGAAAAAACACTAAACAGGGAGTGCTTTGTGAAAGGATTTTGTGTTTCAGCCTTCTAAATTTAGACTAGGAAATATTCCAGTGGGCCCCGGGGGCTGGCTCCGTCTGTAGAGCATGCGACTCTTGATCTCTGGGTTGTGAGTTCGAGCCCTACATTGGGTGTAGCGATTACTTAGACTAGGAAATATTTCTCTTCTTGGCAAAGGTCTTTTTTTTTTTTTTTTTTACCATCTCCCTCCCATTTCATTAGTAGTAGATTATAAAAAGATTGGCTGATTACACCCAAAGTGGTCCTTCACAGGACTCCTAGACTGGCTGGAGGCAGGATTTGGCTGACCTTTCTGTGTTGTGCCTGGATGTTAACTTTCTAAGAGCCTGCAAAGGCAGGCCTCCAGGGATGGAGGTAATATCTGCCTCTAGCAAATAGACCAGCCCCTCTCAACCTGCTGCTTGTCATGTGTATGTGGAGATGGACAGAGAGAATGTTCTTTTTACGTAAAATCAATTTGAGTGTGTTTTGATCCCTTAGAAGTCAACTTATGTCCACTTGATTAAAAACTAGTGTCTTGGGGTACCTGGTGGCTCAGCTGGTTAAGCGTCTGACTCTTGATTTCTGTTCTGCTCATGATCTCAGGATGGTGAGATTGAGCCCCCTGTCAGGTTCCACACTTAGCACGGAGTTCATATTCTCTCTTTCTCTCTAAAATGAATGAATGAATGAATAACCAAAAAAAAGAAAAAAGAAAAAAGAAAACCCTATTGTCTTAGTTTCACCAAATTGCATAGTTGGGAGGTGTTGTAGATATTACCTGTTTTGTGACTTCCAAATTCTTGTGTCCATGTCCCATTACACATGTAAATGTGTATAGACTGATATTTATTGTACATGTACATATATATCAAAAGGAAAATGTTGGTATCCTGATTTTGCCAGAACTGCATGGAATCTTGGCCCATTTTGGAAGCTGGAGAGCTGGTAAGGATCAGACCGAAACACTCATTGCTAGGCTGAGTGATGTGGGACTAAAATGTCTGGACATTTCTTTGGCTCTTGGTAAAATGAAGTTGACTAGATCAGTATTTTTTCAGCTCACAGGTTGTGACCTATAAGTGAAATCAATTTAAGAGGTCTCGACTAGTATTTTTTTTTTTTTAGGAAATAGTTTCAATTCTGCTGTTTTGTGTTCTATCAGAGGCTGTTACATGTACACAGGAAAAGTAAGTGTTGGTTTGTGAAACTTTTGATACGTATGTATCTTGTCAAGTGACAAAGCAGAAACAGTTTGGTAATGCGTTTTATGTCCTTTATTGGAGGGAAAACAATGCATGGATTTGGGGAGGATCCTGCCTCACAGCTGTGGAGCTGTGTCCCCAGGCAAGGGCAAGTTTTAGAACATTAGTAGCAGCAGGAACAGGGAATGATTGGCTCAGAGGCCAGGGATTTCCTTGGAAGCCTAGCAGGTCATTTCTAGGAGAAGGTGAGCTAGCTAAAGCGGACATGAAGGACTATTCAGTGCTGTATGTTAGGTTTCCTAGATAGCGAGCATGGGGTTAGGTTTAGATTTGTGATGTGGGCGGAGCCATGGAGGCAGCCTCTATCTTGTGGGTTCCAGTATATAGAATTCCCTTTATCAATAGTTACAATAAATGCAAATCTATATGCATTTACAGGTGTAATGAGTCATAGAACGTGGTCAAAAGAATTTGGAAGTCATAATACTTAATATCTAAGACACCTTCCAACTTTGCAATTTGGAGTTGCTAAGACAGTGGTTTTAAACCAAGGGGAGTTCTGTTCTCCCAGGGCCATTTGCAAGTGTTGAGACATTTTTGATTGTCATGAGTTCTAGAGGAAAGGGTATGTGCTGTTAACATCTCACATGGAGAGGCGAGGGATGCTGCTAACCATCCCACAATATACAGGACGGCTCCCACAACAGAGAATTATGTGCCCCAAATATCTGGTTGAGAAACCCTGTTCTAAGAGTATGTATGGATAGAACCAGTTACCAGTAGTAGTGTTATTACTAATTGCTAGCATTGATTAATTTGATTAATGATTTATCATTAATATAATATAATATAATTAATCATATAACTGATTATATGCAGACACTTTTCTGAGTGCTAACATTAATGAGCTCTTTTAATACCTGCAACATGGGTATTATAAAATTATTATAATAAAATACTGTTCTCATCCCCAATTACAGGTGAGGAAATTGAATAGGAAGATTAAGGGCTGCCTGAGGTTACACAGTCTGTAGACCTGGGATTCAAATGCAGGAATTCTGGTTTCAGATTCCTCTCTTCTTTACTGAGACAAAATGCAAGTTAAAATCAGAAATGAGAATGCCACTGCATTCCTATTAGAAATGCTAAAATTAAAAAGACTGACCATACCAAGTATTGGCGAGGATAAGGAAGAACAGTCATGAACTATCGGTGGGAATGTACAATGGTATAGCCCCTCTGGAATACAGTTGGCTGTTTCTTAAACACTTAAATGTATACTGCTCCCCCCGACATCCATATCCTAACCATGGAGATATGATTAAATTAAGAATATTGATATGGGGACATGATCCTGGATTGCCTCGGTGGCCCAGTGTAATTGTAAGGGTCCTTCTCAAAGAGAGACAGGAGGGCCAGAGACAGATGTTTAAAGATGTCGCCGTGCTGGTTTTGAAGAGAAGGAAGGGGCCACGAGTCAAGGGATGTAGTTGACTTCTAAAGCAGGAAAAGAAAGAGAATGATTGTTCCCAGGACGTCCAGAAGGAACGTTGGTTTGCCAGCATTGTCTTTTGAACCCCAGTAAAACACATTTGGGCCTTCTGCCCTCTAGAACTCTAAGATAATAACTTTTGGTTGTTTTAAAGCCACTGCGTGTGTGGTCATTTCCTACAGCAGCAACAGCAAACTAATTCCTACCCCTATAGATGGTCCAGTCATTCTAGTTCCAGATTTTTACCGAAGAGAAAACGTACATGTGAACACAAAACGTTAAGTCTCTTAAAAATCTCTAAGAGTTGCCTCTCTCTCTTTGATTTCTGCCATTTATAACAAAGATTTATCCAGTGCCTACTATACTCCCGAGGCTACTCTTTAAAGATATACAGGAAATAACACACCTTTATCTTTCTTTATGGGGTATATGGACCTGGGTGCTCACAGGTCCTAGAGATTTGTCACTGGCTTTTAGTTTAAACAAGCTCGGTTCTTCCATACAATCTTCATTCGATTGTGTGAAGATCCCTTACAGGGCACTGTGGTACCAAGAACACTACTCAAAAACCCAGGGTGGTCTGTTTAGGGTAGTTCAGGGTAGTATGTGTATGTATGTAGTATGTAAACATCTGGGTCTTTTGTTTTGCTTTGCCTTCTGCCTTCCTAGAATCCTTCGACTTCTTTGGGCGAAGACACCCCAGTTTTTATTTTGGGCATCATCTCCCCTTGCTTTTTAGGTGGTGTAGGTCGGCTGTGGCTGTGCCTGACTGACCTCACACCATGGCCACGAGGAGCCACGTGTCCCGGCGTGGCCAGTCAGGAGAACGGCTTTGTTTGGGTTTCCAGGTGAACACAAACTCTGAGTAAAGGGGATTGGGTTATCTTCAAGGCTGTTAACTCACGCTGGCTGGGAGTTATTCTCAAGGGACATGGATGTTGCGTTTCTCATTTGGGGGCATTTCTGGAGATACCCGGGAAAAGTCTGGCAATGTAATGACCTTGTTCGTCGATCTGATCAGTGCATAGCCATTGGCAGTGGATTGGGACTGGTTTCTAGCCCCCGTCGGTCCCTTGCTTAGCCTTCCAAGCTCTTGAATGTGACCCTGCTTTACCTAATCTATCCACCTCCTTCTTTCATTCCTTATGCTCCTGTCCTCGAGACCTCTCTGCCTTATTGCAGCCAGACCACTGTTCGAGCCCCTGCTCAGTTTTTCTTTCTCCACCAAGAGTGCGCTGACTCCCTCGGCCTCCAGTGGCTCCTTCATCCTCTTGATCAGATTGCAGTGTAAGACAGAATCCCACAAACACCTCTTTCTGTTTCTTAACATGCTACCCTCGTCTCTCTAACCACAGTTCAGGAACTTTGAGGTCAGATGTGTCTCTCACGTATACAAAGATCCTGGAAGCCCTTGGATAAATATTTACTGTTTACCGAAGGTTCAAGATAGATAAGGTCCCTTTCTTCACAGAGGTTGCAATATGGTGGCTGGGAAAAGATAATAAACAAGGACAAGTTATGGGATGATGAAAATCAAACAAGATAATGGGATGATGAGTGTGATATTGTGATTTATAATGAGAAATGGTTATTTGATCTGGTCCTGTTTCTGACACAGAGTTCCTAAAACCCTAGGCATTTCCTAAGTGATGAGAGCAGCAAAGGGGTCTTTTGTTATGTTAATGGTGACTTTCCAAAAGCACAGAAAGATGGGGGCTGGTTTCCAATGGAGCCAGCCTTGTTGACTTGGAGGGCTGGAACTTTCAGTCTCATTCCCCTGACCCCTCAGGATGGAAGAGTGGCTGGAGGCTGAGTCAGTCACCAATGGCCAGTGATTTAATCAATACGCCGGTGTAATGAAACTTCCATAAAACCCCAAAAGGATGGGGTTCAGAGAGCTTCCAAGTTGGTCAGCATAAAGAGGTCTGCAGAGTGTGGTGCACTCTGAGAAGGTACAAACTCTCTTGTGCCCCATACCTCACCCTTTTTATCTCTTCCTCTGGCTCTTGATTTGTATCTTTTAAAATGTTTTGTAATAAAGCAGTCATCTAGGGAGTGATCAGGTTTCCTGAGTTCTTTGAGCTGATCTAGCAAATTAACTGAACCCAAGGAAGGGGTCGTGGGAACCTCTGATTCGTAGCCGGTAGATCAGAAGAACAGGTAGCAATCTGGGTGTGTGATTGGCCTCTGAAGCGTGGGGTGGGGGGAGTCTTGTGGGACTGAGCCCTTAACCTGTGCAATCCGACACTGTTTCCCTACACTACGGTAGGTAGTGGTAGAATTCAGTTGAATTCTAGAACACCAAGCTGGTGTCAGAGCATTGTTTGATGGTGTGGTGGAAACCCCATCTCCGGCCATGTGCATGTTGGAATTGAGTTCAGAAGCCAGAAGCATGAGCAGCAGGAGATGACACTAATTAGGTGGCAAAGGAGGCTTCTTTGAGAGGAGGGCATTTGAGTAGACACTTAGCTAATGGATTGACTGACTCCTTTCTTCCCTTCGCATGTTGGCTGGACTTACCAACTTACTTCCAAAAATTAGAATTTGGCAGAAGTGGTGCGATGTCACTTCTAATTTAGGTTACAAAATGCCTTTGGCTTCTACCTTGGCTTCCCTCCCTCTTTCTCGTGAATCACTCACTCCAGGTGAAGCCAGTTTCCATCTCATGAGGCAGCTCTACATAGAGACCCGCACAGTGTAAGGACTTAGGGCCTCGGCCTGCCAGAATCCACCCGAGCCACCTTGGTCAGTGACCCCTCCCCCTCTCCAAGTTGAGTCTTCAACTTGGAAGCTTAAATGCAAGTGTATGAGCCCCGTGGAGCCACAGTCACCAGCCAAGGTGCATCCGGGTTCCCGAGCAGCAGAAACTCTGAGGCGAGAAGTATGTGTTGTTGTAAGCCGCTATGTTCTGGGTGATTTCTTAGGCAGCAGGAGTTGACTAATGGAGTCAAACCAGACTATCGTCTATGGGTCAGTATGAGTTTGCCTTTGTCTCCTGATGCACCGGGCATTGGATACAATGGTATCTAGGCCCATATTCTTCCTAGACTAAATAGGTTTCCCCAGGTTTTCACGCTGGATTGTTAATTGTCCAGTTAGTGGATTCTTTATATTACTAGCATGGAAGCTCTACAGGGACGTTTGAATGTTTTATTTCTTGTCTCGCTCCCAGTACCTAGCACATCCTCACATCCTCCTCTTCACTGCAGTTAACATGCGTAAAGCACTTACTGGGTGCTTCCCGTAGGACGTGTTGTCTGTTCCCTGTCTTTACGTTCATGACGAGCTTATGAGAAAAGTGTTACGTCTTCATCCTGTGGGTGCAGCACTAGGTAGAAAAGGGATACGCTGCCTAAAGTGAGAGGACATGGAAGTGGAGGAGGCAGGGTTTGAACCCGGGGCATGTAGCTTCAGGGTTCTTAAGAAACATTTGTGTTGAAGTAAGTGAGCCGGTGAAACCACGTGTGCCTTCTGACGGCTGACCCTGGGAGCTGGGTGCCTCCGTGTTACTCTGCTGTCTCACTGGTGGGTTGTTGTTTTTCTTTCTTTGAAAGATTTTATGTATTTATTGGACAGAGAGAGAGAGAAAGCAAGCACACAAGCAGGGGGAGCAGCAGGAGAGGGAGAGGGGGAAGCAGGCTCTCCGCTGAGCAGGGAGCTCGATGTGGGGGGATGCGGTGCTCAATCCCGGGACCCTGGGATCATGACCTGAGCCGAAGGCAGACACCTAACGACTGAGCCCCCCAGGTGCTCCCCCCCTCCAGGAGTGTTTATTACCCCTTGGATGGTATTTATTGTCGACATCTAACAATCTAATTTTGTCTGACCACTTATATGTATTCTAGAAGCATCCTCTTGCTCTTACCATCTCCCTTCTCACTCTGCTAAGCCCTTCACAGAAGGCTAGGCTTTTTCCTCCTATCTTTTGGAGTCGTTTATATTTTAAGATGCTCTCTCCACCAGGCATGTCCACATGTGAATTACAATAAGCAAAGCCTGGCAGAGGCAGAATTTTGAACAATTATCAGTAATGATAAACTCTTTTTAAACAAATCAGAAAGTCCCATAGCAAAGTCTCGAAGCTCATCATTTCGTCCCAGAATCTCAAGGGGCCTCTCTGACTCTGGGTTACCACACCCAGACGTTTCAAACCCGGTCTGTCATCTCTCTGTCTACTTGCTGAGGCCGAGACTTCTTTGGAATAGGTAATGTGGCTTCATTCCAGTTCTGTGTGAATGTGCCCAGAAAAGGTTGATTATGTTTCTTTTTAAAAAAGTGTTGGCATTTTTTTTTTCCTAGTGGCTTAATTTGGGTTGTGATGTTAAAGAGAAGCATGGAACAAAACTTTCAATAAAAAAATTTGACTCACTCTCCATAATGTCATCCAGGCTTGGTTTGGCCTTGATGAATTCAGCACTTTAAAGGGTATGTCAACACAATAAATTTTATGCCCTCAATAAAACTTGTGAGTGAGCTCAGTGAGAAATTCCAAGGTCTGGGAAGGCAATTAACGTTTGAAATATATATTGAGTTGTTTACTGCGACATTTTATGTGGCCACAGACTTGTACGTGGGATGTCATGATGTCACAAGGGAAGAATTTCCCTAGGAAGTGCAAGGTTTGCTTTTCAAATAACATTGAGTTGTCCGATGGCTCCCTGAATACAGAGGAATGTAAGAAGCGGCTACCAGTGAAATTCCACCTCCCTCTGCACGTCACGTGGTTCTCCTTGTTTTCTGTTCCCACTGGCAGTAATCCCCTGAAGGGTATTCGTTCTCAGCATCTTAGCCACTTAATTTCACTGGACCATTATCATTGTTTGTCATAGTACTGTAGGTGTAGGCGGTGTTCTCTTAATTGATTGGATTTGTGTTCAAGCCCTATCGTACCTCTTAGTCAGTGTGTGACCTTGTATGTGACTTTGTATGGGTCATAGTACCTCTGTGGGCATCAGATTCTTTTTTTTTTTTTCCTTTAATTTAATCTCCACACCGCATGTGGGACTTGAACTCAACAACCCTGAGATCCCAAGTCGCATGCTCTTCAAACTGAGCCACTCCGGCGCCCGTACAAAATCATTACTTGTTTGTATAGCGCTGCATTAACGAGCCCTTTCTGGGATTGGCACCAACACACACAGTGTGGGAAGATCCCAGAATGTAAGCTGTATGTATTCATCAGTTGTGTCCATGCTACGTGACAACCTCAGAATCTCATTGCTTTGCAACAGTATTAATTAATTAATCACATATTCTTTTTTTTAACCTCCGTTTACTTATTGTTTTGCTTGCTGGTCTGTGGGTTGGCTGGGATAGCAGTGTTTCCGGATACAAACTGAGATTGGGTTTACTCTATGTGCACCACTCTGAACCCCCTCTTTCATGGATGATAACGGCAGTGCAAGAAGGGTGATCAGAAATGCAGTCAGGGATGCCTCTTAAATCTTAGGCTCTAAAATCATCCATGATCACATTCGCCCACATTACATTCACCAAAGCCAGTCACATTCTTGGGCCCAGCATTAGTGGGGCTGGAGAGTATACTCCCTCCATTGACAGTGATCTATGGCAGGACAGAAGGGAGACTGGGGGAATATAATTATCAGCAACCATATAATATTTGTATCAGTAAAAAGAATAAAGAATCTGAGGTCATTCTATAAACAAAAGGCATCTAAGGAACATACAGTTTTCTTTCTCTTTTTAGAAAGGACTTACTCACTTATTTGGGAGAGAAAGGGTGGGCATGCACTCCAGTAGGGGTTGGGGCAGAAGGAAAGAATTTTTTTTTTTTGAAGATTTTATTTATTTATTTGAGAGACAGAGAAAGAGAGAGCATGAGAGGAGAGAAGGTTAGAGGAAGAAGCAGACTCCCCGCGGAGCTGGGAGCCCCATGTGGGACTCGATCCCAGAACTCGAGGATCATGACCCGAGCCGAAGGCAGTCGCTCAACCAACTGAGCCACCCAAGCACCCGGAAAGAATTTTTTTTTAAGATTTTATTTATTTACTTAGTACGCGCACAAGCAGGGGGAGTGGCAGGCAGAGGGAGAAGCAGGCTCCCAACTGAACAGAGAGCACGACATGGAGCTCAATCCCAGGACCTGGGGATCATGACCTGAGCTGAAGGCAGACGCTTAACTGAGCCACCTAGGCACCCGAGAAGGAAAGAATCTTAAGCAGACTCCCTGCTGAGCAATGGAACCCCATGCAGGGCTCCATCTCATGACCTATGAGATCATGACTGGACCTGAAACCGAGTCAGACACTTAACTGGCTGAGCCACCCAGGCACCTCTAGTTTTCTCTCTCTCGTATTCAAACCTCAAATAAGTCGAATTCACTTTCTACAATCCAAGTGAGGATTAAGTTCTTTCTTTGCCTTGCATTTCACAAAAGCATACATTCTGGTGCCCTCAGTGACTCAATTTTTTCCTTTCAGTAAGTCTTACTTACTATTGAAGGTCTCTAACACCTCTTTGGCGGACTGGGAAAGGTCTGTTTTATCTGTTCATCGTGAAATGTCCCTGACCAGTCAAGGTAGTGAAGGAGTTAAGTGTTGACTCGTCTGTTCAAGTCAAGTGATGGTTTGGTGTGCGTGAGACCAGGAATCAGGAAGACATCCAGGCTCTGCCACTGATGTCCTCTGGTTGTCATCTATGGGAGAAGAGGCTGAGGAAGCTGCAGGGCAAATCGTTTAATGATGCTCACCCTTCTCAGTAAGCTCTCAGTGCAGAAGTCATCGTCTAAATAAGCATTCCTTTCTAACCACAGTCTAGCCATTTTGCCTAAAAGTTGGCAGATGTGACTTGCCCCAGGGCATGAACATCTCAAGGAAGATATTTTAAATGTAGTGTTTAAAAAATCTATAACAATTATGCAGGGTTTTTTAAAGTTCATATAACAATTCCACAGCTTTTTGCTCATTAAATATTTGTTTTTCTCATTGTTGATCCAGTAATTTCACTTCTAAGGAAATAATCAGAAATGGGGAGAGAGAGGTTTATGCACAGAAATGTTCATTGTGGCACTTCAAAAGAATTAAAGTGAAAAATTGGACAGAACCTAAATGTCCAATAATAAAGGACCGATTGGGTAAATTATTATAAATCTACCTAATGGACTATAATGCAGATGTTAAAATAATGTTTTAAACAAATTTAATGACTTGAGAACATTCCCCTGGTATAATATTAGAGGGAATAATGTAAAATAAGAGAACCATAATATTGTATAACCATCAATTCCTTAAATTGCACATAATGAGATTATAAGGAAATTCAGAAAAACGTGAATAGTGGTTATCTCATGATTGTGAGATTGTGAGTGCTTTGCATTCCCTTCTTTATATTTTTCTGTATTTTCTGGTTTTGACAACAAACATTTTTTTTCATTTTATTAAAGTAATACATGTACATAGTTAAAAATAAAAATAAAAAATCTAACAAAGCCTACAGCAAAATGGATCAAGTCTAGCTCCCCACAAATAACTGTTCATTTGTTTTCAGCTGTTTCTTTGGTGTATTCTTCCATATGCCTATATACTATGCTTTATACCTCTATTACTAGAATCATGGGTTACATAAATTCCCTGTTGGCTTCTGTTATGGTGGTCGAGGGTTTGGCTGTCTTTAATCAACTTCCCCACCCTCTTTTCCCACCCATCATTGTCTCAATTGACCATGGTTCGTTTTAATTATATGAAAATACTTGGTTAAATCAGTAATAGTGTTTCTGTTATTATGACTCTGTAAGTTATTGCTCCTGGCTGAATTATGTTTCGTTTCTCATATTTGTGTTTCTTCTCTTCTGAATCCCCCAACTACTCTGTCAGTACTGATCAGTAATTTTACAAATGTACAGACACAGTCCCAAATATTTCATGGGTTCTGTTTTTCTCTGATGATATCTCCCTGAACACTTCTTCTGGATGGTTTACTCTTTAAGTCTGTACCTCAGTATTGTTCTGGGACTTACTTTCACTGGTCTGCCATGTTGAATTTCTTAGAGTTGGCTTCCTTTTCTTTCTTTGTTTACGCCTTTCTTTTGGTGGAATACATCCCTTCAGCGGGTTCCCAAGAAAGACTGCATGAGAGATAAATATTTTGGGTCTTTCCATGTCTAAAAATGTCTTTCTCATAGACTCCCATTTGGTCGATGGTTTAGCTGGGTATAGAAATTTCCCTTAGACATTTTGAGAACTTTGCTAGCAATCACTGTTGCTGTTCAGAGGCACTGAGGTTTTGGGTCCTGTGCCACCAGGATGCAGTGGGACAGAGGTGAACAAAAAGAGCCTGTATCAATAGGATTGCTGGAAGAAAATGAATAGCTACAGAAGAAACCTAAAAAGTCAGAGAATCACAGAAGTTGAATTCCAATTGATTGTTAAGAATGAAACAGCCAAGCAAGGGCGGCTTTGAAGTCAAGAAAATGTAGCTCAGAGAGTCAGCTCAGGCACCCCACAGCATTCTTGCAGCCTGGGTTCAGAGTTCAGGGTGTCAGAAAGTAGGAAGTTCCAGTAAACAGCTCAGCTTCAGTGAGCTCTGACCCAAGGACGGGCTCTGGGCTAAGATTTGTGCTCCTTGCTGGACGTGGGTTTATCCAGTGTGGACTGCTTTCAGAGGGCTGTGGAAGACCTTCCGTGAAGCTACTTCCGATGGAGACAGACAGAGCTCCTGGGACCCAAGCAGAGCCTCAGAAGTTGACTCAATTAAAGTATTATAAAAGCATTATTCATACCACACTCTTTTCATCAACCTCTCCTTCCATTCCAATTGTCAGAAAGCAACAGTGGCTTTAGATGTAGGGTTTCCTGCAGCCTTCAGATCCATTCACAGACTTCTACCAGTATCTGTAGGGAATCAAGTCAGGATTGCTGGTGGCAAGGGTCATACATACCCAGAAATCACCATGGTGATCTCCATTTAAACAGTGGTTCCCCCCTGCAACTTGTCCAGCTGGCCTTATTCTCCCAGACACATTTTAAGAGACAGACTTGTAAATAGGTGTGGGTCTGAGGTCACATGTGGTTTTCATACTCAAAGTGATTTTGGTGGAAAGGAAACAACTTAAAACCTCTTGATATTCTTTACTGTCTTCAAACAGCCTAAACCAGAAGTGCAGGAAATAACAAGCCCCTTACACCCCCTTTTAAAACACTGACCTTCTTTCGAATTAGTTTCCCTGGAAGTTTGAACAAGGAATCAATGGGAAAAGAAAATGATTTGAGATCACAGGTGAATGGCGGGCAGTTTTTCAAAGTGTTTTATCGTCTTGCAAGAGTGGATATGCTTGACTAGAGTTAGCGGCTGTCTGCCAAGGAGGATTTCAAGCTCAAGAACTCAGCAGTTCTGTCTTTCTAGGATTTGATCTGCTCCAACACACATATTTTTTGCCAAGGTCACTGCTACCCTTTAGAAGGTGATGAGAGGATACAGTGTTAAAGGCAGACTTGCAAATAAGTTACCAGCCCACAGAGAAGAATTTTTTTTTTTAGTAACCAGCCCCAGCTTCTTTTAAAGATAAACCCAGGTGCCAAGGTGCAAGGAAGCAGAGTTCTGTTGTTTCCTTAACGAGATGCTCAGTTGTAGCAAGGAACTATAGGGACACACATTGTCGTTCTGTGGACTCCTTGTTACATGCGGAGTTATTGAGAAGGTCATCCAGCCCTGGAGGTACTCATGCCTTTGATAGCAGGTGCCAGGGGAGCTGATCTCATCGGGAAGGCCGGTGGAGGCTCGGGATGAAGTGATGTTATTGCCTCGGTCTGCAGGGAGAGCGACCCTAACCAGGTGAAGGTTCCAGATAGAGGAAAGCTTGTGCAAATATCAGTGGGGCAGTTAGTACAGTATGTTGGGGAAAACGTGTCCAGAGCAGAGCGTGTCAGGGCCAGAGAGAGAGGAAGGAAATTGATGAGTAGGTAGGGACTTGAATTTGTGGTCACAGTAAAGATTTGGTGTTTAGCCCGTGATTGTTTGCTGGACACAACATAAGGGGCTCTCTGAATATCCACAGATCCCTGAGTGATGAGAGTTTGGTGCTCAGACTGCGCCTGTTGTCCTTACGGCATGGACGCTGGGGAAGAGGGCATGGTTTAGGTTTCTCACAAGTAAGGGATCTCTCTGTGACTCTGAGGACAATGTAATAAACAGAAAACTCGGAGATTATGTCTTCGCCAACTGGATCCCTGCCCACGAGCACAGGGTACTCTCTGTCTGGCAGAGAAGGGAACTCACATATGGGGCCCTATCGTGGGCCAAGCTCTGTAGCAAACTCTCCATGCCTCCTGTCTAGATATTGTAGGAAGATCTCTTGATCTCATTTGCAATCTAGTACCGATGGGGTGAGAACAGGGCCGGAGGAGGCTGAGGGAAGAAGGGTAGAATCCAGGATGACTTGTTTGTTTAGTGTTGGGCAATGAGGGGAATGCTAATGTCACAGACCCAGGAAGAGGAGATTTTGGGGAGAAGTTGTCAGACTCAGGTTTTGGCTTGTTTGGTTTGAGAGTTTGAAGGCCACTTGGTTGGACACCCGGGAAGGAGCTGGAAATATGCCCTTCGCTTAAGAACGGTGAGGACTCACGATACTGAAGCAACACCTGGGCAGCCTTCTTTTGGAATCTGTGCCTTCTCCCCTCTCCTCCAGCCTCTCCCAGCAACACCTGTCAGGTGGCTCCGACTCAAATTTTTAGGCATTGTTTCCCCTACCATCCTAAAGAAAAAGTAGCCAAGCAGACCTGACAAGGGCAATCTTAGCTCTATCTGCACAACCTCTAACACCTTCCTTGCCAGTGTCATCAAGCAAAGTAATGAATGATTTTTGTATATATGTTTATTTTTAACCCCGAAAGAGTTCTGGTCACCAATTCTGGTGTGTGTGTGTGTGTGTGTGTAATCCCCCCAACAAAGAATTCTCATGCATCAGTTGGGGTCCTACAATTGACCCACAGTCAAGCGCTGCCTACAGCAGATCCCACAGATTGAAGGCTCAGTCCTCCGAGGCCCCTCTGGGGCCCCTCTGCCCCCTTCTGCCCACTGCCAGTTGCAAACCCATGTTGTTACCTGGAGTTGTGACCATCTGGCTGTAGGTCAGAGGTTCCAATCACCCCCTCCTTGGGTTTGTTTAATTCGCTAGAGCAGCTCACAGAACTCAGAGAAACATGTTGCTTACTAGATGATCGGCTTATCGTGTAAGCACAGAACGCCGGAAGAGCCAGGTGGAGATGCATAGGGCAGGGTATCAGGAAAGGGTGCAGAACTTCCGTGTCCCCTCTGGGCACCTCGCTTTCCAACCACGTGTGTGTGTGTGTTCACCAGCCCAGCAGCTCTCTAAACCCTATCTTTTTGGGTTTTTACAGAGACTTCATTATGTAGGTATGATTGATTAACTCACTGAGCTTTGGCGATTGAACTCATTTCTAGCCCCTCTCCCTTCTCTGGCGTTGGGGATTGGGGGGAATTGACATTTCAGACCTCTAGTCACATGGCTGATGTACTAGCAACCAGCTTGCATCCTTAGGCACCCCCAGAAACCACCTCGTTAACATAACAAAATACACCTTGATCACTTTTTTTTAAGATTTTATTTGGCAAAAAGAGAGAGAGGGAGCATAAGCAGGGGGAGTGGGAGTGGAAGAAGCAGTCTCCCCACTGAGCAGAGAGCCTGATGCGGGGCTCAATCCCAGGACCCCAGGATCATGACCTGAGCCGAAGGCAGACGCTTAACCAACTGAGCCTCCCAGGCACCCCTCACCTTGATCACTCTTTGACACTTTGGAAATTATAAGGTTATAAGGGTTTTAGGAGCTCTATGCCAGAAATGGGGACAAAGACCAAAAATATATATTTCTTATTATAAATCACAGCGTCATAGTTCCTGTACCGTCATCCATTTCAATTTTCGTAACTTCTTAAAAGTTTCTAATTGTTAACAGTTCACAAGACCTCCAGCTCTTTTAGTCTCTCATTCAGTACCGTGTCCCAGTTCCTGATAAACACGACACAGAATCTCAGCTGCCTTAGATCTTAGAGTCGGGTGGGAGAGACAAACAGACATTAAACTAATAATAACCAAATAATCATTTAAAATTGGATTTGTCCCAAGTATTAGAAGAAAGAAGCACAGAGAACACCATGGAATGTAGGCCAGTCTGGTGTTGGCATCTGGGTGGAGGGCGATGCCATTTTCTGAGATGAAAATCCCAGGAGAATCCCGTTTGGGCGTGACTTTCAGGGGATAAGTAAGACTCAGACGCATGTGCAGCTCACTACATACCAAGCTTGGTTCATAAACAGGTTATAATCATCCACTCTTGTGACCTGCCCGGCAACCCTGTGATGGAGGGACCATCGTGATCCCTCTTTTACAGATGGAAGCCTGGGTTAAGTGGCTTTCTTTTTTATTATTATTTGTTTAATTTTTAAAAAATATTTTATTTATTTGACAGAGAGATAGCAGGAGCAGGGGGGAGAGGCAGAGGGAGAAGCCGAGTCCCCGCTGGGCAGAGAGCCTGACACAGGCCTCGGTCCCAGGACCCGAGATCATGACCTGAGCTGAAGGCAGATGCTTAACTGACTGAGCCACCCAGGCGCCCCCTTAACGTGGCTTTCCTGAGGTCCCACAACTAGTAATTGGCAGAGCCAGGATTTCGGACCTAGGCTATCCAGTCCCAGAATCCACACGATGCAGACTTACTCATGAGACTTTTCTTAGATCCATTCAGCTGAAGATTCTAGTGGGACATCTAAGTGACAATTTGATAAAGTGCTTTCTTATCATTGTTAAAAAAAAAACACCCCAAAATTCAACCGAGTCAATTTGAAGGTCTGATTGACTTTATTCAAGAATTCCTGAATCAGGCGGCATCTAGCCGCCTCTAGCTCTGAGGAGCTGTGCAAAATGGAAGGCCTTCAGGCTCTTGGGTGGCTCGGTGGGTTAAGTGTCTGCCTTCGGCTCAGGTGATGATCCTAGGATCCTGGGATCAAGCCTCACATAGCGTTCCCTGCTCAGCGGGGAGCCTGCTTCTCCCTCTGCCTGTTGCTCCCCCTGCTTGTGTTCTTTCTCTCTGTCCAATAAATAAATATAAATCTTAAAAAAAAAAAAAAAAAAAAGAAGAAGGCTTTCATAGGCAAAAGGGAGAAGAGTTTCTAGCAAAGAGTAGGTTGTTCCAGCAAGGTCACCTTCCTTTGGGGAAAGGCAGGGGTCTGTCAGATTACCTCCCTGGTGCTGACTCGGTCATTCTAATTTGACTGGTCAAAGGTTATATTCCTGGAGGAGCCTGAAACTGTAGTTAGGTCACATGTGAAGTCTCGGTCGACTGCTCTGGGGCTTAGCCCAAGTGACTCCATCTGGGACCTGCTGGTTCTTTCAAAATATCATTTAAAGCAGCCCGAGTTGGGATTTCTGTTACAGCTGGCAAAAGGACCCTCACAGATGTAGGTGTGAATGGATGTCTGAAATGGTAAAATGCAGGAGAGCGTGCTGGGCTGGGCATTTCCTCCGGGTGATACCTTGATGGTCGACTCCCAGCAGAACATGCTGGGCTTTCCCTTCTGCTCAAGGGTCCTTGAAAATCCTTATAGGATTTGCATGGATTATAGCATCTTCTAGGAGACAAAGACACAGAAGAGATGATTCTTCTTTTTAAAAGTAAATCCAGAGAGAGTGCCTGCCTCCTCGGTGGGTGATACCGCGCATTCATGGATTCTGCCTTCCTTCCCCCCCCCCCCACCCCGTACACCTGCACGTATGCCCTCAGGCCCTCTGGAATGACTCGGTCATGTATAAGCAAAGTTGGACACGGTGACGGAAGTGAAAAACGGCAAGTCTGAAGCGCTGAAAAAGCACGTGGAACAGAAACAGCTCTCAGCGATGTCTGCAGGATGCGCGGGCTGCCTGTCTTGGGCGTCTCGCGTCCCCCTTGTTGCAAACCCTGTACCGCTACCTGGTTTGAGGTCGACTAAGACTGATTAAAATCCTTTAAATGGCTCTTGTTGACAAGATTTGCTATAGAACATTTTAATGACTAAACAAAATTATGGTGCAATTTCACTTGATTAAAGACAAAATGAAACCTGTGCAATTTCCAGTGTATGTTAAGAAAGTGACTCAAAAACATCTTGAAAGAATTCAGAGCCTGGATTCTGCTGGAGAGAAGCATGACAGTGGGTGCGGTGACATTGTTCTTGAATTTCCTTCTGTTGGCCAAGGCCTCCTGCCTGGTGTTTGTTTTCTTTCTCCCCCATTGGCTTAGTCTGCTCTTTTGCAACGATTTAGATTGTGCGAAGGTGGCCAAGAAAAACCAGATGCCATTTCCAAGTAATGTTCTCTTTCTAGGTGTTCTCTGGAATTCACTCTTGGTCATACTTGTTACATCTGTGTGTCATTTCCCTGTTCACATTCCCTCCATGGCTCCGGTCTAAAGCTCTCCCCTAATATCACCAATGCAACCTGTTGGTTAGACAAAGATGAGTGGATTGCTCACAGTGTCCTGCGTGGCTTGCCTTTTGCCTACTGGTCCATCTCTACTACATCTCACTCTGACCTTACAGTTTGCAGTTCAGTGCCATGGGCCTACTGGTAGCTCCTTCTGCCTCAGGGCCTTTGCACTTACTGTGTGCTCTGCTTGGAATGCCCTCACTCCTTTGCATTTTTTGTTTAGTCAGCTCCTTTTTATAAGGTTTAAATGTTGTCTTCTGAGGGAAGCTCCCCTATTCTAGTCTAAGTTGAGTTCCCCTTTCCAGCTCCTTTGATATTCCTGTACTTTCTTCAGACCACTTATGATAGCAAATAGATAGCAATTTTGTAATTGATTATTTTATGCTTGCCTCTGACTTACTTGCTGTGGTATTCTGGGGGCTTACAAGAGTTCTTTTGCAGCCAACGGACACTCAGTACATATTTGTGAAATAAATGACGGTGAATATGGACTGTGTCTCCTGATCTTTGGGAAAGGTTTTGGTTCCGGGAGGTTAGAGGATGTGCACCGCTGATGGAAACCTTGTGTACTATCTACTCCTGCTGTTATGTGATGACTTGTGAGCCTCTCCCACCTCCTGCCGTAATTCATATGTTAAAGTTACAACCTTTTTGTTTCTATCACAGCACTTATTTCTCTTTATTGTAATTGGCCCCCTTCCATCCCTAAGCTTTAGGACAGATAGAACTCACTCACCTCTTCCTTTCTAGGACCTAGCACAACGCCTGGCATTTAGTAGGTGTCCTCTGTATGTTTGCAAAATGAGCAAATGAATGAATTTAGGAATAAAACTGGGATATGGAGTCTCAGCTATAGTTAAGTATTGCCTGGCAGGAATTCATTCATTCAGTTGTTAATTATGGATTACATACATACTGTATACCTCACACACCTTGAATGCATGGCGCAGAGTAGATTAAAAAAAAAAAAGCCTTGTCCTCATGGGGATTATGTCGTGCTGGAGGTAGACACACAATAAGCAAGATAAATAAGCCAGCGTGTGTAATGGTGCCACCGCCCACTAAGGTGGGGGAAATGAGGCACACACTTTGCACAATTTAGGGGAGGATGGCAAAAAACTCAGTTATCAACATAAATGGTATTTTAATGCAATATTTAAAAAGTAAAATGAATGCAAAAATATCCATGATGAACAAACTATCCAGATTTTAAGGAAAGACAGCTGTTTATATAACCGCCTAGATAAATGCTAATGAGAAAATATAAAATTGGGAATAGGGATAGGAAATTTGGGGAGGGGGAGAGGTGTTGAAATGGTAGGTGGAGTGGCCAGAGAAAATTCCTACCAAGGTGATGCTTGGGTGCAGACCTGAAGGAAGTGAGGAGCAGTCTGGGGAAAGACTTTCTAGGCGGCAGGATCAGCAGGTGCAAAGGCCCTGAGGTGGGAACACATCTGGACAGAAATTTGTGTGGCTGGAGGAGAGTGAGTTGAGAGGAGGAATTGGTGGGGAACAGAAATACAGGAGGTGGAAATGGAGGGGTAACAGAGGCTAAGATGTAGAGGGAAGGGCCTGGACCCAGTATTGCTAACTCATTTGACCTTCTCATAGAGAGTCCAGAAATGAGGATTTAGTGATTCTCCTTAAGTTTAAAAGAGAGTCCACTGATTTGAAAAAATAGTTAGACGTGGCACAGGCTAAAACCAGTGGTTCACTGCTAGGAGTGACTTTGCTTCCCAGGGGACGTTAGCCATGTCTGGAGGTGTTTGTGGTTGCACGTCTGGGGAGGGGCTGCTCCTCCACACAGGCAGAGACTGAGGCCAAGGATGCTGCCAGCATTCTGCAAAGTGCAGAGCAGCCCCCAGTGACAAAGCATGATCCAGCCCCAAATATGGGTAATGCCGAGGTTGGGAAATCCTGTGCTGAACAGAACGTGCCCACGGATGGACTCCCTTGATGAGGTCAGCAATTTTTTTAAAGTGAGCAGATGGGCCAGAAGCTCAGAGATAGCCCTCTTCCCTCCAGACCTCGCAAATGCCGACTCGTTTCCTTTATGCTTCAGCAGAAGCGGTTTTCCACCCAGTGCCCAGCACTCCTCCTTATTAAGTAATCACCACCCACAACCCCTCATTTCCATGTCTGTGACCACCCCAGGGACAAAGGAGGTCCTGTTCACGAGCGGCAGATGGAGACCAGCCAGTTACAAGCCTATTAGACCAAAGCGCGGATGCCCGCCTTATCTCATTGCTGTGGGCTGCGCCCTTGAGCTTGGTGGCTTTGTGCCTGTTCGCTCCTTAAGTCCGATGGCTGCCTGGCCTGGGTTTCTCATTCTTGCTGATGGAGCACAGTTTCCTATTGGAAGCCAGAGTTGTTCCATTAGTATGTCCTAAGCAGCGGCAACATCCACCCTGCCGCACACCGTATTCACAGCTGATTATATGACTCACATCTCAGTAGTGTTTTCTTCATTAAAATAAGGCGAAAGAAAAAAAAAATAAGGTGAAAGATAAATCGTTTTGGATGGACCTTTTTTGTCACGCGGGAGTCTGTCTAGAGCAATCATTTTTGGTCAGAAGAACCAGAACAGGAGTTCTAAACTTAAAAATGCCTGTAGAGGCCAGGCAGGTAATCGGAAGGCATAAAGCAGGTCATTCAAATAGGGAGTCATGGGAACTGGGGGACCCTCGGGGGGCTCACCCAGGCTGGAAGCATCTATCTCGCACGTCCCCCCAGTGCTGCAAAATGGCAGTTGCACCCAGTGTGGCAGGACCTTTAGACATTTCAATAGGAATCTGAAATTTTATTTTATTATTTTTTAAGATTTTACTTACTTATTTGACAGAGAGTGTGCACAAGCAGTGGGAGTGGCAGGCAGAGGGAGAGGGAGAAGCGGGTTCCCCGCTGAGCAGGGATCCCAACTTGGGGCTGGATCCCAGGACTCCAGGATCGTGACATGAGCCAGAGGTTAGATGCTTAACCGACTGAGCCACTCGGGTGCCCCAGAAATCTGAAATTTTAAATACATTTATTCATGTATTTACGTGTATTTATTCATGTATCTACGTGTGATTTGTACATCATCGGAGGATGATCTCTACTTAGATTCTTGGGAACCATCCGTTTTCTGCATATGAATAAATTGGTCCAGAAAGTTAGAGATGGACCAGGTTAAGAAGGAAGGGACAGTGAATTACAGACCTGCCCATTTCAGGAGAAACGGTTTTCCTGGCTACCCCCCAAAGCAAAGCCTCATCAACCTCCTTGGATCATAGTGGCCATGTGTGTGCTAGGCGTCCTTCTAAGATAAGGACCTGAGCTCAGGTATTTGCCACAGTCCCCTGGGAAATACTGCCTCCATTTTGCAGATGAGAAACTGGGGTCTCACCGTAGTAACTACTCATGGTCACGTGATGAATAATAACTGCTCATGATCACAGGACAGGAGTTGAGTCTGGGAACGTGAAAGCTTTTATCTGTGCCCTTTATTGACCTGAGGATGAGTGTTTCTGAGCTTTAGAAAGGACAACAGGGACAAAGTTGGCCAATTTATCATTTTCCTGAGCAGCTCTCAACCTGTGCCTGAGGGAAGTTGGTATAAATACCACCACTCCCTATAGCTCTGTTCCTCGCCATTCCCTAGGGCTCCCCAGCAGGACTCAGCCTCGGTTGCCTCTAGGAGTATCTTACTCAATACCCTGAGAATTCGTGTCTTTCCTCCCCAATCTCACTACTTTCCCTCTCATATCAACTATGCATGTATGAATCCTTGTCTCAGAACCCTAAGAAGCCAAGGGAATCTCCAATTCTTTGGTTATTGCCAAAATTGGATTATCTTTGCTTCTGATGAAGCTAGTCAGGTCACCAAGCCTTGGCCATCTGCATTTCTCATATAAACTCTTGTGTCGTCCTTGGGGGTGGGTTACAGCAGACCACAGCACCAGTCTTAAACTTACCAGGAGGAGAATGCAAAAATGGGAAAGGGGGAAGATACAAATCAAAGGGATTTATTTGGTCACAGAGGAGACACTTGGTTGCTGTGACCCCTGCCACGTTTCCATCAGTTAAGTCACGACTGATTGTCTATTAGCATTGCCAGTGGTAAGAGGCTCTTTTCTTTCATCTTTCCGTTTAATTTCCTGACAACTTGAGAGGAAGAACTCTCTGGTGCTGCAAATTACTTGGGATTGTAACAAAAAAGGATCCAGACCCTTTTTTCTATTTCTTTTAATAGTCATTCAGGGACATAGCGTAATTGAATTAAGACACTTCTAAGAGGTGAATTATAGGATAATAATTCAGACCTTTCCATTTAATAGGAGCTGGCCTGTGGCCTTGGGTCCACTAGATCTGAAGGGGTGAATTACTGCTCCATAACTCACAAGGTCCCATTTAAAGAGACCCTGGTTGAAGGGAATTAACATCAACAACCAAGTCAGCAAAGGCAGTCCATGATCTTAGAGTAAGGGATGAGGGGAACACAGAAATGAATTTCGAAACTTGGCTCCTCGCTTTAAAGAAAGAAGACAGATATCAGAGAATAACGGCAGACCCTCGAGGAAGAATGAATGGCCTCTTGGCCAAGCAGGGCTCTGGGTATTTTCCACAAATGCCCTGACATGTGTGTGTCGAAGTCTCGAGTACTCCATCCTTTCTGATTTGGTTAAGTAACTACTTGGGCTTTAACTGTAGCCAGGACAAAGGGGGAGGTCCCCAGCAGGTTCCTGTCTCCTAGAGGCACAATGGACAGTGACATCCCAGGACACCCCAGTGCCCTTCTTCCTGTTACCCCCCTCTCCCCGTCACAAACATTTTTTCTCACAGATGCCTGAAATTTTACCATTCGCAATTCATTTATTTGACTTAAACATTACCATCCGATTTCCTCTTTTTTTTTTAAATTTTATTTATTTATTTGACACAGAGAGAGAGATATCACAAGTAGACAGAGAAGCAGCCAGAGAGAGAGGGGGAAGCAGGCTCCCCACTGAGCAGAGAGCCTGACATGGGGCTCGATCCCAGGACCCTGAGATCACGACCCGAGCCAAAGGCAGAGGCTTTAACCCACTGAGCCACCCAGGCGCCCCCGATTTCCTCTTTTTAAGGAGTCAACATTATACATAAGTAAATATATGGCACTTAACTCATAGATACGAGTTCGAATCTAAACTCCACAACTAACAGTCTGTGACATCGCTTACCTCCTTTGGGTTTTAAGTTTCTCATCTGTAGGATCAGGATTATAATAATACCACCTGCTTAGAGCCATCATGAAGATTAGATAGAATGGATCGAATACTTAGCCGAGTACCAGACAAGTGTAAGGCTTTGGCAAGGAATAAGTACGGTTATTGAAAAATATCCTTCAGAGGGATGTGCATGCCAACAGTTGCATAATTGTGCTCTTCTTTCAAATCCCAGAGTGTGACTGTCGCTCCTTGTGAGAAATAAAGGATGGTTAACTCAATAGAATTCGTAGATACCCTTTCTTAATATGGCACCAATGGTTAGTTCTCTGCCTTTGAGGTAAATCAGACTGTTGGAAATTTCTAGAAACCCAGAGAAAACCACCTTGACTTCAGAGGTTCCCATGCAGTTTAGGAGGTCAGGACCAGCTGATGGGACCTGTCCCTTTTTCATTCCTTCTCAAACCTTTTGCCTGTCATCTGCCAGCCTTCTGCTATCTGTCCCAAACTTTTACCCAAAGATAAAAAGAGAAAGCTTATAATTCATTACAGTTCATTAAAATGAAAATAAAATTTATTTTGCATCAAAATGAAGAAAATGCATTTATTATTAGCATATAAATGGTATTTTTTAATGTCACTCTGCCTCAAAATCACTTACATTTTCAATGATCACAGCACACAAAATTAATTTTTGATAGCCTTTTGTGATTTGGCTGAAAATTCTTATTTCTTTTTGTGCTTTAAACAGCAAACTGTATCCACTGCTATTCATAGCAAATTTTAGATAATGAAGCAATTAAAAATACATGGATTTAAGATCTTATCTCATTTTTCCTTTGGCCTATTTCTGCTTCATTATTCATGAAGGGATATGTTTAATTCAGAGTTAGTAATTGCAGATATATCTAGTATAAATTGTGCCTCATATTCTTTACCCATTTCAATTTATTTTAGCAAATAGATCCCTGTTTGAAAAAAGTAGTTGAGAGGGGGGGAGAGTGTGATAAAAATGCAGAAATCTGTGTGCATGTGTGTGTGTGTGTGTGTGTGTGTGTTTATTGGCAGAGCTAAACAAGATCTCAAAAATGTTAATAATTACCAAAAGGTTTGCCAAGAGCCAGGCACCGTACGGAATAATTATACCGGGCATCTCAATCAATCCTAAGAGTAAAATCTTATATACGGGAGGTAAAATTAATTCTCCTGTTTCTTAGGTATGGAGACCAAGGCTCAGGGAGGTTACAAAATTGGCTGGAAGTCACACAGAAGTGACAGAGAACTGGGATCAGAACCTGGCTTTCTGTCTCCAGGGCCTTATATGGCCGACCCCCCATTACACGATCTCTTGGGTCCTGAGGCCACTTGCACCTGAACCTTGAAGCCATTGGTCAAAGGCTCTTGAAATCACTCTGCTGCTTTCCCTCATAGTATCCCCAGCTCGTAAAGTGGCTGGTCCAAGGCTCTTGTCACTTATCTGGTTCCCAGGAATCCTAAATATATTTGAGGAATTTATCCTAGGGAAGCAACAGGATATGTACACATGGTTTCTTGTAATGCAGCTTGTCCCAGGGGCCTCGATACCAATAGCAAAGGGCAAAAGAGAAGAGAAAGAGGGAAGAGAAGAACAGGAAAAGAAGTAGCCTAGAAAAATTGTATTCCGGGTTCAATAAACTCCGAGGCACTTAGTGTTATACCCCAGAGCCCTTCAAAATACCGATGAGAATCTCATTTCCTGACATGCAGAAATGTTCCTGGTAGATTGTGAGGTGAACATAGCAGGTGTGTGAGACAGTCTGTGCACTGTGCTCCTATTTTAATAAATAATAGATACGTACACGTATACGGGTGTAAGAGGAGAGCGAGAATCCAGAACGGCGCTATCCAGTTGAAACAGAATACAAGTCACATATGTAATGTATTTATTTATTTTTAAAGATTTTATTTATTTATTTTAGAGGGAGAGCATGAGCAGGAGGGCAGAGGGACTGGGAGAGAGAACCTCACGACCCTGAGATCACCACCTGAGCTGAAACCGAGAGTCAGAGGTTGAACTGACTATGTCACCCAGGCGCCCACACATAACATTGTCTGAGATTTTCTAATAGCTGCATTAAAAAGCAAAGCAAGGGGCACCTGGGTGGCTCTGTCAGTTAAGTGACTGCCTCTTGGTTTCCATTTGGATTGTGATCTCAGAGTAGTGAGACTGGGTCTCACGTTGGGCTCTTTCCCTTTCCGTCTGTCCCTCCTCCCTGCTCTCTCTCTCTAAAGTAAATAAATAAATCTTAAAAAAAAAAAGAAAGTGAATAGATGAAATGAATTTAATAACATATTTTATTTGTCCCCAAATATCCAACATGCAATCATTTCAACCTCTACCCAATCTAAAATTATTAATAAGATAATTTACTTTTTTTTTTTTTTTTTTTTGGTAGAAGCCTTTGGATTCCATCCCAGATCATGAGTTCTCTTTCACTATAACATTGTCCATGTGGTGCTTTCTTTGTAGTGGCAAAATATCACCCTAATTACTTAATTATACTTCGAGGTGATCGTGTTGACACGGCTCCTAGAAAGAACACTTTAATTAAATAGAAAGTGTATTTACGGATTCTTTTACTCCATCAACACATTGCATTGATCTCCCACTATGTGCTCCTCTGTTCAGGATGCAGGAGAGAACTCAGTTGGCGAAATCACCACCCTTATTGGACATGAATTCTAGCAGTAGAGACGGATTAAAAAAAACATGAGCAAAAAAATATGCAATATGGCAGGTGTCGATGAGAGGTACAGAGACAGAGGAGGAAAGGAAGATCAAGGTGTGTTTATGAGGAATGATCAGAAAGGTGTCTCTGATAGAGTAACATTGTGCACAGACATGATGCAAGTGACAGAGCAATCTTGAGGCTATTTGAGGGATAATCATCTGGCAAGTGCAAAGGCCCTGGGGTAGGAGTGAGTTTTGCAGGACTGAGGAACCATGAGGGGGCCATAGTGCCTGGAACAGAGCTTATTCTGCCAGTTCTGGAAGTGTGAGGTCGAGGTAGAGTCAGGGGTCAAGTAGACTTGAGATGTCTAATGGCCAATTTTAAGATATTGACATCACTGTGGTAGAACCCCTCGTGGTCAGCTCAAAGTGAGGACACTGGCAGACATATCAAGGAACACCAGGAAAGGAGGCTGTGATTCCCTGCCTGGCTCCACACAGTGCAGAGAGAAGAGAACGGCCTTGAGAGATAAAATGTGTGTGACACGGAGAGTAACAGGGGTCAAGAATGCATACCTCAAGAGGAACATAAACCTTGATGATTCCACAAAAATCTTGGGAGGATGTTAGGCTCTTAGGACTTGGGATGGCAGCTTAGATCAAATGTATTTAAAACTCAAAGGAAGGGGTGACTCTAGCTTATGTCTGTCTGGGACAAACTTATTTAAGACACCAAATATTTGGGGAATCGTATCATTTTAATTTGCTTTATTCTTAGTGGATGTGCCCCTGTGGCTTAGACCGGATTTTCAAACTGGTTTTTAAAATCTGCACTTAATAATAGATAGATTGGTAGGTGAAAAGCGAACGTTGCCTCATGAATAGGCTTTTTCAAATAGTGTGTTTCCCTGGCATACATAAGTGTTATTTGGAATAGAAGAAAGCTTGATTTATGGAAATCCTGCTTATGCCACAGAGATGCAGAATCAAGGGATGTTGGTTCTGCCACTCCGGCATGCAAATGACCATTTCTAGCAAATCTTTAGAGTGCACATTTCTCGACTACAGAGAAGGATGGTATCCAAAAAATAGGTAGGACTCAGTGCGCGTGCCAATTGTTTATATTGCCAGAAAGCCAAGCCCCCTGGATGTCCTCCTAATACACTCTCACCTTCACCCAGGGTAAATCTCTCATTGTGCGTAAGTGTTATAATCTCTGGGTTTCAGTCCCAGCTGGTCAATGACTGTTTTGGGAAGGTCGCCGTAAATCTCCTGAGTCTCAGTTTCCCCTCCTGGAAAGAGAGAATGATTATTAAAATGAGGATAAAGATGGTCAGACTGGGGACCAAAAAGGGGGAACCCTTAGCAGAAAATCTGGCCAATAGCAAACTCTTAATAAAGGTTAGTAATACATCAGCGAAAACATCTAGACCAGCAGCAGAGAGCTTACCTGTATTTTGTTTTATTTTTTTTCCTTTTTTTCTCCCCTAGAGAAAAATGACGGGGACTCACTTTCCAAGAAATTACACTATGTTCAATGACTTCCCATCAAGAGTAAGCAGTGTTCCGTATCCTGCCACTGGTAAGTATCAAATGGGCCCATGTCAGACAAGGCATGGCTTTTAATCTCCCTTTATTTGCCATGTCACCTGTCAGTGACCTTGACTGTTGCCGGCTGCCTCATGTTCTGCAGTTTACTGATAAGTGTGTTTACGGCTTTTGAAGTCATGTCTGCCGAAAACCACATCTGGTTCACCGCCGCCTCAATAGACACACAATGAAATATAAAGGCTAATTCTGCGGTGTACACAATCCGTGTCTGTTTTCCCAGAGGATTCCAGATGGAGTGAACTCAACAGAGGCAGCTCACTGATGGCTGGCGATTCTGGGGGAGGAGGGAGCATGGGTGTGACCTGAAGTCTTTGCTGAGCAGATAGGGGTACCGTGGTCTCAGACAAGGGAGAGGAGAGGGAGCCCCACAATACCTCTCCTTCCCCATTTAGTTCACTGGGAACTTTGGTGCAGACCTAGGTTGAGATTTCTCAAATAGAATAACCTTTCCCACCCTAGCTGTCTCATGCAATAAACAAAATGTGGACGATGCGCTTGGAAGAAGTCTGGCGCTTGTAGGAGCAGTGGGGGAGGCATCTTATACTTAATTATACATGATGGCATCTGCATTTAAAAGTACAATGAAAATATCAGCGATCGAGCTTATACTGAATGTTAGATGCTAGTCTTGACTGCTTTCCTGGCCTGGATACGGTCCCTTGAGGTAGCTGTAGGTGTTAGGATTTCCATTTTACAGAGATGGAAATTGAAACTCAAAGAGATAAAGCAACTTGCCTGCAGAGGATCAGTCCTTAGGACTTGAGTTGTTTCAAATTTTGGACTGTGTATCTCATTTATTGAGATATACATTTATCACTCATCATTGAGTGGATACTTAACAGCTTGGTTGAAGGGGCCTGGGTCGTACATACATTGACTCCTAGATATGGCCAGTCCATTTTCCAGAGTCATTTTATCTGTCCAAGCAGCAGAGCCAAATCTGAAGGCGAGTCTGGCTGATTCCTGCGCTAATGTTTTTAACCTCTGAAATACACCCCACCAA
This sequence comes from Nasua narica, assembly GCA_028533885.1. NCBI lineage: Eukaryota > Metazoa > Chordata > Mammalia > Carnivora > Procyonidae > Nasua > Nasua narica. Next base: position 12,092,757 of record CM052805.1, on the reverse strand, counting down.
AATGCCAGGTACTAATAGTGGGGGTTTCCAGGAAACCGTTGCTCCTGGCAAGTAAAGGTTTTGTTGTGGAGGCTGATTTGTTTTGTAAACATTTTTATTAACATTTAACACACACAGAGCAAAGTGCGTAAACTTCAAGCCAACAGCTCACTGAATTTTTATCAAGCGATGATCCCTCGAGACCCCTGCTTGATCAAGGTGTAGAGCATTGCTAACAGCTTTCCTCCAACTTTCTTCTTGTTCAAGATTATCTTTACTCTGTGACCCTTTGCATTTCCATATGCATTTTAGGATCCTATAGTCACTTTCTACAACAACAACAACAAAACCTGCTGGGATTTTGAATGAGATTGTTTCAAATTTCAGAATTTTGTTAGACTGGTGGTTTTTTTTTTTTCCCCTCAACTCAAAAGAATTCACTAGTAAAGTCACTTGGGCTGGGTGTATGTGTGTGTGCGTGCACGTGCCGGAGGGATGGGTTGTAACTGCAGATAGAGTTCCTTTAGTAGCAAAGGAATATTCAGATTTTCTGCTGTTTTTTGTTTCAGTTTTGCTAAATTGTTTCTAATACTTGCATTTCATCTAAATGTTTCAAATCTGTTGGCTTCAGACTGCTTTACAGGGTACAAAGGGATTACTTCATGTGATCTAAATATTCTGTGTCTTGATTGTGGTAGTATATTTACATGGGGTATACATTTGTTGAGACTTATTTTAACTGTACACTTAAAATGGGTACATTTTCTTATTTTACATAGAGTTTTGGAAAAAATGAAAAAGTCCAGTAGAATAAAATGTTGGTAGTAAAATGCAATGTATTGCAGGAGGGGGTATATACTGGTGCAACAACTTGGAAAAAACAATTTAGAAATGTCTTTAAAAATTGCAAATGTAGAAATGCTGTCACTTAGACCTTCTACCTGAAAGTATATGCTTTAGGGAAATTCTCCCACAGATGCTCATGGAAATAGTACAGCATTTACTGCAGCAATGTTTATAAGAGGAAAAAAAAAGTGAAAAAATGTTATCCTATTCAGAATATAAAAGTGATGGTAATTTCTCACGGTAGACTAGTATATCGCTTTTAAATAGTAATTTAGAACTACACATTTCAACCTGGATAAATCTTTCAAACAAATGATTTTTTTTTTTAAATTACAAAAGGAACACCATCCTTGATGCCATTTATCTAAATTTTTAGAAAGATCACTATTCTTCCTCCACCCCTCCCCCCCCATTGTGAGAAACATTTGAATTGGGCACAGGGAATTTAGAATAAAGATGCTCTTGCAGGGAGCTGCGACCATGTCTAACTACATTCCGGGGGGGGTATGTGAGTGCTGGGATGTGGCAGTTTCTAGGAGTCTTCCGTAGGGTAGCTGATTAACTTTCCGCTCTCCCACTCCTTGTTGTCTTTCTTGTCTTCCCCTTGGCTTTCTGTATCAGGTTTCCCAGGGCTGCCGTAACAAAGCAGCATAAACAGAGTGGCTCTAAACAACAGAAATTTATTCTCTTACTGCTCTGGAGGCCAGAAGTCCTACCAGCGTGGTCATGCTCTCTTGGTGGCACCAGGGGAGAATCTCTTGTGTGCCTTTCTCCTAGCTTCTGGTGGGCTTGCAATCCTTGGCCTTCCTTGGCTTAGAGACACATCATTCCAACGTCAGCTTCTGTCTTAACATGATATTCTTCCCTGTGTGTCTAAATCTGTGTCTGTCCTCTTTTTTATGAGGACACTGGTTGTGTTGGACTAGGACCCACAGTAATTCATCTTGATTACGTTTGCAAAAACCCCATTTCCAACTAAGGTCACATTGACAGATACTGGGGGTTAGGATTTCAACATGTCTTTTTGGTAGACACAGTTCAGCCCCCAACACCTTCTTTTCTTCTCTCTCCCTTCTATCCTTTCTGTTGGCTGGAATATGGGTGTGATGGCAGGAGCTGGAACAGCCATATTGGACCAAGAAATAAATTTAAGAATGGAATCCATGTATGGAGGAGTATAAGATAGAAGGAAGCTGGGTTCTTGAATCATAAAGAAGCCACATCAGGTCTGGACTCTATCAAGACTTATATATGAGAGAGAAATATTTATCTTTAAAGACCCCTCTTCCCTTTATTTCAGGGTTTCTTTTTACTTGTTGCCAAATGTAATCTTAATATACACACACAGCCATAGGTATCACTTATTGGAATGTAAGTGGGAATGTACCAAATACGTGGAACACAGGAAGAGAGAATAGAATGGGAAATGATCATCAATGGGAACCTGAACTTCTTTTGTAATGTTTTGTTTCTTCTATGAACGGAAGATCAAGCAAATATAGCAAATGTTTAAAGAGTTAATGAATTCTAGGAGGTGGGGACCAGTGTCACAAGTCATGGTAACGTAAATTCTTGAATTCTGAATTTTAAAAATATATTCTCCCAGCCCCTAGCCCCTGAATTGAGAAGACTCTATCTGCACTTTTTACTTGAGTCACGTGGATTGACCTGAAATTCCCTGAACCCACTATCTATTTTTTTAAGACCTGTCCCAACACACTGTTTATCTTCGTGGCATACCCTTTTCGCCTTTCTCACCCAGTTCCCTCCTTCACGTCTTAAGGATCTCAGCTTCGCATCAAATAATGAGTATAGGAGCATCTGAGGAACAATTTAGAGAACCAACAAAAGTTAGATTCCTACCTATCAGATTCCAGAATAAAAGCCTAAGTGGTGATACATTCTTCATAATTATTCAAATGACGGAAGTAGTGCTTGCTCATTGAACAAAATCCAAAGGCCAGTTTTACAGAAGTATTTAAAAGTAAAAATTGAAACCTGCCCTTTATCATCTGCATTGTGTCCTGGAGGCAACTCGTTTGAATAAAGATTTAAATAATAAGCAAAGTGTAAAGTGTTAGGTTAAATAACAAGAGAGTCTTTTTAAAATCTAATGGTAAGGAAGGACTTTCTTAGGCGGGACACAGGCAGAAACTTTAAATCACCAGACCTATTTTTCTGTGAGAAAAATAGTCTGCAATCTGCCATAGGAGTAAAAAGCAGGGAAAATATTTGTAACCCACACGATGGACCAGAATGACAGTGTTCTTCATATGTACAGGGGTAGTTCAAATCAGTGTAGAAGGAAAAGAGGCAAAAGGGAAACTTGTTACATTGAAGTGTCATTGACAAACACTATTAACAAAGGAGCCATTTTGAAAGGCCAATATAAGTGCAGCCTACAGATGTAACAATAAATATGTAACAATACCCATGGGAGACCTTGAGAGAAACTGGCAAGTTTGTGGGGCACTGCTGGAATTGAAAAAGAGCAAAACCTTCAGGAGAAAATCTGACCCCCTGTGTCAAAGCCTTAAAAAGATTTGTAATTTTGTCTCTGTGATTTCACCACTCAGAATTCATTCTGAGAAATTAAAGGAGGGTATGTGGGAAAAAAGTAGCTATAAACACTTACCACGCAGTCGTTGATAGTAACAAGGAAAATTGTAAACCCAACTGTGCCCATTTGGGAAATCCTTCATAGAGTCTTCATGAAACAAATCATAGTACATTCATTTAACGGAATAGTCCAAAGATGATTCAAATGATGTAATTTCTGAGGAAGATGTTCACAACATGTTAAGTGAAAAGTAGGCAGATTAAAAAATAGTATGGCTTGCACAACCCAGCTTTTCAAAAAGGGTCTCTACATACAGACAGAAAAAAATGGGAAGGATACACATCCCTTGTGTTTATGTACGTGTGTGTGTGTGTTCGGGGGAATTATGTCAGAGTTGTGGGTTTATAGGTGATTTTTATTTTGTTTTTATTTATCTCCATGTTTACAATGAGGAAAAAATTAAAGCCCGTCTCAGGTGAAGCATTTCATCCTTTGGGAAGAGTCCCTGTCCCCTGGTCCTCGGAAATGCTCTCCCCATGTGCTTTTAGGGTGCGTTCTCGGGAGGGGGGGGGCTGGCTGGGCAGGCTGAGCTGAGACCAGTGTGCCTTCTGTCGTTCCTCACTTGGCGGTAACTTCTTTGAGTAAAAGTGACGTGTCTTGCTTCGTCAATTGTGATCTCGGTGTGTAGCTTGACAAATGTCGAGAATTAAGAATTAAACAAATTAAGAATATCCTCTCGTTCTGCTTTCTAAGTCTCCGTTTCCTTTGCTGGTTTCCCACACCTTCATTAACAAATTTTTTAAAATTGAAACTCATGAATTATCTGAGCTGAAATGATTGATTTCTTCAAGCCTTGATTATGTAGGTAGAGAAACTTCGCCTCTGTCACATTAGCAAGTTACGGACCCGCCAGGACTAGACCCGGACTCACTACTGTCCTTTTAGGGTTCTCTCCCATACCCACGTGCCCACAGCCCTGCAGATCGCCTGCTGTTTTCTGGGGGAAATCAGACACACAGCGAGTTTCCGAAGGGGATGATGCTTCTGGGAAGGGCCGGTCTGGGTCTGTAAGAAAGGAAGAAGTCTGGGTGTCTGGGAAACAAGATTCACAGCTAGGTTTTAGGATGTCTCACCCTGTTTCCAAGCCCTGAAATCCTGTGTGTGTGTGTGTGTGTGTGTGTGTGTGTGTGTGTGTGTGTGTGTGTTTACTCTGTGAGGGAGAAGATGTGAGAAAGCTTCACCGCAGGCAGCGTGGCGAACTCAGTCTCTCCCACCAGCCCCCTCAGAAAGTGGCCCCAAGCCTGTTGCTTTCTTTTCTCTCATGTGCCTTGATGCTTTCCTTCCCAGCTCTAGAATTTGCTGGGTCATTGCGCCTCTGTTTCCACCTCACTTCATTTGAATAGCCACAGTGTCAGTGAGTGAATTCAGTCTCGCAGCTGGGGGCCCCAGAGAGTTTATTTCTGAAAATGGACCTGTCTTCACACTTAATGCACTCTCTGTGACACAGCCTCTTAGCAAACAGCTGGAAAGTGAGTTGAGTCAACCAAGCAGTTGGCCTGTACGTGGCTTTCTGTATTACACACTTTCTCATTTTAAACCCTCACCACAACTCTGTGAGGATGTAGGAGCTACTGTTCCCATTTTGCAGGTAAGAACACTGAGTCTCAGGAGAAGCCACTTGCCTGGGGTTCTGGAACAGCAAGGGGTTGAGACCGTCTAGGAAGCCAAGTGTTCCAGTTAGGAAGAAGTTAATTTGCTTTCTCCTTTCTGGCAGGAAGTTAAATTCGCCCTCCCCTTTCTGACAGATGACATTCACAGGGAACTTCAGAGTGGCTGACTGAAAAAATTAACTTCAGTGTTTCCATAACACTTAGGAATAAGTTACTAAAACTGAATTGGCTCTCCGCCTTAGCCCACCAGATTTGTTGAGAAATTCCCTATCAGTCATTCTTTGGGGTCCCTTCCCCCGTCGTGGGGTTATGCAAATGGCCTGGGCCCTGTGAGGTATTTAGAAAAGTAAAGCAAGGCTTGGTTCTGAGTTTCCTGAGGTCTCATTGTTAATGGTGCTTTTTCAGCTGTGCCACAATGCTGTGGATGCTGGCCCTGGGCCGTTTGTTCTGGATGTTTCAGAGATGCCCCTAAGAGCATCACCTCTAGCAACCACAGACTCGGTGCAGATATCCCCCTTGATACTCTGGAGTCTTCCTTGCATTCACAAGCAGTCATCCCGAAGGCTTCGTTCTCTTGCAGAATCCCCATTGCTCGTCTCATGGACCTGTCATCCCGGAGTGGATCCCGTCCTCTCTGTTCGAACTCCAGAGCCTTTCTCCTCTGCTGCTGAGCCTTGGCACCCAAATCTCTGGGGCCCCCATGCCCTGCTCACCCTCTTAAGATGAAGATACCATTTTCTTTTTTATCGTCCTCTCTTAATTTTTATTATTTTGTCTGTTTCAAGGCATAGCTGACACACAATAACATGCACAATTCCAGTATGTAGCTCGGTGGACTTGCCTTACGTCACCACTGTCCAGACATAGTCATGAACATTTTCTTTATCTCAGAAAAACCTCATAACCTTTTCCAGTTAGTCCCCCCCCCCTGCCCCCCCCCCCCCCCCCCGCCCTTGAGCCACCGTCCGACCTCAATCACTGCCGATGAGCTTTGTCTGTGTTTGCCGTTCACGTACATTGAATCATACAATAGATAGTCTTTGATGTCTGGCTTCTTTTGCTCGATGTGATATTTTTGAAAATCACCCATGTGATGTTTTCCGGTATTTTGTTCTATTTTATTGAGGGTTAGAATTACATTGGATGAATATACCTCCATTATCTCTTTTCCTTGCCTCATCTCTGCTTTGGGACCAGAGTGAGTTAAGCTTCTGTGAACCTTCTTGTACAAATCTTTTTGTGGACATAATGCACTACTTTCTCTTAAATGTCATCCTTGGAATGGAACTGTGGGATCATGGGAGTAGGAGTATATTTAATTTTATTAGAAACTGCTAAATTATTTTCCAGAGTGACTGAAGTGTGTTGTGCTCCCACCAGCCGTGTGTGGGAGTTCCAGTTGCTCCACATTTTTGCCAATACTTCTGTCATTCTTTTTCACTCTGTCTCAGCCTACAGGAAAGCAGAACACTCTTCACTGCTCCCTGAGTGATCCCAAATTTTAAAGTAAGGATTTTTCATTTCTACTCTGGATGTCTTCAGCTGTCATCTCTCCTTCCTGGTACTCTATCCCAAACCTTACTTATCTTCCGGACAGCTTGGAAAGGAATAGAAATCCAGTAGCTATCTCTCGTGATTCACAGTAAACTGTGTAGTTGAGAAGTACGTACCAGAAGGGATCAATCTGGGGGGCCGTCCAGGAGTGTAGGATTTTGGACTCAGCTGGTCCTATTTTTTGCTGACTGTGTGGCCTGAGACAGATTCTTTAATGTCATTGAGCTTCAGATTCGTTGACTGTAAAATATAGACAGCGAAGATTAAGTTCATAAAAGATACCATTAACCGGGAATTTCACAGACTCGGTTCTTCTTGAAGACGTTTCACAGTTTAGGTGGCATCAGTCAGGATAGGCTGGGTTGTGCTGTGATAACAAGCAGCTCCGAAATCTCCACGGTTTAACGCAACAGAAATTCACTTCTTATTCATGCTGTGTGTCTAGCACCTGTTCTTGGAGTCCTCTCATCAGTCACTCATCAACCTGGCCGAGTGGATCTTCTGCCTGGACACCTTGGTTCCAAATGATAGCCGTTCCTACTCACTCATTCAACCCACGTGAACTTAGGAGAGTATTCTGTGAAAAACATTGGAGAGCCAGAAACGAAAGATACTGTGCCCGCTTCCAGGAGATCACAGTGTAATAATAAGGACAACCACAACAATAGCAGCAGCAGCAGTAACAGTAACAGTGACAGCAGCCAAACCACATTAAGCCAGAGACGGCATCAAGAACTGATTTACGCAGCAGGGATTTTCAAAATCAGAAAACTCACATGGGTGAGAATGGAACCGTATTTTCCCATAACCTAATCTAATTTCATTCTTGAGCATCTGCTTCCACCGCGTGCTGGAGAAATCCACTAGAGGACATGAAGTCACTTCCCGCTCAAGATTCACTCTCTTCTGAGTACTAATCAGTTGACCCAAGCTTCGCTTGCCCTTGTACTCCTTTCTGTCCTTCTCACCAGGCATACCCGAAATTCCCAGTGTGAAGTGAAGCCTTAGTATTGGGACATGCCAGCCTGTAGGGAGAAGTATCATTATGTCTTGTCTCCACTTAGTATAGTCGGGCATCCCCTTTGTTTCTGCTGACGCTGGCTATGCTTCTGTAGTTGCCTCTGGTTTATCTGGTCCATGCATCGCAGCCTCAACTCCCAACCATGAGGACATTTTTGGTCTCCTGATTCTCACAGACATTTCTGTGCCCTCACAGGAGACTGAGAACTCCCAACTGCTTTCTGTATACCATACTGCCACAATCAGGATCTATGAGGTTGCCCTCATTCCTGTCCACTCAGACAGTCCCCTTAGCCTCTGCTACCCTATGTCTTGGGCACCATGTTGGACAAGTTGCTGCTCCAATCTTAGGCCTCCCGAGACACAAAGCAGTGGCTCTTCTGGTCTGGGATAAACTCATCTGTGGTTTCTTTCATCATCTTAGACCATATTTATTTGGTTTACCTACAGTCAGCATGTATAATCCTAATGGTTTTAAATGACCTCCAAAAAAAAAAAAAAAACCAAAACTATCCTCAAAAGATAGGCCAATTGGTGTTCCCGATGAAGATGGAAAACAATCAATAGTGCTTTGTAATCTGGATAGTAATTATGCAAGTTCAGGACTGAAATAGCAGCAGAGACCTAAAGCTGTAAATCAATATGAATTAGGATTCTATGTCCATTCATCATTAAGGCTAATCAGTTGTTGGCTTTGAATACAAGACTCATACCTTGCTTAGAGCTGTCAGTGGTACAAAGTAAATTAAAATGTGTTTGTGTGCCACTAGTGTGTTTGAATTTTAAATCACTTGAAATACTGGTGTGGCCAGAACTAGAAGTTTTCTCATGTATGTTAGGAGGGAGTTGGAAGAGATAATTGTTAAGTTACCCTCTAGCTAGGAAGTATTCTCTTTGATAACAGGAAAGTAAACAGAATCTTAATTCATTCCTTTATGACTTCATTTTTTCTCTGCATCAGGGAGGAGTAGCAGCCAGTGTTTGGTATTTAAGGAAAACATACATTTATAATTCATCTATATGCAGTCATATACATTATGAATGTGAGTCCAAAAGATACCTCCCTTAATAAGCAAGTGCGAATTTATGAGCTTGTTCTCACCCACCTCACTACCGTTATTTATTTTATATTAATGGCCTCTCTACCCAGTAGACTGCTCCAGGTCTATTAAATTTTTTTTTAATGGCATCTTTTGGATTTGGGGCAAGCCATTGGGCTCTCAGCTCATTTGCAAGTTCTCCATTGTTTATGAATGACTTGATTTATGTCAGGGGGATGTGGTGGCTTATTTTGATCCTAATTTTGGCTCCCAATTAAATTCAAAGCATCTGAGCATGTCTTATGGGCCATCCTATCAAGCATCTATTTAAATGCATTGATTTCCATGGTGGGGAGAGAGTTGTAAGGGACAATCAAGATGGTGGTTAACACAGAAGGTCCCCCAGGAGAACAACATAGTCCTAAGACTGCTGGCTTCAGGGGCGGACATTCTTGGTTCCACTTCTTATCTCTATGATTTTGGGTCAGTTACTTAAATTTGGGAGCTTTGTACATCTAAAAACTGAGGACAATTCCTCCCAACCTCCTATGGTTGTTGAGGGGGTTCAGTATGGGTTACCATGCCAAGGGGCTCAGCATACTGCCCTGCGCAGACTAAGTGTTCAGTAAACCTTATCTGCTGTCATAACGACTGTCCCTTACCTGGCCCCGTGGACTTGTTTCTGACCTTCCCTCGTGGAGGGCTATAGGGAGAAGGCAAAAGAGCTGTTTTCACAAGGGACCATGTGAAATGTTAAGGTAAGTCCAGAGATTCTGGACTTGACATTTGAAGTCCAGAGCCAGGGAAATACGAATTACCGTTGGTCATGACCTCATTTGTCCCTCAGGCTGATGAGCCTTAGGGAAACTCAGAGTGCATTTATATTTGCTTTTCCATATCTATACTTTTCCTTTTGTGTTTTTCATAGTCAAAGAGCCATAGACTGGCTAGGTACCCTCATGGAAAACTATTCCTCTACTCCCAGAGCACTCCTGACTCCATGTGTGTGGGTTATTTTCCCCACACCAAATTCCCTTAACTCTCCGACACCAACTGGGTATCCTACCATTCAATTCTGTCTTTACTTTTTTGAAAATAGGTGAAATCTTTATTTATGTATTTGTCAGAGTAAGCTCTGTACGCAACATGGCGCTTGAACTCACAACCCTGAGATCCAGAGTCACATGCTCTACCAACTGGGCCAGCCAGGTGCCCTTCTGCAATTCATTTCTGACACTAACCACCCAGAGTCAGAGCAGATCCCAAGGTCAAGGTTAAGTCAGTTCCACAGATTGCCCACCCTCCATCTGAACTTCTGACCAGTTGGCTAGACTTCAGAGGTTTCTGTAACCTCCTCCTACATACAATGGCTCACAGAGCGCAGGGGAACACTTCACGTATGTGTACTGGTTTATTCCAAAGGGTATTCTGAAGGATACAGATAGACAGTCAGATGAAGGCTGAGGTCTGAAAAAGTCCTGAGCATAGGAGCTTCTGTCCCCACGGAGAGATGTATGCTCCCCTCTGAGCACGTGGGTGCAAACTCTCCGGACCCCCCTGGTGTAGGCATTTTTATGGAGGTTTTATCCCATAAGCATGATCGATCATTCACTCCATCTCCCTGGATGGATGGGGGATGGGGCCAAAAGGTCCAAGCGTGGTCCTTCTGATGACCAACCCCCATCCAGGAACCCACCGAGAGTTGTCTCATTAGAACAAAAGATGCTCCTATGACCCAGGATGTTCTAAGGGATTTGGGAACTCTGTGCCAGGAGCTGAAGGCAGAGACCAATTATCTATTTCTCATCGTGTCACCCAGCCCTGCCCACTTTTCGGTAAGAACAATAGCTAACATTTATGAGCATGTGCTGTTGTCAGACACAGGGCCATGTGCCTTGACATGAATATTGCTCGGAATCCTCAAAGCATATTCTGAGACAGGTGATCGTGTTATAGATGAAGATCTGGAGGTTCAGGGAGACGAAGTCTCCCTACCGAAGGTCACACAGCCAATAAATGAAATACCTGGACTCAAATCTGGCCGGCCCAGGGCACCCGAACGTAACCACCCCAGAGTCCCACGGCCTTCGAAGCCCATAACTTTTCACCAACTGGCTCTTGTTTCTTCAGTGAATTGAATCCCTCCATGGTTGATGTTGCAATTTCACCTCCAAATGTTGTGCCTCCATAGACTGGGGCTGCTAATCACTCGCACAAATACGTCCAGCCAGAAAGGGTCGGAGAAGCTCTGCCTGACAGCCCGGTCCCTTCCCTTCCTTGACTCCACGTGAGCAGGGTTATGCAAATGATGTTCCCGTGCACCTGCCGACCCCCCTCATTTTTTAATGCAGACCTCTTCTGCTCCCCAGTTTTGACACCATGCTTACACAGACCTGTCGTATCCAGACGATGGCCCTTTTCTGTGTGAGCTAGTCACCCTTCACTGAAGGCTACGTACTCTCGTGCCCACAGGCACTGTTCTTGGGAAAGGACGTCCCTTTCCCAGAGTGCAGACGGTGGTCGATTGCCGCCATGATGCTGTGTGTTCACCTACGCTGGGCGGATTCTCCTCTCCCGCTGGAAGAAGGGATCTCATTCCGCAGATGCACTAATGATGTGTAATTATCATCGCCGCAAGCCTTCCACACATCTGGGCTAATGACTCCAGCTTCTGTGATGATTCTCCGATTTTACCCCGTTCTCTACTTGAATGGTTCCATGCTGCTCCTGGTAGCAGTAACGGTTGGCTTCTAGGTAAATTTAAGTAACCTGGTTGGTACACCTGGTTTATAACGTGTCACGATAGTAGCAGTCACCGTACAAGTTTCAATCAAATCTTTGCTCATGGGAGGGAGATGCTCTGGGTTGGAATATATAATTCAATTTTGTGAAAACTTGAAGTCATCTTAAAACAGGCCTGCCTGACAGAAATACTAACATCAGGAATTCATAAGCAATTGGACCCCAAGGTCAAGAAAAGGGAATGTGTAGTCCAAGCCGGGCTTGCTTGTCACAGCGGAGTGGGGCTTCGGGAATCATTAAGCAGGCACCGGGAAGAGCAGAGGAGATAATGTTCTTTCTATGCAAGTGATTTTTCTCAATGCAAAATGCTTGTTGGAGTCCATACGGGGTAGTTTCCACCCATTTCGTATGTGGGAGGAGAGATGTGCATCTAAATCCTAAGGCTCGGGTGCGAAGAAAATATCACTCCTTATTTTCCTTATTTCGGCTCAACTCCCCCCCCCCCAAGCCCTCAAATTGCTGTGTTGGGAAACACACACACACACACACACACACACACACACACACACACACACCTTTTCAGTCAATTTTGAGCTTCCTTGCTCCTTGAATATATTTAATATTTGTTGAGTTGAGCACTTACGGGGGACCCACTGCTGAGATTGACATGGTCTGTGGATCTTTGCTTCTGTTTTGAGCTTTGTGGTCCAAGGCCTCTGGTAGGGCAGAGGGTCTCTGAGTCCAGGGCCTGGTTTCCAGAGGTGTTCCTTCTAGTTTATTCTTCTGAGTTCAGCTTTGCCTGGGTGCTGGTCCTGCAGAGCGCCAAGGTTCCTGCTCTTCAAAGGACGCTCGTTCTCCATCTTCAACCCCGCTTCCTGTCTCTGGAGGGAACCGCTCACTTACTCTGCCAGTTTCTCCCTCCCCTGACTCTGGTGAGTCCAAAGCCCATTTTAGACTTGAACAGATAGGAAAAGATTCATGGACTGCAGAACCTGCACCATTCTGCTCGGCAGAAATCCCTGAAATCTCTTTGGGTTGGAACGCCAGACATACAGCAAAGAAATCACAGATGAATAATTCAAAAAAATTATTGCCACAGGTAGAAGAAGACAAAACCAAAGCATTAATTTTCTCCCCACACTTTCTCCTGCTGCAGTGAGTATATTACAGGGCTCAGAATCTATGATAATTGGAACGAGGATCACAGAGCGGCATTCCATTTTTTAATTGGATCATTAGCACTTCTTCAACTATCTTATCTCATGGGTATCCACCTTGCCTTTTATAGTTGGGGTGGTTCTCTCCCCCCTACCCCTTAGATCTTAATTTTGCAAATAAGGACTGAGAAGTGGCATTAAGATCAGCCTCATTATCACGGTTCAGTCTGGCACTGTATTCCTCTCTTCATCTTTATTACTAGAGTCTCTGATTCTTTGAGCTCATTTGCTTAATGCCTAACATCCTGGGTTTATGTGGGAGGCCTTTTGATGAAGAAATGAAAATCCTCTCTACACCTAAGGGCTCTTCATTACGACACAGTGGCACATAGCACCTAGGAATGCAGACCGTGTAGGCCCCCGGACCACCTGCGTTTGAGTTCTGATCAGCCACTTGCTGTGTGACCCTCAGAAAGTTGCTTAACTGCTCTGGTCTTCAGTGGCTCCACTTGCAAAAATGACGGATGTGTGGCAGTGGCATCTCCCTGATGGTGGGTATTTCATGATCTGCCAGCCTCCTTCAATCCATGGAAAGCATGACAACAGTGCCTGGAACAAACTCATGCAATGTTATCACCATCCTGTTTTCTTTGTTAATGTAAACATTTTATTGAAAAGTGACGTATGTTCAGAAAAATGCCTGAATCATTGAAGGTAAAGCTCAACGAGTTTTCAAAAAGTGATACATCTGCATAAGCAGCCCCCAGATCAAAGCATTAGCAGAATCCCAAAAGCATTTTCACGTTTACTTCTTGCCACTAACCGCTTTTCCCCGAACGGGTGACCACTGTCCTGGCTTCTGACAATCGTAGGTTCATTTTTGCCTGTTGTTGAACTTTATATGAATGGAGCCATATACGATGCACTATTTTTGTCTGATTTATTTTGCTTCCTAGTTTCGTGAGATTCATTCTCTGTCTTAGTGGGTAGAAATGGTTCATTTTTCATTGCCCTGTAGTGCTCCATTTTGAGAATATGCCACATCACATCGCTACATCCCATTTTGGGCTATGAAGTATAACCATGCTGTGATACGTTCTAGTGCATATCTTAAAATATAATTTGCATATATATGAGGTCTATACTTTAGCGTGAAACTGCTAAGTCATAGGCTATGGATCTGTTTGACTTCAACAGACACTGCCAAATAGTTTTTTCTTTTATAAAAAGATTTTATTTATTTATTTGACAGAGAGATCACAAGTAGGCAGAGAGGCAGGCAGAGGGAGAGGGGGAAGCAGGCTCCCTGCTGAGCAGAGAGCCCGACGCGGGGCTCGATCCCAGGACCCCAAGATCACGACCCCAGCCGAAGGCAGAGGATTTAACCCCCTGAGCTACCCAGGCACCCCTGCCAAATAGTTTTCTGAACAATTTACACTCCCTCCAACAGCGTAAGTAAGTTTCAGTGGCACCGCATCCTAACTGTGTTTGGTAATTGCACATCTTTTTCATTTCAGCCAATCCGGGGGAGGTATAGTCCTATCACATTGTATTTCATCCCCCAGATATCTGATACTTGATTTCATTTTTCCAGCTTTTCATTCTGTAATACTTTCAGACTTCTAGACACGTTGCAAGACCCGTACGAATTTTGTATACCATATTCAACCATATTCGCCAACTGTTTTTTCTTTCCCCCAGTTACACTGAGAAGTAACTGACATACAGTACAGTAGAAGTTCAAAGCATACAGCATGATGGTTTGGTTTATGGAGATTGTTCCACACCAGGGCCAGCTGGCATCCATCTTTGCATACAGATACAACAAAAAGAAAAGAAAGAAAAAAAAAAAAAGGAAAAAAAAGTTCGCTTTGTGGATGAGAACTCTTAGAATTTACTCTTAACGGCGTTCCTATAAATCCTACAGTGGCAGTGGCTGTAGTCATCCCGCTGGCCATCACAGCCCAAGTACAGCTATTGTAAACTGGAAGTTTGTGCCTTTTGACCCCTTTCCCTCAATGCTCCCCCACCCCCAACCCTTCGGGTTACTTTGGTAACCCGAAGTCTGATCTCTTTTTCTAAGAGTTCGGTTTGTTTCTGGTTTTGTTTTTAGATTCCACATAGAAGTGAGATCATCTGGTATGTGTCTCACCAACTGTAAATAATTTCCCACATTTGCTTGATTATTTTTTTAACAATATGAGACCAATTTCATGACCATGCCCCATTTGCCACGCTGTGCTTCAGACTGTGTTTGCCAAGAACCATCTCCTCAGTAACCGCGGCATCGCGATCAAAATCAGAAAAAAATTCAACATTCATCAATATAATTATCTATCGGTAATTTATTAAAAAACTTTACAAATGTTAAATAAAAAATAAAATAAGAGATAAAAATTTTATAAATGTTCTAATAACACCCTCTGAAGCATATTTTTTTTCAAGCTCAGGAGCCAATCCAGGATCATGCATTGCCTTTGGTTTTCCTGTATTGCTCGTCTCCTTGAATCTGGACTGTTTCCTCGGTCTTTGTCTTTCAGGGTATTGACATGTTTGGGAAAGTGTAAGAAGGTCCATAAATTTGGGCTCATCGGCTGCCTCCCGATCAGGTTCAGATTTTACACGTGTGCCAGATCGTTAAATGAGTGATGTTGTGTCCATCTCAGTGGTTGTTCAGTAAGCGTATGATGTCGGTTTGTTCCATCACTCTTGGCGTTAACTTTGATCACTCGATTAAAGTGATCTGTGCTTTCTCCTTTATAAAATGACTTCCGCGTCTCTGTAATTAATAAATAGTTTTAGGGCACACACTCGGAGGCTGTGCAAATCTCCTATACCTCGTCAAACTCTCACCGACTCTTGTGTGAGCATCAGTTGGCGATTCGTGCCTCCATCAGTTACTGTTCTGATGGTTGTAAATGGTAATTTTCTAGTTCTGTTATTCCTTCTTCGTTAGTTTGCATTCTACAGTAAGTGCTTTCCCTTCCTTCCATTAATTAATTACTCATCACAATGGAGAAATAAGGTCATTAGATTAACGGGAACAACACTGTGACATGTGCTGGAATTATGGACGTGGCAAAGGGAGGCTTCCCCCAAGGAAGCAACATTTGAGGCCTGGCAGGTGATCTGGAGAGGATCAGGGAGCAGGTGTCGAGGCTGGTGGTTGAAAGAGCCCCAGAGAAGTTCAGCATGGCTGGAGTGTAGCAGGTGAGCAGAAGTGGGTTGAGAGCTTGGGAGATACGCCGTGGGCAACCACTCAGATTGATTCATTTATTACACTGCATTTCCCTACTTGGAAGGCCTTTCTCACCAGGCTTGCCTGTATTCGGATTTCCACCTGTTTATTTTATCTATCGCTTTTTTAACAAACAATCTCCAAACGTAATGGATCTAGCCAATGATTTATTATTTTCCATGCCTCTCTGGGTTCAGAATTGGGATGGAGTTCAGCATGGTGATTACTTTGACCCCATGTGGTATTGGGCTAATGTCTCTCCCCCAGCTGCTTTCTTGGCTGCCTGGGCTGGGCTGGAAGGTTCAAGAAGCTTCCCTCGCATTTCTGGGGCCTTGGTAGCTCCTTTACCTGACCTCTCCTCATTCTGCAGTCTAGTCTGCGTGTCGTTATGTCTTAGTGCTTCTAAGACCAACAGTAGAAGCTGCCAGGCCTCCCGAGGGCTAGTTCCAGAAGTGGCATGGTATCACTTCTGCTTTCGTTCTATTGGTAAGTCGCCAGCCCAGCCAGATTTCATTGGGAGAAGAAATGGATTTCATCTCTTGATGGGTGGAGCAGCACATACATACGAGGGGCAGGGAAGGAATTGGTGGTGGCCATCTTCGGAGACTATCATGCCACTTCTTCCAGGAAGTCTTTCCTGATGTCTCCAGACGTCGTCCCTACCAATATATATCAACTGTTGCTTTGGGCCTTAGTTAGGCTCCTCTTGAACAGTGCTTTATTCTACTTCCAGATTGCTCCAAGTGTCAATATTTGAACTTCCCTAATCCCCAAAGTAGACCCTCATTTACTTGAGGACAGTAATTAATAAATTTGGCTAATAACTAATCATGTAACAGGCCTATGCTAGATACTTTACACTAATTATCTAATTCTATCCATTGAGGAAGATATAACTATCTCTGTTTCATTTTTTTCCTCTGTAATTTATTTACTCGTTCAGTTTTTATTTTAATGCCAGTTAGTTTATATTCAGCGTTATATTAGTTCCGGGTGTGCAATATAGTGATTCAACACTTCCATACCACACCCGGTGCTCACCACGACAAGTGTCCTCCTTAATCCCCATCACCTGTTTCACCCATCCCCCACCCACCTCCCCTCTGCTGACCATCAGTGTGTTCTCTAGGTTAAGACTGTTTCTTGGCGTGTCTGTCTCTCTTTTTGCCCCCTTTACTCATTTGCTTTGTTTCTTAAATTCCACATGTAAGTGAAATCCTATGGTATTTGTCTTTCTGTAACTGACTTATTTCACTTAGCATAATCCTCTCAAGCTCCATCCATGTGGCTGTAAATGGAAAGATTTCATTATTTTTGATGGCTGAGTAATAGTCCATTGTATGCCTGTACCACATCTTCTTGATCCATTCATGCGAATGGATGGACGCTTGGGCTGCTTTCATATTTTGGCTATTGTAAATAATGCTGCTACAAATATATGAGTACGTGTATCCCTTTGAATGAGTGTTCTTGTACCATTTGGGTAAATACCCAGTAGTGTGATTGCTGGATAGTACAATAAATCTGTTTTTAACTTTTTGCGGAACCTCCATACTGTTTTCCACAATGGCCGCACCAGTTTGCATTCCCACCTACAGTGTAAAAGGGTTCCCCTTTCTTGAAATCCTCACCAATACCTGTCGTTTCTTGTGTTGTTCATTTTAGCCATTCTGACAGGTGTGAGGTGGTAACTCATTGTAGTTTTGATTTGTATTTCCCTGATGATGAGTGATGTTGAGCATCTTTTCATGTGTCTGTTGGCCATCTGAGTGTCTTCTTTGGGGAAATATCTATTCATGTCTTCTGCCCATTTTTTAAAATTGGGTTATTTGGTTTTGGGTGTTGAGTTTTATAAGTTCTTTATGTATTTTGGATACTAACCCTTTATCAGATATGTCACTTGCCAGTATCTTCTCTCATTCCGTGGGCTGCCTTTTGGTTTTGTTGATTGTTTCCTCACTGTGCAGGAGCTTTTTATTTGATGTCTCAATAGTTTATTTTTGCTTTTGTTTCCCTTGCCTCAGGAGACCTATCTAGAAAAAAAGTTGCTATGGCTGATGTCAAAGAGGTTACCACCTGTGTTCTCTTCTAGGATTTTTATGGTTTCCTGTCTCACTTTTAGGTCTTCCATCCTTTCTGAGCTTATTTTTATGTATGGTGTAAGAAGGTGGTCCAGTATTATTGTTTTGCATGTAGCTGTCCAGTTTTCCCAACACCATTTGTTGAAGAGACTGTCATTTTCCCATTGCATAGTCTTTCTTGCTTTGTCAGAGATTAATTGACCACATATTTGTGGGTTCATTTCCTGGTTTTCTATTCTGTTCCATTGATCTATGTGTCTATTTTTGTGCCTGTACCATATAGTTTTGATTACTACAGCTTTGAAATACAGCTTTAAAGTCTGGAATTTTGATGCCCCCAGCCTTACTTTTATTTTTCAAGATTGCTTTGGCTGTTTGGGATCTTTGTGGTTCCAAACAAATTTGAGGATTGTTTGTTCTAGTTCTGTAAAAAATGCTGTTGCTATTTTTATAGGGATTGCATTAAATATGTGGATTGCCTTGGGTAGTGTAGACATTTTATTTGTTCTTCCTGTTCATAAGCACTTTACTGTGCTTTATGTAACTTTATAACTGTTTATAACTGTAACTTTACTGAATTCATTTATCAGTTCTAGTAGTTATTTGGTGGAGTCTTTTGGGTTTTCTATATATAGTATCATGTCATCTGCAAATAGTGAAAGTTTTACTTCTTCATTACCAATTTGGCTCTTATTTCTTTTTGTTGTCTGATCGCTGTGCCTAGGACTTCCAGTGCTATGTTGAATAAAAGTGGTGAGAGTGGACATCCTTGTCTTGTTCCTGACCTTAAGGGGAAAGCTCTGAGCTTCTTAGGGTTTTTGTTATGAATGAATGTTGTACTTTGTCATGTGCTTTTTCTGTGTCTTTTGAAATGATCATATGGTTCTTATCCTTTCTCTTATTGATGTGGTATATAACATTGATAGATTTGCAAATATGGGACCACACTTGCAAACCAGGAAGAAAACCCACTTGATCGTGGTGAATGATTTCTTAAAATGTATTGTTGGATTCAATTTGCTAGTATTTTGTTGAGGATTTTTGCATCTATGTTCATCAGGAATATTGGCCTCTAGTTCCCTTTTTTAGTGATGTCTTTATCTGCTTTTGGTATTGTTAATGTTGGAATCATATAGTGAATTGGAAGTTTTCCTTCCTCTTCTATTTTTTGAAATTCTTTGAGAAGAATAGGTATTAACTCTTCTTTAAATGTTTGGTAGATTTTTCTCTGAAGCCATCTGGTTCTGGACTTTGTTTGGAGATATTGTATTACCAATTCAGTTTCTTTGCTGGTTATCAGTCTGTTCAAATTTTCTATTTCTTCTGGTTTCAGTTTTGGTAGTTTATATGTTTCTGGGAATTTATCCATTTCTTCCAGGTTGTTCATTGTGTTGGCACATAGTTTTTCATAATATTCTTATTATTATTTGTATTTCTGTGGTGTTGATTTTTACTTCTCCCCTTTTGGTTGTGATTTTGTTTGAGTCCTTTCTCTTTTTTCTTGCTAGTCTGGTTAAAGATTTATCAATTTTGTTGTTGTTGTTGTTTTTCAAAGCACCAGCTCCTAGTTTCATTGATCTGTTGTTTTTGTAGTTTCTGTATTGTTTATGTGTGCTCTACTCTTTATTATTTCCTTCTTCTGCTGGTTTTAGGTTTTGTTTGTTCTTTTTGTAGCTACTTTAGGTGTAAGGTTAGGTTGTGTATTTGAGATTTTTGTTCTTGAGGTTGGCCTATACTGCTATCAACTTCCCCCTTAGAACTGCTTTTGCTGTATCCCAAAGGTTTCGAACCACTGTGTTTTCATTTTCATTTGTTTCCATGTATTTTTTTTTTTTAATTTCTCCTTTGATCCCCTAGTTGACCCATTTATTACTTGGTAGGATGTTATTTAACCTCCATGTATTTGTGGTCTTCCCAGATTTTTTCTTGTGGTTGACTTCTAGTTTATAGCATTGTGATTGCCTCTGTTTCTTAAGAGAGAAGGAAAACCAAGGCCCAGAAGGGAAATATCAGTTGTGCAGCAAATTTGGTGCAGTCAGCACTGGCTCCCAGTATTTGTGATTCTAGAATGGTGTTGCAATCTCCCTACTTTGAAAATAGTCATTGATGGGACACATACTCTGTGCTCACCCATCCTTAGTACAGGGATCCAGAAATGCGTATATCCTTGCCCTTAGTCTGATGGAGGAGGATTCCTGAACAAGTAATAATAACAGTATTGAAAGACACAACATGTTAAATGCTGGAGTAAAGGTCTGAGAACCCCAGACAAGGGCCATCAGCTCTGCCAGAGAAAACTGGGGGTGGGGTGGGGAGACTTGACAGCATCAGAGGCATTTGAATTGCAATTTGAAGGATAATTAGGGGATTCACTAGGAAATCAAAACCATTGAGCATCCATTATAACTTCTCACACGCCTTGTCCCATTGAATCCTAAAAACATCTCTGAAAAGTTTACTTTCAGGTTCCCATTTTTACAGATGGGGAACTGAAGTTCAGAGAAATCAAATCACCTCTTTACGGGCACAGTGAATAGTTTGGACTTGATCTTGTGAGTCCTAGGAAGCCGACAGACATTTTCAAAACCAGAGTGTAACCCAAGCTGACGGGAGATGCCAATGCAGTGCCATATAGAAGTGGGCGAGTGGGCAGAGGCTGACAGGGGAGAGACCAGACTTAGGAAGCGGTTCCTAGAACCAGGTGGGAGTTGAGGCAGCCCTTGATGAATCCAAGGGCAACAAGAGGGAGCATTTTAATGAATATCAGTTCCTCATCATTCATTCAGTGAATATTTGCCGAATATTTATTTTTATTTTATTTTATTTTTTTTAAAAGATTTTTATTTATTTAACACACAGAGAGAAAGATAGCGAGAGAGGGAACACAAGCAGGGGGAGTGGGAGAAAGGAGAAGCAGGCTTCCCTCTGAGCAGCGAAGCCCGACGCGGGGCTCAATCCCAGCACCCCGGGATCATGACCTGAGCCGAAGGCAGATGCCCAACAGCTGAGCCACCCAGGCGCCCCTTTGCTGATTATTTATTAAAACTCCTACGTTCAGGGGATTCGTACTACGAGTAAGACAGTCAGAATTCTTGCACTTACCGAGATCACGTTCTTGAGGGTAACATGACAGCTCACAAAAACACAAAAAGTACCTGCAAAGAATGTCAAATGTGTGGGGAAAAAAAAGCCAAAAGGGCTCAAGGTAAAGTGTAGGTTGTTGTTAGGAGAAATTTTAAATGGGAAAAGTTCTTAGGTGACTCGTTCCATTTCCTCCCCGGGGAACATTTGGCAGTGTCCTGAGACATTTTGGGTGGTCACAACCTCAAGGGATGGGCTAAGGGCCTCTAGTGGGTAGAGGCCAGGGATGCCGGTAAATATCCTGCAACTCCCAGGGCAGCTGTCCACTGCCCAGAAGGGTCTGGCCCCAAATGTCAGTAGTGCCGCGGCTGGGAAACTCTGACATGGGGTCATGAGAGAGCTCCTCCGAGGAAAAGTGTGTATTTGAACTGGAAGCGCGAGGACGGGAAGAAACCCAGCCGGAGGCTGCCTGACCCGAAAGCATTACAGGCAGAGGGAACGGCATCTACGAAGCCCAGAGAGGGGAAAAGGGCTTCGTGCATGCAAGGGTCAGAAGAGAGACCAAGTGGCATGGGAAGGCTCTGAGGAGGGGAGATAATCGCTGCAGAAGCAGAGCCGAGAGAAGTGAGCGGCCGGGTCTCATAGATGTTCAGTGACCTTTCCCTGTAAGGAGACCAGGAAGCCATCGAGCACATCGCGACAAGGGGGGCACCTCTTCAGGTGGACACGTCACGTTTTAAGCAGCTCGTGCTGGCGTGCGTCAGGTGGATTGGAGATGGGGACACGTAGGCTTTCCTCGGTGGGGATGAGGCGAAAGGAATGAGAAGCATTCTGGGAGCAGAGCTGATGGCACTTAGGAGACACTGAATCTTAGGAGGAAGGAGGGACCGGAATCAAGGTCAGCTGCTGGGTCTTTTGCCTGCGGCGCTGAGCAGGTGGCAGTGGTGTTTGCGGGGCTGGAAAGACATCAGAGGGAACGGGTTGGCGTTTGGGAAACGGGGTGCTCACTGTGGACTTGAGGTTTGAAATGCTGATTCTCTGTGGAAGCAGAGATGTAGGTCTACACAGCTCGGTAGATGAGCCTGGAGCTCCAGGCAGCGGTCAGGGCTGGATAAGGAAGTTTTGCAACCATGTAACGTTATAACCTATTTGCTGGTGTAATTCCTTCTTGCTGGTCTCCCTGCCTGTCATCCTGCGTGCAGATGTCTCCAGTCTCAGGGAGGTATTTTCTCAGGATCGTCGCCAAGCCCAACACTGCGGTATTTTTGAAGTGTCACATCGTCCATGCCCCTGTTCGAATTGAGTCACACTTTTAATTAAGTTTCCACTCAGAGGAAAAAGCTATAACCTCAGGAATTGAACTCTGCCTGCGAAGCACTGGGATTTTCAGTGGCTTCTCCCTCTCTTTGCTTCTCCCTCTCCGCCTTTTTCTTTTGGTCTCCAATCCACCAGGAACTTTTTCATTCTCAAGTCCTGATTAGCTCTGCAAATGGGCCTTGGGATAGAGAACAAGTGAGAAACACCATTCTCAAGAAGTGGAGTCTTCACAGACGATAGAACCTGTCACCTGAAATGCAGCAGAAGGGTCATTGGATTAGGGGGAATAGCCCAAGTAACTGATTTAGGATAGCTGTGTCCTTGTCTTGACCTGTGGATTAGCTATGTAACCTTGGACAGGCGCTCAGCTTCCTGTTCTTTGTAAATGTGGGAGATGGTAATCCCTAGATCGGGCTAGTGTCCACGAAAATTGGACAAGATGACGTGTCTTGGGTCTGGAAAGCGTTGTGCACATTGTATAAAATCCATTGTTTCCTGCCTCCCCCCATAGACCCCACCCTAGCCCCAGCCCCCATCACGTATCACCCTCATTACGGTGTGGCCTCCTGACTGCTCCCCCTGTTTCTGCCCTTGCCCCCACACAGTCTATTCTTAACAGCCGGAATGATGTTATAAAAATATAAGACGCGTCACATCACTTCTCTGCTCAAAACCCTCTTGCAGCTTCACATCCCACTCATGGTGAAATCCAGAGGCTCCAATCTGCCACTCTCCGCCTCTGCTGTCGGATTTCATTCCCCGTCTACATCCCCTGCTCAATCCAGTTCAGCCACAAGCCTTCCTGATATTCCGGGAACACGCCAGGCAGATTCCTGCCCCGGGCCCCTTGCACTTGCTATTTTTGCTGTCTGGAAAGCCCTCCTGTTAGATAGCCACGTGCTTCTTCCCGCATCCCTGGCCGGTCTTTCTTCAGATGCCTCCTTTGAGAGAGGTTTTTCTTTATCACCCCAACACAGATTGCCCCCTGCCCCACATTTTCGCTATCTCCCTCCAGGCTTTAATTTACAGACTCTTCTCTATCAAACATTTTCCCTATTTTTCTCCCGTGTGCTGTCTGTCTTCACCCAGTCGAAAGTGAGATCCCTGCAAGTGGAGATATTTAGCTGGCGGGGGGAGGGGGGTCTGTTTTGTTCACTGTCGTATCCCTGGATGTATTCCGTCCACCTAGAATGGGGCTGGGTACACATCGGGGGTCTGTAGGTATTTACTGTTACATGAACGGACAGGTGAGGAGACAGGAAATGCAGAATATTAAAATCACTTCCCCCGAGTTACAGTTCTGGTAGGTGGCAAACCCGAATTCGAAGCCAGGCTGTTTAACACAAGAGGATACTGTGTTATCTAGACTTCTTCATTTCTCAGCTGAAAATCTTAGGTGCTAATGCCTTGCCTGTGTTCGTCCTGGGTGTTGGGAGAGGGGGAGAAAAACGTATGGAGCCATCTTTGTCCGTACGGGCTGTCGAAGCAGAAGGCCACAGACTGAGTGGTAGATAAACAACAGACGGTTATTCCTCACATTTCTGGCGGCTGGAAGTGAAAAGGACACTCGAGACCACGGTGCTGGCAGACGGGGTGTCCGGGCAGGGCTCCCCTGCTGGGTCTGAGAGGCCCACCTTCCCACACAGTGCTCCAATGACAGGGGCTGAGGGGGCTCTTTGGGGTCCTTTTTATCAGGGCACTTGCCCCATTCATGAGGAGGCCACTCACATGACCTAATTTCCTCCCCAAAGCCTCACCTGACCCCATCCCGCCGGGGTTAGGTGTCACCGTTCGGGTTTTGGGGGCGTGCCAACCTTCCCTCCGTGGCGGCACTTCCCCTCAGGGAGCCCAGACTCCCCTAGAGACCGTGTATCCAAGAATCCACTGCGGCTGTGCGAGAAGGGGCTGGTCACAGACGCTTTTGTGCCCAGGGGCACAGCGTGGGGGCTCGCCTGCTTCGGAGGTGGCCGGCTGCGTGCTCGCCCCACATGCTGCACATCAGCTGGAGACTCCCGGGGTCTCTGTGCCTCCAGCCCCGGGCTTCCTGTGCTCGGGCGGCTCAGCACCTGCGTGGAAGTTACCTGGGCCTGCACGGAGGGGGGTCTCGGTGCCTGCCCGCAGCCAGCGGGCATCGGTGGAGCGATGGCCTGGGTCCCATCCTTCCCGGGATGACTGTGAGGCCCAGGCTGTGTGGGTCCACAGAAGGGCTTTGCAGGATTGCACCCTGCTTGCCCTCTGGGATGACGGCTCCGCGGCACACTCCCTCCTCCGTCTCTGTCTCTCTCTCCCCCTTCTCTCACTCCTGGCTCCTAAGTCGCTTCGCAACCATATTACCTGCTTCCACGCCCATGTCTCAGGCTCTGCTTTTGGGGAAACCCAAACTAGGAGCGTGAGTGCCTACGGGGGGGGGGGGGGGGGGGGGTGGTGGAACCAGGCAGAAGTGGGTTTGAATCCTGATTCTTTTGTTTGCCCTGTGCCCCTGGCGTGGCCCTTAACTGCCTCGTATCTCCTCAGCGAGCAGCGATGATAATATGTGCCCTGTCTGCTTGTCGGGGAGAGGGGGGCTGTGTGCATTGCTCATCCCCGGGCCTGGAACGTCATGGGCTGTAAAACGGACGTTCATATTAAGACATGACTGGACATAATCTTATCTTTGTCATTCAATGCAAGGTATGAGTGTAAGGAAAGGGCAGGAGGAGGACGGATCACTTCCGAAGCTGCCACAATAGAAGGGAGTCCCTGTTTCTTTCCCTGGAGCCTGCCTGTCTCATCGACCCTTCAGTGTCTACACTCCTGATACATCCCATTGAGCCGATGTGTCCCTATGTGTCATATTTATAACTAACACTCACACAGAGTTTTCAACATGGCAGAAACTGGTGTAAGTCTTTCATGTGGCTGTAAGTTCTTTATCCGTGTTTTGCCGCTGAGAAACATGAGGCCCAGAGAGGGTGGCTCACCTTTCCGAGGTCACACAGCTCAGAAAGAGCAAAGCTGGATTTGGACCCAGATGGTCTGGTGCCTCTTGGCACGAGATCCATGGAGCCTAAGAGGCACTTGGCTGCTCCTCCAGCAGCTGAGGGGAGAAGAGACATTCTCGTGTCTTTATTCGGTAACCTTATAAATGATGCATTTGTTGGCAAGCGGCACTCCAGGAG
The DNA here is from genome assembly GCA_028533885.1 of Nasua narica. Lineage (NCBI taxonomy): Eukaryota > Metazoa > Chordata > Mammalia > Carnivora > Procyonidae > Nasua > Nasua narica. The sequence continues at coordinate 12,067,314 of CM052805.1, read as the reverse complement.
CCCAATCTTCTCTTCTCTCTGCAAATTCTCGCAAAGGCTGGGTTGCCCTTCCCCACTCCAGATTTCCACCTCTGCTCCTACTCTGCAGCCTCCAGCTTCTTCTCCCAGCCTGCTGAATCCCTCTGGAAAGAACAAAACTAGGGTATTCCCGTCGGGGGAGAAGGCTGTAGTTTTATGAAGCTGAATGGCAAGGAACCACAGAGCTTAAATTACCAGGCTGTGATGGCTCCCGCCGTCAGGCAGGTGGAGAGAGAATGCCAGATGGAAGAGGCCCACTTACAGTAGCGATTGCGAACTCTTCTCCTTGTCAGCGTAGACTTACGTGGTGGATCTGAAGTGGAAAATGGGAATTTGAAAATTATAGGCAAAGAATGGCAATTAGTTTAACTAAAGCAAAGAGATGGGATTCAAAGAACCCAACATTTCGCTAAGTAAGTCAGTGCTGGGGAACAATTTTACCAGGAAGTAAAAATAAACTCTAGTTTGCGTGCGCTGTGGAATATGTTATGTCTCTTTCCCGGCATGTTTGTGGCTGTGTGAGGGCGAGAGCCATGCCGGGACCAACTGGAGGCACCGCGTGGGGGATGAGGGACACAGGGCGTGGAGTCGGATGGCCTGAGTTCCAATCCTGCCTCTTCCCGGCTGTGCCGACTGGAGCAGGTTTGGAATCCTCTCTGTTTTGGCATCTGAGAGTCAGCTGATGCTGAGGAGGAGGGGAGGAGATCCACGTACACCCGGCACGGCACTGGGCACGTGGCAAGGCTCAGGAAGTGGTAACTGTTGGGACGACAGATTCATAAAGTGGACAAAATCCTATACCCAATTTCAATGATGGCGACATGCAGAGGGGATGACTGCGTCTGTCTCCCTAACGGGCCTTCCACAAGCTGATGACACGAGGGCCCCTGGATGGCTGAGCTGGGTAAGCGTCCGAACCTCGCTTCAGCTCGGGTCATGATCTTAGGGTTCTGAGATCAAGTCCTGCATCGGGTTCTATGCTCTGTGGGGAGTCTGCTTGAGCGTCTCTCTCTCCCTCTGTCCCTGCCCCCACCCCCGCTCTCTCTTTAAAATAAGTAAATCTTTTTTTAAAAAAAGTTGACGACAGGACTTGTTTTTCCCAGTGTAGATTTCTGTCCACCACAGCACAATTGTTAAGAACATTGATCTTGAGGTCCAACGGGGCTTTAAATTTTCATTCTCTTTCCTGATCTAGGGCAACCACTTAGTCTCTCTGAAACTCAGTTTTCTCATCTGTAAATTGGGGGTGGTAGTAGTAGTAGTAGAGACTCAAGAGGTTGTTTGAGGGTTAATTGAGATAGTGTCTGGACAGCATGTCACAGAACCATTAATAAATGTTATTAACAATATAAACATGTTCCTCCGCATTTGTTCATGAATGCTTACAGCATGTAAAAATGTTTTTACCCAACAGAACCCATTATGTTGGTTCTTCTGAAGTCAGTAAGCTACCTCTAGTCAATTGGCCGTGTGTGTCTGGGTTACCATGGTGAAGGGAGAGGTTCTGAGGTCATGCTCAAGCTCTGGGGGAAGGATGCTCTGATTGATTAGTGATGTCTGTCCCTGGCATGGCCGTGGAGAATGGGGATGTCTTTAATCCCATACTGGTTTTGCAGGCTCTGGATTGTGGCCTTCTACTCATTTGCCCTGAGGAACATTGCACTGCCTTTGAGGCTGTGAGGCTACTTGCATTCAATATCTCTCAGAAAGAATAAAATGATTCTTCCAACACTTACGGAGGGCCAGCCCTGTGACAAAGCGCATAGAACTGAATGAGGCGTCACCCCTTGTGCTGATGGAGCTCACGGTCTGAGGGAGGAGACGCACAGGGAGGGAAGGATCTGTGCTGGGGAGGTCCACGGGCCCTGAGAGGAAATCGTCTGGAAATGCATGAATGCCTGGAGCAGTTTAATCTGGGTGCTGGGATTGGGACCAGAGAGGGGGCATCACCCAGGATGAGCAGGAAGGGCGGGCCAGGCTGTGGCCCAGCACAGGGAAGGCACGGGGTATGAGAGAGCAAAGAGTGCTTGAGAAGGGCACCCGCTGGCTGGGGATGGTGGCCACAGCTGGAAATGAGGGGAAGACTTCTTAGGAAGTGAGCTAAGGGCCCAGCAAAGAGCCCTGGGTTCTGGACCAGAGAGGCTTCCCCTGGGGACTGACTCCAGGCAGCCCCACTGAGCAGGGTCTGTGGAACAAGGTGTCCTGGCGATTCCCTTCTTCCTCTCCTCTCTTATTTCCATTCTGACTGACCTCTGTCTCCGTCCCTGGTCCTCCCTCCCCCTCCTTCCCTGTCGCTGCCTCTCCCTCCCTCCCCCGACGCCTCGCTCTCTCATGTTCTCTCTCTGTCTCTTGGTTTTGCAGGTGTGGTTTGGACCTCCTTCTCTCTGTAACAAGTTCTTCTGTGGCTCTGTGTTGTTTCGTCTCTCTTAGCAGGTGGGATCCTGTGGCATTTCTAAGTCTATTTTAAACACTTTGTAAGGCTTGATTTAAAGGAAAATCTGATTTTCACAGTTTGTGCATTGGTGCCTCTGGGGACTCTCAGTTCGATTATGTCCTGGAAAGGTCATGACACAGCTCGGGCTCTGGGAGCCCTGAGAAGCCTGGGCTGGCGGGCTTTCAGCTCTTTTGTTCGGGACACTGAGGGATCACAGGGGCCGAGAGTGTCCAGGCTCTTTATCTCATCGTAGAGGGCCAGGATTGTAATTTTTCCTGAACTTTCACTTTTGCATATAACTCACCTGGGGCATCTTGTTAAAATGCGGAATCTGATTCAGGGGATCTGTGGTAGGACCTGAGACTCTGCATTTCTGACGAGCTCCCAGGTGACACCGGTGCTGGGGGCCCAGGGGCCACACTTCGAGTCGCCAGGATGCACGCAGCATGTGGGTCATTTAGAAGGCCCCTCCTGCTGCGAAGTGCTCTCATCTCCACTGGGCAGGTGGAGTTGCTCCTCCTCTGGGCTCCCGCAGAAACACAGAGCCTTCTGTCGTAGTTCCGATGGGCTTCTTCCCGTCTTAGAGCCTGAGGACCTCTGCCCTTGTCCTTCTTCCATTATACGGGGCACCATTTCGAGGCTTCCCGTGGAAGAATGATAACACAAAATAGGACATTCCAGGCCAGTAAGCATAGTAAGACTTTCGCATGCCACGCACCATCACTGTTCCTTTCCTCAGTCTGGCCCTGCAAGTTGCTAGAAAAGGCAGTGGCTGTTGCACGGACGGGCCACACCCCCAGCCTTGCCTGGTAGGAACGTGCTGCTCTGGGATCCTCTGGAGCCCTGGGCCAGCCCCCACATGCAGGAGACGTGGGATTTCCTCACTAGACCTTGGACATGCAAGGGCTCTGTGTAACTTCCCCCACCTTCTATAACCCGTCTCATTGTGCTCAAAGCCCCAGCCCCGGCGATGGGCGTGGGCAGATATCTAGGACAGGAGTGCAGAAGGTACTGGGTTTGCATCATTGATTGAGGTTAACTCAGTCTTGACAAAGAACCAGTGAACAGTCAAAGCCTTCTCGGTGTCGTCCGTGTCCTCTCTCTGGGACCTTCTCCTCCACCTCTTGAAGGTGGTACCTGGGCTCATAAAGAAGTTCAGACGCTTCAAAGCCAAGAAGTGGTCTCTGTCCGCATTTTGTCCATTGCCCTTTCCGGCCTTCATTGTGGAGTTCTGGGTCTCATCTCGACCTTGGCTCTTCTGTGCCAGTGTCCATGCAGCGTGACCATGGTGATGGTTAATCTTACGTGTCAACAGGACTGGGCTAAGGGCGGCCAGGCAGCTGGTAAAACATTATGTCTGGGTGTGTCTGTGACCCCGCACCAGTGCGGTTGGGGAACGTCCAATCCATTGAGGGCCTGAACAGAAGAAAAAGGGGGCGGGGGTGGGGGTGGGGATCTGTTGTCTCTGTTCGAGCTGGGACATCCGTCGTCTTCTCCGTTTACACATCGGTGCTCCTGGCTCTTGGCCTTTGAGACCCAGGCTGAATTATAGCGTCAGCTTTCCCGGGCCTCCAGCTTGCAGACGGTGGATTGTAGGACTTCTAGGCCTCTATAATCACATGAGCCAATTCCTGTAATCAATCAGCCTTTCTCTCTCTCCGTAGATAGGTAGGTAGATAAAAAAATAGATTTGTTTGGAAAAACAAAACCACTAGGAGCTATATCTGTGGATACAGACATATCTTCTATTTAGGATGTCTATTTCGGTTCTGTTTCTTTGGAGGTCACTAATACATCTATATCAATCAATCGATCGATTGCTTAGTCTGTTGATCTATCTACATACAGAGAAAGGGAGACTGTTGTCTCATGAGGGTGCCGGGACCCTATTTTGGAAGTCAAAAGGGGAAAGTTGCTCCCTTCTCTTTGTGCTTCTGACCTAACTGTCCCCGGGCTTCCCAAGGCAGCGGGTGCCCCAGCTGAGGAGAGAGGACACTCGTACGTGTCAGGACGGTTGTGTCACATCTGGTGCAGGGCCTAGGTCAGAGCCACAGGTCTGTCAACACGACCTCCTTCCATCACTGCAGAGGATGCAAAAGAGCTTCACTTTCTAGAAACTTGGATGGGTTGTGAAGCCCATCCAGACAGAATGAGCTCTTCTGAGAAACCACACTCCGTGGCAGGGAACACGTTCGGTGTCAGAATCCAAAGCCTAGATCCTGAGAAAGGGACCCAAAGCCACGACTTCCTGCGGGCAGGGCCTTGAGGGTGCTCGCTTTGCCGCCATGCATGTTCCCCCTTCCTTTATTGGACATTCAGTGGCTCCCCTGGGAAGAGCCGCCTTCATTCACCCCAGCACGCAGCATTGGCCTCGCTCTGAAAATCGTTGCTGGTTAGTGGACTCCTCTGTTTTTAATTCTCGCTTCCTGGAGGCGGAGCCAGCCAGCCCCTCTCGTGGCTTCTCAGTTCTCCAGCTGGGATTTCTGGAGGCCACTGGGAGGCCACTTGCATTTTCGCTGCCTTCCAACCCTCTGCTCTGTTGACGGCTCCTGAATGAACAAGCAGCAGCATTTCCCTGCTGGCGTGGGCTCCCGCTGCCGTGGGGCCCTCAGCATCGGCGGTGGGGGGCAGGTGTCTGAGAAGACTGGACCAGCTGCGGGTGGCAAGGTGCACGCTGGGCTTGGCTCGGGCAGCCCAGACGCAGAACACCGAGCTGAACCATCAGGGGCTCCTCCGGGAAACAGGTTGTGCAAATCTCTCTTCTCCCTGGCCGGGCTCATGCATATTCATCAGCAGAGCAACTCCAGGCCGAAGATAATGATTCATGCAGGAAGCGCCATTCTGAACATTATTATCTGGGAGTGACAAATGAATTTCTAATTTAACATGTGTATTGCACAAATAGATCACAAGAACTTTAAAGTCAAAAGCATCCTTTGGAGTCATGCAACTTCTGTTGTAATGTAGCGTAAAATGATGGAGGAAGAACGTCTGCCCACTGGTGGGCTGTGCAGAGCTGCTCCCTTCAAAGCAGAGGAGAAAAGAAAGGGGGTGTGATTTCAGACACCGCTTGAGTCTACAATAGAAGCCAATAATAACGGCCAAGAATGGAACAACAGTGGCAACAATAGAGAGCCAGCCACGGGCGCGGGCAGCATCTTCGTTTCCAGTTACTACCTGGGCATGAGCAGAGTCCTCTGCCCCCCCATGCCTGCCGCCAGCAGAGATGCAGTAAAGGCCACTCGGGTTCGTTGGTTGCTCAGTAAGAATCAGAGGGCAGTCACCGTGAGGCGAGACTGACGAGGGAATGGGGGACCTGATTTGAGTTGCATTCCAGCACCAGTTTCATGTTGAAATGTTAATTTGTAGCATGATAATGCGATAGCTACACTATCTGCCCATTGGCAAAGATCGGCCACTTCCAGCTTGTCAGAGCAGAGGGTCAGGCATGAAATGGCTGCTGTCAAGGAGTGGGAGCTCTTTGACGACTACGTCTTAAGCCGTTTCTTAACGTTCTCTATCCCTGTCCTCACTGCCCGCTCTCCATCCCTCCTTTCCAACGGCAAGAATAAACCAGCTTCCCACCCCTTCACCTACTGTAGTGTCCCAACAAAGCCCGTGGAAAACTCATGGTCTCCTGGAAACCTGGAAATCTGCTTTTGGTTTTGGTTTTTTTTTTTTTTTTTTGAGCTAATAATGACATTTTATGATGTTTACTAGATACAAGGAACTGTGATCAAGCACATTCCCTTTATGATTTTGTTAAATTCTCACAACGATCGATGACAAAATGCTAGCATCCCCAATTTACTGAGGAAGAAACTGGGGCTCTCAGAGGTTAAGTCACACATTCACGGTCACATGAACAGCCTGCGATTGGCAAAGGCAGGAATAAAGACCAGGTCCGCTCGACTTCAGAGACCACCCTCTTTTACTACTAAGCTCTAAGATCTCATGTCAGAGAGGGGCGTCCTTTTAGGGATGATGGCACCACACTTGACCAGATGAAAACCTGATGCCAGACCTCACGTAGAGCTGGTCAGTCGGGACCCCTGGCCTTCTCCATCTGCTTTCCGCTCTGTGAGATGAGACACTGACCGGGCCAAAGGTAAGTGCCCATCTGGGCCCCATATTCCCTCTCCACCATGCTCTGTGGGACCAGGCTTTCCGACCTCACCGCTCAAGCTCAGCAGAAAAGCTTTTGCTGTTCTCACAGTCGTCTCAGCTCTGACTGTGTCTCCTGCCCCCGAATTAAACCAGTCACTGAGGTCAGGGGATGTGGTACTCTGATTGGCCAGGCTGAGTCGCGTGCTTACTGTAGGCGGTGTGGATGAAGCCCTCGCCCCCTGAATGATGTGGTCTGAGAGCAAGAGAAAGGTGGTGGTCGCTCTCAGCACAACTGGGCTGTTGTGGCCCGAAGAAGGGGAAAGAGATGTTGACCAGACAAAACCAATAGGTGTCAGATCTCTTGCCCTTTAACAGGGGTCTCTGCCTCCCAGATCCTCTGGGTTCTAGAGGTCATAGGAGAGAGAGAGAGTAATTTCAGGAGGTATCCAGGAGGGCACAGAAAATAAGAGGGAAAGACGGAAGGATCCTTTCAGAGAGGTTTGCTCAGAAATGGAAACACAGAGTTAGGAACAAGAAGGATTTCTCTTCAGCTCAAGAGAGGGAGAACACACAGGAAGAAATGCTTTAAAAGCCCAGCCATGTCAGAGCCCCCCTTCCTGTACTGCACAGGCCAGTGACCTTCAGTTTCTGTTCTGCAGATACTGAAAGCTCTGGGAGGATTCCTCAGGCTCTTCCAGAGGCAGTTGCAAAGTGGATTCTGGAGAAAGCTCAGTGGGGAAAGCCCAGACTGCTCCTGGCTTCGTTCCCATTTCCCACCTTTTTTTCAGTACATTTCTACGTAAGACCTTGTGTGGGGGACAGAAAGGGTTCTTCTGCCAAACACCACTCTACACCAAGATATTCTCCAGAATAAAGTCCTTTTCGCTTATCTCTGTGTCCTTGGTGTTGAACGCCATGCCGGGCACACAGTACAGACCCAACAATTGTCAGACTGTCAAATCGACCTGCAGGTGCTGCATGGCAGCCAGGGAAAAGCAACAGAATAAAATTATGACTGTAAAATCTTAAACCATGGAAAGGACTCTGAGGGCTTTTGGGGGCACACGGAGAACTGGCGATGCCCTTCCTGAGAGTATGAGCACAAAGGCTTGTGCACGAAGATGGATGGCCCCTTCCTGCCGTCTTTTTGACTGTGACACAGCTCTAACTGAAGAGGCAAAATGTTTGTGATGGGCCACTGGTTAATAATAACATCACTCCTTCAGCATTTATCAAGAGCTAGGTGTTTGTGCATTAAGTCATTTAACTCTCCTAATGGCTCCATGAGGCAGATGCTCTAATTATTTTGCTTACTTCACAGGCTGGTGAGATTAAGTAAGTTGGCCAAGGTCATGCCTCTCATAGGACAAGGCCAGGATATAAATCCACCTGTCTGATTCCGAGGTCACGGTACTTAAGCTCTCTGGCTTGCCACAGGAGAGTATCTTTCTGTTGGTCCTGCGGAAACACCTAATGGTTTAGAGTTCAGGCGACCAGTGAGAGAAGCACTGATGAGCTCCATCACCTCAGCTGGTCAGGATACAAGTGATGGATGAACCTTTGTAGGAATTATCTCTTTATCAAGGACAAAAGCCTTGGGGAATGAGGAGACCCTTCAGATCCCTCGAGGGCCCCTGGGGGAAGGAGGGATTCCTTTGTTTTGGGGCATTTTAGTGGGAGAAATAGAAACATCTCATCTTCTTCAAGTAGACAGATTTCTGTGTCGTATGAAGGACAAGCTTTCTAGAATGGTGCTCCCCAAGGGTTAGTGGGCATGAGAATCTTGTCAAGTGTGTCAGAACACATGTTCATGGGTCCCACACCCAGAGATTCTGATTCAGTAGGTGTGGGGTGGGTCCTGACTGTTGGTACTTCCAACAAGCTCCCAGATTCTGCTGTTCCCCAGTCCACATGCTGAGTAGCAGTGCCCTAGGCCAAGGTTGAGCAAACTTTTTCTGTAAAGGGCCACAGAGTGTGTATTCTAGGCTTTGTGGGCCAGTGTCACAGCTGTTCACCTCCGCCATTGCAGTGCAAGAGCAGTTATAGACAGAATGTGAATAAACGAGCATGTGTTCCAATAAAACTTTATTTACAAACACAAGCGGCCAAGCCTTTGTGCATCAGTTAGGCTTCTGAGCTGACAGCAACAGAAATCACTGTTCAGTTTAATGAGGCAAGGACTTTATTACCTCGCTTTTGGCAGGATCTCACTGAGCCCATGCATACCATGGGCCCTTGCCTTGTCCAGTGTTACTGATGCTTTAAGAATACGGATAGTCTCCTTTCTCCAAGTCTGAGCTCTGATGCCTCATCTGCTCTCTTTTTTCTCATTTGGAAGGCAGCAAATGGGTGGGTTCCCTCTCTGTGTGGTGTCTGATACACACGAGCAGCTCCCCTCCGAAGCCGGAAGATGTCTGTACACATGTGCCAGCCTTCTGTGTCACATCAGCAGTATCTGCCCCGTGCTAGAGTTGGTAGATCTGGACAGTGTGCAAAATGTCTGGGAGAGGTTCAGATCCAGCCACCCAAGTCATCAAGTCTAGATCAAGGGGCCCAATGACTGAGCCCAATTCAGGGCCAAACTCATGTTCCCCGGATGCCAGAAAATCCCTTTCTCCAAGGAGCGAGGCTTTACCAAATTTGATTTAACTATTAGTTTGAGATAACAGCAGGAGAGTAACGCTCTGTTGGTTATGGTGTCAAAAAAAAAAAAAAAATCCCACATGAGGTCTCTTGGAGAGGAACTGGGACCTGTTTCATGAGAAGAAACTTAATACATATTCTCTCTCTCAATTATCCCTTGGGCCAGCCTTATTCTACTACCAGCCCCCAGTAAAGGATATCAGACACAGACCTCCGCGTACCTGCCCACATTGCACACATTTCGGATATTGTCATGCACACTCATGGAATGTCCAGAGAACCTGGCTTAGAGGCCATGCATTCAGAAGGATCCCTGAAATTACGCTGCAGCCTCGGGCAGGGGGAGCTGCCACGGTGGCCAGCCCGGGCCGGACACCCTGGTTTAACTGCTGGTGCTGGGCATGCAATGCTGTCGGAAGAATCTCTGCCTTTCTTGCCTCTGGAAGCGGAACCTTCCTGCTGCCCCTCTCTTCAGAGTGGATTCCCGGGGCAACCAGCTTCCATTTCCAAGTCTTGCACAGGCCCTGCTGATTGGCGGGAAGGACTTGGACAGGCTGTGCTGATTGGCGGGGGGGAGTTGCACGGGTCGTGCTGATTGGCAGGGGAGACTTGCACGGGCCATGCTGATTGGTGGGGGGACTTGCACGGGCCATGCTGATTGGCGGGAAGGACTTGGACAGGCTGTGCTGATTGGCGGGGGGGGGGGAGTTGCACGGGTCGTGCTGATTGGCAGGGGAGACTTGCACGGGCCATGCTGATTGGTGGGGGGACTTGCATGGGCTCTGCTGATTGGCAGAGTGTGTACCATGTCTGTGCCCTTGCTGCAGGTTCTGCTGGGAAAAAGTCTCGGTTTCCGCCATAATGTAAAGAGCCTTTCCCACGAAGGAAGAATATGCAAAGGAGTGATGAAAAACGTCCACTGTACATTCTAAGACCACTTTCTGTACATTTTGGGACCCGCACACCCTTTCTTCTTCTTTCCCCCTCTTCTCAGATTAATTTCAAGCGTTTGTCTACGTTCTTCAGCCCACAGCACAGGTGCCACTCTCACTGCTGGCTTCTCAGGTAGAGCTTAGTTTCTCCAAAGAACAGAACCCGGATTATTAGCGCAAAATCTGCCTTCCTCTTTGCTGAGAAGGGAGTCTTTGGTTTCCAAAAACGCAAGGCAGGAAGTTAAAAAAAAAAAAAAGGAAACGGAAGAAAAATTTGAGTATATGAGTTGAGCAATTCATTTTGTAACACAGGTTAACTTCAGCTCATCTCAAAATCAAAATTGAAAACAAATTGGTTTCAGTTGCAGGAAGATAGTTTTCTGGTTTTCGGGCTTGTGGCGACACGGAATTTCTTTCCTGGAGGTGCTCTGGGAATTGGCGGGATCCACCACGGGGGGGCCGGCATAATGAGGCCCTGGTTGTGGGCGGAGACAGAGAAGCGGAAGGGACGGCGGGAGCGGCGCGTAAGGGACGGTGCCGCGTGATCGCTCCGGCGGGGACGGGCGCACGCGTGTCTGCGCGTCTGGTGGGGGCGGCAGAGTCAGCCGGAACCGGGAGCAAAGGCAGGTTCTTGGTGTGGGTTCACCACCGCCTCTTACCCCTTCTGCAACCCAAATAAGTTTTGCGACTGCTCGAGAAATGGAAGTTGCCAAAGAGAAAAGTTGAGGCGGGGGGGGGGGGGGGGGG
>CM052805.1:12027208-12056333 GCA_028533885.1 Nasua narica | reverse complement strand
CTGTGATCAGCATTGCCATCACTAGGATCTATCAGTCAGCTGCTGCTGCATAACAAACATCCATAGTCTCGATGGCATACAATGATAAGCATCTGTCTCACTTTGTGGGAGGGGGGCTCTGATCCCCAGGTGTTGATTCTGGGGCCCAGGCTGAAGGGGAAGCTGCTGCCCAGAGGCAGCTCTTCTCATGGTGATGATGGAGTCATAGAGGGTATACCCAAGCACACAAGCACATTTCACATCCCTCCTATGTCATGTCTGCTAATACTCCCTTGGCCAAAGCAAGTCACAGATTGAACCCAAAGGCAAGGAATAGAAAAAAAATACACCCTCCCTTTTGTGGGAAGAACTGAAAAATTTTATAGCTAGGGTGTAGATACAGGGCAGGGTGAAGAACGGGTGAAGAATGTGTCATTCTACACATTAGCATCATTACTGTCATTGTCGTCGTCGTCCTCATCATCACCAATGTCCCTACTTCTATGGGCCAAACCTCTCTTTCCCTTGAACTACGTTTAAGTAATAAGTGATTTCTTTACAAAGCTCTTTAAGAGTGCCAGTCCTAACTGGAGCAACTAATCATTCGATAGGATGAAGTTTTCTGTAAAAAAAATTTTTTTTAAAAAACCTTTTGTCTTGGTTTATCACAATTTTAAAAAGTATGGGGGTGATTGCGGTTTAATATACTAAGTTTCTTTTGAATTACTATGCATTTTACTTTATGTATCTAAAAACCTTTTTTTTTTTTTGGTGATAGGCTTCACCAAATAGTAACCATTTTCTTTGCACTAAACAATGAAGATTTCCTTGGTCTTCATCATGTTTTCCCCTGATATGAGAAGTCCATGTGATTTGTAATCACAGTCCTGCACATTTATAAAAAGCTTTACAGTATACACAGCCTCCCCCTACCCAGATCTTTATATTTCATCTACTGAGCCATCGGGACCCGCAGATGACGTATCCAGGACTGAAAGTCAGGTTTCTAAAAGCCATTCCTAGTATTGAGAAGCCATTCTGGTAAATGAGGGATTTCCCAGAAATCGTGATAATTTTAGTATTTGAGCCTAATAAGTGAGAAGTGGTCAATTTTATCTTGAGAATAGTCTGAAAATAGAAGGAAGTAGATTTTTTTTTAAGATATAAAAAAAATCTTTAAATTTTGTGTGCATGCTATAAATATCTCCATTCGTAAACCTCAAAATTCTAAAAATACCTTCCTTGTTCACAAACAAATCTGAAACAAGGCACATCTTGATCTATATATATCGATATGTACTGAAAATGCAGAATTCTTTTAAGTTCAACCGGGTACTTGAACTAACCTAATAGAATGTTGCGTGTTAGAGATCTTTAAAGGACCTGCTTTAATGCACAGATCAAGGTGAAGGCATTGACACTGGCATATGCATTTTGTTGACATTCGAGTGCTCTAAAACAGTCTGCTTAAACAGTCCCTGGCAATTTGTGTATATAGACCCTAACCTGGGGAGAACATTTATTTACCTTGTTTTCCATGGAGTCTTATGCCCCACCGTATTCTTAGCTGTTAGCATGATTCCTGGTACAGGTGTAGGCTGCATAAATACTAGCTGAATGAAGGAACGCGGGAATGAGTGGATGGGCAAATGCCACCTCTGGAATTGCTCAGTCAGAGTCGTTGAGTCTGAGTCTGTGAGTTTCCCCCTCTCCGTAGGTAGCTCTGCAGAGAGGGGTGGGCTGGACCCCAGTGAACAGAAAAGCAGCAGATGAAAAGACCATCCTTGCTGCAGAGGCACCCTGGCACCGAGCAATTATTTGTTTTCTCTAATACAATGTGAAAAGTGCTAATGGGATTAGCCTTTTGTGATGCATACTAATACGATATGAAAACAAATGCTAATATGCAATGTGAAATTGCTCACAAAGGAGGAAATTGCTAATAAAATGCAGTGGCCTCGATGACAAATGCTTCGGACAGCCCTCTGGTCTGGCCAGGGCTGGCTCATGGTGCAGGGGTGACAGTGAGCTGGGGAGGAGCCACAGCACACAAGTTGCTTGGCGATGGGCGGATTTCAGCTGCCTCCTCCAGAAGGACCTCTGAGGGGGTGGGGTTTGGGGAGAAGGCGCCCACAGGACCCACAGAAGCATGCACACATGGGCTCGCAGCCCCCGGAGGAGCTGGCTGGGAGGTCTCCGTCTCCTGGGAGGTCTCTGCACTTTTGTGACCCGTCTTCAAGCTTTACCAGAGGTCTGTCCTATCTGTGGTGCTAGCTGGCTTTATTCCTACCTGTGCCATTGGTCAGGGAGCTGTGCAAATGGAGATGTAGACCCAGAGCCAAGTGACTTGCCTCTGGACACAGAAAGAGCAGCTGGGCTAGATTCTCCTCCTAGATTCCGTTTCTCCTCTATCTCCCGACTCCCATTTCTTCACCTGCGTCTTCTCTGCTCCATCCATTCCCTCCCCCGTCTCCTCCCTTTCTGCATCTCCTCTCCACCTCTTCCCCTTTCTGCCCCAAAACTTGATTTTCCATCCCTTTGCTTATGGCAGAGGACGGCTCAAATAAATAGCTTCGGTTGGTGGGGAAAAAAAATTGATCCGCATGGAGGCAGGAAGTGACTGGGTTCTGGTCTCAGGTTCTGGGATCAGCGGTGGCTGCACAGGGTGTGTTATCTCAGATGGGTGATGTGGAGGACTCTTGCAAAGTGGAGATGAGATGCAATTCTTCAAGTGAAGGAATGATGGAAGGAACGAGAGGAGAAGGCGGAGATAAGACGCTAACGGATTCTGATGGCCGTGATTGCCCAGCAGAGTTGCCTTGATGGCAGGGGTGGCCTTGATGGACGAGAGGACTCCACGGCAGGCCGAGGGGAGGATGGTGAGACCTTGGCTGCCAGACCACCCCAGCAAATGTGTGCAAAAGTTAAAGTGCATCCCAGGAAAGAGGAAGAGAGAAACGCAGGGATTGTGGCCATTCGGAATGGGGAAGCATGCTGGAATGAAAGAAGAAAGAGAAGAGGGACACAGACAGGACGCCGAGAGCAGGATCAAGTTTGCTGGTAATGAGAAAGACAAAACAGGACGGAGATAGCAAGAGAACGTTTCAGGAGAGAGAGGGACTGCCTCGAGCAGTTAAAAGGAAGCAAGAGGAGGGGGCAGCGAAAGCAGTGGAAGGAGCAGAGCGCAGGGAGGGCAAGGCTCCAAGGGAAGTCTCTGCACATCCCTGAACTGCTGGAGAGAGGACTCTGGCCACAGAGCCGGAGCAAACAGGGCCTGCGAGCATGGGGAAGGGACACCTGCTCTCCACCTACAGGATGTCAGCACCAGTGGAAGGAAGTCACGTGGGCTGAGTCCCAGTCAGTGGGATCAGCGGCAGGTTCTGAGGAGCAGGAAGGGGAAGAAGAGGGAGGAGGAAGACGAAGAGGAAGAAGAGGGGGAGGAGGAAGTGGAAGACAAGGAGGAAGAGACGGTGGTAGAGGAGGAGGGAGAAGAGGAGGAGGGCCTCCCTTCTGGACACTTGGCTGAAGAAGTGAGTGAGGAGGAAATGTGAAGACGGAGGACGAGAGGACGGAAGCATGTCCTAGTTGTCCCGAGACTGGCGGGCAAGTGACGAAGGGGAGGGGGGTGAGGGCACCCCGCAGACATGCACCCACCCCCGACAAACAGGAGCCGCGGGAGGGAGGGAGGGAGGGAGGGAGGCACGTGCAGGGTGTGGACGGAGCAAAGGGCAAGGACACAGACGGAACAGGCTCTGAAGTGGCCGGACCCGGGGAGAAGGAGGAGCGCTTGTCAGTCACAGCGCCGAGGGAGGTGGACGCCACCCAAGCTGGGCTCCCTGGGAGACAGGCTCGTGCCTCGGCAGCATAGACAAGATCCGCATGGTGGTGACCTCCGCGGAGCACGACCTCCGTGCGGGATGGGGGGAGGGCGGTGGTTGGCCGTGAAGCCGGTCCCATCCGGGGAGGGGAGCCCCTCGGGGCCCAGCTGGCACACGTGAGGCACCTACCCCACAGCTGGATCCACCTCCTCGACCCCAAGGCGTCCAGCTTGCTGCAGAGCCCGCCAGCATCCGTGGGGCGCGGGGAGCTTTGGGCTGGCATGGGAGGACGGTCCCGAGGAGGTTGATAGCCTGGTGGCCGTGACCGTGTGGTTCTGGGCCCCAGACTGCCGCTTGGTGCCACCGGTACTCCTTGGCTGTGGACATGTGGTGGGAGGCTGCGTCTTGGGTAGCTGCTGACTCAGAAGCCACTGTTCCCTGGGACTCTGGAAATATATCAGGTCAACAGAGTGTTAAAGGACCGGGGGACCCCCAGTGAGAAAACCGGGCCTGGCTCTGGTGACCTCCCCACACTCAAGAACATGACTTTCATCCAGAGCCTGTGTAACGACCTCAAATCTCCGATCTGGGCTTTGACCTCATGAACAAGTTACCCACTGACGTCGGTGGGCAGAGGGCACCAGCTTCCCCATCACCACTGCAAACTAGGGGGCCTTCGCCACCTGGGTCCTGGCTTCAACCTCAAGCTCTGAGGTTCCAAGTGGACCCCAGAGCAACCCCAGGGAGCACCGGCTGATGAGACTCAGCCAGGGCTCGGGGCAGCTGCTGCCTGTGGGGGCTGCGCTGGATCATCAGGGTCAAGTCTTGGGCTGCTGGTCTTGTCTGGTCTTCCGTGTTTCCTTACTTTATCTTGGCCGGCAGAATCAGATCACATTTGATTCACACCATCGACCTGACTTATCTCCTCCTTTCTCTTTCTCGCTGTCCTCCCTGCCCCCCACTCATCCCCTTCCCCTCCACTCACTCACTGCTCCTGTGTTACTTCTTTTCCATCTCCTCCTTCGTCCCCTCCTCCTCCAAATGCTTATCCAAGGATCATTCACGTCCGTAAAAACCAACAATTATTAGGAAAACAGAATTTGGGTTGGGAGCAGCGCATTTTGGAAGCAAAATTGGACTGAAAACTTGTGTCGGCTACTCAGAGGTTCTTCAAAGATGCGTAACGTCTCTGAGCCTCCGTATCCGTAAAAGGGGTTTCCTTAATCGGAACTCTAACTCCATGTAAATAGCCTCGTGACCTGTAAATGCAGCTCTTCAAAAGTGGGCATGGGATGCTGGCATGGCGCAGTTGGTTAAGCTTTGGACTCTTGGTTTCAGCTCGGGTCATGATCTCAGGGTCATGAGATCGAGCCCCGAGTCGGGCTCCACGCTCTGTGAGGAGTCTCCCTGTCCATCTGCCCGTCCGGCTCGTGCTCTCTCTCTCTTTGAAATAAATAAATACATCTAAACAAACAAACAAAAAAAGTGGGTGTGCGTGGGGAAGAGGACTGGGAAGGGATATTGAAAAACTGAACAGGACTCACTGGAGCAATTTTTTTTTCTCTTTGTATCTTTCCAACATAACGTTTCACCATACTTCCATTGTTCTCCACCCTGTCCCCCTGGGGTGCCCTCTTTTCTTTTTTTTTTAAAGAGTTTATTTATTTATTTGACAGGCTCCCCGCTGAGCAGAGAGCCCCATGTGGGGCTTGATCCCAGGACCCTGAGATCACGACCTGAGCTGAAGGCAGAGGCTTTAACCCACTGAGCCATCCAGGCACCCCCGGGTGCCCTCTTTTTATAGCTATTATTATTGTGACATCCCCTTCACTACCTAGAAATAAAAATCCTAGATGACATAGCTCACTCGCACACACAATTTCACAAAAATTTAATACGATGCCCTAACTATATTCTAAGGGATAATGGAAGGCAAGTAATTTACGTAAAATAATATGTGATTCTAACTGTAGCTGCTTGACTGTGAATACAGAAGCCATGAGAAAGTAGGCAGATGTCCAGAATCACCACGAAGGGGACGCCTACCGAAGCCCGCTGACACAGGGGGAGGGCTCCAAGCTTGAGTGGCATTGCCACCAGGGCTCCAAGCTTGAGTGGCAGGGCTCCAAGCTTGAGTGGCATTGCCACCAGGGGTGGGGTTTCCTGGAATGGTGGACGACTGCTGGTCAAGTTCTCAGTAAAACAACGTGAGATCTGTCATTCCTTCCCAGACCTGGAGGCTTCCGTGTAAATTAAGACTGTGAAAAATAACCTTGTGTTCAGAGGGAAAATAGGGTGTATACATGAGTTTTTCATCCCCTTGAGTGTCCAGAGAGACTGTGGAGCCCCGGCCAGTACGTGGGGCAGTTCTGTGTGGCTTGAGGTCGTCCCTTCTATGGCACGGACCCAACCCTCTAAATATTCTTAGTGCCTTATGCCCACTGTTGTGACAACCAAGAGCGATCCCTCACTTTTCCAAAATGCCCCTGGGAGGTGGAATCTCCCATACCGAGAGCGCGGCTGTATTTCGATTAAAAAATAAAAAGCAAACACCATGCTTTGGGAGGGCTCTGACAACCTCTGGGCTGGCGTCACTCTCACTGAGGCTAAAAAGCAAGTGAGAATGGTAGCACTGATCCCACATCTAGAAAACGGAAAGTGAACCAATTTTGTATCATCTCCCCTGACAGGTTCGGCGTGTCTCTCATGTCACATCCCTGTCTGTCCTTAGAGTCGTCGTACAGAATCTTCCCACAGATCCATGTTACCGCTAATAGGATTTGTCTCAGACCTAGTGTTCAGCTTCCTCTTGTCCCCTGAGCCCATGGTGGATACCCTCCTCTCCTTCCTGAGCCCAATGGTCATTGTATTTCAGCTAATAAGATAATTCCCTGCCAGATGGCAGGGAAGAGCATGGCCACTGGGGGAAAGGACAGTGCTGTCACCAAAGGCTGGGCTGGTCGGGACCAGGCTGGGTCAAAGCCAGACATTCCTGAGGTGAGGCTGACAGTGGCTTTGCGACCGGCAGCCCCATCTGGGCAAAGCAGATGCTCCGGGACACTCCCTGGAACTCCCCAGCAGCAAGCGTCAGTCCACGCAATGGGTCTGTGGAAGCCTTTTCTCACATCTGCGTCTGTCTGCTTCCGAGTTGGGCGAATTTGAGTAGAGCTTGGGATTTCAAAAGGAAAAAGTGCAACTCACATCGAGAATTTCAAGGTCCTGATCAAAAAGGTCTCTATTCAGCCTTGTGATTCTGTTGCAATCCTGGAGGCTGAATCCTTCATTTCAAGCATTTTTCCTGTATTATAATTAAAAACTAGACAACAGGCCCCGAAAGGAATCACTAATGCTTACTGAGGCTGAATTACAGGTTCAGATCTCCCAGAAATGGAGTCCTACGATGGTCGATTAGAAATTTCCTGATTAGTACTAGTGACTTTTGTACTAGTGACTAGGGTCATCTGCCCGATAGACCCTGATGTTTCTTCAAAATAATGAGCCTAAAATAATCCTTGTGCCAAAGAGGCATATTTGGGGGTGGCAAATTCCGCTCCCCCCCGCCGAGTCTATCCGTACAGGGTCGTGGCGAGGATTCAGTGGGGTTCAGGTATATAGTGGTTAGTGCCGTGCCTTGCTCACAGCAGTCCCTCAACAAATGGCCACTGCTAGTCTCGTGTTCAGTCTGTGCTGGGAGTCTCATCACTCCACTCTTGGGGGTGAAAGTCATTCCAGTCAAAATGGGATTCTTCTCTTTTTCTGGTGCCTGCTTTATGTAACCCATTGCTAAGTCCAATGAGCTTTACCTCAAGACTGAGGTACATGCCTGAGTCCCCCCATTTATTTATCTCTACTACCACTTGGCTGTGGCAATACTGCCCTAATTGATCCTTCTCTTTGACTCATACCTTTCAAAATCCATTCTCTACACGGAAGCTGCAGTCATCTTTTAAAATTTTGATGCGTGTCACTCCTTTGCTTAAAACTTCCAGTGGCTCTCCATACCACTTAGAATTAAATTTAAGATATTAAATTAAATCTAAGGTGTTCCTGGTTCCATGTGATCTGGCCCCCATCTATCTCTACAGTCTCGTCTTGTGCTTTCCCTTCTGTTCATCGTGATCCTGCTGCATTGACCTTCTTTCTCTTCCATTAAGACAAGCTCATTCCTGTCTCTAGACTTGGCACTTGTGGTTCCTTCAGCCTGGAATGCCCTTCCTGGCATGACTTACTTTTGCTATTCAGGCTTCAGCAGAACTGTCACCTCCTCAGAGAGGCCTTCCTTGACTACCTTGTGTAGGGTAGCCCATCACTGTACGGTCACCTTGACCATACAGTTTATTATCCAATCTAGAACACTTGCAGGGCTGAAAGGAAGATCTGTAAGCAGCACAGTCCTGGGTGAGTTGAGATGCGATGAGCCTTCCCATTACTCACACCCTGTCTGTCCTATCAACTGTGCTGTATTCTCTTCGTAGCCCGTGTCATTAACTGATGTTATTTGTTAACATGCTCATTAGCTCTCTGCTCTATTGCAGTGTAAATTCCAAGAGCACGGGGATGCTGTCTTTCTGGTTCGCCCCTCACCCCCTTGAATACTGCTAAAAAACAAAATTCAACTGAGTAAATGATAAAGATCTTACTGGCTTTATTAAATGATTCATGAATTGGGTGGCGTCCAATCTAGCAGATAGAAAGGAGCTCTAAGGAGCCGTACAAAATGACTTTTATAGGTATGCTAACACTGAGAACTAAAACTGCTGATTACTTTACCCGTAAAAATGGGTTTATTAGGGAATAGCAGAGAGTTGCAATCCAGGACGAGGAAGCTGTGGCAAGAACACAGGCAAGCCCTCAGAACAAAAGAGAGGAGCGCTTTTCTCGACAAGAAAGGAGGAAGTTGGGAGGGCTGGTCTAAACAAGAAGCCCATTGGAGTCGACTGGGAGCTTGAAGTATAGTGGCTTCTCATTGGCTGAGCAGTGACAGCCTCTCATTGGCTCGGCTGTTGCCAGGGCAAGAGGAAACCTCTCTTCCTCCAGCTCTGGTAGTAAAGTAGTATCCACCCGCAAGGTGGTCTCTTCCTATTGGATGTGCACTTGAGGGGGAGTGGTAGGGCCTGAGAGCTCCTCCTGCTGAACCCGGGAAGACATTTTGGGGAGTTTCCCCCTTTGTTTTTCACAGGCCTAAGGGAGGGAGAGAGAACGGGAAGTCGTACTAGGCAATAAAGCAGGCTGGATATTGCAAGGTCACTTTCCTTTAGGGGACACGATAGACTAGGGGTCTCTCAGGCAGATTACCTGACTGGTACTGGTCAGACTCTTCCTGATTGACTGGTTTAGTATTTCATTTCTGGGAGAGCTAAAACTATAATTAAGTCTCAGTTTGGTGAAGTGGACGTAAGCATAAATGAGTGCATTTTTGAGCCTATTGCCTTGTTTTTAACGACACAATTTAGCACATGGTAGGTGCTCTGTAAATATGTGGGGAATAAAATATATTGAATGTAAGGCACTATGTTGTCCAGGAATTAGGTAGTAGTTATGAGATTAGTTAGGGGTTAGGTAGCCGGGATTATGGGTTAGTTATCCTGGCTACCCTCCTCTTGTTTTTTTGAACAGTGAATCAGAAAACATGTCTTTCTGTGCTGACGAGGAATTACGTTCTTGTCCAGATCAGGAGCTCCCACCAAAGCTGGCTGGGATTTCACAGGGCTCCCCAGAGGTTGCTTTGTTATTCTTAGTGGCCCCAATTTTTGAGTTAGGTTTGGTAAGCACAGATCAGGAAATAGTTTTGGGAGTACTATTTGAGAGGTACTTACTCACCCTCATTAGAAAGCGCCATGGTTTTGCGACATTTGGGACCATAAAATAAATGCTCTCCCTGCTTATTGATTGGAAATGCCAGAAAAGCAATGCTGGAAATAACACACTGGGATCATTGAATTAATTAGTGTGGATACCAATTGTGTAAAATCCGGTTATTGTGAAGTGGGGATTGGATTGCATGTTAATTAATATTTAAGTCCTTTGGAAGTGGCACTGGAAGGAAGAACCCTCCCTTGACCCTTTGGTTCCTCCACAGCCCATCCCCCATGAGATAGGATTTCTTGGGGGCCCAAATAAGAAATCCCCTTATCACAGTCGGCACAGATTGCAGACAGGAATTGGAGTCGCACTATTTGCATTTCTATAAAGGAAGGGGCTGGTATTATGTAACTGCTTGTGGGTTCCGAGGGCTTCTAATGGGCCTCCCCTTTGTACAGTCTCTTAGCAACCAATTGAAGTTTGTAAGCTGAAACAAAGAGGCTCAAGACCGTGTTCCTCGAGCACATTCCTCAGAGTCTCAGAGAGAGCGCTTGGGGGCTACTGGGCCTTTTCTTCTTTGCCGAAGGTCAGGATTCCTTGTTCCCTCCGTGTTTTACCTGGGAAGGAAAAGGAACTGGGGGTTGGGGCGACAGGCGGGAGACCAGCTCACTGGGTTCGGTCTCTAGAACTTCACCAAAGCCTGGGGCAGTCCTCGAAGGCCCTGACTGGCATTTGTTTATTCTAAAATGAGGTAATACTGCTTGATGGTCCTGAGTGTCCTTTAGGGTCCGTGGGAATCTGGGCTGTGTCACCTGTTCGCTGTATGCCCTTGGACAACTTAATATTTCTGGGCTTTAGTTTCTTCGCCTCTCACGAAGAACAAAAACCACCTTCCTCACTGGCTTGCTGAGAGCCTTATGGTACAGCAGAAATTTGACTAATAGCCATCCAAGGTCAGGGTTCCCTACGTGTTTGGTGCTGAAGTAAATAAAAGGCACCGAAGTAAATAAAACAGAGAAAATCCCTGCCCTCATGGAGATTACCTTCTAATAGCGTGTGTGTGTGTGTGTGTGTGTGTGTGTGTCTGTCTGTCTGTCTGTCTGTCTGTAGTGTACAGATTGTAAATGTTCGTTAGCTATTTATTCATTAACTTGTTAATTCCAGTTAGTCATCCCTCCATTTATTCATTCAGTGACTAATTCTTTTTTTTTTTTTAATTTTTTTTTTGAGAGGGAGCTAGGAGGGGCAGAGGAGATCTTTTTTTTAAAATATTTTTATTTATTTAACACAGAGAGAGAAAGATAGCAAGAGAGGGAACACAAGCAGGGGGAGCAGGAGAAAGGAGAAGCAGGCTTCCCTCCGAGCAGCGAAGCCTGATGTGGGGCTCGATCCCAGCACCCCGGGATCATGACCCGAGCCTAAGGCAGATGCTCAATAGCTGAGCCACCCAGGCGCCCCTCAGTGACTAATTCTTAATCACCTTTCCATCCATCCATCCATCAACATTTTCTGAAGGAGGACAGTATTGTCCAAAACGTTGACCAAAGTCTTCCCATTGAACTTAGATCAGAATGTAATGTCAAATAGAGAGATCCCATAATGTGATCCCTCTATTCAGAGAAACAAGGGCTATAATAAAAAGCAGATATTGACGAAGTTTAAGTTTCTTAGCTTGGGCATTACTGCCATTTTGGGCCATAGAATCCTTGGCTGTGTTTATGTGGTGGGGGATGGGCTGCCATTTGAATTGTAGGCCATTGACCCACACCCCTGGCTTCTACTCCCTAGATTTCTGTAGCACCCCCATCCCCCATGTGACAACCACGGGTCTCTAGACATTGCCAAATGTCCCCTGGTGGCGGGGGCGGGGTGGGCAGAATTGCCCCCAGCTGAGAATCCCTAGTTCCCAGGAAGGGAAATTCACCCACCACATTTCACCAGAAAGGAAGTGAACCCAGGTCTTTACATTTTTGCAGCAACAGCAGCATTTCCAAACATGTCGTTTTCTAGAGATCTGTTTTCTTGTGCCAGAGAGCAGGGAGGGACTTGGGGAGTTGTGGAAATTAGAAGTAGAATCTTACCCCACAGGAACTCTTTCCATCACCTCTGAGAAGTGCGGCTTATTTAAAAAACATCTCTGAACCTTAGGGAAGAAGTAGTTCTCACCAAGAAGCCTTTGCTAACCTGGAACTCAGTGCCTTTGGAGTCTGTCCTGATTTTATTGACGGCTCCACGCCTACAAAATTCCACCCCAGATTTCTCAGTGGGGATAAGAGCAGAACAAGTTCTCTCTAAGGAACTCTTTTGAGATCGGCCAAGGTGCTGGATCCCCCAGCTTGATAGGGTATCAAGGATACCCTTGGATACCCAAGGATACCTGATAGGGTATCCGGTTGGGACGAGAGCCGCCATTTTGGTCTCCAAGCACCTTCCACAGTCAGCTCCTGAATACTAGCAAGGTGACTCACCTGGCCTCTTTCCTCCTTGCCCCACATAAGTTCACTCCCAGGGACATGTGAGTCACAGGAAGTTTAGGAACCCTGTGGTGTCTTAAGTAGCCCTTGAATCTCACTGTTTCTCTCCATTCCCCTGCATCCTCTCTTTTCCCTTCCCCCCATCCTGTTCAGGCTCTCATCTGCTCCCATCTGGACTCTCACAGTAGGAACTGCTGGCCTCCTTCAATCTGTCCTCTGCAGAGCAGGGACCAAAGTCTTCCCATTGCACTTAGACTGGAATGCAAACTGGCCTGCAGGTTGTGTGATCTGCCCTCCTCCCCAACGGCAACACCAGCCACTCTCCCTGTGCTCACTCCACGCCTCCCTTACCAGCCCTTCTAGCAAATTCACACCAAATATGATTGTGTCACATCTCCCCTATGGGCCCCCGGTTCTTCGAGATCTTCTCTGGTGCCCCATGGTTCTGAGGATGAGAATCCCAGCAAGGCCCCCGAGTCCATCACAGGTGGGCTTCTGCCCACCCCTCTGACCACATCTCCCGTGACCCCCATCTCTGGGCTCCAGCTGCCTCCCCTGCACGCAGGACTCCCCCCCATCTTGGGCTTCGCTGCGCCCTAGAGCTCTGCCCTTCCCTTCCTTCAGGTCAGTACATCACGTCTGAGCTTCAGCATAATCGTCTCCTGCCGAGCTCCCGTCCTCTTATTATACGTGCTTATTGCATTATATACTCTCACGCGTGGCTTCCTAGTGGCCGATTTTCATTTATTTACATGCTTATTATATTAGCAGCTGTCCTCCACAGCAGACTCGAAGTTCTGCAAGGAAGGTGGCCGTATCTGGTTTATTACTGTTTTCAGCCCAGTGTTTTGAATTGTGTCTTACTCATAGCACTGAGAGGTCTTAAGTAAGTATTAGGAAGACTCAGCCCCCCTCCCCCCCCATTACGAAGTCCCATGTTTGGAGGATTGTGCCAACACGAGCTTTTCTGGAGCTATGGGAGACAGGTTGTGGATGGGGTGGACTAGGGAATTTGCAATCCATGAGGCATGAAGGCAGATTAGAGCATCAAGAAATGGTATTACCTGACAGGCTCTGACCTCTTTGTGTACCTTCATCCTATATTATCCTATATTACAACATCCTTGAAGGCAGGCGTAGGACCTTTTCTTCTGGTATCATGAGCATCTGGCTCAGGTATACAGTAGGTGCTCAACAAAGCTGCACCGAATGGATGAATGTATGCATTACGGATTCAACCCAGATCTTACTGTCTGAGCTGAGGTTCACTCAGGAGTCACTAGGGGAAGGAAAGGAAGGCTTGGGATGGTTATTTATCAGTAAAACATGGTGTGTTGGAGTTTTTTACACAACGTGATAGAAAGGGCCTGGATGGTTTCTTCTTAAGCTAATATTTTTGAAAGCATACTTTTGCCAGGCCCTGTGATAAATGCTTTGTGTGCGTTATCTCATTTAACACGAAGTTAATTTGCAGTGCTGCCTACTTTCTAGATGGGTAAACTGGGACTTGGAGACAGCTAACCAGTCTAAGGTCAGAGAGTAATTGGCAGAGTTAGTACTCAGATTTGGGTCTGACTTCCCAAATTCACAGAGGCAGTTCACTCCAAGGAATCCCCTACTGACTGTGGGTCCATGAGAGCGGTGGCCAGTATCTTTGCCTTCGTGTCCTCACCCATCGGATGGAACATTCCATTCCTGCCCAGATCTCAAGGTTGAATGGGAAGATGTGTGGGGGCAGACAGGCATCAAGGATTCTCTGGCCCGAAGGGGTGCCGTGAATCATTCATCGAACTCTGGTGCCTTGTAAGCGTGAAAGGGCATGTTCGTGTTACCTGACCTCCCATTTCTCAAGCCTCTGACGATGGCCAGGCGGCAGTCTGCACGCAGGGTGACCCTGAACGGGAACCTGCTTTCCCATTCCCACTGGAATTGGACCCCTTCCATCTTCGCCCACTCAGAAGCCAGAGGTGTCCTGCTTTGGTTTCCGGTAATTTGCTCTGCTCTGTGAACTCCTGTGTTTGCTTGTCCAATTTCATGAAAAGTGGATTAGTAAGTGTTCATTGGTGCCGACCCAACCAGTCTACAAGGGATGGTGTCAGACAGAAGCGGAGCCCCCTGGCGTGGTGGTTGGACCCCTGGCTGCCGGGACTCGGGATTCTGCAGGGGGGGTATCGTCGGCTACCCTCGGGAAGACGGTATCCTCCCTCCCCCTGCCCCACAGACCTGTGAGAAATGGAGGGACACGTCTTGCATTGGAACACGGAGAGGGTTTGCCTCGGGTGCTGGCGAGCTTAAACGGTCAAGATGTCCGTTCATTTATTCACTGAATCTCTTTAAATTCACACCTGCTCTGGGTCGGGCTGTTTTGGGCTGTGGAGAACCAGAGATGAACAGAACAAGACTTCTGTCCCCGTGAAGCTTACCTTCTGGCTGGGCTAGGGAAACAGTCACCACATGAACACCCGATAGAGCGTCCAGCAGCAGTTCTGACCGGTGCTTCCGTATTCTCTGGAAGTATGAGAAGAGGTCATCTTTTTAAAGATTGATTTTATTTATTCATTCGTTCGTTCGTGTGTTCCAGAGCGCTTGTGAGTGAGCGGGGAGCAGAGGGAGAGGGTCAAGTAGACTCCGTGCTGAGCGCTGGGCCCGATGCAGGGCTCGATCCCATGGAAAAGGTCATCTTTTTAAAAAAAAAAAAACAGCTTCATTGAGATATATTCACACATTATAGAAATCAGCCACGGAAAGGGTACAGTTCAGTGGTTTTTAGTATATTCCCACATGTGTGCAGTCCCCACCACAGGCAATTTTAGCAGATTTCACAACCCCAAAAAGAAACTATGTGCTTTAGCTATCACCGTCCTATGTCCTACCCCCTGCCTCCAGCCGTAGGCGCAGTGGCCTTCTCTCTGTCTCTCCAGATGTGACTGACTGTTCTGGAGAGAGAAAGAGCCCTCTTCTGAGAGTGAGGGGCAAGGAAGGAGCCTTTACCATCCATACCTCCCAGACGAAGCCTCAGAGCTGCCTCTAGGATCCTAATTTCCATTGCTTTGTAAGCTTGGGTTCTGGGGGTGGGAGGCGGTGCCGGCCAGTCCGGGTCCGTAATCGCTCTTTCCTGACCTTACTGTCCTCCGCTAACCCCCTCCCTGAGGCGGCGTGCTCCCTGCAGCCGCTCCCCCGCGGCTCCGGGCCCTCGGGCAGGTGTGTCTCCAGGCAGCGATCAGCGGGTCCTGTCCGTAGAGGCCTCACCTTAGTCCACGCGGCCGTCATTCCTCACCCGGACTGCTGCAGTAGCCTGCTCTCTGCTTGCCGCGCCTCCCACCTTGCTTCCCCTTCCAGCCTGTTCTTCCCAAGATGTCGCGAGAAATGTGATAAAGCCAGAATCTGACCCTGTCCCTCATGTGCTAATGACTGTCCCACGTGGTCCTCAGGGTAGATGAGGGTCCTATCCATGGCGCACAAGGCCCCGCCTCACGTGCCCCCTGCGTCATCTGTCACTGTCCCCCTTGGCCATCGGAATCGCCTGCAGTCCCTGCAGAGTTGCCGCGTGTTCCCTGGCAGGCCTTTGCTCGCGCTGCGGCCGCCTCTGGAATGCTCTTCTGCCCACAGCACCCAACTCCCACTCAGCCTTCAGGCTTCAGCTTGTAGATTACCTGGGGGTTATTTTAGGGGGCCTCCCTGTCTCCTCAGAAGGTCGTTGGGTGCCTGTATAATTTCTCCATTGCTGCTTGATGTATTACCCCCCAAACTTAGCATTCTCTCACAACAAGTACTTTTGTCTCATGGTTTCTGAGGGTCAGGAATTCAGGAATCGGTGGCTCTGGATCAGGGTGTCTCCCGAGTAGTCGTGATGTCGCCTGGGGCTTCAGTCCTCTGAGAGCTGGACCGGGGCGGGTGAGCCCTTCCCAAATAGCTCAGCGCCATGGCCGTTGGCGGGAGGCCTCAGTCCATCACGCCGGGGGCTGCCTCAGAGGACCTGCAGCGTCCACACTCCCAGCCTCCTGCCCTGACCCCTGACGGAGCCCCGGGCAGACATGTCACCCTCCTTCCCCCCACTGCTCCCTGTGAGTTCCTTGGGGGTCAGGACTGCTTTCCCTTCACAGCCACATTCCTAGAGGCTTCCGTCGGTTCTCGCCTCGAGCCTGGTAACCGTTCCTTTGTTTGAGTGAACCTGGGATCTGTCCCGGACACAGACCAGGTAGAGACCGGTCCGTGTCTCACGCTGCAGGCCTGCAGGCCACCTGGGGGTTTGGTTAAAACGCAGATTCTGATTGAGGAGGCCTGGGCTGGAGGCCGAGGTGCTGTGGTCCCAACAGGCTCCCGGGTGGGGCTGACGCCGTGCCCCGTGGAGGGCGGGTCTAGAACACGCGATCCCGGTCCCAGACTAGCGTCCTGGCCTAGCTGGCAAGACCGGCGGCCACCCCGACAGCCCGAGGCCGGCCGCAGGGCAGTGTCGGCCTCGTCGTGGGCTTCCCTCCCGTGTGCTGGCCTCGCTCTCTCTTCCTTGGCCCCGCGTGCTGGAGGACAGGCCAGTAAGACGGTCAGGAGGCGTCTGTGGGACGCAGGAAGCATTCGAAGCTTTAGTAAGTTCTCCGGCGGCCTGGCTCTGCAATGGAGCTGGTGGGACCCTCATGTTTGGGCAGAGGGGCTGTGTAGTGAGCCAGGGCCAGAGGGAAGCCGGCCAGGCTTCCTGGGAGGATCCAGAAGAAAGGCGGGGCTGGGTGGTGGCTGGTGACGGGGTCCCCGTCCCCACCCTAGAGAACTCATGAAGTCCAGCTTCGGCTGGAAGCAGGCCGATGGGCCAGACGACGTGTTTATACTCTTCAGGTCTTGGGGGCGTACGCAATTCTAGGGGTTGCCTTTTAAGGAAAATTGAGTTGATTTGGAACATTGAAAGGCTTTGTGTTAATTTCTTGGGTCTCACTTTTATCCCTGTGGCTCCGGTGTTAGCAGTGCGGGGCACTGATGTAAACGTGGGACCTCTGGGGTCTCACGCCAGCTCGCCGTGTCCCTCGTGAGGGGCCGTCAGAAGCACAGGGCAGCCCTGAGAACCCTTCACAGTGGGGGAAAGGTTTCACGTCTGCCGAATCCAGTGCTCCTCGGTCTTGACTGCACACTGGAATCACCTGGGATCGTTAAAAAAAAAAAAAATGAGGCCTGGGTTCTGCCTCCAGATTTCTGATTTCATTGGGCTGGAGCGTGGTGTGGATACGACCGTCTGAAAAACGTGTCCAAGTAACTCTGTCGTGCGGCCGTGGCGGAGGGCCGCTGGCTTCACCGCAGGTGAGCCCCTCACTACTAGTAAGGTAGGTGAAAGTCTCCCCTTTGTATTCGTGTGCATGCACGTGTGTGTGTGTGTGTGTGTGTGTGTGTGTGTGTGTGTGTGACACAAACGGAAACACGGTATTACAAGTTGGAGTGGCTGGTTCAAAGTCACATTACCGTTAAGTCAGAGGGTCAGAATGTAAGCCCCTAGTAGTCTTTTCCAGTTTGCATCAGGATTGCCTCTATGTGGCTGGTGTTGGGCTCCTTACAAAGGAAGAGAAACTGGAGAGCGGTGGTTAACTCTATTCACCAGCTTGACTGGGCCCCCATATTTGGGGATTATGCTGGGTAGGTCTGTGAGGGTGTTTTGGAGTGAGATGAATATTCGAATTGTGAATAAGGCAGATCAACTTCTCTGTTGTGGGTGGGCCTCGTCCAGTCAGTTGAAGGACTGAAGAGAAGAGAAAGACTCACCTTCCAGCCAGCAAGGGGAATGCCTCCTGCCTGACTGTCTTGGGCTGGGACATAGGTCTTTTCCTTTCTTCAGACGCCAACCAAAATGTCAGCTCTTTTTTTTTGGACTGGAACCCCACCACTGGTTCTTAGGCCTTTGCACTTGGACTAGAACTTACGTCATCAGAGCTCCTGGGTCTCCAGATGGCATGACTGCAGATTTTGGCACTTAGGCTCCATAATCAGGTTAACCAGTTCTTTATAATAATAAATCTAATTAATAATAATAGTAACAAATCCTATTATTTCTATTAATCTTATAAAATAATTTATACATCTATCTATCTATCTATCTATCTATCTATCTATCTATCTATCTATGTCTCCTCTGGCCGTCTTTCTCTGGTGAACCCTGACCAGTGCACCGAGAGAGGTAACAATTAGATTTCAGGATACAGGTGAGACTTGAAGGGAGGGGATAGTTAGCAAGGGCTCTATGTCCTTTATGTCTGGGATGCTCCTTCCTCTGCTGTTTCCGGTCTTGGAAAGCTAAGTGTGGACCAGTACCCCTATCTGATTATCAAATCCTAGACGCTCCGATGACAGGGACAATGTCAGTATCCACTGACGCAGACCGTGAATAGACCAGGTGAGAAAACAAAGGTTGGCAGGAAGGACTGTACTTCATTGACCCCAACCCTAGAGTGTGCGTGCTCTCTGTTCGGAACGATTCTCAGTTTTGGAGTTCATCCAACTTTGTATTCGGACACTTGAAACCTACCTGCCCACCGTTCATCCCCAGTTAAACCAGCAGATGCTCATGGCGGAGGTTGAAGGTGCTGGAATAATTCCTTTGGTGGTGAGGGGAGACCCCAGAGGTCTTACACAAAAATAACAAGGATTCTGTAAGGAATGAAGCCAGCGTGCTCAGCCCCCCCTTGTCAGCCAGGGAGTGCGGCCAGTCAGACTCATCGGGGTGGGGAAATATTTCGTGGATACTGCTTTCACGCCTGGCTCCAGAGCTGCTCTTAAGAGAGAAGGTTAGGGGCACCTAGGTGGCTCAGTGGGTTAAGCCTCTGCCTTTGGTTCAGGTCATGATCCCAGGGTCCTGGGATAGAGTCCCACATCGGGCTTCTTGCTCAGCATGGAGCCTGCTTCCCCCTCTCCCTCTGCCTGCCTCTGCCTACTTGTGCTCTCTCTCTCTCTGTCAAATAAATAAATAAATAAAAATCTAAAAAAAAAGATGGAAGGTTAGAATTTAGGCGAGACCCTCCCTTTATAGTGTTCATTAGGTATGGAATGTGGGGCGCTGGGGACTGGTCTGCAGAGAGGCCACGGGAGAGAGGGCAGAAGGAGCGAGAAGACTGGGAATGGAGACCGCACGGCCGGTCCCGTGGTGAAGGAGAGATTTCTGGGTCTTTTGAGAATGGGGGTATCTAATACTACATTCCAGATGGTTTGAAATGCCATCCTGCGATCCCTTCCCTGACCGCGCTGGTACCCTTGTCTGTCCGCATATGTTGGCAGTACCATTTGGGGGAGTCGTGCATTCCGTTGCTTATTGTGGGGTGGGGGGTGTGGTATGGCGCAGAAGGAACTAGGGGGAAAAAACCCCTGTAGAAGGGTGACCTGTAAGATCAACCAGTTCAGTGAATGTGGAGCCCAGGGCTGTAGCCGAACTTGAGTCTCCCCAAGAATCTCTAGAGAAGTGGGGGGCAGTGCTGGGTATCCCTCAGTTCAGGTGTTGGAGAAAATCTCCCTTGGATATCAGAAGTCAAGGTGACATGGAGCACCATATCATGAATAGAGACCTAAGGAAGTGATCGAGTCTCAAAGAGAATGATTGTGGAGAGCAGAGTCTGTGCAGCGCCCCCAGGAGAAATTACGGGGTTAGAGAATCATTCATTAAACACTGGCAACAGCGCCTTCTGGGTCAGGCCCTTTGGTGTGTGCGGAAAATAGAGACCTTGCTCAGCTTCCGAAGTGCTTTCACCTCCCAGGAGTGAAGGCAGGGCAGCTGACCTTCACCGATCTCCTCCTCTGTGCAGACAAGGGGCGTGTGTTTCACAGGTGCCCTGTCCTCCTAGGGTTCTCCCAGCGACTTTGTAAGGAACCATCGTCCCCAATAGACGGATGGGTAGGCTGAGGCCCTGAGAGCTTAGAAATTTGACCCAAACCCGACCCAGCTGATCCATCATGAAACCAGTGTTTGGAACCAGAGTGATCTGACTCTGAAGTTGGAGGAGGGGGTCCTTCTTCTGGTCAGAGGCCCTGGAGTGTTCCTCCTAGAGGGTTCAGTCTTGATTTGTGATTTGAAAAAGCCTTCCCCCTCTTCCAGAGTCTGGCCCAACCTGCAGTGATGCGCCCCAGCCTGGCTGTTCTCCCAGCTTTCTACCAGGGGGCTAACCAGTGCTCTCCTCCCCAACTCCCTTTTTAGAAGCAAACCCGCCAACTCAGCAAGTCACAGCCACCTCCTGACCTATGAGCATGGTGGCGGGGGTCTGGGAGAGTGCTGAGGGGACAGAGCAGGGGGAAGCTCAGAGGGGAGACCGGGAGGACCCCGGGGAGATGATATCCTAGGAACGTGCACGATCCTTCGGTAGGTTAGGCTTATCCACTGTAATTAGCAGTCCCGGGAGCCTTTTCCATGAGCGGCGTGCCCCCCGACAAGGAGGGAAGGAGAAATCCATGCTGTGGTCCCATAAGCACAAGTACTCCACCGCTGATGAAGTGAGCGCACCATCTATAGGATAGTTCTTTAAAGTGATTTGCTCCAGACAGGCCCGGAACCCTTCTCCTTAAGGCTTATCTAGGAGCTGGGTAGAGACCCTCGGGGCATTTGAGGAGCAGAAGTGAATCGGACTGGCAGACCGGGGTGCCCCCTGAGCCTGGGGTTGGCGACGGCAAGTGGATGGACATTTCCTGTCCTTGTGTTTGCAGCACGGTCTGTTTCCTCTGGGGAAATGCTCCTCTTCCACTTGGATCTGCTGACGGGGATGGAGCTGTCAATCAGTTTCTTATCCAATCCCCTGGCCACAGAGGTGGGCCTATGGTCCAGACTCAGCCAATGACAGCACCGTGTGTGCCTGGCTCCAGCGAT
This sequence comes from Nasua narica, assembly GCA_028533885.1. Taxonomy (NCBI): domain Eukaryota; kingdom Metazoa; phylum Chordata; class Mammalia; order Carnivora; family Procyonidae; genus Nasua; species Nasua narica. The sequence continues at coordinate 12,035,442 of CM052805.1, read as the reverse complement.
GAGTCCAGGGCTGGGCACGCGACCCCCGCTTGCCTGTGAGACCCATGTTGTTTGGCAGTGAGGACCGAGGACATGGACGTTCGTGGGTGACGCAGTTTGAAGGGCAAGCAGCAGGGACTCCTGGGGGCCGCCTTTGTCTTTCACAAGGCACCCGCCATCTGTAGGGGAGCATAGAATCCAACTGGGGCCAGCAGAGTTGGGAGAAAAACGGGACTATGAGTATGGAGACTCCGGTTCTGGAGCCCCCTAGAGCACCGTCGTTCTTGTACTTGGGGCTTGTTTTCATTCTTTGTATCTTCTGCAGTTGCGTGAAACAATAGATCTTCTGAAAATGCCTTCGAGTTGGCTTACTGTGACTTGGAAGGGATACAGCCCCGACTAATGCAGACAGAAACATTAAAAATCTATTTTGAGAATAGCTTCTTGGAAGCAGCTGGCACCTTACATGTTGAGTATTGGCTGCTGAGGTGGAACTTTGGACTCTGGCCCTACGTGTCTGAACTTGAAGGGGCCTCTGCGGTCAGTTAGGCCCCTTGTCCACCCGGCCGGTGAAGAGTGGAGCTCCCGCAGGGGACAGAGCCCCAGTGATCACAGTGAAGACTGGTAGCAGATCCGAGGCCAGAGAGCGCCCGGGGCTCTTGGTTGCCAGGCTAACACTGGGCATCGGGGGTCGGGCAATATGCAGCTCCCAGACGGAACAGTGGGGCCCACCAGCGAAATAGCAACGGACGCCGTCAGGAGTCTCCAACCCTTGACCTCCAGCCAGCCGTACCGCCTTGTAGTCCCGCTGGCACTCTCAAGACCAGGGGAGGTGTGGATCATCCTTGGTTGGGATCTCACTCTCAGAGAGCTGGTCTAGAACTCAACTTCAGGCACTCTGGTTAGCAAGGCCTCAAGCCAACCCTCCCAAAGGCCTGGCTGCTTCCAGCAGAGGCTTGGCCTTCAAAGGGAGACCTCCCCTGGGGCCGGGGGTGGGGGGCATTGTCTGTGGGAGGCTGGGGGTAAGGTCAGGGGCACTGCTAAAACAGCTTCATCCATGTCAGCCACAGCAGCCTTCCCAACCCCCCCGTTTTTTTCTTTTATATATTGGAGTTTAATGTGCAGTGTTGTAGTTTGTTTTTTTTTTTTAATGAGTTCTCTATAAATGAAAGAAAAACCCCTGAAAACCATTAATCCAATGAACTTGAACCAACCACTGTTGTTCTCTGAACAAAAGGTGACATGTGACAGGACAAATACATCAGCAAGAAAAAAATTCCAACCAATCTTTTCATGAAAAGGGCCCAGAAATGTCATTATTGAAGGGGGGGGAAATCACTGTTGACTTTACAGTAACCCGTGTTTTGCAAGATTTTATTAAATAGTGAATGTAAAGGCAGCATCTTGGACAGATGACCTCATCGTGCCTGTACGTTAAGAAATATGGCCTCATTCTCCTGTTCGCTTGCTGGATACTCAGAGTACCTGCGCTCTGGGCTTGCCGTCCTGCGCGCTTGGAACACCGCAGTGACCAAGACGGGTAGCATCCTTCCTCCGGGGGAGAATTTAGAAGTTCATCCTTCCCTTGTAATCAAAACTTCTTCTCTGAGAACTTTTCTTTGGATGAACTCAGGTGGAAAAAGGTTGCTAGCCAAAAAACCTGGAATCCATCCATGTTTCCAAAATCACTTAGCTTCTCTAGCTGATTTCTATTTTTATTTTAATTCCAGTAGAGTTGACGTACTCCGTTACGTAATTTTCAGGTGTACAATATAGTGATTCCACAATTACATATATGACTCAGTGCTCAAGATAAGTGTGCTCTTAACCCTTTCACCCATCCTCCCCCCCCCCCGTAACCATCAGCGTGTTCTCTATAGTTAAGAATCTGTTTTTTCATTTGCCTTTTTTTTCCTTTGTTTTGTTTCTGAAATTCCACAAATGAGTGAAATTGTATGGAATTTGTCTTTCTCTGACTTATTTCACTGAGCATTATGTTCTCTAGATCCATCCCTGTTGCACATGGCAAGATTGCATTATTTTTTAATGCCTACTATTCCATTGTGTGTATGTACCACATCTTCTTTATCCAGTCGTCTATTGATGGACACATAGGCTCCTTCCAGATCTTGGCTATTGTAAGTAAGGCTGTAATAGAGAGAGGGCTGCACGTATCCTTTGGAATTAGTGTTTTTGTATTCTTTGGGTAAATAACCAGTGGTGTGGTTACGGATCATGGGATCGTTCTATTTTTCATCTTTTGAGGAACCTTCATACTGGTTTCCAAAGGGGCTGCACCAGATGGCGATCTCATCAATAGTTCTTTTTCTTCACATCCTCACCAACACTTTGTGTTTTTAAAATTTTTGATTTTAGCCATTCTCACGGGTGTGAGGTGATAGCTCATTGTGGTTTTGATTTGCATTTCCCTGATGATGAATGTCTTTTCATGTCTTCTGCCATTTTTATTTGTATTATTTGGTGTGTGTGTGTGTGTGTGTGTTGCGTTGTAGAAGTTCTTCATATGTTTTGGATACTAGCCCTTTATCAGGTGTGTCATTTCCAAGTGTCTTCTCCCATAGGTTGTCTCTTACTTTTGTTGACTGTTTCCTTTGCTGTGCAGAAGCTGTTAATTTCGATGTAGTCCCAATAGCTTATTTTTGTTGCCCTTGCCTCAGGAGACCTCTAGAAAAATGTCGTTACAGCTGATGTCAGAGAAACGGCTGCCGATGCCCTTTTCTCGGATTTTTATGGTTTCAGGTCTCACATGTAGGTTCTTGATCCGTTCTGAGTTTGTATGTCCTGCAGAACAAAGGGGTCCAGTGTCGTTCTTTTGCATGTGGCTCTCCAGTCTCTCCAACAGTGTTTGTTGAAAAGACTGTCCCGTTGCATATTTTTGCCTCTTTTGTCAAAGACTGACTGACTGTAACATTGTGGGTCTATTTCTGGGCTTCCTACTCTATTCCATTGACCCATGTGTCTGTTTTCATGCCAGTACCATACTGTTTTGATTATTACAGCCTTGTGATATATCTTGAAATGGATTGTGATACCGCCAGTTTTGTTCTTCAAGATCGCTTTGGCTGTCTGGGGTCTTTTGTGTTCCATACACATCTTAGGATCACACTAGAGCTGTTAAAAAAAAATGCTGTTGGTATTTTGCTAGGGATTATACTAAATGAGTGGATTGCTTTGGTAGTGTAGACATTTTAACAATATTTGTTCTTCCCAGGTGCCTGGGTGGCTCTGTCATTAGGCATCTGCCTTCGGCTCAGGTCATGATCCTAGTGTCCTGGGATCGAGCCATACATCAGGCTCCCTGCTCAGCAGGGAGCCTACTTCTCCCTCTCCAGCTTCCCCCATGCTTGTGTTCCCTCTCTAGCTCTCTTTCTCTGTCATAAATAAATAAAATCTTAAAAACAAAAACAAAACCCCCAATATTTTTCCAACCCACAGGTATGCGATGTCTTTCCATTTCTTCGTGTCGTCTTTAATTTCTTTCATTAGTGTTTTATAGTTTTCAGAGTACAGGTCTTTCATTTCTTTGGTTGGGTTTATTCTTTTTTTTTTTTTTTTAAAGATTTTATTTATTTATTTGAGAGACAGAGAAAGTGAGAGAGAGCATGAGAGGAGAGAATGTTAGAGGAAGAAGCAGACTCCCCGCAGAGCTGGGAGCCCGATGTGGGACTCAATCCCGGAACTCAAGGATCATGACCTGAGCCGAAGGCAGTTGCTCAACCAACTGAGCCACCCAGGCGCCCTGGTTGGGTTTTTTCTTACATATTTTACTGTTTATGTGCAATTGTAAATGGGATTGTCTTCTTAATTTCTCTTCCTGCTCCCTCCTCATTAGTGTATAGAAATGCAACAGATTTCTGCACATAAATTTTGTGTTGTGTGACCTTCTCAAATTCATCTATCAGGTGCAGTAGTTTTTTGGTGGAGTCTTTAGGGTTTTTTATATATAATGTATCCTATCATCTGCATATAGTGAAAATTTTACTTCTTCCTTTCCAACTGAGATACCTTTTCTTTCTTTTTGTTGTCTGCTGTGGCTAGGACCTCCAGTGCTCTGTTGAATAAAAGTGGTGAGAGTGGACATCCTTGTGTTGTTTCTGACTTGAGGGGGAAAGCTCTCAGTTTTTCCCTATTAAGGACGATGTTAGCTGTGGGTTTTCTATAGATGGCCTAACACTACTCTGTTAAGGGTTTTTATCATGAATGGATGTTGTACTTTTTCACCTGCTTTTTCTGCACCTCCTGAGATGCTCATATGGCTCTTCTCCTTTCTCTTACTGATGTGATGTATCACTTTGATAGATTCTTTGAGTATGGAACCGCCCTTGCAGCCCAGGAATAAATCCCACTTGAGTGTGGTGGGTGATTTTTTTAAAATGTAATGTATTGTCGGATTCAGTTTGCTAGGGTTTTGTGGAGGATTTCTGCATCTGTGTTCATCAAAGAAATTGTCTCTAGTTCTCATTTTAGTGGTGTCTTTGTCTGCTTTTGGTATTGGATTAATGCTGCCCTCATCGAATGAATTTGGGTTCATTTTCCTTTGTGTTCTATTTTTTGGAATTGCTTGAGAACTAGAGGTATTGATTCTTCCTTCAATGTTTGGTAGAAATCACTTGTGAAGTCATCTGGTCCTGGACTTTTTGCTTGTTGGGAGTTTTTTGATGACTGCTTCAGTGTCCTTGTTGCTAACTGGTTTGTTCAAATTTTCTGTTTTTTCCTGTTTCAGTTTTGGTAGTTTACTTTTTTCCTAGGAAATTCTCTCTTTCCTCTAGGTTGCCCACTTTGTTGCCATATAGGTTTTCATAATATTCTCTTAAAATTGTGTTTTTGGGGCGCCTGGGTGGCTCAGTTGGTTAAGCAACTGCCTTCGGCTCAGGTCATGATCCCGGAGTCCCGGGATCGAGTCCCACATCGGGCTCCCAGCTCCATGGGGAGTCTGCTTCTCCCTCTGAACTTCTCCCCTCTCATGCTCTCTCTCACTGCCTCTATCTCAAATAAATAAATAAAATCTTTAAAAAAATTGTATTTTAGTTATTTCTCCCATTTCATTTGTGATTTTGAGTCCTTCCTTTCGCGCTCTCTCATTTTTTGATGAGTCTGGCTAGGCTTTATCAGTTACATTGATCTTTTCAAAGAAGCAGCTTCTGGTTTTATTGATCTGTGCTATTTTTAAAAAAATTTGTTATTTATTTATGCTCTCATCTTTATCATTTCTTTTGCTTGTTAGGGTTTTGTTTGTTCTCTTTCTAGTTCTTTTAGGTGTAAGGTTAGGTTGATTTGAGATTTTTCTTCTTGAGGTTGTTTTGGGTTGCTATAAACTTTCCTCTTAGAACTGCTTTTGCTAGAGGCTCCTGGGTGACTCAGATGGTTGAGCGTCTGCCTTCCGCTCGCGTCATGATCCCAGGGTCCTGGGATTGAGCGCCATGTTGGGCTCCCAGCTCAGCAGGGGGCCTGCTTCTCCCTCTGCCTCTCCCCCTGCTCGTGTTCTGTCTCAAATAAATAAAATCTTGAAAAAAAAAAAAAAAGCTTTTGCTGTATCCCAAAGATCTTGGACCAGTGTGTGTTCATTTTCATTAGTTTCCATGTAGTTTTGGATTTCTTCTTTTATTTTCGCCCATTAATTGTTCAGTAGCATGTTATTTAACCTCCATGTGCTTGTGGTCTTTCGAGATTTCCATGTGTGTGTGTGTGTATGTGGATGATTTCTAGTTTCATGGCCTGTGGTCAGAAAATAGGCATGGTGTGACTTCGATCTTTTTGAATTTGGTGAGCTTTGTTTAGTGGCCTAATTTGTGACCAATTCTGGAGACGGTTCTTTGTGCACTTTAAAAAAATTTGTGTTCTGCTATTTTATAACAGAATGTTTTGAGTATATCTCTGAAATGCATCTGTTTAATTTGTCATTCACAGCACTGTTTCCTTGTTGATTGTTTTGTTTTGTTTTTTTTTTTTTTTGGTTTGGATGGTCTGTCCATCAATGTATGTGGGTGTTAAAGTTCCCTACTATTATAGTGTTATTATCAAGTAGTTCCTTTAGGTTTGTTATTAACTGTGTTATGTATTTGGGTGATCTTATGTTGTGGGCATAAATACTTAGAATTGTATCTTTTTGTTGGATTATCCCCTTCAGAATTATATAGTCCCTTTTGTCTCTCTCTCTCTCCTTTTTTTTTTTAAATGAAGATTTTATTTATTTATTTGTCAGAGAGAGAACATAAGCAGGGGGAGCAGCAGGCAGGGGGAGACGCAGGATCCCCATAGAGCAGGGAACCTGACCTGGGGCTTGATCCCAGGACTCTGGAATCGTGACCAGAGTCAAACGGAGATGTTTAACCAACTGAGCCAGCCAGGCGGCCCATCTTTTGTCTCTTCTTCCTGTCTTTGTTTTAAAGTTTCTTTTGTTCCATATAAATTTTGCTACACTAGCTTTCTTCTGACATCCATTTGCATGATAAATGTTTCTATAGCCCTTGCCAATCTGCAGGTGTCTTTTGGTCTGAAATGAATCTCTTGTAGGCAGCACACAGATGAGTCTTGTTTTTTTTCATCTACTCTGTCACTGTGTCTTTTGACTGGAAAGTTCAGTCCATTTACTTCCAAGTCATTATTGATATGTATTTATTGTCATTTTGTTACTTGTTTTATGGTTGTCGTTTTTTTCTAATCCTTTCTTGTGTACTGTCTCATGGTCAGTGGTTTTCCTTAGTGATATCCATGGATTCCTTTCTGTTCATTATTTGTATATGTATTATTGGTTTTTGATTTGTGGTTACCATTAGGTTTGTATATAACATCTTCTGCATATAACAGTTTACATTAAGTGAATGGCCACTTAGGTTCGAACCCATTCTTTACTCCTCTCCCGCCCCCATGTTTAAAGTATGTGGTGTCATATTTTATATCCTTTTATTTTGTGAATTCTGGACTGATATTTTTATAGAAACACTTATTCTTACTGCTTTTGTGTGAACCAATCATTATGACTTCTGGTCTTTTCTTCCCACTCAGAGGGTCTCTTATAAGATTTTTTTTCAGAGCTGGGGCACTTGGGTGGCTCAGTTGGGGAAGCGTTCAACTCTTAATATCAGTCCAAGTCATGATCTCTGGGTCATGAGATCGAGCCCCCCATCAGGCTCTGTGCTCAGCGGAGGAGTCTGCTTGAGATTCTCTGTCTCCCTCTCCCCTCTGCCCCTCCCTCTTCAAATACATAAATAAATTTTTTTTAAAAAAACATTTCTTTCAGAGCTGGTCTAGTGGTCATGACTCCTTCAGTTTTTGCTTGTTTGAGAAACTTTTTATCTCTCCTATTTTGAATGATAGCCTTGCTGGATAGAGTATTCTTGGCTGTAGATTTTCCCCTTTTAGCACTTTTATAGATCATGTCACTCTCTTCTGGCCTGAAAAGTTTATACTGAAAAATCCACTGATAGCCTTAGGAAGTTTCCCTTGTATATAACTTTTTTTTTTTTCTCTTGCTCCTTTTAAAATGTTCCTTTATCACTGTGTTTTGTTTTTTGTTTTTTGCCATTTTAATAACTATGTGGACCTTTGATTTTTCTTTTTTGGCGGGGGGTGGGGAGGAGGATACTCTATGCCTCCTGGACCTGGATCTGTTTCATTCCCCAGACCTGGGAAGTTTTCAGCTATTATTTATTCAAATAAATGTTTTGCCCCCTTTCCTTTCTCTTCTCCTTCTGGGATCCCTATAATGTGAATGTTTCACACTTGATGGAGTCACTGAATTTCCTAAGTCTCTTCTTACTTTGCATAATTCTTTTCTTCTCTCATTTGTTCAGCTTGATTACTTTCTATTACTCTGTCTTCTAGTTCATTAATTCGTTCCTTTGCATCTTCCAGCCTACTGTTTCTTCATGAAGTATATCTTAAATTTCATTTCTTGAGTTCTTCATCTCTGATTGGTTCCTTTTTATGTTTTCTGTCTCTATAAGGGTCTCATGGATGTCCTTCACTCTTTTCTCAAGTCCAGTGAGTATTTTTATGGTCATTACTTTAAATTCCCCCTCAGACATGTTACTTCTACCCATTTAGCTTCAGTCTCTTGCTATGGTTTGGTCCTGTCCTTTCTTCTGTGGTAGAGTCCTCTTTCTCTTCATTTTACGTAACTCTCGGTGTCTGTTGCCCTGGGTTAGGAATGTCAGTTTCATCTCTTGTTCTTGAAACCAGTGGGCGGCAGCGCACTTCTAACAAGGTGGGGCTTGTCCTCTGGGGGGGGGGGG